>JAOXOE010000602.1:20421255-20444432 GCA_028565055.1 Phoeniculus purpureus
TGGTAGGGGTTGGACTTGATGATCTATTAGGTCCCTTCCAACCCTGGTAATACTATGATACTATGATACTATGAAAGAGGTACAACAAAGACGAACACGAGGAAATATTCAGCAGAAATAGAGAAAAGAGGCTTCACTTGATAAACAGATTTTACCCTCTCTATAAATCTCTTTGCCTTGTCTGCCAAGCCGCCAACAGAGCATGACTTTGGGTTCTTCTTAGCAATAGCCCCTTGCTCCTAAGCATTTTGTTTTGGTCTGTCCAATGATTGCAGATTTACTCACTTGAACTCTTTCACTTCCTAACATTCTATAAATAAGCCCCATCTGGTCGGTCTCTCCTCGTGTCCAAGTCCCTTCTCCCCCCAAGCTGAACTCATACAGCTCCAGTTAACTGATGCCTTCCTTTAAATAAACTGAACTTTTCAAAACTTGATCTAATGCCTGGGCACTCTGTGCGCCTCAAGAGAAGACTCTTAACAGCTGCTCACCATTACTACACACTAGATCAAGTATTCAGAGACAGATCGATCAAAGAGGTCAACTGCCTTCTGGTATGACTTTAAAGAATCTGCTGCTACGTTAGACTTCGCTTAGCTTTGTTAATACTTCTCTTTCACTGCACTACTCAGCACATTTCATAACCCATTTACCCAACTGGTCAAGATCATTCTGTGAACAACTTCATCCTTCTAAACTTCATCCACGCATCCTACATTAGCATCACTGATGGTATCTGATAGCACGGTACAGATCACAAAGAAAATGTTAGCACAAAGCCAACCCTGTCACTGCCTGCTTCTGGCCATGGGAATAAATCTGTCTCTGTTCTTCTTTGTTTGCTGGGTAAGAAACGAGGGGATGCTCTCGCTCATCTCTATTCCTACAAGCTTTTCTCATCTGGGTCTTCCCGTTGACGTTACCACAATGACTCACATAAACGAAAGGATTCATCTCATAGTTCAAAGTTTCCAGGATCAGGTCCTAGTTCTTTACCTGTCTTAATAATTTATTACCTAATCTGTACCCGCAGAGTGTGTAGAATAATATATCCTGTGAAACTTTGTTAAAAGCCTCTGAAAAGCCCAATACGGCTGCCGCTTCGCTCCTGTCTAGATCAATGTTTATTTAATTTCAAAAAGGAATCCAATTTGCTTGGCATGATTTACTTTCCGCAACCCCACGTTGAGTCGCACTGTGACACTGCACCCTCATTACACTGTACGCAACTGGAGTCTTCTGCTGCTAGGAGAAGTGTTTTTGAGGCAGTGTTTGTGGGCAGTAGGATCCTCTCAGAGCCTGCAATGCTCAACACGAGGAAATCAGCACGTGCTTATTGCCAAACTGGCCTGTTACTTTCCAGCCCAAGCTGTTCTTTTTTAAAAGAACAAAACAACATTGACTCTGATCACAAGCGAGCTCTTCGTTCGGCTGTGGATTCTCATTGTACATCATGGCCCAGTGTCAGGAATCATCCTGTGACCAGCCTTGTAAAATCCCAGTCCCCGAGATGCAGGGCATTTAGATGGTCTCATTGTGGAGCCTATTGTTGGGTCTCAGACAGAAGCCATAAACAGACAGCTGGAGTATCAACAGCACACGCAGCCACACAAAGGAGAAAGGAGCTGCAGGGTTTTCTTTTGTGTTTGTGTCCCAAATAATGCTCCACACTGCTCCAGTGACCTGAGGCAGGCTGTTCCTTCCATGGTGACATGAAGACCCTTCACCAGTCCCACTGCTCCCACCTCTCTGACCCCACATGCCACCACTGACTGATGCTCAAATACCACAGTGTACTGCTGTCTCAGCCTATTGTCTCTTGCACCCTTAGGTTCATCTGCTAAGATAGTAGACTACGTTCTTTACAGCAAGCAGACACAACAACAGAGTCTGCCACTCCAACACACCTCTGCTTGGGCTTTGGCTTTCAGTGCTGCTGCTATCATGCACTTCTGCACGGCTATCCGGGCTAAGCTCTGTCCAGTACTGTCCGAAGGAGCAGAACCATCGCTGCTCTCACATCATCTCCGATTTGGCATTTCCCAAAGCGTTTCCAGGGTCTCATCCTACCAACAAGCTTTTTGGCTGCTATTTGTCTAATGAAGATTCCATTTTTATTCTTCCTCCCCTCCATTCCTCTGACCACGCTCTAACAACGCATTGAGATGAGCTCTTAGTGATCTCTGAGAAGACAAGTTGTATACATACAACAATCAGAATGGGCTGGAGTTTCTTCACATACATTTGCCAGGCTGGGATTCATCAGGACTGTTAAACAGAACAAAATCCCATTGTGGTAGCAGGACTTTTTACCTCTTTGTGACAGTTTTCAACCCCATGTGTACTGCCAGGAGCTTGGCACAGAAACACAAACCTACCCCATCCAACCATGACATAAACACAGCATTTGTTCAAGTAGCATCAAGCTGTTGGCAGTCGTTCTCATTAAGCGCCCTACCTTGAACTCCATCGGGGTGTACTTCTCGTTCTTGGGGGTTGTGTTGCCCTTGTAATGGAGATGGTTGGGAGTGGTGGGGTGGATAACGGTCGACTCCTGGGACTGCCTCTGAAAGCGCTGGCAGTACACGTAAATCACAAACGTTAAGAGGCTAGAGCCAAAGAAACAGGAGACCCCAGTGGCAATCAGATGGATGAGACTGAAACCTGCAAGGAAAATGACAAGAGAAGCTATATTTAAAGAGCAGCCTTTTCCCCTCTCACGACAAGACCATGGTGAAATCAGAGCTATGACATCCTAGGGTCAAGATTAATAAGCTGTTGAAGCCAGAGTCTTACATTCTAACGTGAACTGGCATAATCTCCCTGCAAATCGGTCTCCTCTCTGCAGCTCTGCTTGATGCCATTTAACAGGTTCACGCAGTGTTTTCTCAAAGCTCCCTCCCTGTCTTTCCTCTCTCTCCTCTATTGATATTGAAACTAAACATTATGTTAAGCTGACAGCTAAAGAAATGAGCCCTGCAAACAATGCACACAAATGGATTCCAGAGCACGGGCATGTCAGGGAAATAGAGGGATAAAAATGCTCAGTGTCTCTCTGATGGGAAGGGAGGAAGGGAGGGGAAAGCCCTTTTCGTGGGCTGCCCAAAATGCCCCTGGGACTGTGCGTAGGGATGGCGGGGGATACACATTCCTCCCCTATGTAATCCAAGCGTGCCCAGCCTTCTTGCTGTTCACGGGGCAGCATCGCCTTCGCCATGTCTGCAATGCCTCTGAGCTGTGTTTGCACCATTAACAGTGAAACAGGAGTTCGTTCTCAGGGGAATATGAAAGATAAGGTGGACAAAGGAAAGGGGGAAGCTGATAGCAAAACACCTCTTTGTTGGCTTTCTCCACAAACGCCACAGATAGGAAGCCAGTTGCAGGTAGGTGTCTACCATGCAAACATTTCAAACAGAGAAGCTCTTAGAACACACCAGCCTCCTACAGAGAGCTCTCCACATGAGACTGCAGCAGCACCCTCCAAGCACAGCATCAGCCTCTGGAAGGAGCTGTAGCTGTGCATCCCACGTGCTGGGAGGTACCTAACTGACAACTCCAGCTGGTGAGAGGAAGCCAAAGTCAAGCAGAACTCCTTGTTCCTCCCTCACCTCAAGAGAATTTCAAACCCCACGCTAAAACCAACCAACCAAAGATCTCCACTGATAACAGAACAAACAGCAGCAACCTTTACAGCCACCAAGTTAATGAAGCAACCAGAGGCAATCTTGGATAGCAAAACTTAATGACCCTATGCCATGTGTAAGGGGGAATCTACAGAAAACTGATGGCTCCAAATGCTGCTGCCTTGCCTCTCCCTTTGCATCTTTCAAACAGAAACGAGGGGGCCCTAGTGCCTGGGGGTGACCCCTCACTTGTGGCCCCCCCAAGAGCAGCTGTCGTGGGGGTCAACCACATCAACGCAGTGGTGGCTGCAGCAGCAAAACTCCTGTGTTGCTTAGAAAGCCAATTCATTTCAACAGACTGCTGTGGTGACGTGACTGTGTGCAGAGAAACGGAAGGGGCTACTCGGAGAGTGGCTTTAAATGAGGTTCATTTTTAGTCTGATCGCGGTGTGCAGTTTTTTTAGTGCCATGTTGTATTTTAACCGACACGCTTTTCAAGTAGAGAATTCTGCCCATTAGTGTATGGCTCTCCTGTAATCTTGAGTTAGAAAATATCCTCCCAGGTTTGAAAGGAACAAACCTGATAAAGTTCTACAGCAAAGGAATGTCCTTCAATCACCATTACAGTGAGCAACACGCAGAATTTATTAGATTGATGAAATCCTACTGCAAGATTACCACTTGCCATGGGGCTTTAGACGATGGCCATAAAAATCAGCAGAAAGACGACAATTTCTTACTAAATGTTACAACACTTTAAACAAAGACATTTGCTTTCTAAACATCTCCACCTGATTTATGTCACTCCTACCAGCTAAAACACAGCGTAGGCAACTGCATTCAGTAAAGCCACAGGACACAGCCTGCTCCTTCTCCTGTGCAGCTCTGCTTACACTGCAGTGAGTGTTTCACTTCACTGATAGATTTGCAAGTCGCTACAGTAGGAAATATTTTGTAAACCATGAAGCTTTCTTACGTGTCACATTTGACTTCAGACCCATCTGATTTTTCAGACGACTTTTAGCCACATCGTGGGGAAAAACCAAATGATTTTGTCTGCTGCATCCCCTGGGGCAAAGCTTTCTGGTTCATCACTTTGAAAATATAGATTTTTCTGAGATGCATCAACAGAATTTCTATTGATTGGTTTCTTTGCCAAATATTGTAGAACACCAAGTAATAAATAACATTAGCTACGGTACAACGTGCGTTGCAGCCACAGACACGACGGGGGTGGTAAAAGAGGGAAGTGTGGACACAGTGTGAAGCATCAGAGCCCAAGCCATTAGCAAGGAGCCTGGGAACCAAGGAGGTATGTTACACCCTCTGAGGGAGGAGTGATGCAGAAAGCCACGTGCTGCGATCTTAACTCCATTGACGGCCCCACAGCCACAATCCAAGAGGCTGCATCTCCATGCCACAGGTAGGATGCGTTTTCTGCCACGAGCTCCATGGGAAGAAGAGATTTTGGCAGGCTGCAGGTGATGTAGATTTTGGGAAAGCAGGGAGGTCACGCTAGCAGGACTTCACACGGCCATTAGTGTGAAACTAGCATTTCAAAATATCACCAGAAGGTGCCATTTCCTTCAGCGTGCACTTTCATTGTAAGGGCTCCTAGGGCAGTGGAAATGTGGTACTGACAGCTGGATCTTTCCAAGCTGCATGAAGAAAGGAGACAACTTCTGTGAGAGGTGGTGTCTTAAGTGAACGGAGGTGCCTGGAGGACAAGCATAAACTCTAGCCTCATCCTATAGCCACAAAAGATCTGGTAGACCCTGCTTATTGAAGTTTTTATAGGTTATTTAAAAACACCTGCCTCCAAGCAGAGTTACAGAGGAGGATAGGGGCATATCCCTTCCTTTCTCCTAAACTATTTACTCTTTGGAAAGAGAGAGAGAGAGAGGAGCAATGTGCTCCCTGGTAATGAACGACACTCTGTGGCCAATCAAAGCCTCAAAATAAACAAAGAATCTTGGAGCTGACAAGTGGACGTGCGATACCTTCCTCCAGTCTGACTCAGACAGCAAGACTCCAGTGGCATTAAGGCTATCGGTGGGATACAGGCGCTGTAGATTAATGGTTTAGTTGATACTGCACAGGCAGAAAAGAAGTCAGGTTAAGATAAAAATAAGATATATAGTTAGGGATACCTTACCTCCACAGTTTGTGCCCTCGTCGATGCTGGAGGCTGGCAGGATCACTAAACAAAGAGCAGATTGGAGAAAGTTGTCATTTTGCCATCACTTTAAGCAATCAAACCCCCTGTGCTCCACGCTCAAGAAGGTGCTCGCACGTTCTGTAGCAAGCTGAGAGTGTCTCTAAATTGAAAGATAATCTCAGCATGAAACACAGGCAACAAAACCTCTCCAAAGACTTGACAATTCCATTACTGTTACCTGATCAATGTTTAGGTTCTTCAGTGTAGGGGAAAGAAGATAGTGGAGAAAACCATGAAAAAGCAGAATGCCATTGCCTAGAGACCTCAGATTTTAAAGTCAGGTATTTCAGTCAGGTACCAGCAAGCACTCCAGAAAAGAACACGTGGAAACAGGTTATCCAGCCTACATCCAGAGCAAATATTTGCCTGAGAGGTTCCATTTCCACAAAACAGAGGGTGGAAGGTGTTGATGACCATCTGTCCATCAGCAGCATCACTGTTAGATACTTGATTAAGCTCCTCACTTCACACACCAATTGTCTCCATCTGCCTCGTTTTATGTCTTTCCTCTTTTGGGATGCTTCTTTTGATACCTGAACTCCAACACCTTGTGCTGCCTTTATCCATGCTAAGAAGAGAGCGAATTTCTATAACTCAGCCTGTGACGAACTATGCAAGGTTAAAGCTTTGATTCAGGCAAAGCAATACCAGTTCTTTGTTACAGACCTAAGTAGCTCAGTTTTAAAAAGCTGGTAAGCTGTCTCAAAGGAATGCCAGTCGCCTCGTGCTGGGCACAAGGGATTTGACAGCATGCTTGTTTGTCTGTGTTTCTAGAAGTATCCCATCTCAATGTATAGCAGAGAAAATCTCAGCCTTGTTTGACAATCTGGGCACAAGAATTGGCTTACCCTCTCCCTCCTCCATGACTCTGTACATACCAGGAATTTCATTATACAAGCAATCTTGATACTGGGTGCTGTTTCCGAGGCACTGGGAGGAGTCTGGGCTGTGCATCTTGCAGTAACGGGTGCGGTACTGGATGCCCTCTTCATTACACAGGCTCCATGCTGACCACTCTGACCAGCCACCTGAAATGCCAGGATCAGGAGAACACAGAGACAACATCACCAAGATGTAGAAGATCCCTTGTGAAAATCAAATGTCTCCTGTGTTGAAGGATCCTGGGCTGGACCTCTCTCACACATCTGATCCAGGGGCCTTTAGTGGATTTAATGTCCTCAATACGCACAACAGTGCCGGCATCACGCCCTACTTCTCAGGCTTTAGTTTGTTAATGCAGATCAAGACAAGCTGCCCGAGCAAGGCACAGCAGAGACTAGTCTTAAAACCTCCCGCATAAGCTCTCTGGTTAGGAGCTAGATGGGGCAACACTGCACCAGGACCTTCACGTTTTGAGGGTGCCTCCTCAAGCAGGCGGCACAAGTCACAGCAGTTAGAGAGATCTGCTGGTGTTCCTGAGGGCAGGAGTGAGCCTGCACTGGATCAGAAAGACTTGAAGGTTGTTGAAAACTAGCACAGATCTAAAGCACGACCTCTGACACGCAGCACAAGCTCATCTGTCTGTCTGCGTGAGAAGAAAGGACCGTTCCTTCAGCAACTGCACAGATTGATGCTTCGTGATTCCTTCTGTTTGTCTTGTAGGCTTTCAGGCCAAGGACCAACCTCCTGCTTTCTCCAGTTACTTTAAATGGATCAGTCTTTAACAAGATTTCCTGTCCAGTGACAGAATGCCAGGGCAGGGGCTAGTAAACAGGTAGAGACTAAGGTGATGCATTACAGTTCCACACTGGGATGTCTCCTTTTGTCTCGATTCAATAGACTTTTACTGGATGGACAAAACAGCTGCTAATTGATGGGTTTTCTGAAATCCTTCTTAAACGCTTTGAGACGTTCTGTGCTCCCACCACCACCCAAACCAACCAGAGCAGAGACGAGAACTGGCTACCTTCACATGGGTGTGTGTTGCAAAGGGCTTCCTCAGTGTGCAGACCAATGCAGATGTCCTCTCCACTAGATGGAGCTGGGTTGGTGCAAGTCCGCGTGCGCTGGTAATGCCCTCCTCCACAGGTTGCTGAGCAATGAGACCAAGGAGTCCAGCAAGACCATGAGCCTTTCACTGAACGACGTTGAAAAGCAAGGGGAGAGAGAGAGATGCTGTTGGTTATTCCTCTCATGGTGACAAAGCTGCAAAGTCCCAATATCTCACCTTCCAGATCCGCCTTGCCCAGACTAGCTAGCCATTTCTTCCACCCCAGGATATCTGGGCCTGACTACACGAGCTTCATATCGAAAGAGGGCAAAACGAGCTGCACTGTGCAGATGCAGTCTATGCACAGAAAGGATTTCCATGATAAACTGACAAAACAGATACTGTTCTTAAGGGTGGCCACTGCAACAGGCTGTTCTGTTCTACCCCTCTTTGCAATAAAACACTGTGGTCATCACTATGTTCTCTCGATGCTTGACCTGCAGCAGCAGCAGATTTACTTGGGGAAAAAGTGGTGTACAACCTCAGTGGAACTTATATAGCTCCAGAGTTGTCTAGTTCCAGCCTTTAGGAAATGGAAACTCAGAGGGTTTGTTTATTGCTCCTGCTCATTGCAGAGCAGGCTGGACTCCGTGACCTTTACAGGGACCTTTCAACCCAAACCCTTCTATGATTCTATGATCTGAGCACAGCCCAGTAACAGGTTAATGGTACAGCTAACAAGGGACCTCAGCTCTCTGACTCCCACCCCCACCTTGTCAGGCTACCTGATTTATAGGTCCACATGCCATCAGCTCAGAAGACATAGTGCAAGGTAAACCCAGGAATTGTATATAAACACTGAATGAGGCAGGGAAGGAGGGAGACACAGAGAAATACTAATCATGCACTCAGAACAGGCTGTAAAACATCATAGTGTCCAAGGGGGAAAAAAAGCACAGAAGAAGGCACAGACATCAGTGAAAAGCCACCGAGAGCTTCCAAAATAGTACTAATAGCTGCCTTTATGATGCTACAGTTATTCCAGTTTTATGGGCCATAGAGTGCAGCACTTGGCACTCCTGCTGCATTCTGATCACATCTGCATCGGAATGTTATCTTTGTCTGGAATTTTAGAATAACAATACTAGGGTAATACAACGTTTTCAGGTGCAGGCCACCAACTGCATTGCCAGAGGTAGGTAATAGCTGGAACCGCAGAGACAAAGTCATTTGAGCAAGATCTCTGAAATTTAGGTTAGCCATTACAGTGCAAAACGGACAAGCGAGAAGGAATACAACTGTCAATGGTCTATTATTACTATTCTGGACCAGGAGTGCAACATAAATATGAGGACAAACTCGAAAACCAGGAAACCAGGCAAGAATACTCCCTGCTGGCTGTGCAGGAAATGGGAACTGATGTCAAGAGTAGATGCCCATCGCAAGAACAATACGTAAGCAGGAGAGGGGGAAGAAACAAGTGTTCACAAGAAGAGCCACCACATCAAGCATCTCTACACAGTATTAAGCCAAGTTTATCAAAGCCTGTCTCCTCATCCAGGTGCAGAGGCACCAAGAAGCCTTCCACTGGATGGAGAATCTAACTTTCTTGGAGCAAAAAAATTGCTAGACCAGCCACAATACCACCTCCTCTGCAGGATGTGGCTGTGTTACCCTCTGATCCGAAGCGAAACACAAGTCATAGCTCAGAACATCACAATATCTTACAATAGCTTTAAAAAACCAAGAAAAATATAGATAAATAAACTTTGAAAGAGCAGCTTGGAAATACAGAGCTTTTTGGGGTGTGTGTCGATCTATCATTAAGATGGGCAAAAACACCTCCAAACTTCATGCAGGCAGATGATCGAGGTTACCTGGGCAGGGATGTGGATTGCAGTCTTGGTACTCCATCGCTGACCCCACGCAGGGCAAGCCGCTGTTTTTGGGTTCAGGGTTTGTGCATGTTCTCTTTCTGGTTCTGAAGCCCAACTCACAGTCCCTGGAACAGGAAGACCAGGCCCCCCAAAAGGACCAGCCCCCATTGATAATCCGTGCAGAGGTCTTACCAGTCTTGAGGAGGTCATCAACAAGAGCTTCAAAAAAACCAGACATGACAAGATCAAAAATTAACCAGCTGGGCTTTTTAAAAGGGCTTCAGCTTATGAATAAAATCAAAAGCTCTGGGGAAGAGATGTTGTTGAAATCCCTTTGCAAGATTTTTTTCCCACAGGGTCACAACTAATCTAGACACAAGAAATCTGTGCACACAGACAGGGTTTACTGATAACCTTGATATTGCCCTTTGTGGGCAACAAATGGTGGCAATAAATGATGACTTGCATCACAGCAGTATTGCAGGGAATAAAGACAGAGGCACTGCACAAGGAGAGTTCCAGGGAGAAAGAAGAGTAAGGGTACGCTGTTCTGTAGAAGAGCTTTGCTCTTCCTCTCTACATCCCCACTACATGACAGTTCTCTTTGGGCCAGTCTAACAGAAGCACGGACAAATCTATACACTGCCATAAGCACAAAGCTCACAACTGTATTGGTCTCTAAGTCACAGGGCTCTCTCCATCTCTTCCACTCTGGTCAACACTTCACACACACAGTCAGCTTCTTGCTGTTCTGAGAGAACCCCCCTTCCGCTACCGAGTTCAAGCTTGCCCCATGAGCTGGCCAGACGTACAGTCAGTATCGCACACTGCTGAGCCATCATTGGGGCAGAATCGACTCTCTGTTTTCTTCCTCCCAAACTGCAGCTCGTGGGGATCGGACAGCTGGGCACGACACGTGTAACGGAAGCGTTGCTCCTGGCGGGCACCGTTCTGCGTGATGTTGACGGGCATCCAAGGGGTCCAGGGTGTGTTCCTGCGCACCTCTGGGCAGCTCTCTGGGTTGCAGGTCTTATATTCCTGCCAAAAAAGAAAACCACTTTCTTTACTTATGGAACAGCAGCAGCCTAACTGACAGAGCTGTATTTACACTCCAGAGAATAAGGGGCTACGATCTGGATCTAAACCAACCCCCCTCCACCTTATCTGACCTCACAGACACGAACTCATGCTGGGCATAGCTCAAACTGTGGTGACTGTGGAGCACAGCTTCAGGTGGACCTCAACTATTCTCACAATTTCTGTATCTCACTCAGGCTTGTGTTTCTTTGCTTCCTCAAAGTCCCACGGGGCTTTGAAAGCTGGGTATCTTAGGGGCAGGAGAATAACTTGGGCAATACATGATAAGAACAGCAAAGAACTTACTGTTGTGACCTGAGCTACGCCTCTCAGGTCAGCCTAGAACAGCCATATGAGGACAACATTTTAGTAAGGTTTATTCCTTGAAAAGTCTATTATTTTATTTTTAAGATGGGTTTAATTTATCTCTTTTTACAGCTATTTTGTGGTTAGTTAGCATTTTGAAGTCTCTAGTGAGAGCTGTGAACCATGTGCCATCCTCGGTGGAGATCATCCATTGAGTATGGACAACAATTGGGCTGGATGGGGATGAGGTGATCTGGGGCTTTTAAGATTCCTGCTGCTAGTGGAAGGGATTCCAGGGACAAACATTGTGTTCTTGCTGAAAAATAAATAAATAAGATGTTTTTTTCTGGTAGGGAGAGAGAAACCAAATGTTTCAGGACTTCACGATTCTAGAGTAAATGCCAAACAGCTTGCGAACAGATGGGGGGTTCCAGAGCAAATCTGCTCACACCAAAAACAGTTCTCCACAAAACATTAGAATAGCTGCATGGAACATCTGCCAGAATGGGAAATGGCAAACAAAGAGGCCTCACTGTTGGGTTAACTACGTGTCTGACCTGTTGCTTACAAACCTATGACAGTGAGACTAACTTCTGAAGAGTGTAGGGCTGCCTTGACTCAATAGGATCATCCCTGGGAGTGGGACTGAGAGAATAAAGTCCTTTCAGGTAAAGAATTTGATACCTAAGCCTGCAGAGGAAGCCTAAGGAAGTCCTCTGTACACCAGTCTGTCCCCACCTACACACACACCCTCTGTTGTCGTCCCCAGCAATCTCACTGACTGGAGAGCTGCCACTTCTCTGCTGCCCAGCACCCTCTCCAGCAAAAGCTGAGGGTAGTGTTTTCTTCTAGTTTGAGAAATAAAACAAAGATGGAGAGAGGAGTTAAACAGCAAGTTCCTAGATGCTAGATGTCAATGGGTGCCCCTCGCTCAATGCCAACAAACAATACATACCACAGCACAGCCTGGGCATGTGTTTCCATTTTCACAGGACCTCTGCCTCGAATGAATCCCTCCACCACAATTCACGCTGCATTTATTCCAAGGACCCCACGAAGACCAAAAGATCGGTAACGGACACGGACTGTTCTCATTACAGAATCTGAAAGAAGAAATTGCATTGCTCAGAAAACACCCATGTCAGCACATCTGAGGGACAAAGCGGTGACGGATGCGGGATTGCACACTACCTCTGGGTACAACTCATGCGTGCACAGACAGCTAGCAGAAGGCTGACACAACAGTCAGATAAGCAATATTCCTCTTCAGAGAGAGCTGAACTCCTTGTGCAGAGCAGGGAGTGGTTAACCAGGCAGAGCGATGGAGCAAATGGTCAAGACTGGATTTGCTAAAGTGCCCTAATCTCCAAACCAGAATGCGCTGAATTCACAAAAGAACCCATGAGTTGACACTCACATGTCACAAGGAGACAGTGACTGGTAAACGTTTTCAGCTAGGTGATCGGTTGGAGATCAGCTCCACAATGATCTGTAACTAACAGCAGGTGCCAAACAGTTGATCATCTCTTCACGAAGTCTGGCCCTTATTGCTGTGTGGACCCTGAGAAAGTCACATTTGCAGCTGAAGCTGAACTAGATGCTGAACCTGCGTCTCCAAGCACGCCCCAAAGTCATGCTATCTCACATTACCTTTTCTCGAGGTAGCTTTGATTTTGTTCAGCTTCATAATCAATATTGTTCTCAAAGTGAAGCACATGGGACTACGATTGGCGCAGATGTAGTCTTTAAGAGTCCAAAAGGACCATTGCGCATGGTCACAAATCAAACCAAACTCAGGAATGTACTGGATGAAGGAACTGAAATGAATCTCCCTTTGTATTGTGAGAAATGTCTTAAGTGACCCCTCAAAGGACAAGGAACAGCCAAGTAGAGGTGGCCTTTAATGAAATGTCCCATCTGGAAAACAAACTAATACCTTGAAGCTTGTGTTTAACGAGGGGCTGGACTTGAAGACACATAACAGTGTAGATGGTTCTCTAGGTTCAAAAAGGAGTCTTTTAGTGACTTTGCATGAAACTTGCTTAGATTAAAGAGGAAAAAACTCCGTTTTTGTGATGCCAAGCTCTGCAAAAACTCAACCCTGCACCTATGAATTCAGCCATATTTTTGTATTGAACTTTGGGTGCATCAACACAATGACTAGAAAGCTCAGAAGGGTGCAACTGGCATCAAAGCCACACACAACTGCCTCCTCAGGGATGGATCAGAACACTGGCACTGCATCTAGAAACTCGACAATGCTATCAGCAGGCACAGTTTCTCCTGTCGCTGAGGTTAGCCCTCCAGGGGACAGGAGTACTTGTGAAAGTCTAGAAGGTCCTGCCTCAGAGTGGAGGCAGCTCTGAAGTCTCAGATGTTCATGTTATTGAAAGAGAGTGGCGATGCATGTGAGCAACTCCTCCCTTCCAGGCTCTGGAACTCCTTTTGCTTTGTGCACTCAGCTAAACAGTCTCAATCCACGTTCAATCTGCCACCACTTCCAGCTGCCAACATTATTACTGCAGAAGTGCACTCAGCATTGTGGACATCTCTTACCTTTCTTCCCTGCTCTGTCCAACGCAGACCCTGCCCCCGTACCGCGGAGCAGGATTGCTGCAGGATCGCTGGCGGACCTGAAAACCTATCCCACACGAGGTGCTACATGGGGCCCAGGAAGACCAGGGTGTCCAAGCGCCATTTCTAACAAAGATGGGGAGAGAGAATGGAGAATGGGGGTGACAGAATTGTCTACGTCGTGCTCTGCTTAACAGCAAACACATAAGGTGCTGACAGGGGAATGGCTGAACTCATGGGAAAGAGACTGTTAATTCATTTCAAACAGACTTTATGTCAGTGGAGATGTAGATATGGGAGTTTCAGAAGTGCTTAGTGTTGACCTAACGTTCTGAGAAGTGGAAAGGAAGAGAATGAACCTGATGCTGGAAATACGTCCTAGAGTTCACTGGGAAACAGGGTGGTTTCATCAATTCTCACTGACTGTTTTCCCTTCATCTTCCCCATGTCTCATAATTCTGCTTTTCTGAGCCCACGGCTGATCCCAAAGGTGCATCTTCTGGACTCTTCTGCACAAAGACAGCAGATTTTAAGGCTCACAAATGTGAAAAACTTGCCTTCTGCTAATTCAGAAGGTAGCGATGCTTTAAATCTCTTACAGCAATACTGCTGCCAGCTCCTGTGGCTTTATCACAAACTTCATAATATGTGGTGTTTTCCTAAAGCCTTCAGCATTGAATCCTGTCAAGAGGAAACCTCAAATTTCATTAAAAATAACAATAAGTGCTTCTAGCTTTCATGGCCACCTGCAGACACCACTGTAGTGTGACTTTAAATCTGTGGAAACCAGAGGCAATTAAGAGCTCAGAGGTAGGATGGAGTTTCATGGTTTAATGAGTGATCACATCTCTGCCAAGCAGTGGTAACAGCCTGAAGCCAATGTGATGCAAGACCACTTATTTCACACCTCACGGACCAAGATACTGCCAGTGCTCTGCGCCTTGCTGCTCGCAACAGGCTGAGCACGTGCGGGTGGCTGGCTCCCGTGATGCTGCTCCCATGCAGGGACTCGACAGCACGCTCACACACGAGCCAGCACTTTAATCTCTAAAATCTTGCATTCGTTATAGCTCACCTTCCTCTGGTTTGGCAGCACCACTGAATCTTGGAGCAGGAGAGGAGGAACTGTATCTCATGTCTTCTGTGCTGCGGGTTGCACCTCACACAGAGCCAGTGGCAACGCGCTGTTTTACAGCGACGCCTAATCTTGACACTTCACTGCCTCAAGCCAAAAAACCCTCTTTTTTTGTTGTTGTTTATTTTTCTTTAATTAAAGAAAAATCTTTCTTAAAAGTCCACTCAAAAACCAGCTCAGGTGCTCTCTGGTTCTTGAAACCTGAGCTTGAAAACAGATGCTAATTTTCAAAGCATTTACTGAACTAATAACAGTGCTGGCAAGAGATATTTTCTGGCACAGCACCAATCAGGGTAGAGGATGAAAGTTAAAACCCACAGTGCCCTTCACACGTTTTGTATTTGTTATCAGCTCTTGCCTGTTCTTGGCAGCTTCATTTCAGAACCTTGTTAGATGTTTCTTCCCTCCTCCTCTTGTTCTCTCATCTCACTCCCTCCTTCCCTTCCTGCCTCAAACAAGGTCAAAGAGCAAGAATCTCATTTATATAAAACTCCTACGATTCCATCGGATTCTGCCATGTTCTAACCACCTAATGCCTCCACATCCCTTAACCCAAAGGGCAGCTCGTACATAACATCGTGAAAAGGAGATACAAAACGGACTGTCGCTACTGCCGCGGCAAAAGCGAGGACATCAGTTCCTCAAAAAGCAGGAATTGTCGGTGGCTGGGAGTTTTTCAAGATTCTTAACAGAAATAAAGACACTTTCTGTTTTCAGATCCCCAGCTTTCTAACAGAACTAATCTTTAGGCATCCCGCTCCCTCTTCAGAAAGGCATCCCAGTGCCACATGAAGTCAATCAAGGGGAATTCGAGGGCTGAGGCAGATGTAGGATGACCAGAAGTCCCTCGTTTTCAAACTTTTCCTATGTCTTCACATTGAATAATCTGTTTTTCCTCCCCTTCTTAGCAGCTCCTCCTGCCTCTTCTGCCATCAGAGCAGTGCTGAGGAACCTATCCCGCATTTGCGATGGACGTAAAGCGCCTGCCTGGGGAAGGTTCCACTTGGCAGCACGGGAAGGGCTGCCCACATTTTGGGCAGCACAGCCCAGGAGTGGAAGGAGAGATGCCAGCTAAAACATAAGTATTGCTGAATTTTTGGTGCCAAAACCAGCACTGTTCTCCACGGATGAGTCACGAGACAGCTGTCCTTAATGGAATGAGTGTTTATGTAGAAGATAAAATAGATAAAAACTGCATTGGCCCAACATTTACCAAAACATGGACTAGCCCCACCCTGGCTAAGCAGTGCGTTCACTATTGCATCTTCTTGAGCCATGACATAATGTACTCTGATGGTGGGGTAATGTGCACACAAACACTGTGGCGAAGTTTGGAGGACATTTAGCTTCCATACTGCTCAAGCACCAGCTTAGACTTCCCTGGAAATGCAGCCCTTGGGCACAAACTGAGCTGTTCCAGTGCTGTCCCTGGCACGTACAGCCTCCCAAGGGCTGCTCACTGCCAGACAGCAATCTGTTGCCTTCAGCCAGCCAGGGTGCTGCAGGCAGCTCACAGAGTTGCAGAACTAGGTGAACAAGCCATGCTCAGACTAGGCTGGGACTAGTCTTTACAGGCATTGTTCTGAAGAAGCAAAGCTGGCTTGGGGCAGTGCAACCTTGTCATCCAAACTCTGAAAGAGGTAATAAGATTCATGGGGGTTTTTATCCTATTGCTGCTCAGCTGACTAACAACTACCTCTGCCTTGCTGTCTGCTCACAGGTGAGATAAGGTTGAGGGAAACTGAGCCATAACATAAGGAAGGTTAATGTCTACACTAATTTGGGGTGCTCGCCTTCCAGGAGTCCTGGCTGAAGGCTCTTCTCTCAGAGTCCCCAGGCTCCTTCATTTTTCACTGACTTCAAGGTGGACCTCACACACCTCAGGCTGGGATACAACAACACGGTCACAGAAACACATGGAAAGGCCTAAGATGTGGATAGGCAGAATTCTCCTTCCCTTCCTGTAAGGCACAAAGATGCTGAGGTACCTTGAGCAATTTGCCACCTCGATCCTGGCCCCTTCGCAGCTGCGCCCCCCGCAGCGAGGACGGGGGCTGTCACACGAACGTGACCTACACATACAGGAGCCTGTACTGTCCCCATCCGAATGCTCACACAGTTGCCATGGGGACCAAGGCCCCAGTCTTCCATTCGTTGTCAGGTTTTTCACCTAATTTTAAAAGAGGAAAGGTCGTTAATAGCGAGTTTATATTTCTGGAGTCAGTTCCTCAATGGAGATGGCAAACAAAGCTGCTGGGGGGATTAGGATGCAGCTTAGATGGGAGCTGTCTGTGCTTGCAAGCAGGACTCAGAACAGAGGGTTGCTCTCAGACGATGCCACAGCAGTATTTACCCTGCAGATTCCAGCCTGCATTCCTAATGTGTATGCACAGGCGCCCGAGCTGGCCCAGCCAGCATCACTGCAGGCACAAGCACCCATCCGCCACTCCACACCACCACCACGAGCTCCCACGCCCCACAGCACACAGCCTCAGCCCTTCAGGCAACACAACCATGGGAGAAAACTGTCCCCACTCTATTATGTTCCCACCTTTGCTGTGCTTGGGGCTGTTCCTGCAGAATATTTCCCATGTGAGCACTCGTATAACCACAGTGACCAGCTGAGACCAGGGGTCCCTGCATTTAGCCTTGGCCAGACACACAGTGAGGACTGGCTTCCTTTCCAAGCAAAGCCGTAGCCCGGATGGCTAAGCTGGGTGAAGGATAAAAAGTGAAGGAGATAATGGTGACTAGAATGAATGTTTGAGATCATGTAGTGAGCTGAAGAGCAAGAATTCATCTCCAGGCAAGTGGCTGTGCTGTTGTCTGTTCTCTCTGCTTCATGCCTGTGGCAGCCGTGAACAGGCTGGAGCTTGCGGTTCAGGTGCACTGCAGTGCACCAGGCAATTGTGCTGGCAGAATAAAAACACAGGAAGCACAACTATTTCAGTCCAGCACTGGTGAAGACCTTCCCAGAGACAGTGTGTCAGAGCTCGCTCTCCTGTGCATTGTTTTGGTCAGAGCTCCTCACTACAAGACAAGCAGGAGCATGAGCGCTGCCTGCAACTCCCGGGATGGCTCCCAGGTAACCACTGCCTTCTTGTGCCAAATCCACCCTTGTGCCAAAGTGCAGCAGCTCACTGGAAAGCTACCCTGTCTTCTGACTTCAGAAAGATGAGTGAGAAAGACATCCACGCTGCTCCTGCCTAGGTTCAGCTATTTCCTGCTGTAGGGCAGCACCACGATGCACCATCTCCGCCCGTCCCTTCCTCCTCCTCACTGCATGTCCCAAAGTGCAGGGCCTGGCAGGTGGAATGGCAAGTGGCACTTGTGTCCATGATTCTCAGCATCTTAAGTAAAAACTCTGGCAAAGGCAATACTGAACTTGGCCTCCTAGTTGCATGCAATGAAGGGTGAGGAAAGGAACAAGCTGGGGTCCTGGTGAACTGTCCTGGCCCCAAATCCCAGTGGGATTAATCCCCTACACTGCTCCAGGCAGGAAACTATGTCTTCTCCTTTACTGACAAGGAAACTGAGGCACAGAGAGGCTGTGAGCGTGTTTGGGAGCTATGCAGGGTGCCAGCCGCCACCAAGGAGCAGAGCTTCAGCAGTGCTTCCAGACACTCGTGCTCTGAAACACGCTACTCTGCCTTCACTGTCCAAGGCAGGCACTGCGTTGCACGCTCACAGTATGCCCCTGTGGGCTGTCAGCTTCCCCTCTCACCCATCGCCAGCAGCACCAGAAATAAGCAGCAGTGTCTGGGAAGTAAATTAGATCTGCTCCTCTGCTCGTCAGGCTGCAGTTCCAAGCCTCTGTTGCAGACCTTTGTTTGCAGCAGACCATCACGTTGCCGTACAACTTTACTCTGGCCTCCAGGTTACAAGGCAGGATGCCCAGAGAACACTGGGTTTTGTTGTTGTGGTCGAATTTGTGGTTCTAAATGTGCATGCAATCAAAGCTGCAGCTTGCAGTTGGGTGGCTAAAAGTCAGGGGGAAAGAAGAAATCAGAAGAACTGATTTCCGTCTCCTTTTTCCTCCTGCCTTACAGAAGCCGTAATCTGAGTATCGGATCTTTGCTGCTCATTTTTGAGCCAGAAAGCCTTGCTGATTCCAGCGGGGAGTTCTGATCAGCAATCAATGGTATGAAAGGCTCGTAGCTTCCATGAAAATAAAAAAAGCTGGCAAATGTTTATTGGCTCTGAGGTGACGGTGGGAACTGACCCAAACATTAAACAAATCAGTAGCCCTAACTGAAAGGCTGAGATTCACAAGCAGGGCACTTTGGAGTGTGGGAAGTTTTCCTCTTTATGAGGTTGCACAGAAATCACTATTCCTTCTTTAAATTTACAAAAGTACCTTCAAATGAGCAAACTTGGGAAGCAGTACAAAAACCCATCGACACTGATCTCTTGGAGTAATGTCCTTGCAAAGGCAAATCCTTTGGAGCCACACAGTGCCCATCAGACAGAGGACATCTTTAAGAAAAGGAGATCAAATGCTCTTGTCGCAGCTGCCAGTGTTAGCAGTTCCAAAGCTTTTGTGTTTAATAAACTGCCCTACTCCTACCAAAGGCAAAACCTTCCCATTTCTTCCTCGTACCGTCTAAAGACTCAAGTGCAGGATCTAAAAATTCAGGCTAACCATTCCCACCTCCCGCTACCAGGATATTTTCAATGTTCGTTCTGATATCAGGAGGATGGAGCCGGGCTCTGCTCAGGGGCATCTAATGACAGCACAAGGGCCAACGGGTGTGAGCTGGAACACAGGAGGTTCCACATCAATCTGAGAAGGACCTTCTTCCCAGTGAGGGTGACAGAGCACTGGAAGGGGCTGCCCAGGGGGGTTGTGGAGTCTCCTTCTCTGGAGACGTTTAAAACCCAACTGGACATGTTCCTGTGTGACGGGATCTAGGTGATTATACAGTGGTGGGGGATTGGACTAGATGATCTTTCGAGGTCCCTTCCAATCCCTGATGTTCTGTGATTCTGTGATACTGTAGTCAAGGCCAGAAGCATTCCTTATTCATTGATTCATTCATGGTTCTTCATAGGATTCAGATGTCAACTGCTTACAACTTTGTCAAGCTTTAATTATTTGAGCTGTAAGTTTTCACGTTGGCTGCTTGATAGGAGCTGAAAATTCTTGCAAAGTTTTAGCCAAAATACCTCAGCCATTTCTAAGATCAAATAAAGGGGCAAATAACACCCTTAAGTGTCAACCTTTTCCTAAGAGCAAGGTAGTGTTCAGAGAAAGGATTTAGACTTCATTTCCTTGTAACACCTTTTCACGATTCCCACGAAAATTTACTCAGATCTGTCTGGGGTATAAAATGCATTTTCGGAGACTCATAGATTGGATCCTGGTACTTGAAGGCTGCTCTGAGCACTGGGCATGCTCCAGTGCGGGCCAGAGCAAGACTGCCCTGAGCACTGCAGCTCTGACTCAGAGTCCACGTGAATTGAGAGCAGGGTGCAAGTCTGCTGGACACCCCAATTAGGACAGGGGGAGACTGGCATTGATTAGCAAGAGAATGGGTTGTTGTGGATAGGGGTTTGCTGGACACACAGAGTGGGACTGGGATGAAAACCTGTATGAAGGAGCATCATTGTGTTTGAGACAACAAGGACTGCACACCCTTCTGGGAATACTCAATTCCTGACTCACCAGCCACCATCAGCAGTGACCCCATGGGCATGGCTAAAGAAGTTGATTAGCCAGCCCAAAGTCACTGTCCAGTCAGTGGCTCGTGTTGGCCTCAGTAACAAATTATAAAGTAGACTGCTTTTCTTTCAGTTTTCCTCAATCCAAAAAGCACCTCACTCCCTCCTCCCAAGCCTGAGAAGGTAGGAGATGCAATCACTTATTCAGAACTCCCTGATATGACCCATGACACACAGGGAAAAGAAGAGCAGCAGGTGCAGTTTGTGTCCTGTGGTGTCCTTTATGTTAAAATGTTTGACATTGCACCCTTAGCAATGAACCTCTAGGAGGTTCTGGGTGTTTAGAGGTCACTTCCAGTCTCTAATGATTCTATGATTACCTGGTGGTAACATCCATTAACCATTGCCCATGGCACTGTTTTAACATGGCACGATTAACCCTCTGTCTAAGGTCCCTTAATATTAAAGCTAGAGAGCGGAAATCTGTGGTACAATGTGGTTTGCACAAGGGTGCTCAGACTAGCTCTGAACAAGCATGTTTGCACAAAAGCAGCCGTCAGGTTCTGTCAGTGTTGTGTTTGACTCAATGCCCTGGCCCCTGTCGGACACAATTCACTAATATGCCAGTTCCAGCTTTAAAGTTCCTGTCTGCCAGTCTCTCAGCTGTGCCAGGACATCTGCTTGTGGGCTAGGCTGCAGAAGAGCTAGCTCACTGACGTTAGCTGGGCTAGGAAAAGCTGATGCGGGAGGGGTGCTTAGACGCTATGCCTGGTCACACTGGAGTGTGAGCTCACATGCAGCTGTACCAGCGCAGCTGAGCGCCTGGTTCTCAGCCTGGGAAAGTGGGGTGAGAAAAGCCAGCGTTCCTAAGACAGTAATTCATCCCCCTAAACTTCCAGACAGGCTTTATTCAGGAGTGAAACACAGCACTGGGTCACTGCACTCTCCTATCTTTTCCATGGCCACTTGCACATGCTGGCTCAGACGCACGTTGACTGTTGCTTTCATCCTGCGTACTTGGATAGTGCTGCTGTATGTGGTGAGACAGCCATCCCACTCCACACCTGGCTGAATTCATTCCAGCCAGGGATGCTGCTGTATGTGGTGAGACAGCCATCCCACTCCACACCTGGCTGAATTCATTCCAGCCAGGGGTAGAGGAGAAAGAAAAAGAAAGATTTTGCATGTGGATTTTGAACAGCTTGGCAGCCCGTCGGTCCAAGAGCACAGGGCTGCTGTTTGCACCAGAGCAAGGGCAGCCACACCAAAAATAATCTAGAGAGGAAATGTTAAAAGAATCATACAGTTAGCACCTCAAGAGCAGCCAAAGCTCCTGAATACTCTGTGCTGGATTTTTATGACCTTGAAACAATGATCTGGAGTAGCCCGTCCCCGGTGTGCACCACAGCAGGCATGTTGAAAGGCGAGGATTAACACCTCACACACCTATCAACAGACACAGGCATTAAGCAGGACAAGATAACAGCGTGGGCAATCAAGAAGCACTGCATCCCAGTTTGACACAGGAGGGTTATAAACACACAAGCCTCTGAATCCAGCAGTGAAAAACTTAAGCCCGCCAAGCTGAGGCTGAATTGAAGTAATGACTAATATTTCCTGGGAAAATATCAGAGAAGTAAGGAAGATAAGGCTAGTAAACATCCCGGCACCTCCAGGCAGATGTAACCAGTGCAATTCTCTCCCTCTATCTACTGGACTTAGCAGTACTGACACGCTAATGGATGTTGGCTAATAACAATGGCTATTAATGAGAATTTCTCTCTCCACCTCCCTTGTCTTAATTCAACAAGACTGGTTTTCCTCCCCAGCCACCTCACAGGTACGGTTCAAGCAGCAGGAATTCAGTCTGTCCAGACGGCTCTCAGGAATCACAGCCAGGAACTGGATATTGTTGTCAGAGGAGGGTGAGTGGGAAGAGAGCTGGAGAGCCAACTCGAACTGATTCAGCCAGAGACGCTGTTTTTCAGCTGCTGCTTCTGGTGGAAACTAGGGCAAGAAAAGGAGCCCGTCTCCTTGTGGTGTTGTGTAGATTTGATCTTTGATCTAAAGTGAGGTTTGGTCTAAAGGGACTTTGGTCTAAAGTGAGTTTAGGACCCAACACACTCTTTCCCCTACTATCTTCTGAATTCCCTGACCTGTAGGGAAGTGAAGGAAACACAGCAGACAGTGGAGTAGCCCTGAGAACGCTGAGGTTTCACCTGGAGCTTGCAGTTCTCAGCAGTAACCCAACAGCACAATCCAATCTGCTTCACATAAGAAGGACAAGCATGGGAAGGACCAGACCCTTGCTTTGGATTCCCTCTTTTGGAGCAAACAAAGACGTTCAGGGTCTCCACGTTCTAAACAATAGGCTGTGCACAGATACTAGTGTGTGCCACCGGGCTCTCCATGCTCTCCTCATCACCAGGCTGCCACATGCTCACTTACCCTGTCCCTCCTATGCACACCAGTACACGCTCACACACAAGTGTATAGAAGATAATTCCACTCCTTCCACTTACTGGGCACTCGGTGATATTTTGAGTCCACAGGCTCATGTTGGAGCTGTCTTCGATGGTGGTGCATCGCTTCTGCTTGTTATCCCAGCCGCAGTAGGGGTCTCTGGCTCCTAGGCATTCCCTGCATATGCAAATAGAGAAGATTAAAGCTCCTTAAGACTGTCCAGCTCTAAAGACCTGCATTCATAGAATCATAGAATCATAACGGATTGGAAGGGACCTCAAAAGATCATCTAGTCCAATCCGCCTGCAACAGC
>JAOXOE010000602.1:20456353-20470651 GCA_028565055.1 Phoeniculus purpureus
GGTGGGTGGGTGGGTGGAACCCACGCTGCCGTGCCGCTGGCTGCCTTCTAGTTGTGTGTGTGTGACGTTTTGGTACTAAAACTACTTTTGCTTCGGGTGTTGATGGCCCCTCTGCACCAGCCTCTGCTCCCTGCCTTAGCGCCCAGATCCACAGTGTCCTGCTAACAGGGGTTTCAGAACTAGAGGACAGGGTTAATACTCTTCATGGTCAGCTTTGCTTAAGGGCGCAGCGTGGCTGGGACTTGCAGAAAACCAAAGGCTGCTCTGACAGCACTAAGCCCTTCCCAATAGCTGGGGTGAATTTGCTACTGAGGCTGCCAGCAGGAAAAAAGACAAGTTCAAGACTCAAACTCGGGTCAAACACTGTTGAGGACTTGTGCTTGTGGCTGCCTAACTGTGGGTTGCTGGTTCTGTCCTGCAGCCAGGACTAATCCAGGCAGCTTCCCAAAGGAGGAGTTTCCAGGCAGAACGGCTGAGACTGGTTGAGTTGCACAAGGACCCAGCTCCAGAGGGGTTTCTGTCCACCTCTGAAGGCAATCAGGGAGCATCAGTATTTGTGGCTTTGCTCATCTACTGCAAATCTGGTCTTGATGCTGCCTGACGGTCCCTCTTAACAAGTGTAGGGGAAGATTTCCCTGTCCAAGTCTGGGCCTTGGCCATGACAGCACTAAAGGGCTCTACTGGAAAAAAATCAGTGCTCCCAAACCCCCTTGCCCTGGGTTATCCTGGACAACCCCAAGGGGCGCTGTGCCCTGCCATACCCACAGGCTGGCTTCTGGGAGTGACACAATGAGGAACTGAGGACCTTCAGAGACACCCAGGGCACCAGAAGCCTGACTCCCTTGGCTTGGTGGCCTTTTAGGACCCCTCTGCAAACCAAAAGCTTTGGGTTGTTAGAGCTTCTGCTCCCTAAGTGTTGTACTGAAGCCTCCCAGCGTGGCGCCTCAAAACGGTAACGCAGAGGGTGGTTGCTGACTTGTCTGACGTGGACAGCGACATCCTTCCCGCCCTGACAGATGACGGTGTCAGCGCTAACGGCACAGTGTTTGTTACTCCTACTTGCTATTTCGGTTCCCTTTGCACAACTGCTCCCTACTCACAAAAACAACAGCGCGATGCACGTGAGAGAGCTGGGAGGTTATTCAGAACATACCCGCAGTGACAGGAATCCTTCTCGTAATCACTCTCAACTGGGATGATTGAGGGGGGAATCAGCATTTCTGAGTAGAAAAATCAATTGTGTTTTCAGTTAAAAAAATTAAGTCTCATTTACCTCAAAAGTGCTTTTTAAACCTGATGGAAACAAGAGGGGATTTGTTACAGCCATTTGCTTCTTCACTCTGTCCCTGTGGAACTGGAATCCCAGCACTGCCCTTCTTATTCTAGGCGTCCTCGGCAGGCTAAACAGCGATCTGGCGTGTACAGACCATAAATACGTCCTGTGCCTACCCTGGGACAGACGTGAGCGCTGTCACAAAAGGAGAGCACACAAGCTTTACAGTTCCATCTTATATTTATATATATATATTTATAGCTCTATAATAACTCTGCCCCCACTACATTTGGTACAAAGAATAAATCAATCTCACTGGACAGCAATTTTCTCTCCAGGTGGGCTTCACGTCAGATTCACGCTGAAGGCGTCCAACTGTCTGCACCAGACACGGACTCTTCCCTTGGTTGATTTTGAACCAAGCACCTCATTGTCTGAACACAAGGCATCGGGAACTGCGGTGGTGAGACAGTGCATCCTTTTCTCCGGTAGTATCTGTACAGTCACCCACTTCAGAGCAGCCCTGGCTCATTCACCGCACATTCCCGTGCACCTCTGGAGCACCAGCACCTTCTGCGCTGTGGTTTGATTGTCAAAAGGGGTTTGTCTACTAGAGAGCTGCACCAGCTGTTTCTGGTGGGTGACAGCCGACTAGGCAAAGCCTGACAGCAATGGCACAACTCACCCTGGGTAACGCCGAACCCACAACCCTTCTGGGTGAGCAAAGGCAGCCGCTTCCGTGGAAAAGGAAGGAGGAACAACCTCACGGGAGGTGTTTCTGCTCCAAACTGGGCTGTCAAATGTCCCTAGTATTTTACGTACTGTACACCCAAATCGTCTCCAAAGGGCCTGGAGAGAACCACAGTCTCTAGAGCAACACAGGCACTGCCCAGGCTTCCCCTTCTCTGTCTTAGAAGTTAAAGAAAAACGCAGCAAGGTGGGTCTTTGGGAAGCAGTGGTCCGGCTCAAACTGCCTTCCCAGGGTGCTGGAGGTTGGCCTCAGGAACCAGACATTCCAGGAAGTTTAGCACCCAGCTGCAGGAGCAGTTCAAGCTGCTACAGAGGTGACAGAGCTGATGACGATCGAGCTGCTGAATCAGCTGGATGGCAAGACCATCACTGAACACGGTGTCACCGAGCTGCTGCACCGCAGCACTCGCAGAGGACTCGGGCTGCACACCACACGAGCAGCGTCCTTAAGGACCGGCGCACCCACGGAAACATCAATAAGACTAATTAGACTGATAAGAGTCCTGATTTCTTTCTTTGTGCTCACTGCCTCCTCTCTCCTGGACTCAACTTTCTGCTCGAATGGAGCCTCCAGACCCTGGCTGTGATTGCCAAGCACATGAAAAAGGGCTGAATCTATTTGAGGGGCCGGTAAGGGATGTCTTGATGAAACTATGACCACATCCACCACCCTCGAAGCATCTGCCCTCTGATAGCCTACAAAACACCCACCTCCTGAGCACGAGGGCAGCAGTGACCTCTCGGGGTGAGCTGAATGGTTAAATAACTTCAGCTGGCCCTTTGAGGGGAAAGATTATCAGCTGGCATCATGTTACTCTGTGAAGCAGAAACTGGGAGAAAGTTTAAGGAGAAGAGGGGGGAATAGGAAAAGAGAAAGACAAACTCGAAAATGAAGGGCAGGGTTTGACTTCCTTGATACCCCACAGTCCTGATGCATCTCTGGTAACGGCAGACTATGCTGATACAGGGAATCTTCTGAAGGGGAAGGTTGGAGATGGCCTTTTACAAAGGCTAAAATGATCTCAGGAGCTGTTTTCTTCTCAGTCACAGAAATTGAAGCGTTGAAGCCCCATCTTGATAGTCTAATACAATAATTTTCAAGCCCTGGGCTACACTCTTGTTAGAACCACTTTAAGCCAGGATTTTCAGTGCTGCTGTGGGAGACGTGTAACTTCAGTGAGACGGGCTGAGCTCATTACAGCACAAGGCACAAAGGCACCGCTAAATCAAATGGGATTTAGGGACCTGAGGGAAGCCTCCCTGCAGGTGCTGGTACCTGCTGCCAGTGCTTTCCTGCTTCCCTGGTGATTCCATGTCACTTCTGCCGCCCTCGCCCTGGCTGTGCAGCCAAAGCAGTTGGGGCTGCTGAGCTCCTGTGCCTACTTCAGGAGTTGCACCACATTGCTTCAGACAGAGCGTCAAGATCTGCATCAGCTCCTGACCCCACTGCTTCAAGCGCAAGTACGTCTGTTTAAAGACACCTAACTGTCTCTCCCTCTGTTCTACTTCACCTTAGTGAGACCAGAGCAGAAGCCGGATGAGCTGCTAAACTGGAAAAATAACTGCTGAAAACGAGGGGCCCCCACTGAGGCTGAGGTGTCCTCATGGCAGTGCTGATGACCCCACTTCATTACAGCTATCCCTACGACCTTCGATCACTGCAACTGAAGTCAAAGAAAGTAAATTGAAAATGGGAGGCTACTTTATTCTTGCCTTCTGGTCAAAGCACCGTAACGCAGGCTTACAGAGCCACGTTGGCTTCTCCTCGCTTGTCACAAGCACCGCCTGTCGTAAGAGAAGCAGTCTTTCCTCCTTTCCTACCAGCTGCCTACGTGAGCGAGCTGACTACACGGCCCAAGCTGGGCTTCCAAACAAGCAACTGCAAAGGAACAGCACTGGGAAACAACTGGTGCCAGCTTACAGCAAAAGCTGCCATAAAGCGAAGACGAACGGGACAGCTGGGAACACGGTCGAGTCGATGGCCAAGCACGGGCATGGCGACTGCTCGGGTAAGATACAGACAAAAAAGCCAAGCTCAGGACCACGTGGAGCTCATGCGCGGGTCAGGGCGTACATTTATCTCATGCTCAGTACTGCGACATTCTCGGGTCCTTAGCATCAGGAGTTCGTTATAAATATTGAGAAACACTGAACGATGACAGCGGTGAACTTGTTCACGTTGCTAACACACTGGATGGAACTGCACAGTATAAGCACCAGCGATAAGTTTCCTTTTTGCCAAACAGTTATGTCAGACAAACATCTGGTTGTGGACAACATGGCTTCTGCATCAGACTAACACAGTTCTCATAGACACAGTCACACACACACACACAGAGAACTACATTTCAAGGCTGGATATAGGTTTTAATAGTGCTACCGCCCCAATTTACCTCAATAGCTGCAGCAGCATTTGTTTGTTGGGTTGGTTTTGTTCAGGAAAATGAAAGAACTCTTGGCCAACAATGCGTGTTGCTCAGCTGTGTCACTATTTCAGAGAGCACTGACTGGAAGACGCTAGGAGAATGTGCAGCAGACGTTTTGGGTCATGTCTGACTATGGAAACCTTCCTTACAGAATCACCCTCCCCCTGCAAAGTCAGAATTATTCGCTCTTGGAAAGCAAACAAATCCAAACCCAGCAATAACACAAGAGGAAAACAAACTAGCCCAAAGCATGGAGATTTCCCAAGGGAAGAGCACGGCCTCTACCGTCGCCTTCCCTGGCAGGCACAATCTGGATCAAAGCTGGAACAAAAGGGTTAACACTGTCTCCGAACAAAAAGGAAAAGGAAGAGAGCCCCAAGCCCCGGCTCTCGTGCAGCAACCGTCGCATCTTGTTTCTTCTCCAGTCATGCAAACACCCGTGTTTGTCCGGCACGCCAAGCTTGCGTCTCCAACATCATCCCAACGTTGCCTTCTCTCAGTGTCTCACTGCCTGTATCCTTTCCGTGTAACTAAGACTCAAAGCATTCTGGAAGCTTCTTTGGGTGATGCACTGTGTTTGGGTGGCGTTTCTCATTGGCTGAACCAAAGAAGGCCGCGGAGAGTATTTCCTGTAACGTGAAGATTCTGCTGAAGAGACAGGGAACCCTGCTCCAGAGAGTCTCTTTTTTTTTTGTTTTTGTTCTTTTTTTGCAGAAACGCTAAAAAAAAAAATCAAAAAGAAAGAAAAGAAAGAAACCCAAATGTTCTTCAAGTTGTTGGCACGATGAAGTCCTGCTGGGCCTGTCCTGTGAGCTGTGTGTCAGCCAGTGCACCACTGCTACCCTGCTCCTCAGCAGGCAGCCTTCTTGCCTCCCTTGCACCCGTGTGTCGGGGACTGCTGCGTGGTGACCAACAAGCCCAGCACACCGCTGCCTCCTTGGACAGAAATGCTGATCTTCCAGCCATAAACAGCGGCACCTCCAGCCACACATCCACAAAAGCTCTGCAGAGCGCTCCGTATGCGTTCCGTCCTGGTCGGGAGGCGTGCTGTTGACGAGAAATACCATTAACCGAAGGCAAGAAGCAGACCCTACTGTACAATATTTACACCTAGAGGCTGAGCCAGTGTTTGGTCCATAAAATCAATTTAAAAAAAATCATATAGGAAGTGAATCAGTCCTGTAGGGTCTGTCCATCATCAGCTGTTGGTAAAGGTCCTTCCGGGGGAGGCTTCAGGCCTGTAGTCATATTTGTTCAGTGTACTGGGATAATAGGTTGTCGTGTACACGTTGGTTTGCTGCAACGGGTAGAAGTTGGTCCTGTCGTCCGGTATCAAGTTGTTCTTGTTAAGTGTCTGTAGAAGAGAAGAGGAGATGACAGGCATGGCAATGGTGTCAGATAATTACTCTGCTCTACCTGCAGACACCTCCCTCTCACCTGCCTTTGCTATTGTGGTCTCCGCTGTCGCCACAGCCGCCTTCCCTCCAGCTGGGAGAGCAAGGTGGGACTTTGCTACGGGGCCAGTCTGCGGGGGACTACAGCTCCTGCCAGGTCGCCTTTGGTGGACCTGCGCTCAATGACTGCTAAGGCCAGAACCCAGAGCTGCCTTCTGGAGACCAGGAGTCTCCTGGTCGATGGTGTGTTGTCTGAAAACCATTGTCACGCAAAACCATGCTGGGCCTACAGGCAAGCTGGTGGTCAGAGGCAGTGCTCAATCTAACCTCTTCCAAAAAGCTCACGGTACAGCCTGCAGCTCCCTCTCAAACCAGTTGCCAAACAGCAGCTGTTGTTTTCTGTTTGGAAGAGCAGGTGTGCATTTACCTGATCTCCATCTCCACTGGTAGATGTCCAGGTTTGGACCCCCCGATATTAAGTGTGTCACTTCTGTCAGCTACAGTGTAAGTAACAGATCAAGGTCACTTCGGGAAAAACTAAAAATGACTTCAAAATTTAACAACCGAGTAACAAGCGCTGGCAACAACAATGTACAAAATGAGACCCA
Organism: Phoeniculus purpureus; assembly: GCA_028565055.1. Classification (NCBI taxonomy): domain Eukaryota; kingdom Metazoa; phylum Chordata; class Aves; order Bucerotiformes; family Phoeniculidae; genus Phoeniculus; species Phoeniculus purpureus. Next base: position 20,462,805 of record JAOXOE010000602.1, read on the forward strand.
CAAGTCACCGTTCAAATCCAGAAATGGGATGGTTTCCCCTCCCCTCTTCCCCCTCTTCTTTGTTTTTTTTTTTGCAAGAATTACTCTTCCCACCAACAAGCAGACGTCCCCCCCTCTCCAGGCTGAAGCCCCCTGCCACGCGCAAAGGTAATGGCGAGTGTTCACGGGGGTGGGCACCACTGTGCGGGGCTTTATCCTGCATCTTTACAGTCATCTGGTTTCTGTGCGTTTGGCTGAGGAACTCTTCTGACAATTTTTCATGCCAACACCTGGTTTAAATTTTGCAGACTTGTAGCCTAGGTCACTCCTATGTGCACCTTTAATAGCTGTCATGCAGGGAGCTCACTCCTTTGATGTGGGAGGCAACACGAAGTGTGTTTGCTACAGCATCTTCATGACTGGGGCACAGCACACTGAGGGATGGCATCAGCATTTCTCCTCTCTGGAGCAAATCCATGGAGATGTCTAATAAGGCAACTAGTCCTGGGACCTCATGGCTGTTCTGAGACAACCCAGTGCTCCTGGGGGAACCCCTTTACCTCATACCCAACCCAGCTCAGGGCAAGATGACAATGAATTAACTAAAGCTCAAGTCCATCAAACAGTCAGCTCCATTAGCTCTACTGAACCCATCCAACTTCAGCCACCTAAGCTTCAGGCACTGTGGCTCCATCAGCAAGGTGAGAAGTCTCCTTCCTGTGTGAAGGCAGATGCCCATGAAAATTGCCTTCTGGGGAAGCCCCTGTCCCACTGGCAGCAGCGGGGCAACCTTCCATCTGTGGATGCCCAACTTCTAGGAGGCTACAGTCAGTGAGCAGGGTCTTCCCCTGTGCCATCACACAGTCAGGGCGCAGCCACATCGCAGCTGTGACTGTTGAGTTGTTCAGAGCTAGGCTCAAAGACAAGACCACTGGCAGTATTTGATCTCCCAGATTCTTTGAAATAAAATAATTTTACTGCATGGGGAGGGGGAGAGGAGGAGGAAGAAATGAAAGTGCTTTCTTTTAATTTGATTTAGCCACAGCTCAAACTGTGGCTCCCAGCTTCATATAAGACATCAGGAGTAAAGGCTTTCCTATAGCTCAAGTCCCCTGGCAACGGGGAACCATTGACTAACCTTTTTGGAAATGGGCACTGCTTGGAACATCTAAGAGATGTTAATCAGAAGAGACCCGGTCTCCTCCTGGCCTGACTGTGATCCTTCCCTCCCAGAAGTCTCTAAAATGAGCTCACAGCATACCACTTGTAGGAACCAAGGGGAGAACTTGAATAGGCACATTCAAAGTGACCAGTGTCTCCAAGGAGTTGAGAGTTTGTGCCCACCAATATGGAAGGGAGAAAAGAAAGCTCCCACTTTGCTCTCAGTCACCCAAAAAATATCACAACAGGGTGGGCAAGAGCCTGTGGCTTTGTGCAGGAGGCTGGGAACCAAGGAAGCCAGGCTCAGTCTTCTGCTGCTTGCTCTGGCTACGCTTCTGCAGGAAATCCAATTAACTGCTCTGTGCTTCTGTGTCCTCTGACCCAGCCTGATAAAAACCTTTGAGAGTCCCTGTAGAAATGCACTTTGCTAAGTACCACCACAGAGTGTTTGGGGAGCTGCTCGCTGCTGAAAACTGTAGGTGTTCACATCTGCTGCACACAAGTGCTGGTTCCTGTCAGCATCTCTAGCCCGCGAGACCCACTGCAGACAGAACTCCATGGCCACAGTCTACCACAGCAGGAAGAAGAGGCTGATTCTCACTGCTGCATTTCCTGGGCTCTCTTGAAGGTCCCTCATCTAGGTTATTTTTTGGGATGGTTAGTTAAGATTCATGACATGCCAGCATCACCATCTCTGAAATGTAGTGACAATCCAGGCCAGAGCAATCCCAGGTCTGAAATCCTGATGGACCATCTTGATCTGAGGCCAAAGACATCAGGAGGATGGAGCCAGGCTCTGCTCAGTGGCATCTAATGACAGGACAAGGGGACAATGGGTGTGAGCTGGAACAGAGGAGGTTTGCACATCCATATGAGAAGGAACTTCTTCACGGTGAGGGTGATGGAGCACTGGAAGAGGCTGCCCAGGGGGGTTGTGGAGTCTCCTTCTCTGGAGACATTTAAAACCCACCTGGACACGTTCCTGTGTGACGATCTAGGGGATCCTGCTGTGGCAGAGGGACCGAACTGGATGATCTTTTGAGGTCTTTCCAATCCCTAACGTTCTGTGATTCTGTGATTTACTTGAAACAAAAGGCACACGATGCACACACCTCCCCCTACCTGCTTGCGGGCATCTATATCCGCAGTGTCTTCTACGAAGGTTTCATCAACCTCATGCTCCTCAAGCTCTTTTTCTGCATTTTCAGGTAGGACGATCTCAAAGTCGTTCTTTGGAGCAGGAAGGGCCATTAGGCCAAGGCGCAGGTGCTCACGAGACTCTCTCTCCTGTTGAGGCAATAAAATATTAAGCTTCTGGATTCATGAGCTAAGGTGCAACACATCCAAATTCCACTCAGCTATACACAAGACACAGCTAACGTCATCTGGCCATGAAACAAAACTGATTCTGTGAAAGCCACAGTTAAGGCAGCAGAACCACCTACATAAAAGCAGTTCCCAAGGGGGTACCTACCAGATACTTGTCCTCTTACAGAGGGTCTAACTGGCAAATCTCAGAGAATGGATACATCGGCTGTGAAAGTATCAGGGTGGGTCTCAGATTACTGAACATCTTAAACCCCAGTGCTGCTCCTAATGGCAAATATTAAGCTTCTTTAGCTCAGCTTTGCCAACGAGACAGATTGATGGAAAGTCTTGTGGGTAAATTGGGAAACTGAGGTGACGCGGAATTTGAGGGTTGTGTAGGATTGCAAGAAAAATGAATCTTTGCTTGAGATATGTTTCCTCTGCAACTTCAAAGATGAGTAGAACTGAAATTCTGGTCAGGAGATGAGATAAAAACTGTGGAAATGAACAAAGCAGCGACTTCCACTTCTTGAAGTGCTTCTTACCATTTGCTTTGCATAGGATGGGTCACTGTAATCTGCCAGGCCCTCTTCAGGGTTGATATTCAGCTTATCACGCAGCGGGGTTCTGCCAGGTGTTGTACCAGCCATGGGTTTAGGAGTGAGTCCTCCACGAGGAGTTAAGCCTTCTGGTCCATGAGACGGTGTCCTAGAGGAAACGTGGACACTAGTTTCTTTTTTCCTTAAAATCACTGCTTTAAAAGGTCTGAACACTGCAAAAACTTCTATAAATATTCCTCATATATTGAAATGAGATTATTCGCTTGGGAGGCAGTGAAACTTCTGTATGAAATGAGAAGAATCCAAAACATAAATTGTTCAGATTGCCAAGGTGTGACCAGGTATGTCATGTTAAGAGAAGTTTCTGGAACAACCTCAACACAAACTCCCAGTGCTACTACTCAGTGAAAAGCTGATCCAGTCATCAGGCTCTATTCTGGGATGCAGCAACCAGGATCCCCTAGATCCAGTTGCACAGGAACATGACCAGGTAGATTTTAAATGTCTCCAGAGAAGGAGACTCCACAACTCCTCTGGGCAGGCCCTTCCAGGGCTCTGTCACCCTCACTATGAAGAAGTTCCTTCAGATTGATGTGGAGCCTTCTCTGTTCCAGCTCACACTCAGTGGCCCTTGTCCTATCATTAGATGACACTGAGCAGAGCCTGGCTCCATCCTCCTGACACTCACCTTTTCCATATTGATCAACATTAATGAGGTCACCCCTCAGGCTCCTTTTCTCTAAGCTAAAGAGACTCGGCTCCCTCAGCCTTTCCTCATCAAGGAGATGCTCCACTCCCTTCATCATCTTTGTGGCTTTGCACTAGACTCTCTCCAGCAGTTCTGTGTCCTTCTTGAACTGAGGGGCCCAGGACAGGAACTGAGGGGTCTCTCCCACACCTCTGACTCAGAGGCAACACTGTGGGAAGGCTGAGATCCATATGTAGGATGACACTCTATCTCACAATTTATACTCTTGTATGATTGACTATATGATCTTTCAAGGTCCCTTCCAATCCCTTATGATTCTATGATTTTAGTGTAATTTAAATTGCTCCAAATCATGGAAGACATCATTTTGGACCAGAACTCCAGTGAGCTATAGACTCTACAGAGGTGAAGATGTGTCTGAGCTCATGGAAGGCAGAGGAGAAACTTGTCTATAAAGGGCCTGAAATACAAAGGAGCTACAATTTTGTTTTGAAGCACTGATTAGAACCTACAATATAAATCAGGTAATTGTTTAAGTTGGAAAAGCCCTTCAAGCTCATCGAATCCAAACATCAACCCAACTGTCCCAAGGCCACTGCTAAACCCTGTCCCTGAGCTCCAGATCTCCATGACTGGGAAACACAGCCAGGGATGGCCGTTCAACCCCCTCCCTAGGCAGCCTCTGCCAAGGCCTGAGGACCCTTTCCAGGAAGAACTTTCTCCTCATGGCCAACCTAAACCTTCCCTTGGGTCAGCTTAAGGCCATTTCCTCTCGTCCTGTCCCTTGTTCCTTGTGAGAAGAGACTGATCCCCACCTCTCTACAACCTCCTTTCAGGTAGATGCAGACAGCAAAGTGTCTCCTCAGGCTCCTTTCCTCCAGCCCTGGCTTCCTCAGTTGCTCCTCACAAGGTTTGTTCTCCAGACCCTTCTCCCCAACCCTGCTGCCTTTTTCTGGACGTGCTCCACCACCTCAACCTCTTTGTTGTTGAGGTGCCCAAACCTGACCTCAGTACTCAAGGTATTACCAGTGTTCAGTACAGAAATATTTCACAGACCACAATCTGCTCCCCCCACCCACCTCAACCACGTGCCCAGCCAAGCACTATTAGAAGAAAGAGTTTGCTTTACCTGAAAGGTGTGGAAAGGACAGTATTTGGAGTCTGAACAACCTGCTTCTGAGGTGTTACTCCTGAAAAGTCACTTTCATGCAAGGGTGTATTCAGACCTCCTTTCAAGGGGGTGTCCACATTTGTGAGAGCCATCAAATTCTGGGCTTCCTGTGTAACAGACAACACAGAGAGAACACCAGTGAGACCTGCCCAGTCCCACCCTGCTGGACGTGTTTTACAATGAAAACAGCTGAAGAGTTAGCTGAGCAGCAGTTCCTGCAAAGAGTTTAACACCCACACACTGGTCTTTATAAACCCCATTCCATCAAAAGGGAATTTGATCTCCCTTCCCAGTAACAGCTACAAATTGCAGTTGTAAACATTTTTGCTTCATGTTTCACCTTCCTTCAGTTTGTAAGTCTGTAAGATTTAGTGACTGAACACTTGAGTCCCCCTGAAGAGCCTGATTTTGTCCAGCCATGAAACTTCAAATGCAGCTCATCACCAACACAGGGTGGGATTTCTGTTGGTTTGGGGTAGGTTTTTGGTCATTTCTAGACATCAGAAAGAAATTCTTCCCAGAGAGAGGGGTCAGGCACTGGAATGGGCTGCCCAGGGTGGTGGTTGAGTCCCCACCCCTGGATGAGTTTAAAAGTCGCTTAGATGTAGTGTTGGGGGATCTGCTTTAGGGGTGAACTTGTAGAGTAGGGTTGATGCTTGGACTCGATGATCCCAGAGGTCTTTTCCAACTTGAATGATTCTGTGATTTTACAGCACTTCCTGCACTGATGTCAGTGAGTGATTTCCTCACTCTGAGCAGAACTTTTCCCAACACTACAACTAAGTGGTGAAAAAGCAACATAATTCTGAGGCTGCAAAGGCAGGTTTTTTACAATATTAGATTAAAACCACTTAAAGAAAGACTGGACTTGATGATCTCAGTTCAAGGACACATAGCTGCTGGAGAGAGTCCAGCACAGATCCACAGAGATGATGAAGGGATTGGAAAATCTCCCTGATGAGGAAAAGCTGAGGGAGCCAGGTCTCTTGAGCTTGGACAAAAGGAGTCTGAGGGGTGACCCCATGAATGTTGTTAACTACGGAAAGGGCAGGTGTCAGGAGGATGGAACCAGGCTCTGCTCAGGGGCACTGGGTGTGAGCTAGAACAGGAGAGCTTCCACATCAACATGAAAAGGAACTTCTTCCTGGTGAGGGTGACAAAGCACCGGAAGGAGGGGTCTGCCCAGGGAGGCTGTGGAGTCTCCTTCTCTGGAGACATTTAAAACCCATCTGGCCATGTTCCTGTGTGATTTGATCTAAGGCATCCTGCTGTGGCAGGGGGATTGGACTAGATGATCTTCTGAGGTCCCTTCCAATCCCTCATGTTCTGTGATCTTAAAGGTCTCTTCCAACCTAAGAGATTCTGTGGATGTTTCCATGGTACTCACCCTTTCTCTCTCAGCAGACCCCTGCATTAAAAGCCCACTCAGTGTATTTATACAGTACCTGCAGGATCCTGTCTTGTGCTGCCGGAGTTTTCGGAGTCCGCAGCGCTATGCTGTTGTTGGTCACACTATATTCAGAGAGAAGAGTGCTGGAAGCTGAGTTAGTAATTCCAGATTCCTCAGCAGTCTGACGTGCAATCTCACTCGCCTGGCCGACTTTTACAACCTCCTCAAGTTCTATATCAGAGATCTTTAAAGAGAGAAAATTCCAAATCACAGTACGATAAAACACAACCTAGAGATCCTAAAGCAGAAGTCACTGATCAACACTGGCCTCGTAAGTCATTTATTGATGAGCCCCCACCTTACCTGAGGAGCTGGAAGGACCAGTTTACTTCTTTTTTTGGTAAATTCAGACACTCCACTGGTCTGCAGAATAGCTGAGGGCAGATCTGACTCCTTTTTCCGCTTCATATGCTGTTTGTCCTTTTTGCGCTCTCTCCCCTCCCTTTCACTGTCATGATGAATGAGAGAAGCATTTCAGAATACACGGAACAGCCATAAAGTCCAAGAGAAGAGCAAAAAGCCTGCACCCTAATCAAAAGCTGAAACCCAGCACATTGGACATGACCGAACCACCCTGGGGTGTGGGAATTAAAGTACTAGAGAGGGGCTATGGATGCTGCAGCTTCTGAATTACAAAATTTGGCAACAGGTGGCTGCTTCAGCTCCTGTGGTTGTCTCGAGGAGTGAGAAAAGCAACTGTATAATCAAAAATGAACCACATGACAAGCTGTTTATTTCTCAGCTGCATGCTTTGGGATCTTTTTTAGGGTAAGGGGAGAAATTCACCATTTCAAAAGAACCTAGCTAAGAAATAGTTCTACATCAGAAATAGTTCTATAATAAGTAAAATTTACTCCTGTAAGCAGCACGAACATTGTTGTTGCTTGGAGAACCAGAAAACACAAGCAAATCTAAACCTAAAAGAAAATGAATGTCAAAAAACTGAAGGTTTATAAGCAAAGAGCAAGAATGTGCACGAGGAACTTTATTCTCATGGAAGAAAAACCCATCAACTGCACCTTTAAGAAAGACTAAAAAAATCATAGAATCATTCAGGTTGGAAAAGACCTCTGGGATCATCAAGTCCAACCATTAACCCCACTCTACAAGTTCACCCCTAAATCATAACCCCCAGCACCACATCTAAATGATCTGTAAAGTAACCCAGGGATGGGGATTCAACCCCCTCCCTAGGCTGCCTGTTCCAAGGTCTGACTACTCTTATTGTGAAAAAATGTTTCCCAATGTCCAGCCTAACCCTCCCCTGCTGCAGTTTGAGGCCCTTCCCTCTGGTTCTATCTCTAATCACCTGTATCTTTATCAATGATCTGGATGAGGGGATCGAATGCACCCTCAGTAAATTTGCAGACAACAAAATTCAGCACAAGTGTTGATCTGCTGGAGGGTAGGGAGGCTCTGCAGCGGGATCTGGATAGGCTGGAGCAATGGGCTGAGCACGTAAAACAAGAGTAGAAGGCGACTAGACAGGGTGGGGGGGAAAAGTGTAAA
>JAOXOE010000602.1:20470751-20498284 GCA_028565055.1 Phoeniculus purpureus
CCCAACCACCTCCCTGGGCAACCCATTCCAGGCTCTCACCACTCTCACAGTGAAGAACTTCCTCCTCACATCCAATCAGGCAGCACATCCCCCAGTGATTCTGATGACCCAAAATGGGTGTTTTTGTCATAAGCAGTATGACAAACAGTCTTGGTTGGCTTTAGCCAGTGTTCCTGTGAATCTGTAGAGTTTTTCTGTTTTTTCTGCAGTTAAGAGTGAATTTTTGGCAGGAAGGTAGTGATGGTCCTCACAAGGCTATAATTGAAAAAAGATATTACTTGAATGTCTGAACAGATTTAGAGGACTATACTTCTTTTTGGATGTTGTTAACCTTGTATTTTAAAGGGTCTTTGAGGCATTGGAGGAATTTTAGATTTAGCTGGTGTTTCTGTAAGGCTTGTCAGCTGAAAGCTACTTTGTATTGTTTGCTGAACTCTTGCAGTTCTCGAAAATACAGTTATTTTGAGATGCTTAGTGAGGCTCATGTATCACAGCTGGAAATTCTTTGAGGAGCAAGCCCTAATCCTGCCTTCAGCATCCTCTGGCTGAACAGAGACTTCTACCATTGTGCTGTTCCTTGGGAGCCCCTTGGAAATTCCCTTGTTTCTTGACTGGTTGCGGAAATAGAGACTGCGGTGGCATCTATAATGGTTCTTAGTCCTGTTCAGGCATGGGTGCATGTTGGAACTTGGGAATTATGTTTGCATGCATCATTTTGAAGTAGGCTTGAAAACCCGTTTCTGTAGGTGAAATTACGGGTGTTGCCTTTGTGTGGGTTTTGTTAGTGAAGAAAAGCTAAAGGATGGAGTGTGCTGTGGAGCTATATGTGTCTTATCTCGTGCATTTTCTTCTGCAATAAGAGTAAGAGTCCTTGTTTAAATTATAATAACCTTTAGAGACTCAATAAGGCTGAAATGAAATGAGAAATTACTTCAGTGTGTCGGTGGATGGACCCTTGTTGTTTACACGATTAAAATTAGCAGCAGTTTGTCACACGATGCTGGAGCATTTGTTGATGTTGTGTGCCTTGAGAGTTTCATTTCTTGGGAACTGTAAATATGAGCATACAGAACTGTTAGGATGTTTGTGTATCTAACTTGGAACCAAAAGCTTCCATACTGCTGTGAATCTGATTCACGGGGTGGGGGGGTGGGGGGTTATTAGTTAAGTTCATAATTACAAGGCAAGACCTGGAAGCAATATATAATTTCAGCTTTCATTATGTTCCCATATAAGCAAGAAGAGGCGATGAAGAATGAAATACTTTATGATAATTTACACCAAACAAATTGAATAGAATGGTGATATTTTTCATTAATTTTTAGAGTACAGTGAAAACAATTTTATATTGAGTTTGAAGAAAAGTGACATTTTGCTTATGAAAGTGAGATGTGATCTATTTCTTGGTCCTTTCTTTTAAAGTTGTATCTGCTTCTATGGACTGCATAGACATCTTAGTGACTTTATTTTGCAGAAATTAAATTTGCATAGCATCGTTATCTTAGTGATTAAATTATGAAGTAGAGAGAAAACTTCCATAATCAGATTTTGCTTTTTAATGCAGATTGGCTTGTCTATGGATGTTTTAACTTGTTTGACTAGTTATTCCTTCTCTGAATGTCAAACAGCTGATTTCATTGCTGTCTTATAAATCATGCTTCTCAATTTCCTACTCTGAGACATTTGATAGTCCTTATCTCTTCCACCTGGGAATTTTGAGGTTAAATCTTTTAATACAGTGTGACAGAATAGCCATGAATATTGAGTGTGAGTACTAAATCAGGCCTTACTAATATAAAAATACCTTAATAAATAGACTCTGTAGAAAAATGAACTTTACATGAGAGATAAAGAGAATTCTGTGTCGCAGCTTTCATGATTGAAGTTCCCAGATTGTCACTTCATTCTGTGTATATGGAAACACTGATGTTAGTTTCAGAGGATGGTTGGACTCCCCTTACTTACATCTGATGTCACTGAGACAGAAGGAAGATAACCTCAAATGAACTAGTTCTTCCCCTTCATTTCATTGAGGAGGCGTTAGTGAAATGCCTTTGGTGTTATTTTGAGAGATGTAAAGGTGGGTACAGAGAACAAGAGGAAGCAGGTGATTGTTCCAAAAGGCAGTGGAAACAAGAATGGTCAAGTGAAGCCAGCAGACGGGAAGGACATTTTTGTCTTAAGCGCTTCCATTGTGCTTGGCATATTGAGGTCCTTGTCTGTCAGTCAGGCTCTCAGAAAACATGGCAGTGAAGTGGAGCAATTTACCAATAACTTAGAAAAATGGCAGCTGGTCTAGTTGCTGATGAGTGTCACTGTTGGTGTAGATGAACAGTGTGAAGTACTTTCCGTGGTGGCAATCATGAGAAAATGCAGTTTTTAACAGAAATACTAATGTTTCTGTTTTGTCCCCAATGATCAGGTTTTGGTTAACAGGAGGACAAAAAGAAGTGAATCATGAACCTTTAAAGTCTGAGAGTTTTCACCTTGTGACAAACACATTTTCATCTCCTTTTCAATGTGATTCAGAAACAGAATTTTCTTATCTCAGGTGCATAACTGCAAGAAAAAGACAAATATTTCAAAATGATCAATTTGATCATTCATGGATGAAGCTCAAGCATGAGCTTCAGCTAAAGACTCCTTGGATAAGACCTGAGACTGGAAAGCTGTAAGACTTTAGCTTGATCTCATCAAATTATATTAAAAGGATTTACACACTTGAACAGTAGAAAAGGTTTACAGAGACTTTACAGTTTTGGTAGGTTACTACAGCCTATGGGAAAACTTACAGATATGAAGATATTAGAATGGCAAAGAGCCAGTGAGAAAGGGAAGGGTGCTGGTGCTTGGCTGAAATTTGCTGGGATTAGAGAGAGTAGTCTTGTCATAAACTTGTCATAAACAAAGGATTCTGCTCAGCAGCAGCATTTATATTAATGGCAAATGCATTGGTAACTCCAGTAAGGGCAGCAGAAGGCTCTTTTGAATTTGATGAAAGCTAAATGGGAATGTAGTGCTTCACTTTAAAAAAAGGGTGGGGGTATGAGAACGCCTTGACTGTGGGTGAAAAGACAAGTGACCAGTGTGCTTCAGCCAAATGCAAAGAAATTTGAAGGAAACTACTTGTTTTACTCCAGTCTGTTCCCTTATGATCTGTGGACGTCTACCACATGGTATGAACGATGCGTATTTCATTGTCTTCTAAGAGATGCTGATCCACAGCTATTGAATTCTGTGAAAGGGATTAATTTTCCTAAGATAACAAATCTTGGCAGAAATGAGTTGGAGTGTTGTTTTTCATATGGAGAGATGAAAGTAGCAATTAGAGAGAGGAATATAGGTAAATCCCACTAGAACCTGATATTTGATCAGCTTGATTTTACAGAACTTTGATGAGTTGCTGGTGGGTGTGTTTGAATAGACATAATTTTCCTCCATGCCATCAGAAGAAAAGAAAAACGAAGACTGAACCAAACTTAGCCTTTATTTTATATACTGTGCGTGGAAGTCCAAATAGCATTTATGCAAGTGCTTAGAGAAGTGAAGACTCATTAGAGAATTGATTGGCCCACCCTCACTGGAGTCAGGCATGCTGCAAAAGACCACTTGAGATATACAGAGTGATTAGCAACATAAAGTGGTGTAATTAGAATCTGATGAGTTGTATTAACTTGGTGCCACTACGATTCATCATGGAAGCACTAGCTTGATTGTTAGCAGCACTTCCTATACCTCCTGATGGGCCAGGTTGAGTCGAAAACGTAGATCGTGACTGTAGACAGATGTCCTTTTCTAGAACTAGCTTTTTCTTTGGTATGACCCTCTGTGTCTGCTTTACCATGTTTTGACAGACATTTCTCTTTATGCTGCTACCCTTTACACAATCGTCATTCTCTCTGCACATTTCACACGTTGTGGCAGTGGTGCTAGGACAGCTGTTTGGAACTCGTTTAAAGCAGGAATATCAGGAAACTACTTGCTGGATTTAAAGTAACATTTTTACAATGGAAAGTAAAATCCTAATGCTTTTTCATAGTTCATGTGAGAATAGTAATGGCCATGTTGTCTGAGGGTAAGGTTATCTTGAGACTTTGGTGCACTGAGCATACAGGCATGGCGAGCATGGGGATATGGAACTTGTTATACTTTGCTGTTGACAAATGGATAAATATGGAAACATTTACTGGTATAAAATATGAACCCTTCCTTTTATTGTGCAGCTGTTTACACAAGCTCAGTTAAAGCACTTAAGCATCCCAGAACTGAGTCAGGATACACCTTCAGCTAGAAGGTACTTTGTTAACAGTAGCTTTTGGAAGCCGAGTACAGAGAGCGTAACACTAGGGCAACTATACACAGGTGTCTCCTCTGTTGTATGCTCACGTATTTTTACTACTCCGCGTAAAGTTCTCTCAACCCAAGTTCTTTCTAATTTGACTGCTTTCTCCTCTCTATCTGCTGACTTGCCTGTGTGTCTCTGTTGTTGTAGTGTGCCCATCTTGTTTTCCCATTTCATCTCCCTCTGTCCTCTGCTCCTCCTGTTTGTTGTGGAGTAGAAGAGCTTAGATATGAGAAGCTCAGGGGTCTGAAGAGTGAGAGTAGATGTGAGACAAGCCCTTGCATAGGTGGGAAGAGGTAGGGAACAGGAAAGCATGGAACAGATGAAGCATGGGAGACATGGATACACAGAATCTTCAGTTGGAGGGCTGAGAGTGGTGGAGATGGGAAAGGTGGAGGAATGAGTAGGAGACAAAGACAAAAGGATGCTGTGCAAGTGACAGGTAGTAGTAAATGTGACGTAAATAGCTGCACCCTATCTATAGATCGGCAAACATAGCTTTTGCAAAATGGCTTGTGAAACACTTTTAGAACCAGGAGCTGGGAATTTTAATTCAGTCGACTTTCTTGCCTTTTCTTATCTCCAGCAAGGTCCCAGTCTTTTGCCTCTTCACAACCCAACCTCTGAACTCTACTTGGCAATGCCTCTTGTCACCCTGAGTGTGTATCAGCCCTTTCTTCACCCTCCAGTTCCCTGGGGTGCCACAGCCACTTGCTCCCTGTGGTACTTGGGGCAACTGCTCCTTGTGGTCATTGAGACCTGGCCTTGTGATGGGGGTACTACAGGTCACAAAGATGACACTGTCTCTCCCTTTCTGCAATGCTTTGTGGAACAGAACAGAAACTACTGAAACACCGTTACTGCCTTGCTGCATTTTAGAAACATTTAAATTTTGCCAATCCCTTTTGTTCTAGAAGCTTGTAGTGGTGTGACTGCTATGCTACATGTGAATAGCTGGTGCTAACTTGTGTAGCATAAGAGACAGCAATAATTCCACTGTTATTGAAGTCCCTTGCTCTTTCTCATAGCTTTCTATTATGGAAGTAGTAGAGGAAAGTTATATTGCATTCCTATTGTTAGCTGTATGTTTATACTGTATTTGTAGTTCCTATTAGTTCATTGCTCCATAAAAGAGTTGATAAGGTTTTGGTCTGGAAAAGTTGAATCTGCTTCCTTTAAAGAAAATGGAGTCAATTTTCTTTAAAGATTTAATATTACATTATTTATTTTCCCTATCAGAAGAAAGCTAGTACAAACAAAAACAGACCGCTTTCATTTGATGGTGCTGAACTAACACAGCTTTAATGATTAATAAATTTCAGTAACAGCATTACCATTGTGCAAACAAAACACATTTTATTCATTATTTTTGGCTTAAGTTGGTTTTAGGAGTAGGTTCTGTCTTACATTTTAAGAGTGAAAAACAAACCTGAAGGAAGTGCTGAAATGAGCTTCATTATTTGTGAACAAAATTTGAATATTTTCTGCATTACCAGTTTCTACCTTTTTTTTCTGGTAAGAAATGCTCTGTTTGTGGGAAAGGAACTCTGTAAAACAGGGGTGTTTGCTTGCCTTTTCTCAGCTGAGGAAGTAGATATTGCATAGCACAGGTCCTGAAATAATGTTCTCTGTTGTCAAAATCTACAGTTTGATATTGACAGGCAAAATTATTTGGTCTATATAAATTATTTTTTTAAAAAACACTCAGATCTCCCAAATCAAAGGTCACTGCAGAGGTGAGCAGAAGTAAATTTAAGAAACATGGTGCTTTGGTAATTCTCAGAGTATTTTGCACATTTTCTTGGCAAATGTTCTTTGAATTCTTCCAGTAGCGACCTGGGACTGTCTCAGGTGAGCAGACCAAAGACAAGTTTCTTTAAGGATTTTATAATCCTGGGGTAAGAGAGTGGTGGTTGGCCCTGCATTTCTATCAGTGGTGACATTTGGAGTTTTCCCATCACTTCCTTGTATGATTTCATTTTTTAACGCTTCTCATGTTCATGTGCTATCGTGGCTCTGTAACTGTCAGCTATAATTGTGCTGCAGAAGCTTGTGCTCGGTGCTCTAACTTCCTCAAAAGCCACAAATGAAGCTTTCTCATGCAGATTTGTAGTAGAGAGGATTTCTACGTTTATTTTTCCTCGTTTTAAAGCTGGAGATCTGTCCGTGTGACTCAGCCTGAGAGAGTAAAGTGAGAGGTCTTCTGATTTTTTGCAAAGTGTGCTGATGTTTTTCTGGAATACAGGACATCCAGTGCCACTGCATTTAGAAACTCTTTTTGATTTATTTGATTGCTTTTGATAAGCACCAGGCCTTTTGAATGTTTGAGAAAGATGGATTTGTTAAAGTTTTAGTTAATCATGCAGACCTAAAGAATTGATCGGAGCCTTCAAAAATGTCATGTGTTTAGGACTCATTACAGTGCTTCAAAAAGGCTGTCTTAGAATTAACTATGTTCCATGAATAGTACCTGATGCTTTTTTAATTTTAAAGTAACATTGAAACAGCTCACGCAGAGGAAAATTAAAAGCTCACTCCAGTGACATTTCCTACAAGTCACAAGATCTGCATGAATATTACGTCAGTGAGACTCATGGCTCTTTTTTGCCCATCTCACAGCAGGAATAGTAAAAGGAGAAATTTTGCTTAGTGCCCTGCTTAGCAGATGCTCTAGGCAGCATTTACTACAGCTGACAGGCCTTGATGCATGGTTGCTTCTTGATACTCTGTGGTGGCAAAGTACAATGCCTCTCTATTTCTTAAAGTGATGAATTTCATGCACCAGTGGTTGGACTGGGCAAGTACCACCAAGATAATGACAGAACATCTTCCTTCATACATGGATACAAGAGAGATTGTTTTTTTCTCTGTTGCCACTGGTAAGGATCATGTACTTAACTGTGCAGTGGTTAAGCCTGATGAGCAATCAGGAGCCCTCCAAGTGAGCAGGAAGAGAAAAGAAAAAGCTTCCCTCTCCTTGTTTGGTGCTGGAAGGGCTTGGGTTGTCAGCGTTGGTCCAAGAGCTAGAATGAGGCCTTGTTGTCTCATACTTTCTTTCAGCTAATGCTAATGAGCATCCATTAATGAACTTTTAGTCCCTGACTGTGTTTTGGCTGTGTTTGTCAGGTGCTCTGTTTCTGTCCATATGTACTAACACGTGTGCACACACGGCCCTGCACAAAGTTTTTCAGTTTATAAAATGGCAAAGATGGATTAAATGTTTCACGTGAATGTGCAGGTTTCAGCACATACTGGAGTTGAGAATAGAAAGCAGGTAACTGAGGTGAAAGAAGAAAGAGCAACTCTTCCAAGTGTTCATATATTAATTTCACAGTTTTAGTAAGCAACCAAATGGCTT
The DNA here is from genome assembly GCA_028565055.1 of Phoeniculus purpureus. Taxonomy (NCBI): domain Eukaryota; kingdom Metazoa; phylum Chordata; class Aves; order Bucerotiformes; family Phoeniculidae; genus Phoeniculus; species Phoeniculus purpureus. Next base: position 20,478,452 of record JAOXOE010000602.1, read on the forward strand.
TGTTTTTGTTTTTATTGAATCCCAGCCCAGATGAAAAGACCTGATTTAGTAGCCTTTCTAGTACTAATGGTAGGACTAGCTCCTGTTTCCATGTGTCTATAGACTGAATAAATAATGCAGAGGGAGGGGTTAAAAAAAGAGCAGTGAAGCAAGAGGTAAGTGGCCTGCTGAGTTTCATAAGATATGTTGAGAGATACAGGTGATGCTGCCCCAGGCCAGTGCTCTCATCTCTCAGAGGCGCTGTGCAAGCATTAAGAGAGGTGCATTGCACTTGGATTAGTTGCAGCAAACATATTGTCTCCCCAGTAAAACGTACAATACCAATAAACAGCTGAAATAATTGGTCTCCTTTGAAGCTAAAAAAACCACGGTATTAAAGAATAGGAGACATTTTAATAAAGAATCTGAAACTGATTTTGAAATCAGCATTTTGATCTCCAGGCAAATAACATTCAGCTCAGCACTTTATCTTTTATGGCAAAATGTCAGTCATTGGATTGATAAATGGAATTTGCAACATCGGAGGAACTTTCAGTGCAGATTTGTAATCTGCACCTTGCCATTTATTTTTCCATTTTTGATGTTAAGCTGTTAGGATGCTTCACAGTCCTTAGCTGACAGTTGGAAGGAAGGAAACTTCAGTACTTGTAAACTACCTTTTCATATATCCAAACACTTGTATTAAGCCTTGATTTAAGTACCAAACTTTCAGACTGCTGCACAAACTCTGAAATACTTGCTCTGTACTTACAGGCATAGGCTGGCACCAACTGTAGTTAAATCCACAGGAGTGGTGCTAACTGTAAGATACCAAAGAACAACTTTGTTCTTTAAGTTTATGACAAGTAAGTGTAGAGTTGTAGAGAGCTGGAGACTTAAGCTGTGCTTTCCATTACATCTTTTTTGAGATTGATTGTGTGCTTGCTTAATATACTGGGCTGATGTTAGAACAGGATGGGTCCACTGATTGAATTAACTTAACTTCATTGATGCAAGTGAGACAAAAGCACCTTGCAGCTTCTTGGTACAGTTGGGATTGCTTTTTATTCCTTCTGACAGGTAAAGTCAAATGCTTTTGTCTGGATAAACAGAAAAATAAGGATTTTAATTTGTTTTTACGAATGTAAATAAGCAGAGGAAAAAAAGAGAAATACCGTAAACCGAGAAGAGTATTAGCAATACAAATCAGAAATAAGCAGATAGTGTGAATACTTAAGTGCCTTGGTTTCAGGATGCACATAAGGAAAGATGCAACAGCTCAGGAATTACAGAGTGGTTGTGTGATTGTCATAATAACGCTCAATTGCATTCTATTTAACTTCTTCAAATTATTTCATAACAAGTTCTGCATCTGTTTTAGCTCTTAAACATGTTCAGTCATATCTCTCAGTGATGAACGTCCTCTTCAAAACACTTGGCTGGCTGAATTTTGTACTTTGAATGTCTTAGTTATATTGGAATTTCTTTTACAAGATTCTTAACTGGCCTCCAAGTTGCGGGATGATGCCCTTTTTACAAGGGCTCACATGATGGCATTTATGCAGAAAATGCTTGTTTTCAGTCTGAGAACTATACTGAAAAAAGCTAGAACATGTGCTGGCCCTCATGGTTTCAGTTTTGCCTGCAGCCTTGTTGTGTCTATTCAACAAGTGCTAACAGCAGAAATAACTTCAGCTTTGGGTCGGCTCTGCTCCCTGGCATCAGCCATTATTCCTTATTTGGCGAGGACTTCCCTGCAGGTTCAATGAGTGTTCTGGGATATTTACTCTTGTGAATTTCTGACCCTGGTTAGGAAGTCTGTGTTAAACCACAGAAAGTACTTTACTTGAAGTTATATCCCAGGAGTACAAAAAGGACAGACATGAGATGATCAATATGATCAAGCGAATGCCGTTTATTAAGTGTCAGTTTAGCCCTTGTATACATGGCCAGGTGGTCAATGCGATACAAGTGCATTGTTGATTGGTACAACACATCTGTCCATACATCTTAAAAGCTACTGCTATTGGTTAAGTACGTCTGTCCATGCGCTGTTCGTGTGATAGTTAGTTTTTATTCCACAAGTTGTTTTTCTCTTCTGCGTGCCAGCTCTCTCACAGACCTGCACATCGCTGACCTTGCGAAACAATCTGAGCAGGCTTCAAAGCCCTTAGCTCAGACTCTGGCTAAGTTCACACAGCTGGGATTTCTCACATGTCCATTCTCTATGAGATTTGCCCCTACAGTTATACATCTGGAGTTTGGTGTCTTGACTTTAAACTTTGCAAGTAATTTGTAAGAAATTTCAAATTCCTCCTGATAGCCTGGGTGTTAACTGGGCAGCTATTACTGACAGGTTCTGTTACAAGGTATTATAAAGAGAAATTGTCTCTCTGAAGTTCATTACCTCCTACATCTACATTTCAAGTGTTTCTAGTACACATTTTGTCAGGGGACCTCAGGCTGCCTACTATTTATGTCAGACAGAAACTGGAGCACACTCTCTAGTGGAATCTGGAACTGGCCTATGTTGTAGGATTCATGCAGGTCTGTTATTCATATCCTAGACAAGACTGAGGGTTGAAATGTGGCTTTAGGTCTAATTTATTTCAGTTAGGTCCTATATGATAGAGGTTGGTTCTTTTTATTTGATAGCAGGAGGAGGCTGTCACCTGTACTATCAAATGATTAAACTGAGTTTGCTTCAATGAAAAAAAAATCCTGCTCAAGTCCTAAACCTTTTCATTTGAAATTCAGATGGTGATTTGGCAGTGCTATGTAGAACCAGGAGAATAGATGGAGATTTTTTTTATTCAGTTTGTTTTAAAAACATGACTTACAAAAGACAGGACAGTTAATAGGAGCATCAGCATCATGTAGCCAGAGAGAAAGGGAGATACAGGTTGTGTTAATAGCACCCCCTATGATATCTTTGCCATTATACTAGGGATTATTTGTTATTAGCTACATAGGACCTAATAGTTATTTCTTGAATCTTTGTATCTTCAGTCTTAGTATTTGGTTTTCGGTTTTTCTTGCTCCCAAATGTGGATGATGCTCTTCTTGAGAATGCATTTATTTTCCATTGGGTTTCCAAAACTCAGTTTATGCTCCTCTGCAATCAGGTGCTTTTGTACAATCCGAGGCAGGCCTGATAACACTGATTTTTCAAGTTTGTTCTGTGTGTTTGCAGAAAGATTGGGACTGCATCTCAGCTATGAAGTCTTTTTATATCAGTGAAAAGGGTCTTTTCTTTTGAGAATTGTACTGCTTGATGTAAGGATGCTTCTGCTGAAAGTGGATTGCTGCTTATCCTCTTAATGACAGTAATCCATTTGGCAACATTCAGGCACAACAGAAGTTTTATTCCTTGTGTTTAGTAGAAAGGTAGCAATTTTTTTGGTATTTTAATTACAACAAAGATAACTGATCTTACAGGAGTAAATGGCACAGCTATTAGTATAATTTTGTTAGAATTGCATTTAAAATACAAAGACTTCTGGAGCAGTGGATGATTATAATGGACAAAGTTCTGTGCAGAGCTTTTAGGATTCCCTGACAAGCTGAGCTGTTTAATCAAGCTTTTGTTTTGTAATGGCTGAATGTAAAGGCACAAGTTCTTCTATGAAAGGGAGAATTGGTATGTAGCAAAGAAATCCTTTTTTAAAAGGATGCTTGATCAATAAATGAGGTGTTTGTGGTTGAACCGCAGCCAGCAACTAAGCAAGCACCACACGGCCACTCGCTCATTTCCCCCTGGTGTGAGAGGAGTGAGATTCGGAAAGGTAAAAGTGAGATGTCTCATGGGTTGAGGTAAAAACAGTTGTTGAGACTGGGGAGTTTTGCATTTCCTGGTCTGTATTTGCATCAAGACAGGATCACATTTATGATATGGTTTAGTCAAAACCCCTCAAATGTTAATGCTTCTGAGAGTGAGAGCTGTGAGCTGAACAAGGAAAATCCACCTGGCCATGCTAGGCAGATAGCTGAATCCAGTAGCCTGTTCTCTGCCCAAACTTTAATCTTAGCAGACAGGTGAAAACTGCTCCGCACACCCAGCTGGAATTTCTCCTTAAGATTGATGGTTTCTTAGGAGCGTGGAGAAAAAAACAATTGCAAACAGTATCTGCTATCTGTGTGATGCTCTGGACCAGAAGCATGTTGTTCACCACGGATCTGTGCTGGTAGCTAACAGGCTGAGGGAATTCATGCTGTTCAGCCTGGAGAAGAGCTTTGCAGTAGCAGGAGCCTTAGAGGGAAGCTGCAGAGGGACTTCATTCTAGTGATAAGACAAGGGGAATAGTTTCAAGCTAAAAGAGGGTAGGTTAGATCTTAGGAAGAGATTCCTCACTACAAGGGTGGTGAGGCACTGGAACAGGTTGCTCAGGGGGGTTATGGTTGCTCCATCCCCGGAAGTGTTCAAGGCCAGGTTGGATGGAGCTCTGGGCAACATGGTCTAGTGCAAGGTGTTCCTGCCCATGACAGGGGGTTCAGAACTAGATGATTTCTAAGGTTCCTTCCAACCTTAACCATTCCATCATTCTATAAGTATTTCTCCCTCTCTACTCTGCTCTAGTGAGGCTGTGTCTGGAATATTGTGTCCAATTCCAGGCTCCCTGCTTCAAGAGGGATAGTGACTTGATTGAGAGAGCTCAGTGGAGGGCCATGAGGATGATTAGGGGACTGGAGCTCCTGCCTTACTAGGAGAGATTGAAAGATCTGTGAATTTTCCATTTGGAGAGGACAAGGTCACAAGGGAACTTAATCACTGTACATAAATACATGAAGACTGGGTGTCAAGAAGAAAGAGACTGTTTCTTTTCACTTTCACACTGTGATAGGACAAGAGGCGATGAATGTAAATTGGAGCACAGGAAGTTCCATCTCAACGTGAGGAAAAACTTCTTTACTGTAAGGGTTACAGAGCACTGGAACAGGCTGCCCAGGGGGATTGTGGAGTCTACTTCTCTGGAGACTTTTAAGACCCGTCTGAATGAATTTCTGTTTAACCTGTCTTAGGTTTTATGATCCTGCTTGAGCAGGGGGTTTAGACTTGATGATCCCTGGAGTTTCCTTCCAATGATCCCAGTATCAGTGTATAAGTACCTTACCTGGGATGCTGTATCCCCCCCATAGGGGGATACATACTGTGTTTGCTGCCAGTAAACAGCAGAAATAGAAACTTTCACTTCTCCACATGTGGTGTTGACTTAAATATATGCCTTGTGTGAGTAAGGGTTTTATATTTACAGTGTGTCAGTCACTTGTTTTATGAAGGAATGAAGGGTCATACTTCTCGAAAGCTTACAAAAGCATTGAACACTAGTTAATTATGTTCTCTTTCTGAATGTCAAAATGATAATGTGTAAATAATTAGCATGAGGAGCTAATTGTAGCTGTAGAACATATTTTATTAAGATTCTTACTGAATCACCAAGTTTCAAGTCAGAAATGCAATGTATATGTGTGTGTGGGGAGATACACTTTCTTTTCATGTACTTTATAAAGCAACTTGAAAGAAAGGCATGCTGGAAGGGTTGTGGGGGATGCAACACCCATGTGTTCAATGCTGTCGCTTGATGTTGCTGAGAGGGAGCTGAAGAGCCACTGGCAGCCACTGCCACCCACTCCTGTGTGACACTACATTGCTGCATGGTTGGGTTTTGCTCTTTTTCTGTGTTGGGTCGTAGGTGGTGGTGGCGCCCTGGGTTCATCATGCTGTGTGTGTGGCTGCAACAGCTGCTTTCCCAGCACAGAGAAAAGGAAACCAGTGAGCCAGCTAGAAATGTCCTAGGGGCCAGATCTGGTCAGCATGCCCTGCTAGCACAGGTAATTGTTGAAGTTTTCTAGTACAACATGATCTTGTCAAGATGAAAAGCATCTGTTTTGCAGGAGAGTTAAGAGGACTGTGGGTTGAGAGTTTGTGTTAAATCTCTAATAGTGGTGGGAGTCTGGGAGTAGTTGTTTTAAAAAGAAATAAAAAAAACAGCAGATGCAGCGTGAGCTGCTGAAGTTGTAAAGCAGACTGTGTTATTAGCTGCACTTCAACTGTATTTATTGTTTCACTCATAAATGATGTCTGTCTATTGCAGACTCAATTTCTTCTGCTAGCTTGGGCTTCTCTGTTACTGCCAATGATGTTTGGCCATTCTGATGCCACACTTTGCTCCAGTCATGCCACCTGTGGGGCCAGAAACCTGCAAGAGTAGAGTGGAAACAATCAGTTAATGAGAGAGGCTGCAGTGAACAGAAAGCTTCCTCTATTGACAGAGAATCTCTTTAAAGGAATTTCTTCAGCTGTGTGTCAGAAACCTCTAATAGAAGGGAACTAGAAACTGGTTGATGGATTTTCAGTAGCTGTAGCCCTCCTTCCCCCTCAATTACTGCTTGAATGTACAGGGTAAAGCTAATTAAGCTAATTACATCTACTGAGAATCTTGGTTGTTTGAATTACTTACACTTTTTAAAAATAGATAAATAATTTCTTGCGGGATTCATGGGGGTTTTTTTTCCAGACTTGGTTGGTTGCTTTGGTTTATTGTCCTGATGATGCCTGTTGCTATCTGAAACACTCTGGGGTGCACCTTTCAGAATAATACAAGATACCCAATTCACATTAAAGGCCCCTGCAACATTCAATCAAAATACAGAAATTATTATTAAAATACTGTTGAAGCCCAAACATGAAAAGGAGGATGGATTGATAAATTTAAAAATTTAAAGCAAAATAAAAGGGGAAGGTGCTTAGAGGGTAGAAATACATTAGTATTATGTATGTGCAGTTACTAAAGAAAATATGCTGTTTGTCTGACGATCTTTAACTTCTTCACTTTGGTGTCATCATTTTCAATATGCAGCTTTTAAATAAAGGAATTAGGAGTGATTTTACGTGTTAAGGCCAAAGAATAACCTGTGTGATGTAAACGTTTGCAAGTGGTACATTACAGTGCATAGTAAGATGGGGACTCCAAAGAATGTTTGGAAAGATTAAAAACAAGTGATTGTGAGGCTTTAACTGATAGTTTTGTATTTTAATTACCTGACATGTAATCTTGACATTAAAGATATGCCTGAATTTAGGGCTGGGGGAAGGCTTTGGCATGCAATGTTTTCACAGAGTTACATGCTGTTTCTCCGAGGAAACTTTTCTAAAGCCCTGTTAGAATTTTTCCTTCTTTTGTATTGTTTGTTTAGGGGTTTGGTTTTTTTTTTTAATATTAAAAATCAAATAGACTCTTTTTTTATCTGGAAACACTCCTCACTCATGTGTCCTGTGCTGATTTAAACTTACATTTCTGTATAATACTCCTTTACTGCTGTGCCCTGGGTTGTGCCTCCTGTGGTGCTCTGTGAGCAGAGCCTTCAGGCTATCTCTGTCTTTGTCTCCTGGAAAGCAGAATGTGCCACGTTTTGTGAAACATAATTCAAAAAACCCCTGTTTTACATGGGAAACAAGAAGGTGGTGTGGTATCACTAGAGCCTTCCTGAATGCAACAGCATTGCCAAATGGAAAACTTTAAACTTCTGTGTTTTGACTTCTGCATCAATAAAATTCCAGTTCTCATTGCGTACAAGTTCTCATGCACAAAAATAATGCTAGCAGATTAATTTCCTAGGAGAAAAGGCAAAAACATTACATATGCGATCCTGATACAAATAATTGCACCCACAACAGTACAGTTTGGTATTACAGGGTTAAGCATGGCATGAAGGCTCATGTGGTGGACCAGTAAAAATGAAGAAGAACAGAATTGTAATGGCCATATTACCCAGACATTTGGTTAGGGCTCTCTGAACATACACACCTGAAAAACCAGTTTAACAGCAACTTGTACTGGTTGAGCACAGAGTCAAGCAAGTAAGTCTGAACAGGTGTTGGACATCCTTCAAGGAAACTTCTTGGCTGATGATACTTCTCCAGGGTATCAGGGAAGTGATGTGTCCTTGAGAGTCAGCAGGTGGCATTCCTTTTGTTAATGACTGAGCTATGTCAAAGGAAGTCATACCTCCATTTCAGAAAATACTGACTTCTTCTGGTTTGGATTGTCTTGGGCAAGGTTGGTTGAGAGAGGGACTGCCTTTGCTTTGGCTTGTACAGTGTCCAGCACAAGGAGTTGCATACCCGTTGATGATTTTCACTAAGAGCTGTTGCAGTAAGGATGAAGTGATATTTTGTCCCTTAATATTATATTTAGTGAGATATATGCTTTAAGACCTCCATAAAATTCACATTGAGACAAAAGTACTTAGCGTGAGTACTGCTGAGTTGTTCTGTTAATTGTCATTAATGTGGAGGGAGCATTTGTCTGAAAATTGGCAGTTTTGGAAAGAATCAAAATCATTTGTTTGTTAGGTGAATTATTTTAGGGACTTGCTTTTCTTCCACCTGTGTTTTGTGGAGTTACTAGTTTTGACTAAATTCTACAGAGGAACCTGGACAAGCTGGATTGAGGGGCTGATGCCAGCTGTTTGAGCTTCAACAAGGCCAAGTGCTGAGACCTCTTGGGCTGCAACAACTCAATGCAGTGCTACAGTTAATTGGGAAAAAGTAGCTGGAAATCTGCTCAGCAGAGAGACCTGGGGGTATTGATCAATAATCAGCTAAACACGAGCCAAGAGTGTTTTCAGGTGGCCAAAACTTGTCTTGTATCAGAAGTAGTGTGTAGAGAAGGAGCAAGGCAGTGATTGTTTGCCTCTGCTCAGCACTGGTGGGGGCCACACCTCAAGTGCTGGGTTCACTTTTGGGTACCTCAATAGAAGAAGGAGCAGGTCCAACTGGGTCTGGAGAACAAGCCTTGTGAGGAGAGGCTGAGGAAACTAGGGCTATTTAGTCTGAAGAGGAAGATCCTCAGGGGAGATCTTTATCATCCTCTAAAACTACCTGAAAGAAGGTTGTAGAGCAGTGGGTGTTGCTCTCTTCTAAGGAGTGGTAGGACAAGAGGAAGTGCCCTCAAGTTGTGCCAGGGGAAGTTTAGGCTAGACATCAGGAAAAACTATTGGAAGGATCACCAAGCATTGAGCCAGGCTGTTCAGAGAGGTAGTTGAATCACCATCTCTGGATGTGTTTAAAAGTCATGTAGGTGTGTAGCTTAGGAACATTGGTTGAGTTGGGTTAATGGTTGGACCTGATGATCTTAAAGATCTTTTCCAACCTAACCGATTTTATAGTTCAGTGATGCTGTGTGTCATATTTTTTTTTAATTTTGTTTTTATTATGTTTTTCGAAGATCATGGAAACCTTTTATGTTCTGTTTGTTGCTGTGATATTTTTCAAGTTTTATTACTTCACAGATCTGGACTATCAGCAGTTTTTAATTGCATATATTTAAGGGTTTGGTGTTTTACAAGCTTAAGCTCCTCAGATGTCACAGTTCTCTTTTTGTTTGCTGCTGATGGAAACAGCAGCAGCAAGGAAATTGCTGGCAAAAGGGGTTGCAGCACTAAGATAAAGTTGTTTCTCATCGAAGTGCTACTCAGTTGAGGTTCGCAGTATGAGCAAAAATACGTATTCAAGGAATCAGTCAATTGTAGCGTTTTTCTAATGTACTATTTTTACAACCTGTGACAATTTGAGCTGAGCACAGCAAAAACCTGGCCTAATTGCGAGGACTGCAAAAAAGTACTTGTGCTTTTTTTCCCTTGAATAAATGGTTATTTTTTCACTTTGAAATTCATATTTGAATTGCCAAAGGAAACAATAGCAGTGCTCCTGTCTGTGCTCATGAAGTGACTGGAAAAGAATGTACAAGTCCAGATTTTCCTTTGGATCTCCCTAGATTTCAGATTGCACACTGGAGCATTTTCCCTGATGCTGAAAAGGGATATTGTACGTTTTGATGATACTTTCCCTTCCAAGAATGTCTGTGAGATTTCAGGTACTGTCCAGTGCGATAGTGTGCAAAGAGCAAGGCTGTATAATTCTGGAATGCAAGTCTAGAAAATAACACAGACTTTTGTAATGAATCTGTAATTCATACCAGCACCAATGTGTTTATGGTTTGAAAGAGATATTACTTTGTGAAAGTGCGTGGAAACAGAAATATTTTTACTCCAGTCTGGTTTGTTACTGGGGTTTTTGTGCAACATTGCTGACTTGTAAAATACTGTTGCTTTTTCATCTTAGGTCTGAGGGTAACTGTGTTGCTAACATCATCCCTCATGGTATTGGGAGCTGGCCTGAGATGTGTTCCGGTTTCAGACCTAGAAATTAGGAAGAAGTAAGTGAATTATTTTACAATTCTTTTAATATGCGTATTTTATACTTTACGTGGCTGTAATATTTGCTGCCACTGCAAAGACATGTTAGAAGATATCTTCTGTATGGATTTGGTATATCAAACATTTGCTGCGTAGATGTTGGGCTTACATGCTGCTGTGCTTCTCAAATGAATTTTTGTAGTCCGCTTTCTGCACAGTATCTGATGATCACAAATCCCATTACAAACTTGAGTTAATTAAGCCTCATCCCATTCTGCATAACTAATATTAATCTGCTTTGCAAACAAGGAAGAGATTTAGAGAGTTTTATAAACTGGCTGGAGATCACACAGGGAATGATGGCACAAACCCCCCAGATAAGTAATTTGTATGTAAATATGAAATAGTTGGTTCATGTTTCTCATATTGGGTATATGTAATCATGCAGTGAGACTGATGAATTTACGCAAAATGGTCTGTTTCATGTTATCTCTTCCAGTCTGCATTCCAAAGTAATACTTTCTCTGTGGTTGAAATTAATACCTTAACATGCAGTTTAAGAGTTTGTCATAAGATCAGGTTTCTATCTAAAAATCACAGAATCCAAACACTTCCATTGTCCTGTCAAAGTGTCCTGGACCTGGGAAAGCCCAGTTGGTACAGGAGTCACACTCACTTTGTACAGCCTGCAAATATAGATCACTTGTTATTTGGTTAACTGTATTTTGCCTCTTGTGCTGAAGGAGGGAGGAGTACAGGTGTTGCTACATTTTTCTGCTTTTTTAGAAACACCGAGTGTACCAGCTCTTTACTAGTTGCATAACATATAAGCACTAAGCAAAGAACTTGCCTATAAAAGGTTTTTAGTGTTTGGTTTTGTCCCCCTTGGATTCTAGTTCATTTCCAAGCAGTCCCTGTGTTATATCAGCAGATTTTTTTGGTTTTTTTTTTTTCCTCCTTCTTCTTGCTTAAAACCAGCTGGGAAACCTTTGAGAAAGAAAATGGTCTGAACTAGAAGGCAGATGACTGGGCACCATCAGTTAAACAAAAGAAGAGATTCAGAGGACAGGAATGTAGTAAACACTTGGGTTGTAGAACTAGCCCCAGTTAAGAGTAAATAGCTAGTAGGTAATGAATGGCTTAGTAAGCTAAGTGCAGTGTGGTGAGTAGAGGGGTTGCATTTTCAGTTCTTAGGTGCTTCATATAAAGCAGCACCCAAGAAGCTCCTGAGGTTGCCCTGTGTTGCCCATTTCTGTGTGGTTTGCAAGAACTTTATGAATAGGGGAGGCTGAACAAACCATACTGTGCTGCCATTCACAGTGACTCTTTTAAAGTGAAAAGGTACTGTTAAGGTGACCAGGAAGGGCTGTCCTCATTGTCCCCTTGTTTTACCTTTTCTCAAGATGCTAAAGGGTGCTCAACATCCAGTTCATCCATTCTAACTAAACTTGGATTAAATACATCTTTTAAATGAGCCAGATGGTTTAAATGCAATGAGATAGCGTGGCTTACATAGCTGTTCACTTATGATTTATATCAATAGACTTGTGCTGCCCTAGGCCTTACCAAAGCAAGGATGAAGACTGTAGAAAACCTTAGAAGAAATTCCCCAATGAGCTTGAGATTTCAAGTATCATTTGAAGCGGGAAGGAGAATTTCTTCATGTTCTGATCACCTTTAAACAGGGTTTTTCAGTGCAACTGCAGTAGGGAGACCTAGATGCATAAAGAGAAACGTTCAAAGAACTGGTTCTTTAACTAGATAGGGGAAAAAAAGGCTGTGTACTGTATAAAGTCTTATGAGATGCATAAAATATGACAATACATTTAGTGAAAACTATATAGAAAAAAGAGCATGAGCAGAATCCTGATGGAAAAGGTCACTAATTTCATTTATTCATGATGTGAAATTACGCATAATCTCCAGCTGAAATTGGTAACTTTTCTTATTTAGCCTACTGCAAAAAAAGAGACATTTTCAAGAATTGCAGCCCTCCCTAGGCAGTAGTTTGATCTTTTACACAGTTTGATTAAAGATCTACAGAGAGTTAGTTATAGCTGACTGTGTGAAGCAAAAGTATGGGTTTCAGTGAAGGCTTCTGGAGACCTTGTGAATAATTGTACAGACTGCATGGTTGTACCATGTAACCTGCATTGTCATGAGAGCTAAGACTGAAGGCAAATTTTCATTGATTGTACTTTTGGCTCTCTCATGTAATAGCAGACTAAGACGCAAGCTCCAGTTCTCCAAGCCATGTTTTAAACACAAGCTGTATTTTCTGCTCTCCACTCATTTGATGCCTGTGTATGTGTACAAACACATATGAGGGAGAATGCGGATTGCACATTTGAGAGTGGTTCTTGAAGCAGCTATTTCTTATGGTGACATTTTGTTCTCTGCCAGTACGTGACCTAAAACCATACTGGGAATTCATGCAAGAACTGCACAAATTCAGTGGAGGCCGAACCATGCATGGGAGTGCATGGTTGAAGTCTAGAAGTAGGGACTTGTGTCTAAGATTGAGGAGCCAACCTGTATGTGGGCTAGTAAAGTTTCTCTCATATACACATGTGCTCTGACTTAGCTGCTTTCCTCCCTAGCCCTCTAACCTGTGATGTTAATGTATCATACATGCAAGGAGAGTTTTGTTATATACCACTCACTTTTGGGTTTGTCAAGTGTGCCAGATGTGTGGCACTGACTTGAACTTTTAAAAGTAAAACCCCAAACCATGATTCCTTTCTAAATATTATTAAAACCTAATTTTCCACATATCTTGTTTTTTAGTTCACCATTAATGTACAATATAAAAAAAAAGTTATCTAATTGTGCCATTCCTGAACTTGTCGCTTTTCTGCTTCCCTGGAAGTTACAAGAGCACTGCTAATGCTTTTTGCGTGCATTTTATCAAGTTCTTTCCTTTTTGACTACTGCTCAACACTGAGTGAATATTTTTGTTGGACTTTTTCAGAATGGCATTATTTTATCATGAGCATTAGCATTACTGTAGACATTTTTCATAGACAAAATGAGGATTGTTTTTTCCACCTCCTCCCTTACCGCTTCATATTTGTCTCATATTCTGTGTTTAGAAATAGATTAACATACAGCTTAGGGCTTCCATATGACTCTGAAATAATGAATTTAGGCAAAAAGCTGTACGAGCTGAAACACGGAAGAAAGTAGGAATTATAAGTGATGAAATCAGCCCATAGTCATAAATCTGTGGCTTTTAACGCTGGCTCTGTGATGTAAGACTTCTTGAAATATTTTGAAAGACAGGATGATTAAAGACATGGAAGCAAATGATGTCGCATAATTTGTCATTTGTATTGAATACATTAATTAAGCAATTTATTAGGATTTAGTATGCTGTGGGCTGGTAGTGTTTGGCCTTCATGTTAGATTTCACATCAGAAAAGTAGTTACTGAGGACCTTGAGTCACGGCAGGGACAGGCTGTTCCTTGGCAATAAGGACCAGTAAAACATTTTTTTCAGAATCCAACAAAACAATAAAACAGAGTGACAGTGGAAACAGGAGCAGATATTTACAGGGTTGTCTATGTAGGGCACACCGGTAGTTGGTAGACCCTGTAAATTGCTGTTTTGCTTTACTAATGCCACATATTGGGATATGTGTTTCTTTCCTGTTCTTAGATGTATTGATGCTAAATTCTTCCTTTATTATCTGAAGGTTGGCTCATACCAGCCCTTTGGTACATTTTGTTCCTTTTAGCTATTTTCAGTCTAGTTTGTATTTTATTCCTGTTTAACTTCAGTAGTTCTACATTGTCTTTTTTTCTGAAAGCCTGTCCTTTCCCTGAAAGCCTAAAGAATGTCATGGAATCATGTCATTATTTGTCTTTCCTGGTCCTACAGAGACCATGAGCCACTATTCTTACGCATGAAAATGCAAAGGGGTGCCTCAGAAAGCATTAAGATTCTCATATTCTCTGGGAATACTGAATACACAGTTGTGACCAAAAACCCACCTTACACTGCTAAAGCAGCTATGGAGAAGAAGGATTAAAATGTTCCTGGGAATGAGAAGAGCCTTTTAGGAGGGGATGGTAGAAATATCTGCACGTAAGAAAAGGACAGAGTGATTCCAATTGTGCACTGGGAAAGAGAAATGAAGAAAGTATTAAATGTAAAATGTGGTTCCAGGAGTTAAAAGCTGAATGAATATACGTATTTCTACACTGCAGCTCAGTGAGGATAGGAGGAAGATGTTTGGATGGAGCACTTGCTTGGTACTCATGGCACTTGCTGGTTTATTCTTTGGCTTCAGTGCTGTGGGGAGGCTGACCTGGGTTAATCTGGAGTGAGAGAAATGTTTAATTTTTATATCCTTGTAATTAAGACTTTATCTTGGTTTTATTTCCTCCACTAGCTTCATCTTGTACACGAGTTTGATTTTTTTTTTTTTAAACCTCTGCTCCAAAGCTGTTGCTTTAGATGAGAGGTCCTGTGGGTTGTTCCTGAGTGGTGATGATTTTTTCCTGCTTTGCTTATTTGACAATGGTGGTGGTGGATTTGATGGATGATTAAGTGTCCCTGTGGCTGCCCAGAGACCCAGCCTGCTGCTGCCTGAACTACACATCCTCTGGCACCCAAATTGGCTTCTGCTTCAGTTAAAGCAGCTTAAGTGGAAAAAGGAGGCAGCTGGACAGCTTTTTTGATAAATAACCTTTTGTCTTGCTTCTGTGCTCTGTTTTGTCCATAACAGTGCAGGTGTCATCTACCTTCCCCAGCAACGACGGTTGCAGCTGAATTAGCAATTTACAGACCCTGTGTAAATTATCAGAGTGGTAAATTGAGTAGATATGTTAAAGGAAACTCTGAAATCTCAGAAAGAGCTTGGTATTGCAGCAATGTTTAAAGGGCAGCATTTCTACAAGGCTTCAGCTAGTATAAGCCTATGCTGGAAAGAAATAGATTGTATGTGCTTTGTGGGATACTTAGCTTCATCTCATAAAATGGTAGGTGTCTCAAAATCTCTTATAATGGTAGGTTATTAAAAGAAATCTTTTACTTTTTTAAATCATATTGAGTTCTTTGCCTTAGTCTCATGACTCATATCCTGTTGGCTAATTTCTATGCTTAAATAAGGATTCCTATTAATAGCATATGTATCTAGATTGCTGCACATTATATTCAAAACACTCTTCTGCTCTTCCACTGACCTAATAAAAATTGTTCAGGAATGTTTAAATAAGTCTTGTTTGTGCCATTCTACTGCATTGCTTTCTAATCCTTTACCAAAAAATTCTACTTAGGACCTGTCTTGTGCTAAGTAATCTCCATCAGCTTTCTCTCGTAGCAGCCAGTCCTGGTGCACTTCTCTGATAACTTGTTTCAGTATGTTTTGCCTCATTAGCCCGCAGTGTAATTGCCTATTTTGTGTTTACAGCGATGCTGTTTGTTTTGGATCTGTTCATGTTTGATGAGTGTGTCCTCCCAGTCGTGTTGGTTTAAAGATGTCTCCTTTTAATAATAGGTTTGTGGAGGAGATTCACTTTAAAAGACTAACAAAACTATCCACCAGCTTTTAGTTAAAAAAAAAAATGCCACCAAGAATCTTTGATTTCATGTGCCCTCATCTTTTAAACTTGGATAAAACTTTAGGTAAAGAACCACTCTTCTGAGCCATGTGACAGCTGTGCTGGCTGCACAGTAACAGGCATCACGATGCTGCCAGAGGTTGCACTGTAAAACTGCCTCATCCCTTTCCTCTTCAGGACGTCTGATAGAGAGGTCAAGGCCTTGCCCTGAGATTGCTGCTTCCTCTTGCAAATCCTTGCTTCTCTCTTGGCAGTGATGCTAGTTTTGGAGTAATTTTCTTTTTACCATCCTTTTAAGTTTAAAAGTGAAAACTCATGTTTTTCAGACCATTTTCCTGATGAAAATGGTTGAAAGGACATTTTAAAGGTTTTTTTCTCTTTTTCACTTTATTGCTGCAGCCAATGTACCATATGATGACTCAGGCTTTCTGCTTGTAATAATTTTTCTTACTGATAGGCGAAAAACAGCTTTAAATTATTCCACAAATCAGTGGTCACATGCATCAAAAACAAGCTGAAAAATGTTAATGGCCTCAATCCATGAATATCCAGAAGGCATAAAACCTTTGTAGTGTAAATATATCACTTAATGAAAATGCCGAGAGGAAGTGCATCTCCACGAAATCCATCTTTCAGAATGTTATTTTTAATAGATAAATTCATTGCTGTACCCAGAGGTCTTTTTCTTTCCAGTCCTTTTCCAGACACAGAGCCTTACTCCATTCTCTTTGGGTTATGAACAGAACAAGCATTTGCACCAGGTTGTCCCCTAACTCCATAGCAATCGGTTGCTGTAAAGCATGAATTTTACTTCCCTAATTCTATACTTGCCTTTAAAAAGTACCTGAAAAGGTGTCACTTAATAGAGGGCTCTTTTGTTGTATTTATTTGTGTGAGTCTAAAGGAAAAGCTCTGTCCTTTTCTAGTAACTTGACAGTGAAGAAACAGAAGTAGTTCTTTACAAAGCTGGTGTCAGTTCCCTTTGAGGTGTAATAAATCTCTTAATATATGGTATGGGTAAGTCCTTGTCTTTTCATATTTCTTTTCCAGGGCAAGCGACTTGTTTTATGCATCAGTGTAGACACTAAAACCAACAGGTATTTACTTGCTTTGTTGCCATGTAAAGAGGCTAAATTCAATAGCACTTGAAAAGTGCTCTCAAGTCCTCCAGTGGAAGGGTCTTTTTAATTTGCTTCCAGTAGTTCACACAATGACCTACCCACTATATAAAGGTATTTGTCTTTCAAATTAGCAGAGTTGAACAGTCCACTTCTTTCAACGAGTGAAAAAGTTAGGCATGTGAAAGAAGATTATTCCATCCATTTCTGTAAAACATCAACGTCTTTAACGAAAAAAGGGATACCGGGTAATTGTTAGAATCAGCAATCTAATAAACTTCTCCAGGTTAAGGTGGTGTGCTCAGAGACTTTGGTGCTCCTCACACTGTGCTAACCAGCAGCAAAATTGAATTACCAATTCTTTCTTCAGTACATTTTAATGAAAATTTCAATCGTAACTGAATGGTCGATGCATGTGGCAGCAAGAAGGAAAAGCATGGTAAAAATTCCAGGAATAGAAACCTGCTCTGAAATACTGTCTTCACAAGACTTTTGGGATGAGCACCCTCCTAGGACCCAGAGGAACCCAGTTTCCCCGTTGGCTGGGAGCTAGTTAAAGAGACTGCACTGGGGCTGATGGTCTCATTTTTCACCAAAGAAAAGGTGAAAACACTGTATTAAAAGTAATTTTTATTAAGTAATTTTCTCTCTTCTCCTGGTGTTGTTTCCCCATATGAACATGTAAACTAATGAGATTTTTCTTTAACTTAAAATTCTCTTAAGTCCAAAGATGAGACATACTGTGGTAGAAACTCTGAAATGCCTGGGAGTTTTGCATAGAAAAAGTGTTTATGTAGCACACAGCTCTTAAATAGCTGAATAAATCCAGTACCTGACAGGACTGTGACAGTGCATGAAGAGTTTCCGTGCATACAATGAGAAAAAGATAAATAAAGCTGACTGTAAATGGAAATTCTTTCCCATCTTAACTATGTGGTGTTATCATCAATCACTGAAACGTTTTCCCTGTGTAATAGAACTTTTTTCCATGCCCAGGTTGCTCAGTGATACTGTAATTTCAGCATTTATAGCCTTCTGTGTTTGTTTTTCTTGTTGCCTGTTAGGATATTGCAGCAGTGACAGCAAGGAGTGAATAAAGCAGGTATAACCAGATTATTTCTTAATAGTCACATAAAGTCTTCTCTCAGGGAAATGATGAAGACCGTGTAATTTCAGTTATTTATAATGTGACTTGACAAAAACTTGGAGAGGAGATTACAGTGTAGTACAATAAGAGATTTTTTCTTCTCTAATTTCCGTTGCTTTAGTGAGCTATCTCTTTGCAATTCAGCGGCCAGTTTCAGAACAAATGTGCTCTTTATTTTGGGCAAAGAGATGTGTGCATATGTATAAGCGACTGTGTATTGTATTTCTTTTAAGGCAGATAACATAAATCTGTGTTATTCATTACTGTGATGCTCTGGTACATGATACTTGTGCTTGCTACCCATCCTCATATATATATATATTTTCTTTTTTAATAGCATTCATGTTCAGCTGCAAGCGATGAGTGTGTCATTAGCTATGAGACCAGGTGTGTGAGAACCTTGACATTTCAAAATGAATCCCTAACCTTGCTTCTGAAATCATTAGAAATAAGGTATTTTGGGTAGATGTTTTACTTGGCCACTTTTGCTTTAAGCTAGATAGTCATCAATTATTTTGTAAATCAGGGATGAGTTTTGGTGTCCTTTTTCCAACTGTCTCTTTCATGAATGTGATTAAAAGGCCTTTGACTCTTGTGTTGTTTTCTATTATTTGAACTCCGTAGCTTTTTATACATGAAGATAATGCTTGATTCAACAATGACTCTGAACGCAGAGCAGAGCTGGATAAATAACAGATGACAGATTTCCTGTTGGTGTAGTAAGAGTGAAAAATACTTTTCCATCTGGGTGGGGTCTTGAGCTTAAGTTATCTTTTTAGGGAAGAGAAATCATGTTGTGCAGAATGAATTTGAAATAGTGCCAGGGGAAAGATGTGTCTGCACTTTGCACCTTTTCAGTAGCAGGGACAAGATGGAAATCAAGGAGCCACAGAAACAATTGGCTCTTGGTGCTGATGCAATTCTTAGCATTACTGGTGTTCAAGAAGAGACTCCTGTAGGCTGTGAGACCAAAATCTAGCACAGTGATGATAAGATGTTGTAACAAACAGCAAAAAATCTACCAGTGGTGGTGTGTTCATATTTCTCTGTCAAATGGAGCAGCTGCTACATACATCTCCCAGAGTAGCAGCTTAGTAAATGCACTGAATTGTGGTTTGAATCTCTTGTCCCAGCCTCTCTAGGGAGCTGAGTTAAGGGTGTGCAGAGGAACAATGCAAATAATCTTGTTCTCAGGAAAGAGAAGCTTGATTCAGGCCAGTGTGGAAAACAGGTAAATTAAGGTTCGGGCTGTTATGTGCAGAGATACTCGAGGTAGAGTCATACATCAGTGGCAATTTAATCTGCAAATGATGTTTCCTAACCCAAATATGTTAGATTTGAAAAATTAAGCAATGTGAAGGTAAGAGATGCTCTACACTTAAAGATGGTGTTAAGCTTAGTAAATCCAACATTGCAAATCCGTGGCAACAGAGAGAGTACTCCAGGCAAGACAGGAGAGAGAACAGCCAGGAGAACACAAACAGAAGAATCATAGAGGCAAACAGAAAGACAAACCCCAACCCAAATAAGACAGAAGAGTAATTTAGAAATAAACTCTGGATTAAGGTACTACTTTGTCCCTTTGGATCTGCCAAGTAAAATTAGCTTCTCTTTCTCCTTTGACTATAGAGGTTTAGTTACAGAGCTTTATTCAGCTGTTGTAGTTTGATAGACATAATATACATCTGAAGTGTAAACACATGAGAAAAGTCTGTGTAATTCTCACAAACTAGGTTTGAAGGGGGGAGGTGTTAATAGTGTCCTGCTAGCTGGTGACAAACAGTGGGGCAGCTCACCAGAGGCAGAGGGATGGAGAGCCAGTGAGGG
>JAOXOE010000602.1:20520566-20534958 GCA_028565055.1 Phoeniculus purpureus
AATCTCTATCCTATCCCACAAAGCTTTCAGACTACATCTTTTAGGAATCAGGGGTTATCAGGTCTGGGCAGGGGGAGAGGTGGAATTAAGGAAGAGCATTTATTTTTTTCCTTGTCCTTTCCCTTTTATTTTTTTTGGGTTTTTTTCTACTTAATAAAACCTTTAATAAAGTTGACTATTTCTAATTCCAGTTTCCAGACGTGTGTTTACTTTTACCTGTTTTCTTCCCTCTTGGGGAGGGAGGACATTTCCTTCTGCACGGTTGAGCAGATTAACTTGGTGCTAAACCGTGACAAACAGACAGTGTTGTCAGCAACACAGGTTTGTGATTTTAACTGTAGGATCCAGCCTAGGGCTGGATTTGCTGGGTTGCAAAGGACTGTTATCAATGGTAGGCTCAAAAGTCTGTGACTAGGTAAGTATGCACCTTCTGTGGCTACTTTTTTTAGTTGTGGCAGACATCCTCTTACATGTTAGGCGATGAAGAGGGATTTAAAAAGAGCAGAGAGTTTTGAAAGCAGATACTAGGTCAGAGGTTAAAAGTAATTTCTCTAATTTTTTTGATGGAAGCAAGTATTATGTTGACTAGACTTCCTTACTCTCCTCTAACCAGACAAGAATCAAAAGCCTCTTACTGAGTATCCAAGTTCAGGCTAGTTTGCTGTGTAGTTGTTTTCTCCATTATTTTCTTTGCTGTCTGAATTCAGTAGCTACATAAACACAAGTCTGTATTTGACTCTTCTGTGATAACTTGAATGCTCCTTGAAGCCCAGTGCAACAACTGATAGGCAAAACAGGATCTTTGAGTCAAAAGAACTGCAACTGCACAGTACTTAATTATCTTGAATTGTTTCATTGCTTATCAGCCTCCCATTCCCAAATGTTTCTGGTGGTAGGATAGAGGACCCCCTAGAGACCATCCAGACCTG
This sequence comes from Phoeniculus purpureus, assembly GCA_028565055.1. NCBI lineage: Eukaryota > Metazoa > Chordata > Aves > Bucerotiformes > Phoeniculidae > Phoeniculus > Phoeniculus purpureus. The sequence goes on from JAOXOE010000602.1 coordinate 20,521,496, forward strand.
TCCCTCCCTGAAGGCTGGTTGTTCTCCATGGGTTTTCGCTAGATGGGGTGTATGAAATTGCTGTTGCCTGAAAGTTTGCACTTTGAGATGCTTCCGACCAGCTTTTGAAATAGCTGATTTTGAACCCAGTGATCTCCAAGAATGGTTTGCCAGTGTCTTTAATCACTAAGAAGAGGCGATCCTGATTGCTGGCTTTGGATTGTCAGAACAACACAGCAGTAGCAGCTAACCTCTGGTTATTGGAGAGTAATGCAGAAGCCACTTGAACACTGCACTCATAAACTTCTAAGATGATACACAGCATTGATCTTACATTACTGTGTATTGAATTACTCTCTGCTAAGTTCAGTGTGTATTTAAAGCACATGGAGAATCAAAATAAAAGGAAAAGGGGGGGTAGGTAGGTGGGTTTGTTTTTCAGTTTTATTAATTGCATTACTCTTACATCTCTTACAAGTATCTGTAGAGGTTCCTAGTTCTTAAATGTTGATAGTGTTGTTGTTTATCAAGAGAACTGCAAGATATCTGCCCATAAAGTACAAGGCAGAGTTAGCTGACAGATGGCAGGTTTCATCTGGACCAACCTAGGTGGGTTGTGCTGCTGTTAGGGAGGAGGCTATGAGGGCAGAAGACATTCTTTAGACATGCATGCCTAACCCATGTGGTCCAAAATTGCATCTCCTAAGCAGAAGATTATAGAAAATTACTAGGGCATAAATGGCATTACCTTTTTAGTGTCTTTTTCAGTAGCTGTGATGAAATCCCTTTTGAAAAGAGCAGTTGCACTGACAATTATGACATGGGAGTGCTGCTCAAATGCATTCTATCTCCTCAAAAGAAAGAAGACCAAAAAAAATCACAATCCACGTTGGTATAAAGATTTGATGTCCCTCTTTGTAACAGACAAACTACCCAAGAACTTGCAGGGCTGTTCTATTCCAGACTGCCAGTGGGACATGCATAGGAGGGGGGTGTCATCAAGCTCTTGGTTTCTGGAATATTTCAACTAAAGCAGCCTCTGGCAGTGTGACTGCCTGTATAGAGTTCTTTCTTCAGTCAAGTTACCAGGAGCTTCATTTCCAATGCTTCTGGGAGTGCAGAAGCTGTTCCTGGTCATCTTCCATCTAGGGATTCTGGTATTTGGAGTTTTGTCATTTCCCAGAGGAATGCCTCTTGTCGCTTAACTATGTCTTGAGTGGAATGCAGCAGCCTCCTCATATGCTAATTGAGCAGTGTGTCTGCCAAGGGAGACTGGCAAACACTGACAAAACAGTGAGTGTAAGTAGTGGTGTGATGTTGTGTCCAACAAATGCAGAAGAAAAAAACCCCTCCTTCATGTGTACCAAGTGTTTTCAATTGATGTCTTGAGAATTGTTATGGTTTCATTGGTATTTTGTGACAGAATCTGTGGCTCTTCTGCTTGGCAGCTAGAAATGCCACTGTTCTATACAAATGCTTTTTTTTTCCTGTTTCTGAAAATGAGAAATGTTTTTGAAATTGTTTTTGTAGTCTCCAAAATGAAAATGTACTGAATTAATTGTCAAGCATCACGTTTGAAGACTATGGAAATCAGCATTTGTATTGCTCTGATCTGTGCTTTTATTTTAGATTTGCAGATTTTATCAGGGGCATGCTGAAGTTTATACTACTGCTGCTTTTATCTGGAGCAACGTTAGCATCAACCTGGTTCACTCTGACCTGTCTATCTAGTGTCACTCATCTGCCTTTAACCACAGGTATGACAATGATTCAAATTCCTGTTATTTCTAATTGGTATTGCAGGCAAGGATTTGCAGCTTTTAATCAACTGTGTTATAACCCAGTTTGGTGTCTTTAGTAGCAGAGTAATTTCACTGAGACAAAGAAAAAAAGATTTAGAAAACCTGTTGAGTCTGAAATATTGTTACCAGCTTTGAACAACTTCAGAAAAAACCTAAGAACTAACAATCCCATAGAAATAGAACCCTGAATGTGCACTCAGAACAGATTTTCAGACTGAGTGTGTTTCTGTTTTGAGTGTTTTAGAATTACAGAGGTGAGAAATAAACCAAGAAAAGTTGAATGAATGGGAGTAGTCTTACATAGAAGGAGCAGCGACATGGCTGGGAATTTATGCCATTATTGGAAGCGTGGGTCAGACCAAGCTAACCCATAGTTTTTTCAACCATCTAAATCTGTTCCTGCCCTGTGCTGTCATCTTTTACACACTTACATGCAGGATCAGGGAACTCTTGCAGCCCCAAATTAACTCAACCTTTGCATTAAAAAAGGCAGGGGAGTAAGGGGAGAGCTCAAAAGTCTACTCTGACTCCAGAGTGCTGAACCGTTCGTTGAAAATTAGCCCTGCTTGATTCTCAAAAAATCTGTCCTTTACCTTGATGTTTGCACCAAAGAACTGATCCACCTGTGATTCCGAGACCTTCAACAGAGTAGTGAGTTACAATAAAAAGAAGAATTCTGCAAATCCATTTTAAGTCAAGTGCCATCTTTATTATAGGCAAGTTTGTGCTTTATTGGAGAGATGAAAATTGGGACCTCCCCCCATTTTTAATGCAGAGTTTGGCGTGGAGAATAGTTTGTAAAAAATGAGTTTCAGTAAGTGTCCTTGGTGCATTGCCTGTGTCACAACTGAAGTGGGTACAGCAAATTGAAATATATGATCAATTCCGGAGGAAGACCATCTGGACGGGTAGGACATATTTGTGACATATCTTGACATCTCAACTTTTTAAAATAAAAATTCTACTTAAATAAAATGTAGTTTAATCGGTAAATCGAATTCTGTGGTGGCTGCTGTCATACCAGATGACTGCACTTTTCCATCAAATCTAAATTAAACGCAGTAAAAGCTTATTCCTTGTGCCTGTCTGCTTCATCACCGCTAGCCTCCAGTAACGTAAAATTTTACAGGAACTGTGTCCTCTGAATTGATGCAACAAGCCAAATACATGACTCTCCCATCACGTTTGTGCATAAGAACAAAGTAGGGAGGTTTCAAGAGGTGAAAGTCATCACACATATACTCACCAGTGATCCAAAACAACACTGACGGAGCGCTGTCTCTGCGATGGTTTTTTGTGAAGAACTCAGCATGCAGCATACATTCTAGGGGCATTCCTACTTGGTTACAGCATGTAGGTGCAATATGCTGGGGGGGTTTTTTGAAAGGTGATCCCTGTTGGGACATACAAGTATGTGAAGTGTTTGGGATCTGATATAAAGTAAGCTTCATAAAGTCTAGGGATTTGGTTGCTCTTCTCATGCTGTCTAGTTTCTGTTAAAATGGGTTATTCCTTAATTTAGTCGTGATATTTTAGAGTTTTCTGCCTGTGTTGTTCTTATCTGTGTCACTGGAAATGTTGAACTGTTTTCTATAAAACACAGGCTTGTTTTGAATAAAAGTGCCAGCAATATGGTGCGTTCCTCAGAAAAAGGCCAACTCAAGCATCAGGGCCTGATGTGCAGATACCGTTTTTCTTCTGTGATCTGATGTTCAAACTTCACAGATAGGTGGGGGCAGGGTTTGTATCAGATGCCTTTTCTCATTAAAGTTCATAGCAAATAGATGTAATGCACCTGTTCAATTTAGGTCCTTGTACACAGAAAAGCAGTGGTGTGTCTTTATGAAATACGCTGTTATGGATGAAAACACACAGGCTATTTAAGCTAATTTATAGGACTTCATGCTAGATTATTCCTCAATGTAATGATGCAATATGATGATGACCTCTGCATTCCATGGTAATTGGGAGAAACGGTACATTGGAATTGATTTGGGTGAACTGCCTTCTTTTTTTCTTTTTAATTAAAAGTTTGAGAAGTAGAACCTATCAGACAGACTATGAATGTAGGAGGTCAAGTGCAGGTTGTTGGCTGGCAGCTTTGAGAAGTGATTTGGGGTAGCTGGTTGAGGTGGAAGGCGCTCTGCATACTCGGTGGACCACTGTTGGCAGTGGATTTCCAGGTAGTTACCCTCTGAGTGTTTTTGTAGAGCCGTAAGAGCCATCATTGTAGGATTTTTTTTCTGGGATGGGGTGGTTTTTTTTGTCTTTTTCCTTTTATTTTAATAAGTGGTTCATGTAAGGCTTTGTATCCCAAGACTACCTTCAGGCATCACTGAAAACCTGCTGCAAAGCAGAGATTGTTGAAGTTATTGAAGATTGAGTTGTTGATTCTGCCACATCTTCTTACCTGGTGGCAAAGACCACAAATATTAGGCTTGGTGGTGCTACAGAGCCAGTGATGGATCTCAGTCTGCACTCTCAGTCTTATTCAAATGCTGAAGCAGAGCAAGCTTATTTCAAATCCAACTGTTAGGGGAAATTGTGTGCATTTGATCTTGCAAGGAGGATTTCACCTCTACCCAGCTAGTCTCTCCATTTTGTGAGGAGCTTCCCCCTCATCTCTCGCCCTGCCTCCAATATTGTTGGAGCAAGTCAGATGTTGCCTTACATAGCCACAAGCATGGCCATCTTCAGCAATGTCTGGAAATTGCTAAAATATCCACACAGCCTGTTGGGCTGCTGGTCCACCTAAAAGAGAGCTTTTCCATGGGACAAGACAGTCCTTTTGATGAGGGAGCTGGACACCACAAGGGAGTCTTTGTGTCCAGGGGTTAATGCAGGCTTCACCCTAGACCATCATCATCTGCTTCACCCCATCTGGCAGCTGCTTCATCCATGAATAAAGTTTGCATCTGAAACCTTGAAAGCAGTTTCCCGAGGTCCAAAACCAGTCTTTCCTTTTAGCATGTGGATCTTATGTGGCATATATCCATTCCCTTTTCTGAAAAGCCACCGCCTGTCTCTGACCTGGTCTCCAGAGTAAGCTCTCAAGTGAGAATGTTGACACGCAAGCAGCCTTATGAAACACTCAGATGATGAGAGAGTTTGGCCAGTTATTCGCCCTAAAGGAGAGAGAAGAAAATCTCGAAAAGCTTGTCTTTAAAATATGAACAAGCAACCCCCTCTTTTAATCAGTATTCTTTGCTGCAGTTGTAGTAGCGTCTGGATTAAATATTGGGGGAGGAATCGGATTTGAAAAACCGGTCACAGCAAAATGTGTTTTCCAGCACTTGTTTGTGTAATGTTCTCCTAATGTCTTGTAAATAGGCACGGCATCATCTAAAGGTCCATCCTACAGAATGGAATTACTTACTATGGGGACCTTCAATGCAGATATTAAAAATCAATGGCTGCTTTGTGTTTTCTTTAAATGGTGCTGTTCAGCGTTGTTTGTACTGGGTAACGCCTGCATTGCTCTGCATTATCATAACATGCTCATTTTTCCACCGGCCATGAAGAAAGACAAGTTTTCTATCACTTGCTAACTTCTTAATATACCTCCAGAAGATTTTATAGCAAGTGTATTTGGAGTCCTGTGTGTGAACCACCATTCAACTGCAATGATATATTGTTCTCACATCTAGTGTATCATCTGCCTAGAACACCTCTCATCAGCTAATCACAGGTCCTAAAGACCCTTGATTCTGCAATCGGTTTACATTTTAAGCAAGGCTGAGTCTTCTTCTAAGAAATCTTAATGTCTATTATTTGCATTTTTCAGCAAGTTTCAAACACAATTTTATGTCCACATTGAGCATTACAATAATTTTCTCCATTGAATTTGAAATGCAGCTGCTCATCTGTTTCTCTGTGCCAAGTCCATTGTGAGTTTGCTTTGTACTGAACTTCATTATGTGAATTTATGTACAATGGGATACTCTGACCCAAAATAATTGTGTAAGGCATTGTGATGCCAGTTTCAGCATCTCGGGATACATAGACTAGCATTTTCCAGGAATTGATATGCACTGCCAGTTGCTCGCAGCTCAGACTGAATGTTTTCAGCATAACATATCAAGAATATTCCAATATTTATGAGCGCATTCAGAAGAATTTTGCTTTACAAAATCTTTTCTGCTGCTGCATGGCAGATCTCTGAATATGATGGTAACTCCAGGAGTTGATTATTATACTTAGGTTAAGCAGCCTACACTTTATTTTCAGGTTCAACAGATTGAATGTTGTAAACACATCTGTCTCCCTGTCCTGATCTACAAAGCACTGTAATGAAAAAGAGAGACGTTAAGTATTTAGTAGTAATTATTTTATACTTTGAGTGTAATTTCTTTATTATATGCAAGATGCACTTCATAAGTTAAAGGCAGACATACTCAAAGGATAAAAAAATGATCGGAGAACTTCTCCTTTTCTAGCTTCAGCATTAACATGCTCATGACTGCTGGCAAATCGTACACAAAACCCCTATTGAGCTTTTCCCAGGAATAAGATGGGAATAATGACCTTTGTTTTCCTGAAGGCTTCTGTAAATCCACAGATAGAAGAGTGCTTAAAGAAGAACAGATTTAAGGGGGTTTATATAAAAGCAGTTAATAACTCCAGAGTTAAATAATGTACAATGTCCAGTTCTGGCTACTCAGTTCCAGAAGGAACAGAGCTGCTTGAGAGAGTCTAGCATAGAGCCACAAAGATGATGGAGTGGAACATCTCCCTTATGAGGAAAGACTGAGGGAGCTAGGTCTCTTGAGCTTGGAAAAAAGGAGACTGAGGGGTGACCCCATGAATGTTGATCAATATGGAAAGAGTGGGTGTCAGGAGGATGGAGCCAGGCTCTGCTTAGTGGCACACAGTGATAGGACGAGGGGCAATGGTTGTGAGCTGGAACATTGGAAGTTCCACATAAATATGTCACCTCACCCGGTGAGGGTGATGGAGCACTGGAAGGGGCTGCCCAGGGGGGTTGTGGAGTCTCCTTCTATGGAGATGTTTAAAACCCACCTGGATATGTTCCTGTGCGACTTGCTCTAGGTGATCCTGCTGTGGTGGGGGGATTGGACTGGATGATCTTTTGAGGTCCTTTTCAATCCCCGATGTTCTGTGTTTCTGTGACGTGTGGGAGAGGCATTTCAGGGATGAGTATCTAAAATTCGACCATTTTAAATATCCTCTGATAGCAAGCCTCAAGAACTGTATGATTTCCAGCTCTCTCCACACACACTCTTTTGTTAGGTTTGTTGTGAGGTGATTTTTCTTACACTGTAGAGGCTCATTCAGTCATTTCTTCACTTTTTAATTCTCCAAAGCAAATGGTCTGCTTTCAAAGCAAGTTCTACTTGCTTTTCTCTCGAGAAGTTTATAGAACAAATCCAATTTGATCAGATTTTGGGTTACTTTCATAACTGTATCATGAGAGAAAGATTTGATCAGTGCACGCTGGAATGGAAATCTAGGTAATGAAACATAGTGATGTTATAGGCATGCACTACAGGGACATAATTCTTCTATTGTGTTTTTTATTCCTATGAATTAATTACAGTAAAAATTACTGTTTTACCTTGAGGGGAGTCACATTTCTCATGGTAAAATTGAGGGGGACTTTTTCCATGAATGTTTTTACCATGGACAGTAGCAAGAAATAAATTACAGGGAAGTTCGTTCTTTAGAATGTTTGATAGGAACCAACCTGGAATTGTTCAGGTCATTTACGGGGATACTGAAGTATTGAAGTCAACATCCACAATAGGCGGCATCTTTTCATTTTGACATTTGGGATACCCTTGTAAAGGGCACAAACAAAGTGCCCTAGGCGCCCAAGAGAACATCCTCAGTTACTTTCATGTTTATCCCTGTGAAAGTGGTGTGAGTCTTGGGCTCAGATGGTCTGAGAACTGTTACAAAACATACAGAGTTCTTGGCAGGGGATTTTGGAAGAAGATATGACACCAGTTGCTTGCACTTGATACTGCTCTAGGGTATCAGGGTTTCCTTTGAAAATTTATCTGCAAAATGTATGACTTTTCCCCTAAAGAAATGGTGATATTTCATATTCTGTGTTAAAAATTGGCCAAGACGTACGTGCCAATGGTTTGATAAGAACAATTTACATCAGTAGAAGCTGTTCCATTAGTTTCGTTTGGGTTGGATCAAGCTCTGTAATTATACATGGCATCATTTAAGAGTAAATAGTGATGTCATAATTTAAGAGTAAATAGCGATGGCAAAATTAAAGAGGAAATTGCTAAGCACATTGCAGAACATGACATGATGAAGCCTAGCTTGAGCCTCCTGCTGCGGCAGCTCCAGGCCAGTTCTCTGAAGCAGCTGTATTTCAGATGGGTGTTCTGCCTTTCCCGATTTTCTTGTAGTGGCCAGCCTGAGAAATAGCTGCTTAATTCACAAAAAGATCTTTACAAAATTACATTAATCAAAGTAGTTTAAAGAAACCCATTCCAGTTCCATTATTTATTGATGTTTGCAGCTGCCACTAGCTCGGGTACACAACTTTGTGCGTAGCTTATAGGCAGTTAATTCCTTTACCTAAGGAAAAGGGATTTTTGAATTTTTTTCATACTAGTAGGATGCCATGCTTCCCCTGTGTATGCCCATCCAAGCTAGCTGTTTGTCCTTGTTAGGCTTTAGGACATAATGTTAGCTTCTTGGTAAATCATCTCTTTCGTGTCCTTATATTCATTTCTCAAAGACTGCCATCAAGATTGTCTTAATTGAAAAAACATTAGCAGCTGTTCTTCCAAAGCATAAAATCATGGTAATTGTTTGTGTTTGTTCAGTGCAAGGTCACTGATAGAAAGTAAATGGTCTCTGTTAATAGGTGATGTTCTCCCTGCAGTAACGTGTTGCCCCTGAGCTGGAATATGAGGTGTGCTGTTTAGGGTGTGAAATAAAAGACAAAACTCTAATAACACTGAGCTCTTATTAGACTTCTTGTACCTTGGTTTTCTGAAATTGCATGTCTTTGACTCTCTGTTGATTTGGATTTGTGACTTAATTGCCAAGTTAGTTTATTTGTATTTCACTCAGGACATTTCACAGAAACATGAAAAAAACCCACGTTTTCCTATTACAACACAGACCCATTAAGGGAGGCTGTCAGATGTGCTCATCTCCTTCGTTTTCAGAGCTTCTGCTCTTGGTTTACCAGCCAAAAATTGTCACTTGCATTAGATTTTGGGACTTAAATTGACATCTACTGGACGGTATAATCTGTCTGTCTTTTTGCCTGACATGTCCTCATATTGGTCTCCAAATATGTGTCTACATATGGGTAGACCTTGTTTTCCAAGTGTTGCCTGTGATCTCAGCTGAGGTGCTGTCATTGGTGTTCGGTTAACAGTTGCTGCTGTGCAGACAAGACAGGCAATGGTTTGGGCAGAACCAAAAGGTAGCTTTAATGCTGCTTTGTTCATGGTGGTATGGAATTGTGAGCTGTGTGCTGATGGGTGGATTTGCATGACTGAAGAAACGTGTTGTGACCAGGAAAGGTAAGGATGCAGTTTCTGAAGTACAGTTACTGCACTTGTTTGCTTCTGGTCTAGTCATCTTAAGACATTTCAGTAAGTGATGAGTGATGATGTAGTTCAACTGCCTATTTTAAACGATCAGATTTATTGTGAAGACTTCTGTTTACTTTGTGGAAATCCGCTGCACTGACTATGACTTGAAGTTTAATCTTTTCAATGGCTGCTAATCTAAATGAGGATTTTTGCTTTCTTCTCAAGTTAATCTAAGCTTCTGGAAATTTTGGCTCTAGAGATCATTTCTACTCAGAGGCATCTGATTCCTCTGTCCTTGCTCTTGTTGTTTATGGAAGGGGTTTCAGTGTTCCTGCAAAGGTTATTACTTCTGGCACTTTCTGCATGCACTTCACTTTTGACAGTGCCATTGTGGCTTTCAGCAGTTTTCAAACTATTTCCTCTGTTTGAGTTTCTGATTCAGAGTTACATACAGCTGGCTACCACCTTCTTTTCTTTGGAGAAAGTTCTGAAAAGTTTCTCTGGAAGTTACGTCTATAGATGTCTTCAACTGTGCAATGTGGACCAGATGCTCAATTGTCTTAAGAGATTTTTATGTTTCACAGAACACCTCCCTGATGAGGAAAGGCTGAGGGAGCTGGATCTCTTGAACTTGGAGAAAAGGAGACTGAGGGGTGACCTCATTAATGTTTATAAACATGTGAAGGGTGGATGTCAGGAGGATGGAGCCAGGCTCTGCTCAGTGTCATCTAATGATAGGACGAGGGGCAATGGGTGTAAGCTGGAACATAGGAGGTTTCACATCAATATCAGAAGGAACTTCTTCACGGTGAGTGTGACAGAGCACTGGAAGGGGCTGCCCAGGGGAGTTGTGGAGTCTCCTTCTCTGGAGACGTTTAAAACCCACCTGGCCGTGTTCCTGTGCAGCTTGGTCTGGGTGGTCCTGCTGTGGCAGGGGGATTAGACTAGATGATCTTTTGAGATAGCTTCCAATCCATAATGTTCTGTGAATTATGTGTTGGTTTCTGAAACACAGTTTCGAATAGTTTGGATTTGCTGACTACACCTGACAGCAGTTAGAGGTGGTTATAGCAGTATGCAGTGTGGTTTCAGGTAAATAGAAGTTCAAAGAGCAGGTCATGAAATTTTAAATACTAGTGAGAACTTGCAGCAAAAACCTTTGAATCTTGTACCTGGGGAATCAGTTGTTCAGTGTTAGCTAGAAGTGCCCATTAGGAAGAACATCCTAATACTGGTTTGGGATTTGTTCCTTCCTCCCTGACCACTCTTGAACATACCTTGCATCAGTTTCTTTTACTTGTATTTTGCAGTTTATAATAAGAGAATTTGAGAAGTGGAAAAGTAACCACAGTTTATTCATCCTTTTTTTTTTTACTTAACAATGGAGAACACTCTAGTATATTAAACAGAAGTGTGGCCAACGGTGTCTCCTGAGTGTGTGCCGTCTGTGTCATCTTTCTGGCTGGGACTTCTGTGGTCTTTTTCCTGTCCAGGCAAATCCTCTGTAGAGAAAGAAATACGTCTTTGTGCCTTGGAAGCAAACTACATCAAGCGGAGGATCTGATAGATAGCCCTTTTTGCTTCTTAATGCCTTCATCTCTTTTGCCAGAGTTCTTCATATTTTAAGAAACTGTGACTTCATTTTGTAAAATTTTTTTATAAGCTGGAAGTTTGATCCTTCCTTGGTTTCTTAGTTGAAAGTATAACAACCTGAAGCAGAGCTGTTGAATTTCTCCCCTTTCCAAGACAGAAGAACATAAATTAAACTGCAAATGCAGTTTCTATTTTATATAAACATATATCTCTATATTAAAAAATTTCTAATGATTTTGTACTGTACTGGAGTGAAAAAATGCTTTAAATAATTTCCCTATGACTAGGTAACACTTTAGTATCTGAAAAGCTTTTCTTTGTTTTCTTGTCTTTTTGCTAGACACTTGAGTAAATTATTCCAAACTTTTCTTGTTATTCTCAGTCTTCTGCTTGTTTTCATACACTTTTTATTTGATCAGTAAGTGCAGGTTGTTGAGCCTGCAGGTCAGAAACGTATCCCTCCCCAAGACAGCACTCAGCAGAATCACATTTCTAAATAGGTAGTAAATTCTTCTAAAGTCGTGGGAGAGATTTTGTTTGTTTGCTTATTTTGGGTCTTTTTTTGGGGGGGGTTGGTTTTGCTTTAGAAATAGTTAAAAATAGATAGTATGGGTGTATCGGGCACCTATAACTACTAGATTAAGCAGTGTAAAGTATTTAGCAGTGTCAGAAAGTGTAGAACAAAATATGAGGCTAGTGAAGAAATATATTTATTCTTCTGTTGATTAATTCAATGAACGAATGTGTGATACAGCAGTGAACAATCTGCATTGTCAAATATGTCCCGTTCCTGCCAGTGGCATGTGCCCTTCCTACCCTTTTGAAGCCCAAAGGGATTCAATATGCTGCAGTTCAGGTCATGCTGAATACTGATTTCTCAATGTCTAGCAGATCATTAGTATTAATTTGTAAAATGGAAGCAAAATTAGTTCTGACCATTTAGAGAGAGGTCAAAGGTTAATCCATGTCTGTTTCCAGTTTGGTGCATTAATTGCTCCCTGTCCTAACTGTATCTAGGACAAGAGATTCTGTTCATTTCAGAGGCTAGTCAAGCTGTAGGTGATGCTTTCTGTTCAGGATTTTGTTCTGTTTGGTTTATTTACAAGTGAATTCCAAATCACTGACCGTCTTTTCATAGATTCTGTTTAAAAAAAAAAAACCAGTGTCAGTATTTTATTTGTTTTCCAAATTAATGTCTGCATTCCACCTGGAACTAGTGGGATGTGGTGTGATTTATAGTACACAGAGGATAAAAATAAGTTACTCACACATTGCTATTCTTGGCAGCACTGAATAGGAGGAAGAAATGCCAGTGTGAAATTAATAACTGTTTTTGTTTCTTTCATAGCTACACTGTACACATCCTGCATTCTGTTGGGTATATTCCTCAACAGCAGCGTACCAATATTCTTCGAGCTCTTTGTGGAGACAGTCTACCCTGTTCCAGAAGGAATTACATGTGGAGTTGTCACCTTTTTGAGTAATGTGTTTATGGGAGTGCTTTTGTTTTTCCTCACGTTTTACCACACAGGTAAGAAATACAAGCTGCTTTGAAAACATAACTCTCCATGAAGGCAGACTCTTTAGTAAGGGGGGATTTGCATATACAATTTCTGTTAATAATCAAATGTTTGAATCTCCCCATCTAGCAACAGGAAAGAACTTTAATTGTTCTTTTCTGCATGCATGCTAATAATGAAACAGTTTAATCCAAGATGTATACAGGCACATTCTGCCTAGCCAGAAACTGTCAAGACATGCTCTGCCATTATGTTTTTATAAAGACCTGGGTAATGTGGCCGTTAATAATATTTCACAGAATCACAGAAAAGTAGTGGTTGGAAGGGACCTCTTGAAGATAGTCTACTCCAAAGCCCTTGCTAGAGCAGGATCACCTAGAGAAGATTGCACAAGAACAGACCTAGGGGGGTTTTGAATGTCTCCAGAAGAGACTCCACAACCTCTCTGGGCAGCCTGTTTGGTGTTCATCACCGCAGTAACGTTAATCTAGTCTCACGCTTGGGGTATAACTGTATTGCCCCATTTCCCAGGAAGAGTGGAGCAGAAATGTTCTATTGCTGGTCAGCAATGTCTGCTGGTTGGACAGAGTGTAAGGGAGAGACCACTGCTCCAAGACAAACTCATTCCTTTAGATCATCTAGTGGCCTCATAAGTGTTTTGCCTGATGTTTTCATCAACTTCTTCAGACTTGTTCATCTCTCAAGTATTATTTGCTTCCTCATAATTAATAACCCTAATTTTCAACCTGCTATTTATAGATATCTATTTTATTATATATTTTATTACTTGAAGAACCCATCTTGCTTTCAAAGGGAAGTGATCTTTATTAATGGTTTTCAAAGATGTCACGGTAAACATTTTCTCAGTGATGCAACATTTGTAAAGCAATCTTCCCTCAACTTGCCCTGGGGCAAGCCAGAGATGATGCACCAGGGCAGTCTCAGGAAATCAAGGGGAATTGGCACAAGAAGAGGACAGGGCCAGCCCAGCTGAAGTGTCTCTATGCAAATGCACAGAGCTTGGGCAACAAACAGGA
>JAOXOE010000602.1:20562066-20604066 GCA_028565055.1 Phoeniculus purpureus
TCCTGCTGTGGCAGGGGGACTGGACTAGATGATCTTTTGAGGTCCCTTCCAATCCCTAATGCTCTGTGATTCTGTGATTCTGTGAATGTGCTACTTGCCCTGTTTCTGTAATTTTCCCTGTGCATCTTTGGATGTTCACTCAGAGGCAGGATCCTGGCCAAGGTGGACACACATATATCATGGTAATGCTGTTCTTGTTAGTTGTTCTTGTTTTTCTCTACCACTGCTTTGGCACCCCATCTCTGTGCTGAGTAGTTGATTGAGGACCTTGGCCTCTTCACTAACTTGACTCTGATCAAGGCTGGATGTAGAGGGCAATGAGTGAGTCTAGTAACGATCCTAGCTCCCAGTCTGTGCAGCAACGCTGCAGAAAAAGCCTCCCTTTCTTAAATGTAGAATTTTCACAGTAACCACAGGTATGGATTGTCCCTCACAGCGCTTATCTCACCAATGTGTGTTCCTGCACTGGGCCTGGCCAATACTTAGTCTGGAAACAGATGTTTAGTTTGTTTTAATTTGTTCCTCACAAATCAATATCAGAAGCCTCACAGCCACTTCTGCTGCCTTTTCCTTGTTCTGTGCAGTTTGATACCCAGCCTGCTGCTGGGGATTTACAATTTATGTATATTTTAAAGCAAGCAGCTTTCTGCACAGAGCTCTTGAAGAGCAGCATCTGAGGGCTGTATGTATGGAGGTGTACAGGGAGGGAAAGGTAGAAAAGCAGAAAGATCTACCAGGATGCTGCTGTCTCTCCCTGACCCCATTGAGGACCTGCTCAGAGCCCACACCTCATTTTGAGTCTGTCACCTCAGTCATCAGGGAGCTGCTGGAACAGGCTGGGAACAGGCTGTGCTGCTGCCAACGCTACTACACAAAAAGGCATTCACAAATAACGAAGCTCTGAAACACCCTGAGCAAAAGTGTCAGCAACTTGAATTGGGGTCAGTTGTGCTGTGGAGAGAAGCAGGCTGGGCTAGGGGAGCAATGAAGAGGCCTCCTCCACTTCTGCCTGGCTGGGGGAAGGGATCCCCAAGGCAAAGGGGAGAGAACCTTCTCCTGCAGATTGTCCCCAGGAAAGCTGGGCTCTGGCAGGGGTACTGAATCCTACTGCAGGTCAGAGTCTGCTCACCATGCTCTTTTTCAGTGTTCATGTAGATACCCAAAAAAGGATTGTCCCAGCCACAGAGGCCAGCATCCTAAGGCTCCTGTAGGCAAGCAGATGCTGCCTGCAGACCAGCAGTTCATGAAGCCTCCTGACAGTCTGCAATGACCTGAACAGCCATGGACAAGCTGCCACCTTGCTCCCTCTGTATCTCAGTTTCACCTTTTGTATAACCAAATAATGATGGTGATCTACTAAAGGGAGGAAGGAGGTAAGGGAAGCTGTTTGTGCTATTATAACTGTCCCTGCCTGAGGGGCTGCTGCTTACTGAGAGAAAGGAGGTTAGTTTTGAGACTAAGGTAGAAGCATAGTTGCCTTTGCCATTGAAACAGCAGCTAGCTCTGACCATATGATTACACCTCTTTGTGCTGTTTCCTTAAAACAGGAAGGCAGGTCCTACCAGGTTCAAGCAGCACCAAGGGCTGTTAAAGCTTAGCTTTGTGCCAGCCAGTCTGTGGTCCCCTTATGAAGGTGTCATGTCTCTGGCTAAAGGAAGCTCTTAAAGTTGAGTCATAAGGACCTTCCATAAGAGGGTCTGCAAAATGTTTGCTTTCCACATTACTTTTTAAATCAGCTTTGGGGGGATAAGATTTTTAAGGCTGTACTGAGTGGGAGCAAAGCCTGCTCCTGCTTCCCATGTGTTCAGTAGGAACTCTGCTGCTAAAGGACTTTGACAGCAAAATTTCTCTGCAGTGTAGTACCTAGGGTTGAGCCACCAGTGCTACCTGCTCTGAAGACATGAGATGCAGACCTGAGGGCATGTGGTGTGTAGTGTTGCTGTTCCTCACACCAGAATGGTTAGTGGGTGTGCAGGTACCAGATGGACGTGTCTTCAGGGTTGTTACAAGTGCAATTACTAAATGCTATCTCCTGAAACCCTGGGGCTGCTTTGCAGCAAATTAAGGAGTGGAAGCCCATATGCTATTTCACTGGTCAGAGTGGGGAGAACAAATTAAATTGCCTATTTTAGCAGTGAAACAGCTGTGCTCCTCTCAAGGCAGATCCTGAGAAGCCACCTATCCACACTTGAAGGATGAGAAAGCATGTGGCTTAACAACAGCCAGTTAGCTAGAAGTGGAGTGGCTACTGCTTACTGCTGATGAAATCTTTGGATGGCAGCTTGGTAAAGACCAAAGAGGGGTAGATGGAACCACCAAACACTCCTCACTAAGCAGTGTCAGATGACTTTCATGTCAAATGTCAGGTGAGAGTGGGTTGTGAACTCACAGTGGGGATTTTCAGGGCTCAGTGGAAGTGGGTGTCAGGTGTTCAGTGGGTTTGTTCACTGTTGTTTGTGACTCTTGAGTTACCATCGGCAGAGTGAACCTGGGGAATATGATAGCAGGAACACTCTTCATCTGCTTCCCTACAAAGGCAGGCAGCTACTTAAAGAGCCTTGTAGTGGTTTTTAAGCAGTGCAGACGTATTATGTACACCATGTTACTGTTAAGCACTCTGGAAATGTCTAGCAAAATGAAGTTTAGGAAGTATCAGTGATCAGAATCTCAATAGGTTTCTGCATGAGAAGAAAATGGAAAGGTGGGGATGTTGTCATGCCTGACCACAGGCACTAGAAGCAATGATCAGATGTTCTTAACTGTGCTTACTCTTTATTTTTAACATAGTTTTCATGATAGAAACAGAATTGGAAGGTCAGTGCTAATAGATCACAAGAACCAAGTGGCTCAAAGGATGTAACCCTTCCCTAAGCATGTGCATAGGTGCTGGGTGTGTTTAACTGTTTCAGCACCTGAAATTCTGTGCATTATTTTAACACCTTGCTTATAGTGTTTTATGTTTCACAAGATAAGAGCTTCCCTTAGTTGGTGTTTATACTTAGGAATAAGTTCAGCCTGTGATATGTATGCTTTTGGGTGCTCCTGGGCTTTTCATACGTGGTCCAGAGTGGAGAAAATTCTGTTATTAGGAGGTTTTAGTTTGCCAAGCAGTGTCTACCTGTCTGCTAAAAAGATTCTTATGGATCTACATTCTAGAAAAAGTTGCAAATCCTTATTATAAAGGGCTGACTGCTTTAAGACGAAAGAGTAGTTCCTTTCCTTTTCCAGGTGAAAACTTGTCCCAAAGATGTGCTGAAAGCCCCTCAGAAAATTTGGATAGGAGATGAACTCAAGTCAACTGACACCCCATTTAATGCTCTCATAATCAAACTGCCTGCTTGCATTATGAAGAACTCAGCAAGAAACACGGGTAATGAAGCTGCTACCTACCTGGAAAAATAGTTCACCTGCTGTAGAGCAGGTAATCCTTCAGATTTAAGAAATGGCATAACTTGTAAGAAGGAAGTTTACAAAATATGTCCTCTGAAGACACTGTCATGTTTAATGCATTTGATGCCAATGATTTGCTTTCCCTTGCTATACTGTTTACAGAGCAGCTAGTGCAGAGCTGTTGAGCTTGCTATTGAAGATGAAAGGCTGGTTGTTTTTTCAAAGCCCTTTGTGCCTCTTTGCTCCTAACTGGAGCTGTCAGTGTAGATGCTTTTTATTTCCTTTATCACTAGAGGTCTGAAGTCCCTTCTCTAAAGATTTCATCAATTCAAAGGAAAATTTATTTTGCTCTTAGTCCCAAAAGACCTGGAGGGTCTTTGCTCTTTTGTTTGAGCCTGAGACTCCGCAGGCAAAACCAGTATCTTCGAAAAACTGCTGAAAACCTTTATCCCACAAACAGTCAATGTCCCATCTGAAGTCCTCTGAAGAATTCAGTCTGTCTGGCTGAATTCTGTCTTCTGTGACCCAAGTGTGAGAACACCCTGCCTGAACTATATAGAAGCAGTGAAAATTTTCTAGTGATTACTAAGTAGTGGTGTTTACAACTGTACATAAAAGATGGAGCTTCCACTGTCAAAATAGCCACAGAAACCCTATGTTAGCTGCTTTACAATCCAAAGAGGTCCTTACTCTTGTTTCATAGCAAGTAATAATGGCAGCAGAATCTTCTCGATTTTAAAGCTGAGGAACTGAAGCTACCAGAGGCCAAGTCATTTGCCCAAGATCATGACAAGAAGATGAGACACAGCTGAGAATTGAAACCAAGGTGCTGCTTTGGTACCTTAAAAAACTGATTTTCCTTTTGTGTTCCCTCTCTCATGGACTGAAATAGGCTGATTTGCAGGATTTTCTTTCTTTCATATAGTCAGTCAGCTGGTGGTTCTGTTACTTTGGTTGAGGAGCTATCTTAGAAATCCATCTGGTCAGTCTTTCAATCTGCATGATCTTGCTTTTTTGGAAATGTCCCCGCCACCGAGTTTCTCTCAGACACAATGTACTTGGTCCTTAATGTCAGTCTGAAGGGCAGTCTCTGCAATGCCCACTCCAAGCATGGAGCCTTCCCACCCAGCCTTCCCCAGCAGGAATATCTGTCAACCAAACCAATGCTCCTAAATGAATACACCACCCTTTCCAGCAAGAAGGCAGTCTGTGCAAGTCTCATAATGAAGCTGTACTGAAAAGAACCGGATCCTGAGTGTTCTCCAAAGCTCTCCCCATCAGTGCATTCAAGTGACTTCTGACTGATGAAATGCTCTTCAGCTAAATGTGCTTTTTATCTGTAAATGTGTTTTCTGTAAATGATTCATAAAAGTTATTCTAACTGGTGTTTTTCAGGTTGCCCTGAAGCCCTGCTGCCAATACTGACTCCTCCCTGACCACACGATCTAGCTCCTCCTGGAGAGGAGCAGCAGCTGAGCCGTTGGTGAAAGCTCATAGCCCAGCTACTCATGGCACAATGACAGAGAAACAGTCCCAGAATTGTGCTGTTCACAGTGGCCAGAGTGGATCTTGCTCTTCTTTCTGACCAACGGGTGAATCAGTACTGAGTGGGCTGAAATCAATGCCCCAGATACATTTCCAGTTTTAATGTTCTCCACTTAGCAGAAAGCAATGATGCCTGGACAGTGTGAGTCCAAGTCACATGCAGAATGCACACAAACATCTTCCTCTTGTGAGTCCACGCATGAGCCACTTCTCTGCTGTTAGTGATTTCCCATTACAAAATTGAGATTAGATGTCATGAATGTGAGGAGGGCGACATCACTGCCAAAGAAAACTTGTGTCCTGCATCCCAAGTATCAGGTCACCCGAGAACTGTGGAAAGAGTAATCAAAATGCTTATGGCTATCATTGAAGATGGCTGCCTCTTAGTAGGGAATATAGTTCTTTCTCTCTCTGTTCTATTTGGCCAAATTGCTCAATGTCAGTGCAAAAAAAATTCCCCAAAACAAAAAGGCTGGCTTGAGTCACGCTGGAAATCTGTGCAGAACTAAAGTGAATGTGAATCTTTAAAATACTAGAACATTGCCCTCACTTTGCTTTCTCAAACAGTCTGATCTTAGAACAAATTTTCTGTCTGATTCTGTTACCAATTCTGCTGATTTATATTTAGATTTTGTTGATTTTTATTCTGTAAATTCTGACCTCTTCAAAAAATATCCCAAGGGCGCTAAATACGTTGTCTTCTGCCACAGGACCCAGTTAGCTTAATGATTAAGAGATTGATCGCCGTTAGCAACAGGCATAAAAGTTCAAACTGCACCTAAGTGTTCCCTGTACTAACGCAGTAAAAATGGGTTTACTTTGTCAGTAGCAGTTTTACCAGCAGTCTAAATCAACATCCTCTCGGTGAACAGACAGATCTTCCTTTAAAGAGAAAGGCAGAGCTACTTAGTATTATGGGCACATTATTGTCTTTACTTTGAGCAATCAGATTTTACTGATGCTTTTACAGTACGTGTAAATTTTTATTTTTCCTTAGGCCATCAGGAGAATGAACTGAACTTCTAGAAAATCACCTAAAGTAGGCAACGGTGATAAGAAATAGACAATCCTGTACAATGTGTAAAAGGAGTGCTGAGTTCTGCAAATGGGCAGCCCTGCTATGCTGGTACCAGCTGTCAGGTAGCTGAAAAAGGAAAGCTTGACTCAAAGGGGTGTTTGACATGTGGCGTTTTCTGTAATGGATGTGTCCTAGTGAATCTGAGAGGGGAGAGAGAGAACAATGGCGAAAAATATCTGTGATAACATGTTCAGCTAGAGGGTGAGTGATGTCTGAAGGAATCATCTTGTGTGAGGTTGGAAGACTTGCTCTGTGACAGATCTGGGCTTCCTCAGCTGTACCTTGTCTCAATCCCTCAATCCCAGCCTACCCTCACTGTGACCAGGTGTAAAAGAAGTGATGGAGGCCAGGGAAGTGGCCTTGTACCTTTGTGTGATACAGTGGCAAATACTGTGCAGCAAGCAGAGCATCTCTTCATGCTCTCAAGCAGTACCAAAACAGGACAGCTGGTTTTATTTTCCCATTCTCTTGACAATGTTTCTTTAAAAAGTTTAAAGAAATTGGTAACAGACTGCTGGGCTAAAATTTTGTGAGTGCTTTTGGCAAGGAAAAGCCTGTTGTTCCACGTGATGGTATTCCCAAGCTGCAGTGGTTCAGGCAAGCAACTTGGTGGCAAATCACACTTGCGTCGCTTCCAAGGGTGGGGCTTCTGTTTTTCCTCTTTGCTAGGAAAAACCAAAGAAGCCTGGGTCAATCACAGGATGCCTTTCATGAGTCTGTCTGGAAACTCTAGATGGATTTATATTGCAGCTGATTTGAGAATTATCACTTCACTTATATTAGGAGTGCAAAGCTTGTTGGCACCGAGAATAATCTGTTTGGCTGAACAGATAGCCAAACATGTTATTTATTGACTATTCTGCTCCTTTAATGTCTGCACAGTCCTTGCCATCCTCTTCTAAAACAAGACCACCCAAGAATCAATTTAAATGCTACATGCAGTGCATTGCTCCCACCCGACTAGAGACAGCTGTTCTGTGGGCATCACTGGAAAATGGAAAATGCTGAGGTTCTGAGGCTGACCCCTCTCCAACAGGGGTCACTGCCCTGTGTTTTCCTTTCTGTAATCTTTCAAACCACCCTCCTGTCTGACTGCTGTTCTGTAAACTCTCATGAATGTTGGTTGCAAAGTGATGTCGTTGCAATTTTCAAGCAAAAGTAGAGAAATGATGGTGTCAAACTGAGCACAGCGTCCTGTAGGCAGTGACTTACTAATGTAATTACATTACAGTTGGCCATTTTATCTCTGGTCCTTTCATTTTTTATGAGAGACAGGGTGACACTGAGTCAGTTTAGGTTGACTGCCCCTTGCCTGAAGGGCCATGCCAAAGTATCAAGAGATGACTAAGATGATGGCCTTACAGACAAGTTAAATGTTAAGCCTTGTCTGGAAGATTAGTCATTAAAAAAGCTCTTATCAGTGCAAGTTCAGACCCTATGGTAGAAATACCTCCTTTGCAACCATCTGGGATGGGCTGAGACATGGCCTGGTTTCTCAGGCCTGATCAAGTTTGCAGAATAACCTGCAAATCCAGTTTGGAGAAGTAGGCTCTACCTTCTTGAACTGCATAGTCAAATTAGCTTACTCAGTAGTGGTAGGATGGGTATAGCACCCTGTCTTGCTTTGTCCTGGAGAGCTGTTTCTCGAAGGACTTTTAATTCATCTTTTCTGCAGTCAGTGACAGATGGGGCTGGCTTTCATATCTACTTGCTTGTTCCCTGGGGACTCAAATGGAATCAGTAGCTCATTTGAGGTGTGCTGCTGCACAGCTTCTGAATGGCAGTGCAATTGTACTTTGATACCCATGGGGAAATCCAAGGATGATTACCTTACCAAACAGGACTAGAATGAGCATGGTGACTTCCACAACTGATGGAAAGGGAAAAGATATGAGGTGGAGACTCTGTGGATCAGTGACCTTCCACATATAGAAGAAGGAATAGGCAAATTGATTTGTCACCTGATAGTGGTTCTGGAGTGACTTGGAGGAGAAACACTTTCCAGCTGCATGCTGGAAGCAGAAGGCTCAATGAAGTGAGTTTCTGTTGTGTGCCCTGAAGACAAAGAACATTTATTTCAGGAAGGATCCAGTGCTAGCAGTGACCTTTTATAACACATCTTTTGTGGTAGTGCTTTCCTCTGGTGCTCTGTGTAATCCAATCCTTTGTCTTGGTTTTGGCTTTCCTTTGCTTTCCCATTTCTGGCTTACCTTAGTTCATCACACATCAAATTAATTGCATCCTTGCTGCCTGCCAGGATGGGGC
This sequence comes from Phoeniculus purpureus, assembly GCA_028565055.1. Classification (NCBI taxonomy): domain Eukaryota; kingdom Metazoa; phylum Chordata; class Aves; order Bucerotiformes; family Phoeniculidae; genus Phoeniculus; species Phoeniculus purpureus. Next base: position 20,570,345 of record JAOXOE010000602.1, read on the forward strand.
ATGGGCCCAAAATATGGTAAAGCAGAAGGTACCACAGGCACAGCTGCTTTCACTGGCCAGATACAGCTGTGCAATCCAAGCTTTGGGTCCCAAAGCACTTTCCTTAGCCTGTGAGCAGGCAGGGAGCCTGTCGCCTTCAGTGGCTCTTTTGCCTAAGAAAACACTTTGTGACTTGTCCCACAGCAAGGTGTTAAGTGAAGCAGACTTATGCTTCTTCAGGCCTTTCTTCTAGCCTCAAATAGAAAAGAGTGGCTCATTATGCTGGCTAAACGGTTTGGCCATTTGGGTAGACCTGCTGCCCTTTGCTGGTTTGCACATCCATACCAGCTGCCTCAGGCAACTACCCAATGCATCTGCTGCAGCTTTTCAAATCAATGACAACTTTCACTGGCATGGCCAGAGTAACCTGTTCTGCACTAACGGGGCTGACCAGCAACTGGCAAATGCACCACTGGGATCTGTTGTGAAGAGTGAGCAACCAAGTAATCCAATAGCATGGTTACAGAGCATGATTTAATCACTGTAAGAAATGGCTCTGCACTGCCTTTGACCTTTGAACTAGAATGAGTCAGGTTCCTTCCCCATTTAAAACTACCTGGATCCACAGTGTCTGGCAGAGCCACAATATCTGTCACATAGGCAGGTTTTTGTGTGCCCATGGCTTCAGTTTCACTGGTGGACTCTGCCTCCATGGTGCAATTTGTTCTGGCAGTCAGCAGTAGCTGAGGTATATGAGAGTCTGCCCCAGCATGAGAGGGCTGGATAGGGTGAATAGGTGGGGCAGGTCTTGCCTATGCAGGCAGCATGTAGCTCTGCTCTTCCCTAACAGCAAACACAACCCTGGAGCTTGTCCTCCTTGGCTGGCTAGTAAATGAGCTGTGTTTACTGGAGAGGCAGAAGAAACAGCATAAACCTGTATTGCTACTCATTGGCAATAACTTGCCTCATTGCATGTGCTTGGTCTGTGCCAGCACACCATTAGAGAGGTGGAGACAAGGCAGGAGAGTGCAGTGTCAGTGTGGTTGTCTGTCTTGTTCTCTGCAAGAGCTGGGAATGTTAATAGTCTTAGAGACTGAGGGGTGCACCCCATAAGAATGTCTGAGATGTATAAAATCTTCCTATCCAAAAGCAGAACAAGCTGCTGGCAGTTTGAAATGAGTCAGTTAGAATGATTTTGACATGTTTTATTTCAATGGTGAGATTTTACTACGTGTCTGCAGATTTTTTAACCATAACAACTAAAATGTTTGAATAACTTTGAAACTTTATTATCTCACATTTCTTGCAGAAAACCAATCTGCTCAATTCCTTTCCACTCCATCCCTGTGCTTTTTCTGGTCTAAGTGAAGCCCTAGTTGTTCCTTATAAAAAAACCACAAATAATCAGTCAGTATAATCTAAATCTGCTTGATTCAATTAGAAGGAGCTTTTGCAGAGCTGTGAAGTCTGGGACTTTATCTCTTGAATGCTAAATGGTGGCAATGAGGTCACCCATGGGCAGAAAATTAACCCTAGAACTAGTTTTTCCTAGCTTCTAGATCATTTTAAAATGCCAGTAATTCTGTCTTTTATTTGAGACTGGAAATCACAGTAAGAAGCCTCATAAAGCACCTAGAAATGATTTGATAGTGAGACAACAGATATGTGCACCCATGTGTTTTACAGTCATAAATACAAGCAAAGACTTTAACTACTCATTCATTCATTGGAAGTTGATTCCAAATCTCTATAAAGGGCTCTAAGAAAATGTATTTTCTTGGGTTTCACCTTCAGCTAATTCTCCCTTACTACTAGACCTTGTAGATACTTGACTAATAACATGAGGCACAAGGGTACCGGCCACCTAACAGCACCACAGTAAATCTATTCTTTACTTCCAGGATGTATTGGCTTTTAATTAGACTTTGCTCTTAGCAGACAGATCTGTCTCATTGGTGATAACCCACTGAAACCAGTGGAGTTGCACTCTCATGTGTGTGGACCTGACTCTACAGGCTCCTTTAGGGCTTCTGCAGCTGCCTATGCCATGCCACAGTTTCAGCCTAGCATGTTACCTGCCACTGGGCAGGATGATGCCTCCTCCAGTGCAGGCATATTACAGCATCTGGATGAACACGTATTTGTGTGTAGTTTGATGATCTGTGATACCTGTAACTGAGGGCCTGAGGAGGGTTGAACTGAGGTGTGAATGAAGCAGCCAGCCCTGTCTGGGCAAGACACAGCAGGGGAACCTGCTCTCTCAAGGTGAACCCGCTTTAGCAGGGTGGTTGAACTAGATGATCTTCAGAGGTCCCTTCCAACCCCTACCATTCTGCAATTCTGTGAAATCTCTGCTCTGATAACAAACATACCTGCCCAATGGTAACCAACCACGCCAATTACTCCGTTAAAGCTTAGCTCATCTTTAATCAAGCCATCCAGCTTAAGAGGCACTGGGGTTTTATGAGAAAGAGAAATGCCTAGTCAATGCAAAGGGATTTGCTGCTATTTATTCCAGGGTTGTAGTTGTCCCCAAATTTGCAGATGCTAATTATGAAAATCATTAGTTGTTGATAAAGTTGTTGCTCTTGTAAAGTGGGGAGAGAGTCTGAAAGCTTTCCCCCATACGATTTGGAGTTCATAATGCACTGGCCAGTAAAAGTGTGCAAGAAAAACTGCAGTCAGATGACTATTCCTTATTTAACCTCTGAACCAGGAATTCAGGAAAAAAGCAATTTCTTCTAAATCTGAGTTCCAAGTGACTGCCTTTTATCTGAACTCCATTAAATGATTCCCTTGCTAAATCCTCATGAAATAGGCTGTCTGCTCCAGCAGCTGTTGACTCCCTAACATAATTCCAAACCCAAAACATTCTGTAATGATCCATCTTCCACCCTGGTGACAAGAGGGGCTTGAGGAAGGTGTTTGTGCCTCAATGTCAACTTCCTCCACTGAATCCCTGTTCTTCATTAGTATGGGGACAGGCTGTTTGAGCTGGTTCCTGCTTGTCTCCCTGGCTTGTGGGAGGCACTGGGGGGCAACAGAAAGATACAAGAGCATATGGCAGCAGTGCTACCTCCAACCATGAGGCAATGTCCTCAGCCTCATGCTCACTGCATAAGCTTCTAGGTAGATAATATCTCACCCTTGTTGCCACTGAAATGTCTCAGCAAGGTCTCTTCTCTTCAGTCTCTGTTATGATAATTTCTTCCTTCCATGCTTGCCCTACATGATTCATCTGCAGGGTTTGTTGCTAAGTGGCAAACACAGGATACAATTTTTCTACAATCTCCTCTTTATCCTGGACTTACTGCAAGTTTCCTGCACAGCCCTTTATTTGCTGTTACTAATTCTGCTCAGAGCAGCTGTTCTGAAATCCCGTAGTGATGGAGCATTAGGGACAGACAGATGTGATGGACTGGGGCTGCTCAACATACCAAGAGCAGCTGGTGCAGCCTTGGCTGTTTTATACATGGAACTATTGTCCAGCCCTGTTTTCACTAACCTCACAAATTACTATGCTAAAGGCACTGGGCAGGAGAACTGCTTCAGTATTTCCCAGGTGGTGTTTGCCTAGCACGCACTTGCATTGACAGATTTCTTCCTGTGCATGAACTCTGAGGCAGACTGAATGCTTCATAAAGGTATTTGTATATCTATTGATGATTTTTATGGCAAATTGAGCTTCTCTTGTGTTGTATTGAATCTCTTCCTTCCTCTCCTTGGTGAGCTCACAGTCATCAGTGCCTGAATTTTTGGCTTTACATATCTCATTTTCTCTCTCTGCTGTCTGTGGTGCAGCTCCATGACCCAGCTTATGTGGCTTTGAAGCTAGTTACCAGGGTCTGAAGGGCAGTTCACAGGGCTTGAGCAGGCTATCTAGGTGTGTAGAAAACCCCAGAAGTCTGGGAGTTCCTGCCAGGAGCAGCAATGGGACCTGAAAACATGCAGTGGGGATTTTAGGCCCCTACCTCCATGCATGGAAAGTGCCAGACTCCAAGGGTTTGCATGGTCCTTGCTGTGGAAATTAGTTGGGTTGCATGGGCAGCCAAATGATATGGAGGTTTGGGGATAACCCCCAAGGAGGAGATTCTTCCAGAATCAGACCAATTTACTACAGATTTAACTCCACAGACAAGGGAGCTCCTTCTCACCAAAATAGGTAAGAGGAGAACTAGCCTCTTAATCTCAAGGGATCCAATGGCATCTTATCATGCCCTCTGAAATGTTCTGTCACAATCATCCTGAATGTCTAGTTTATCACATCTGAGGTGATGCTCATCAATCAGCTTTATTTAATAACTAACACACTGCAGGTGGTTTAGCAACCTGAGCATTTGCATTGAAATAATTGCATTCTCTGGACACACTTGCCTGAACCGGGAAGGACCTGCTGGTGTCTTAGAGATGCTTGGGTGCTGCTGTGGGCATGGGTGTCTGTCCAGCTTGGCCACTTATAGCATGCTCTGTCCTTCTGCAGCATACGAAGTCTTGGGTTATTTTCTCGGGTTATACCAAATTCCAGGTAATTTTGCCTTAGGGACACAGCTTTGCCTGCCTGGCTTGCTCCTTGGTGAGCTACAGTTGAATGACAAAGTGGTTCCTGCATGTGTAAAAAGTCAGGGATCCTGGGGAGTGTTCGTCACTCAGAGGAGTACTGGCTTTTTGGGTCAGTACAGTGAATTCCCTTCCAGCTTGCCACTGACCACAGCCTAGATCTAATTTTAGGCATTAAGGTGATTCTGAAAACATATGGCATCAATCCTGACTGCTGATCAGGTTTTGTAGGTTGGATTGATATGGCCAAATCTTTTGAGTTGCTTTCCATTCCTCAACAAGAATTGTAAAAAAAGAGAGCGATGTCTGGCCTAGCTAACTCCAACATGATTCACATCTCCCTGTAGGACCAGCTGTTTCTACAGGAGCCCTCTTCTGAAGCATGTGCAAATTGGAAAGAGACCCTCCCAACAGTACAATTACAAGGGCATCAAGAGGTAAAAAAAATTACAAGACTCCCCTGAAATACATGAATGATGAATTAAAGAGTTAATGAATCCTCAAGAAGCTTTAAGTTAGCATACAGAAATCAGAGGGTGGGGGTTCACTGGTCCATGTCTCTGGCCAAACCCATAGACGAAGATCAGCTGAAAGCCTTTGTGGACAAGAAAGTGAACACTATTTCTGTGAGGCCAAGAGCTTGTTTCACCATTTGTTCTGTGTACATCATTGTAGCACAGAAGTGCTGCTCTGGGTACAAGAAGAAATAACCTTATATTCATTCCCTGCATTCATCTCAGACACATCTTGAGATTTAAACAGTTCATAGAGCTCTTTTTTATATTAGACCACTTCACAGCTTCTTCCATGGAAATCTTTTGATCTGAGGACATTCCATCAACAGAGAGCTGCTGTAGATTATTTCCATAAGTAACTTTGTGCTTTGATTGTGTTCCTGTTCTTTCCATGTTCTGTGGTTGGGAGTGTTTGAGCAGACAGCCATCGTGTGAGGAGTGTTTGTGGGAGTGGGCTGTTTTGAGATAATCATCCAAAACATCCATAAAGGAGCTTCAAAAAGAGAATTGTGCAAATCTGTACTGAGAACACGTTTCTAAGATATTTGCTCATCCAGGTGGAAAACTCTGAAGCACATGATATAGCTGATGTGTCCCACTGTGTGTGCTTGTATTTGCAGATCACTAATGCTGTCAAAGTACCTGAAATAGTTTGCAGGAACTGCTTGACAAATAGTTCTGAAAAATAACTAAACCTCAGGAAAAAAACCCCTCTGTTCATAGCAGAAAATGAGCAAGCTGCTGTTACTTTTTGTGAATGAATCACCTGTCTCCATATCTGACAAAACACCTCAGAGGAGGATGGAGCCTCTTTTTGTTCTATTTTCAGCCAGTGATGGAAGCAAAAGTGCTAGAAATATCTCTACAAATCCTGTTCTGATGAGATTTCCACTCACTTGCGTGAATCAAGTTGGTTTGGATTAACTGTAAATAACCCCTTGGGCAGAACTAGCAAATCATGAGTTCATTGATCACAGACACTTCTGTGCATGGGGGCTGACCCAACCAACACTCAGTATAGGCAATGAGAACCCTACTGGGGCAGCTTATCTGGTAGCTGTGGAGCCTCTTTGTGAGTCTTTCCAAAGCATCTGGAGTCAGCTGTTCCCAGACACTGGAAACTAGATGGGGGTGAATTTTGTTTATGATTCATTCACCCAATTTCCAGGGGTTTGTATCAGGGCCCAGGGACAAGTTCTCTCTGCCGTACAGTGCTCATTAAAACAACTGGTGTAGCAGATGAGACCTAGTAAGAATCAAGCTTATCTTTTCCTCCTGCTGCTCCAATGCCTTGTTTCTCAGCAGTAATTAACAGGGACTGATACCCATTTGTTCTGGGGTTGTTCAACTGTGAGGACAGTTTCAGGGCTGTCCTTGGAGGCTGTCTCAACGAGAAACATGTTTTTTAAGTTATGCCTCTCTATTGATTCTCTGCCTGAACAATTTCCAGTGGTGCTTGTTCCAAGGCCAAAGTTGTCTGCAATCAACCCCAAAATGCTATTCAAGGAGAGCACTGTTTTAAAAGGCTGCCTCTCCTGAAGTGTGCTGTGCCTTTTAAATGGGATAGACTACATGAGAGGACCCAAAATAGAGACATTTGAGGAAGGCTGAGAAGTTTTAATCCTTGAGCCTGAGCCCAGCTGTGCTTTCTGACTGTTTTGGGAGCCTCTGATTCAAACACATCCTTTTCATCTGGCAACCAAGCCTTGAGCAGACAATGTCCCCTCTCCAATTCAGATTCTCAAAAAAAAAATCAAATTATATGAGAAGCTATTTCTTCAGAACAAGTTCTCAACTTGGCAAGAATGACTGATGTGGTGAGATTCTGCAACAGTGCAAATCTTGTAAGACTGCACCCCCTACCTTGCTTTGAAATACCACCTCGTTCCCAAGCTGGGTTCCTCATACAAAACCAAATCCCAGCCTCAGACAAAGTTAAACAGAAAGTTGCAGCCCCTGCTTCAGTACATAAGTAAACTGTGTACAATTTCTAAAATAGAAGATAAAGTATCTACAGAAGCAAGCATGGAAAGAACTCAATTTGAGATGAGAAAGGGTGTGAACTAATGAGGTTAGGTCTGCACCAATTGATTATGGGGTAATTAATGAGCTACATGTATGCACCTGGCTGAGTAGTACTTGACTAGGGATAATGAAAGGCAGTTTAAAAGACTGCTTGTCTGGGGAGTAATACTGCAGAGATTGAATTTGCTGGTTGCTCCTTTGGGGTGGTGTGCAACCCTTATGGTGTAGAGGTTGCTGTGTTGCCCTTGAGTAGAAATAACTGTGAGTTGTCAGTAGACAGTGAATCCCGAGGACTCTGGGTTTTTGGTTTTGTTTCTTTTTGCTTATGAGCACAACTGGAGTGTGTTTGAAGGACTAGTTTATATCATCAAGAGGAAGAGAACGCTGATTTCTAGGTTCTCATTGTATTACAGCTGCACAAGTTCTTGCCTTATAGCCCTGAGAAGTGAGAGTTAATGTCACTCCAGCATTGTCACTGTTATTGCTTCTGCAGAATAATCACCTATTTAAAGATGCTTGCTTTGATATTATGGTGCAACACTCTGCCTGGTAAGCCCTAAAAATCTGGTGGCTGATAGATAAAATCACCATGAACGATTGTGTCGCTGGAGGCATCAATAACTTCAGCATAGCTGTTGTAACAGCTGCCTATATAACGGCAATGAATTTGTTTTGTGCGCTAGGTAGCTCACTTCTCTTGCACCACAAGCTCCGGCTGAGGCTCTTGGTCAGAATTTTCTGACCAAGAAATCAGCTTTTGAATTCCTGATGGAGCATCAGGGGCTACCAATCCTGCTTGTGAGGCTGTATGGAAAGGTTGCATGTGTGTGGAGATGTAAAAGTACTGATCACTCGGGAGTTTTGGTTTCAGTTCTTTTGTTCCCTGTGACTGATTTTCTGCACGTTCAGACTGTTGCTTTTGTTAGAGAATGTCTTTAGTTAGAAGAAACCTTTAAGATCATCAATCTAACCTTTGACCTAGTACTGCCAGGTCATCACTAAATCATGTCCCTAAGCACCAGGTCCGCATGTTGTTTAAATACCTCTGGGTATTGGTAACGCCATCACTTCTTTGGGCAGTCTGTTCCATTGTTGGATAACCCTTTTGGTGAAAGGGTTGACTTACATCAGTCAACTCTTGCAGTAGGTGGGAGAGAGCAGGAGAGGCCAGATCTCTCATTTGCTTCTGCAAGTGTTCTGGACAGACTCACAGATAGAGGGGTTTTTGCCTGGATTGACTTGAGTCAACCGAGAGCCAAGGCAGCAAGGCACTATGATCCTTATCTCTGTATGGGCTGTCTCTGTGCTTTTGAGCAGTTGTAGCCCCACACCATACTTGTGGAGCCAGATGCCATGCAGAAGGTGAGACTTGTAAGGACCATCCTTGAGGCACAGATTTTCTTTCAGAAGGTGGATAGTCCTCTGTTGCTCCTTCCAAGCTGGGTGGCAAAGCTACTTGAGCTGACAGCCCTCAATTTGGAGGAAGACAGACTGGAGTAAGCCTGTGTTTGAAGAGGCCTGTGCTGATTAAGGTCAGATGCTATTATTGAGAGTCTGTCAATGGGCAGCATGCCATTGCTCTCTCCTTTCCTGTCTGTTATTTAATAAAACTACTGAGAGAAAGCAGTTTTACCACTTTTAATTCTTTGGCTGCAGTAAAAGCTAGTATTTAAGAAGACATCAAATGCAGGCTAGAACTGGTTCAATAATAATAATAATAATAGAAACTTGTTTTCCTTCTTTGAAAATAAATATGGTTCTTAGTAGAAAGCTTTAGCCATAGCAGGTAGTCAATCAGCCAGGACAATTTGGGCTCTCAGTACTTGATTAGAATAAGGGAAATTGCCTTCCTGAATCAAGTAAGGATCCATTAACCTGATGAAACAGGGTTTTCTTATCAGAGAGGTTAAGACTGAAAGCACAGCCTGGGCTGCATTCAGTGAGACCTCTTTTAAAATGACATGAAGATGGAAAGTAATAAAAACACCATCTGTCATTTCTAGTCAATCAGATCTACTAGAAGAGAGAAGTTATTCCTTTGACTTTACAGTTTGGAGATAGTCTGTTTGTTAAAAATGGGAAGTGTCAGGAATGCTGACAACTGGTTTTTTTCCTTCAAGTTATTTCTAGCTGTCTTTATCTTGGAGAGAATTAATATTAATCTGAGTTTGTACAGCAAGGAAATATTTCTAGATGAGTACAATGCAAAGGCATTCCATGTCGAGTCCCTTCAGTGATTTATTGTTAGAGGTAAAGCTGAATGGCAGATGGAGAAATGGTGCCATGTACACTTTGCTTTTCAAAGTGATTATTTCTATAAACAAATGCATTGCAAGTTACAGAGCACTCAAAGGTGCTTTGAAGACAGTTGAACAGATACCTCTTGAATGGCCTTCTGCATCTTAAAGGACTGGCGTGGCTAGGTCTTCTCACGTAGCCTAGGTACAGCTGGGAGTCATGGAAAAGGTGATTGTGGGTTTTTTGGTGTGTATTTATTAAAACTAAGGAACTTCTCACTAATGGATTTTTCAGGCAGTGAGTACCAGGGTGCTCTCCTCTGTTCATGGAGCTAAGGAGCACTTGGAGACATCTAAAGGCAACTGCCTAAGAGCAGAGACGGGGTGGTAGAAATAGGAGATTGAAGGGGTAGTAGAAAGCCTATACCAGCATATCCCCAGCCCTACTGCTCTTCATGTGGGATTGAAATGCCATCTTCCCTTGTCATGCACCATAGATGAGACTGCAGTGGATCTATTAGGTGACCTGAGTGGGCCTATCTTCATTTAGCACCTCCTGCTGTAGCTGGTACATGTCTATGCTACCTCATAGCTTGCTGTTGCAGCTGATGTGCTTTTCTCCACTTGCTAAGGATAAGTCCTCTGTAGGGAAACAGGTGTAAGAGAGCAAGCGCTGGGACTATGGAAACATTTGCTAGGTCTGGGCATTTTGCTTTGCTCAGGTACAGATGGGATTTGCTGCTATTGAGTAATAGATGTGAAGAAGGACAAGAGCAATGTCTGATAGTTCACCACAGAAAGGTACTGGAAATCTGCAGAGTGTTCGTATCCTTATAGTGTATGAGGAACAGCTTAGAAATAGATGAGGAAAACAGAAGGGCTGGAGGTGAGTATAGTAGCCTGAAGTCTGTAATTTGGCTTAATTGAACCTTCTGCTGTTTTGTAAGACTTATGCTCTGAGCCTGTATCTGCAGTCACTCAAAACACATGGGACTGGCTCTGCTCCTGGTGAAGCCAGCAAGGCTCTGGTGGCTGCAGGTGCAGAAAGAGCAGTATACACCATTGTCTGCTGCTTGGGCATGAACTGTGCTGCTGCCCTGTGCATTCAGTGACTGTTCTATAGCTTCTAGGTGGCCATAAACTGGAAAACACCTGAGGTGGTTTTTGTATGCCCATGGGAAAAACATTTCTGTGTTCAGGGTTGCTGTTTGCACAAGTAAAGCATGCAGAGCGTTTACTCTGTGTGATGCAGGACATGGCTATTGTGTCATGGGCACAATCCCATGTAAGACCTCAGAAGGAAGGAGACAGTCTGGGGACAGAAGAAAAACATGAGGACAAGTACCTGATTCGGTATTTGAACACAGTCAGGAGATGTGCTCCAGGTAAGCTACTGAGACAGGAGAGGTTCTTTCTGGGTGAAGGACTTGTTGACCAGAGTGAAATTAACATGAGCTGGAGGAGTGGTGTCTGGAAACTCCTGGTGCTGATGTTAGACACCACTTAGCTCCTAGGAAAAGTGGGCTTCTTGGGGGAGTTATCACAGGGAGGAAGAAGCACAGATGAATTCCCTCCTACATGACTATAACCCTTCTTCCCAACAAAGTCAGGGGATTTGCCACAAGTGCCAGTGGAGAGCAGACTGCCTTGGGGAAAGGATGGCTGAGACCAAAAGTATTGTGATACAAAGCATAAGGGCCCTTGGAGACCCAACAGCTATGTGTTTATAGATCAATGCTAAAATGGAGATGGGGGGGGGGGAAGTCTCTAATTTTGTGCCAGTCTCTCTGGGACCTCATGCAGTGAAAACCCACATGACTGAGCTCCCCACTGGAGCTGGTGAGAGCTACTCTTGCTCACCACAGGGGCAAATTTGATCCCCATGGCTGCTGTGGGGAGAGAATGGATGGCACTGCAAGCTCTTTATGAAATTGCAGGGAACCAGCGTTAATGAATCTTGGATGATCCCCTGATCTGCTTGGCCCTTGACGTGGCAGTGCAGGGCGCTGGTTAGGGAGGATCTGGTTAACACCTCAGTGGAAACGATGGTCTGTAGAATGTAGATGGTTGAGTGATATCTTGTGTCTTGGAGAGGCACTGCTGGGGAGCTGGATCTCTCTGGATTAGGTCTGCAAGTTTTTTATCAGAACAGGGATATTTGGGGGATTTACATAGTCTCTGTTCCTGACAGCTTGCCCTGATGAAATACTGATTACACACTGCAATCTAATGTAGGCTGCAGTAAAAAGAAATTAAAAAAAAATCAACTGTGTGCTGGGAATGACCTCTCTGTGAAGGCACGGATTTGGAATTGTGTGGTGCATTGTGGCTCCTGACACAGAAGAAGCTTGCAAAGTAAAAAATCCAATCAGTCTGTTTACTGTGTGTGCATGAAAAAAATTGGAAAAGCTGAAATTAAAGCCGCCTTTGAGATTCCTCTAGTGATATAACTAGATTAATGAACTGAAACGTTTGTCCCAGATGTACAGGAGATTAGTGCTGCTTGACTCTCATTTTATGGCAATGGAGTTAAGGTTAGGAAATCTGAAATACATGTTCAAGGTGCCCGACAATTGGTGTACTCAGAACTGAACCCCAGGGTCCTGCCATGTTGCCATTTACCCTCCTTGTCTGCCCCAAAAACTCCTCAGTGTTTGCATCCCTGAGAGCTGGCTGCGAGGAATAGAGTAGCTGCAGGATTCCTGGTTTCTCATTACCAGCTGCTGTCATGGAAGGAACAGCTAGTGAGTAAAAACCAGCTTTTTATTCCAGAGCTGAGTGGGACAGGGTGCAAGACTCACCACCAGAAAGGAGCCAGCTGAGGGATCAGGGCTCAAATGGAAATTCCCAAGGCAGCATCTTGTCCCAGAGTCTGGAAGTGAGCGCAGAGAGGAGGGCACGTCATCCAAGGGATGACTGAGATACTGGATGCAATATTTGTCCAGACCCAAGGATGCTGCAAGCTGTGATGTCTTCAGTAGCTGAGCTATCTCCCAGAGCCTGTGGCAGAATCAATCAGTAGCTTGTTTTTCTTTGCTGTGATTATAATATGGGCAGGGCAGCTTAATGGATAGGCTGCTGGGCTGGCATGTAAGAGATTTCAGTGGAGTCTGTCTCCTTCAGGATTGTTATTGCCTCTTTTACTCATCTCTGAAATGCAGATACTGATACCTGCTCATTGAAATGTCCTGAAAAACCTGCTGCAGTAAGGTCCTGCTTTTGATACCACCAGGGAGAAAATCTTCTTGGGACACCTAATGGTCTTCAAGTGCTTTTCCAGAATTCTGCTGCACTAAATCCATCTTTCTTCCAGCCGCAGGGACCTCCCATCTTCTCACCTCATGAAGAAAATGACCCAGCTGCAGACCTAGGCAAGTGGGCTGGGTAAGGTTCTAGGTTTTTCTGTTTCTGAGTCTCTATTTTGAGTTTTTGATCAGCCAGCAGTGGCATTGGGTATGAGATGCACTAGGACACCTTGTTTGTTAGGGGTGTAAAGTCATTCAGAATTGTTTGATCACTTGTACTCTTGCACGTCGAACAGCACTGATTAACTGATGTGCTAGAAACTGAGGTTGTGTCCCTTTACGACCTGGGTCTCCTTTTCTTGACTTGTGTGTTTTTTGGATTTATTTCTTTCAGACAATTCTCTTGGCTGACTTTACCTTTGTGAACAGCAAAAGTATCTATCATTTTAATTACAGACTGTCTCTAAGAAGTGGACAACATTCCTAAAGTGCTTTATATGAGATGATGTAAAGGAGAAGCAAAGGCCAAGCATGAAGGGCAGAACATAGAAACACCTGGTTCTCCCTAGGGTCCATTTTTATCTCTTGAACTTACTGAAACCATCACTACCAGTCAGCTCTGAAAAAGGGCATTTTAGCTTATCCTGCAGCATCGAGTAGAACTTGGAACTGCGGGGGAAAACAGCCAAAAACGAGTTCATGAGGTCACTTAGGCCACCTCCTTACTGGCAGCCTGAATAGCTGAATTACTCCTGATTTTCTATTCAATACATGGCTTCCTTTGAATTCAGCCGTCTATTCTGGAAGAGGACAAGTCTTATTCTTGAGTCAACTTCCAAATGTTTTGCAGTGATTTTGCAGTACTTCCACCTTGGGTGCCTAGAAAGAAATTGAAATTGTGGTTGTATTTTGTTTGTGCTGGGTTTTCTTTGGTTCCTGCCTCAGATGGTCAGCTCCATCTTTTTCTGTGATTTCCTTGGGCATTCCCTCCAATGAAGAGAAAAGTCCTAATTTTTCCATGCTCTGGCAGTCTCTTAAAGTTGTTTGGAAAGAAAAGCCCTTTCCTGCTGCAGTTTTCCTTCCTCCCCGCCCCTCATCTTTTAACACAAGTTACAAGCACTACGAAGTAAAGCTTTTTATTCTTCCGGACAGCTACTCTCTGTCCAGCTTTTCTTCTCTATTGCACTGTCTGTCCTGTAGAGCTCATACTACTTTTCTACTTGTACTCTACAAGTATGAGATTTGGAGTCTCATACTGCTGGCTTAGCCATGCTGTGCTTTGCACTTATCTTTTTATAATATGACTAATGGTCCCTGGATCTCAGCCATACATCTATATTCTGGATTTAAATCCTTCTTACCATTTATCTTTAATGTGTCTTGTGTGAGTAGCCTGCTTTGTTGTCACTGTAATTAAAGATTTGCTTCAATCCTCCGTTCACAAGCCACTGAAAATTTACCATCATCTTTTTATGAGTTTTTGTGCTGTTCTTCCTTTCACCCCAGCCTCTGCATCCCTTATTGCTCTACCAAATGACCTAATGCCTGTAGGAATTTATTCCTCATTTAATTTTGGAATTTGTTCTGTGGGCAGCTTGGGCTGCTTACTGTTGCACGTAGAAGTTGCTACAGCTGCATGTTTCTCTTTGTGTTTGGAAATCTCTCGGTGTTTCTCTAGTGCATCGTTCTAGTCCAGTCTTCCTGCTCAGTTCCTCTGGGTCAGCTTTTTTTTTAGTAGATAGCAGAGTTCTTTAGGAACGCTGTGTCTGTTTGTAGCCATGGTTGTGTTTTGTGTGTTGAGGTGATGATAAGAGAGATGAGACCATGAAGTGGACGGGACAGGGTTTCACTGCAGTGAAGAGAAGGATGCAGGTAGCTTCAGGGCCATGATGCATGGTGATGGAAACCCCATATTGCTCTACTGCTGAACGTACAGAGTTTTACTGTGAGTCATTTGTGTGCCTGCAGAAAATATCTGGGCTTATCACCTGCAGAAGAGGTCCCTTAGAGTCTCTCTGAAAGGAAGTCACAGCAGTTTAGAAAAGGTTATGGGGAGAAAGAAATAAATAGCAGAAGAGTGGTAGAAAAATATATCCTTGAGGCTTCTCATAGCTTTAAAGTAGAAAAAGGCTTTGAGAGAGCAGCCTGTCCAAATTATGTCTGTGTTCCCGGGTGATATATGAGTAACTGGGAACTGAAGCCAGTCTGTCAAAAAGTTGTGAGAAGACACATGGCTTCATCATGTAAACTACTAGATGACTTGTGTAGTCAAGGCCAACTCTGTAGCTGGTGTTCAATGTCCAAAGTCTGGAATTATGGCTGTTAATTCTGTCTAGACCCTGTTCTCGTTCATAAATAGTAATTTTATTGAAAGATAAGCTGTAGCACAAAGTGATTGATTGTGAACATCCACGAAAGATGCCATGCAGCCTTAGTTGGAGACTGTATTCAAGGAGAAAAGCAGATTCTCTGCGACATTTGGGAGCTAAGCAGAGATGACTTGAGTTTCACTTAAAGATCAAACATAAATGCAAGCTTAACTATTTAATTGGTGACCAAAGGAGTGCTGTTGTGAAGTGAATTATTAACAACAGGGTGACAATGACACGGGATTGCTCAAGGAGGTTCATCTTCAGGTGCAACAAAGCTGGGATTGTCCAACACGCAGGAAGCAGCAGCCATGGCAGAGAGGGACAGTGCGATGCAAGCTCCGAAGGATACCCAAGCTGGTGAGAAAACTCTAAAGATTTCTCCTTGCTAATCATAGAAGAAACTGAAGGCAAAAGGGCACCAGGAGGGCTGAGAAGTTTCTCTGCTTATTACAGATTGGCTAGTGATCAGATGACAGGCTCTTAAATACAGAACAGATTCTTGATGTTGTTAGTGGTATTCATCTAAACACTGGCACAATTTTGAGTCTGTAAGTGCTGGTGAATAGCGCAGAGATACGGGTCTGAAGGCTTCAGGCATATGAAGGCACACTAAAATGAGTGTGAGAGAAGTCTCCAGGCAATGGAAACCAGTCTTGATCTGCCTAAAGCATGATCTTTCCTGTAACTAAAGAATTGGAGAAAATAAGCCAAAAGAGACCTGGGAAGTTACTGTCTGTGTGGGGCCAGGTCATTAAACCAAAAGTGTTACCAGCACACATTCATCAAGCTTCTTACAATCTTACTGTGGAAAGAGAAAGAGAAGGGAAATGTGGTTGTGGTAAAAGCGCTATAGGATGATGACCAATGTATATGAATACAGAATAAGATTGACTATTAAGAGACCAGTGTGGCTGAGCTGAAAATCACAATGCAGGATTGTACCACAAGATGAATGCAGATAAAAATGAAGAGATTAGTTGAGTATAAAGAGATTAACGTGTGCAGTACTGCAACAGGAATCAGTGAGACTCTGACTGTATAAGAACAGAGAAAATGCAGATTTTTTTCTGCTCCTGTGGATTTGGGAGCCAGAAAAAATTAAGTTATGAACTGGAAGTCATAGTAAAATGTATTCATGGGAATGAAGGCTTTTGGTAGCTGAGTATTGCATTTAAGCATGAGTTATCCTGCAGATTTCTCACTTGCATAAAGGGTAACACAGAAAAGAGGAAATTTTACAGAAAGCAGATTTTACACAACAGGTACCAAACTGTTCTCTGCCACTGCTGTAGGAGAAAAACAGAGTAAGAAATGAGTGAGACCTTCTTGGCCTCATCTGAGGCTTGGGCTTTTTGTTCAGTTATCCAGTTAGCAGGAGTGAAACAGGATTTCCAGGGATCTCCTGAGGAAGCAATGCCAGAGCGCAAAGTCCTTGCTTTTGTGCTTGGCATTGAAGTTGTTTAGTGTATGATTTTCCTACAAATGCAAGAGGGCACCCCACCCACCTGCCTGCTCGGGGCAGGACCTTGTCTTTTGTCATTTCTTAATACATTAGGGAACGTTCAGTGCCAGCCATACTATCTCTGTTCCATTGCTCATCCGGCCTTGTGGAAAGGCAATGTGGCCAAAAGCAGCCCCAAATCTGTTTTACTGAAAATAAGGTAAACTATCTTTCTCATCCCCAATGAAAATGGAGGTTAGTCTCCACGGCTGCTTTTCTTGTCAATAGGTCGTGTTTGGTAGTCTTCCCTGAATCTCATCTTTTCCAGAGCTGCAAAGTGTTGCTCCCGTTTAGCAACATAATTTTGAGCTTGTACCCTGTTCTCCCTGAGGCTTGATCCAGCCTGGGTTTGGACACAAACTTGTTGGCATGATGATGTTCTCTTTGCTTACAGGAAAGCTGAAGACCTCTGTGTTTCTTGCCCTCATAATCTATTAGAGATGATAGATTTATGATACATCACGTCCACAACTTTCCTAGCTCTTGCAGCACTCATTCTGCTCCAAAAACATGACAGTCTGGTTTGGGAGCAGTTTTCCCAGTCAAAGTGGCTGGATTGTACCCCTTATCCTCCCTTTGGTATTCAGAAAGGGTTGTTTGATCAAATATATCTCTGGCTGTGGAAGAACGCAGGTTAGCCCAATGTACCTTTTTTAGGTCAGTGGTGATGTTTATTCCACTTCTGCCCTTCATGGGGGAAGTGGTTCAGTACTACATTTAGCACTTGAAGGTGAATGCTGTAAGACCTGAGCACATTTGATGTATCCAAACATTCATTAAACAGTCCTTCTGCCATCTCACCCGTATTCCTGCTGGTTTATTTTAATGGGGGTATGTGTCTTATTGCGGTGTAGGTTTTCTTAAAGAAGACAAGCCACAAGGACACCACTTCTCTGGCTACTCTAAATGAGCTTTTGTTTGCCTGTTTTCTAGTTTAAATGAAAGACTTTAGTTTTCTTCAATATTGACAGTATTTCTAACACCTTTTCTTATTGCCTTCCTTTGTCTCCCTGCTAGCTGCAATTCATTTTGTGCCTTAGCCTTGCAGCCTCTGTCACTCCATGCTAGGTTTGTTTGTTTATACTTGTCTCCAGAAATGCCACCTGTTTTCCATTTGTGGTACAAGTCCTTCCTGATTTTTCAGTCCAGCCACACAGGTCTCCTTCTATCAACTCTTATTCTGAATTCATTTGTAACCGATGTGCTTACAGATTTATTCTCCTTAACTTGTTCTTGCTGTTTGCCATGTGTTACCATTTATTACCAGACATTCAAGTTCCTTTCCTCCCTTTCTGCCTCAGAAAACCTTCTGGCAGCTAATGGCCAAAGCATCTCTGCAGTGTATTTGACAATTAGTACGTTAATCCTACTGACTGACGTGTTTTTTTCATGCTAGTATTAAAAACAAATTAAGTTGTGTGATGCAGGGCTGTGTACACACTCAGCAAATACAGCTGCAGGATGCTGAAAACACAAAGGCATCACACTGCAGCGGCATGGGAGCCCTGCGCAGGGGATGGGAAAACCGTGTTCGTCTTCCTTTCGTATTACTCCTTGAGCAGCTTTGCTGCTGCATTATCTTTGCTTGCCTGTGCATAGCAGATTACAACAGGCTGCTGCCAGGGGTGGTCTAGAGATACTTGGGTCAGTAAGGGACACTGACAGAGGGCTCAGAAATATTCTCGTTGCCTCTTGCATAGGCGAAGGCTTGCGGAACACAAGAACATGCCTTAGCTTGGTGTGCAGGAGACAGAACCAACGTGCACAAGTCCTGTGGCTTGCACAGCCCAAGTGTTTGGTAGGCTTTTGAGTAACTTTTGCCCATGACATGGGCTTACAGCCTCCAGGAGGTTGGGCTGTTAGTTCATGGCATCTAGGTGAAAAGCAAGGTTGCACGGGTGTGCGAAACACTGGGAGGGCTGAAGACAAGGAGCTGGCCTGCAGCAGTACATAGGAGGTACCGAACTGTTCTTTGCCACTGCTGTAGGAGAAAGATGGAGTAAGAAATGAGTATACCTTATCCTCTTCTGAAGCTTGGGCTTCGTGCTCAGCTCACCAGTTAACAGGAGCAAAGCAGGATCAGGATCACCAGGGATCTTTAGATGAAGCAATATCAGAGCACATGAGGGAGTACAGAGAGTGATTATGTTTCCTGTCACAGTCTCCATATTTTGTTAACCATAATTGAAGCCAGGTTAAGGATCTGTGGTGTGAGCACAGGTGTCTTTCCTGGTTTGTCAGCTGTAACCCTGGTTCCTGCGATACCCGAGTGCTAGCAGCAGCTCAGAACTGAAGTTGGGAGGAGTTTATGGAGGCTACTTGTACCAGCTGCGGCGCCTAGGTGTGGCCTCTGCTTTTGCTGACAAGGGAGAAATATTTGGGAAAATTCTTTGAATGTTTGTTTTTTAGAGAAGAAAAATAACCCCTGGACTGAACAGAGAATTGTGCAGAGCTGTCACCACTGAAGACAGCTTATGGGAAGGTTGTGGATTTGGTTCTGTAATTGAAACTGGCACTGGAAGAATTCTGAAGAGCTTCTCCATTTCCATAGGAAGAACATGGAAGGAAAGGCAGCAGGGTAACCCGAGCCCACGTAACTGCAGGGGAATCCAGGGGCTCCCAGCAGAGTGTAGAATGCGTTTAGCACATAAGGAGCCTTGAGGTGGCCTTTTGGATGGGGTTTGGGGTTGCTTCTGGGTGCTGGCTGTACCCTCTGGACTAAACTTTCTCATAAGAAAACGCAAAGCCGTTCCAGGGAACTGTTGCAGGAATGAACGCTGGGTCACTTCACTCGTGGGACAGCAAAGAAATCATTTCACATAGTGCAGGTATCTGTGACATCCAGTGCCCCAGGGTTTGGTGTGATGAACATTTTAGCAGTCCTGGCTTGAGATGGATGTGTGGCTTTTCAGTGGAATGAGATCCCTGTAGAATAAACCTGTCATTACTGTAGCGGGAGGGAGATGCATGTTCTGCTTCTAAATCCGCAGGCTGGGGGGGTATCTGGGACCTGGGATTTTATTCAGTTCACATCTGTTCAGCAAACAATGCTGTGCTGGTGCACATACGATGGCTGGGGCCATGCTAAGGAAGTCGGAGGTCTCGGCTTGACAGCCTCAACCTGTGAATGATTTGGGTTGTGTTCCCTGACTCTCCTTGAACTCTGGAGTTGTGTTCTTTGGTTGCATCTCCCTCCCCTTTCTGCCCTGGCTGCACAAATGGGCTCAATTAGGGTTAACTCAAACTGAATCAAACTTCATGCCTGAGGTTGGAAATCTTCCCAGTCAACTCACCACAGCCACATAGCATGGTGGGAGACAAGGCGAGAGGGGACATGAACGCTTTTCAGAGAAATGAATCCAAGGAAACTTTGTTCACTTTTACTTCTGCAGGAGATGATCCCCCCAAAGAAGATTTCCCTGTTCAGAAAAAATCCCCGGTGAGTTTACAGCTGGTTTCCTTTGCTTTCCGCTCGCTTTCTGCTCAGCTTGCTCTAAACATTGCAAGATCTCTGTGTTCTTTCCTCTATTATGCGCTGGCTGGAGACAAACACCCTTTCTTGCAGAGGGCTGAAACAAGCATTAACAAACTCAAGGCAAAAATCCCTCCATTAACCTGATTAAGTTAAGAAAGTGCAGCTTAACAGGGAAAAAATGAACTGTCTGAATGCTTGGGGAAAAGGGGTCAGGGTTTTAAGTGCTGCCTTTTCCTTGAACATTGATTTTCTTGTGGGAAAAGACTTACCTTTGTGGCGTGGAGGGGGATGTTGTGTGTGGGAGGGTGTTAACTGGTGCTTTTGCTTAGTCTGAAACCCACCAGAGAAGGGTGCCCACATGCTGCAAAGCAGAAGCAAGGACAGCGCCTGAGGACAGGCTGCTCATGTGTGTTACAGAGCCCAAATGTAATGCCAGAGACTCAGGCCATAATCTAAAAGCCAATTCAGGTGAATACTTGGCTGCCTTGCAGTTTTGCTGTCAGGTTTTGGGGCTAATTCTGGTTGTGTTTGACCCCTAGAAATGGTGCCCTGTTTCAACTTCAGTGAGATCAGGGCTCGTATTGCACCTCCTTTGACTTGCAGTATGATAGGGTAATACTCACTTGTAAAGCTCACAGTTGGGTCACTAGTCTACTGTTTAACTCACAATTTTCCATACAGACATGAACTACTAGATGTCCTGAGCTCCTAGTAAGTACCATTTTCTGTATAATTTTGCAGTTAATCATCAAGAAGCAGCAAAACGAAACATCTCCTGTAGCTGGCACTGTTAAATGAATTTTCTTTTTTTCAAAGAGACAAACTATTAACTTCAACTTTAAGAGGTCCATAATCCTGCAGATCTCAGGCTCACAGTGGCAGCTAAGCAGAGCAGCCTATCTGTGCACCCATGAGTTCAGACTCAGCTTCTTTGCTTTTGCTAAGTCTCTTTCCTGAGCAAGGTTGCCCTCTGCAAATGTGAGCAAATTGCATTTGGCTCTGCACATGGATGAAAGCTGCCCACTTCTGGAGGTCGGGGCAAGCCACGTGCAGGTTAGTGACAGCAGAGTGAGTACGTGAGGGTCTCTGAGTTTGCTGATGCCATCTCATGCCATATAAGCCAGACGGGATTACCCCGATTTTAAGTCATTGCTCTGTGTTCACAGACACTTAGGGTTGTGGCTCAGGCACTTGGGGATGTTTAGTTGGAGAGTCACTGCTGCTTCCTGCTCTCCTTTCCCTTCTTGCCCCTGCTCGTCTGTAGTAGGTGCCCATCCCAGAGCAGGAATGGCTGGAATGGGTCACTGCCAGGTTTTCTGTTACCACAGGCAGCAGCGTGGCATGTGATGCCTTAAAATGCAGCAAGCTAAATGCGGCAGGACTTGTGCTTTGGGTGTGGAGAGATGAGTGCAGGCAGCGAGGTTCCTGGCACCTGGGTGTGATTTAATAACATCTAATGTTATTAAATCTCATGGCTACTTATAGTGATGTTTGGTGAAAGAGAGGAAGAAAAACACCGCTATAATGCAATTTGACTTCCAAGTTCAGAAAATGCCTCCAAGCGCCCACAGGAAACAGAATTTGCCTCTTATGGGTTTTCTTTTTTAGTATGAAAAACTTGTTGGAGAAAGGTGTTCTGCGTGTGCATGTGTCTGAGGGTTCCTGCAATTGTCACTCCTATGTGCCACCATTTATAGGCTGGTCTTAAAGCAGGAGGCCCTGGTGCAATTTCCAAGGGAACCACTGTGTCTTCCAAGCCATGTGCTGAGCATTTCAGAGTAAATAATGAATGAAATGCTAAATACATATTTACTCAAGTAAAGTAAAGTAAAGAAGCCAAGGATTTCTTAATTAAAAGGCAGCCCATAAATAGCAGAACTAAAATATATCTAAATAAGACCAAAGATATTTGCCTTTAGAGATGCTGGGCTAAGTAATGGAAAGCAGGTGGTTTGGTTTTGGTTTTTATTTGTGGGCAGCCAGTCTCTTCTTTTCTGTTTCTCTTGGGTAATGTTGAGCAAGACAGCATCATTAAGACGCCTCTAAACGTAATGCTGTTGCTCTGGGAACCCGAATAAGCTCAGGTCTCTTGGTGGTGAAATAAATCTGAATAAACACACCTATTTTTGTACCTGTATTTGCATTTAGGACTCTTGGAGGAAAAAGAAGGATGTGTTATTTCTGATGTGAGGCACAGAAATGCATACAAGAAGGTCATCCCACTTCACTGGCCCATGCTGTCTGTTTAAAACCACAGACATAAATGCATCTGTTAATATCACACTTCCTCTCCTGCCTAACCGAGTGCATGGCCAGCCCCTCTCTCCCGCTAATTGGCAGAGGCTGGGCAGTGCTGCAAAAATCTGCTTTCCTTGTTGAGAGGCAGTGGAGCTAAGCAGCTTTCAGCTGCTTCCAGCTGCTTAGCTTGGCCCACAATGAGGGCGGTCCAAGCAAGAGGGATGGAGGCCCATGCAAGGTCATGCCAAGATTCATCTGTTTAAATGCTTTGTAGTTCACTTGAAAACTGCTGATTTTAGCTGGAGTAAAGTCAGATTCAGTGAAAGAGTGGCTGTGCTCAGGCAGTTTTGACAGTGCCATTGCTGTTTTGTTTAGTTTTGATTAATAAATTGAATTATCCGTAGCTATGCCAGCATTCTTGGAATATGGAGTGGATATGCCATGCCTGAGGGGGTGCAGGACACGGGGCTGATGCTCTGCTTCACCAAACATTATGGTACAAGTGAGGTACAGAGACTAAGGACAGTTGCTGCATGGGAGAGAGCAGCTTCACATGGAGCAGACAGCAGCTCCCTACTAGCTGCTCATGCAAAGTCAGGTAAGAGAAGAGGGAAAAGGTT
Organism: Phoeniculus purpureus; assembly: GCA_028565055.1. Taxonomy (NCBI): domain Eukaryota; kingdom Metazoa; phylum Chordata; class Aves; order Bucerotiformes; family Phoeniculidae; genus Phoeniculus; species Phoeniculus purpureus. Next base: position 20,593,109 of record JAOXOE010000602.1, read on the forward strand.
TGTGGCAGGCCAGTAGCTTTAAGTACAATGTAGAAGACAAGACATCCAAAGGTGTTTTTGCAGTGCAGCAGAAAGGTGCTATGAGCATGGTAGGCTGCTGACAGCCCACAAATACCTGTGGTGGTCCTTTCTTGTCATCCAGACTGATTCACTGGAAGCCTTAAGCAAAGTAAGGTAGTTGTGGGGTCCCCTCTCTCCTCTGAATTCAACTCACAGGCCAGTTGCGCAGCAGTTAGTACCTAATGTTTGGACTGAACTTCTCTCCACCACCTAGGCACTGTCGGGGTATGTTACTGGGGTTGAGGCTGTTACAGAGCTGACATGCTCTTGTTTGTCTCCTGCAGAAAATCTGTGGCTCAAACTACCCAATAAGCATTGCCTTCATTGTGGTGAATGAGTTCTGTGAGCGCTTCTCCTACTATGGCATGAGAGGTATGTGGCTTGTTTCTGAGAAGTGACTTTCCCATCCCTGGGTTCCTGTACACCCTCTATGTGGTTCCAGTGTCTTTCAAAGTAAATTGGCATTTTGGGATGTGGGTATGAACACTATGCCCTAATATTGATGCTGTACCTCCTCTGAACACAGTCTCGGACTAGATAACTCCAAATATACGTTCCAGTCCAAATTTCTGTATGATTCTCTATATCAAACCTGGCTTTCCAGGGCGTGATGCCTTTCATAGTGGTGTGTAATCAGCGTGCTTGAGAACTGAATCATACAGGCAGATGTGCATAAATGGAAGTACAGGTTGTGGTAAGTTAAAAATGTATTTTCCAGCTAAACGCAAACACTTCTTAGCTAAGAACACCTGATATGCATAGATATCATTTTAGCTTTTCCTGTGTCAGGTGTTAAGAGGAACAGTTCTGAAAGCAGACATCTTTCTGAAGCAGTGCTCGCAGCTGCTAGACAAGTCAATGATTTTCTTGCTGTCATGATCCAGCTTAATTGTAGTGATACACATTAATTATCTGATGTGATTTGCTTGTTTCCTTTTAGCTGTCCTGACACTGTATTTTTTAAGCTTCTTCCACTGGGATGAGAATCTCTCCACGGCTGTGTACCACGCTTTTTCTGCGCTGTGTTATTTCACACCTGTCATCGGAGCCATTATGGCAGACTCATGGCTGGGGAAATACAAGTAAGTGAAGACGTCTCTCTGATTCAAACAGCACACTTCTGTGCCATGCAGTTTGTGCAAGGGCAGTGCTGTATGTGCTGCTGGTCTTGAGCTACCTTACAGTGCAGCAAAGGCACACTTGTGAAAGTCAGCTCCTCTCTGTTCACGGGTGAACAGCTGATTTGTTTGCTCATGCTGGGCTGTGCTCTTCTTTCACCCAAGGGCTGTTAGGCAACAAAGTTGGAACACATTAAATCTCATAAACACACTTTTCTACTACTATCCTTCCTTACCCACCTTAAGGAAGCTGAGGTGTATGGTGATTACCACAGTGAATGTGTGAGCACATTCATTTTTATGCCAAAGAAACCTGGATTCACTCAAATCGTTGTTTTCACTATGTCCACATAACCAGAGAAACGCTCACTAAGTTAGGCAGTCTTTCCTTCCACTGGTAAGTTGTGGAGCCATCACCTGCCCCAGAGTGATGATGAGCAGCTAGATACAGGACTTTCTTTGCTTGGCACTGTTCATTGTCTGAGGAGTTTTGGCTGTCATAATGATGAAGTGCAGCTGAACCCTTCTCTCTGGGACTAAGAACATCTGGCAGAAGAGTCTCAACAGGGTGAAAAAACTGCAGCAGCTGCCATATGCTTTTTCAACAGAAACTTCTCAACCATATATCAATGTTCTTTATTCCTTGTGCCCTATTTTAATCATTCCCTTGTCTCTTTGAATGAAAAAATACCAGTGAGTGTTTATTAATACCATTCATTGGCATTTGAGGATATCTACTTTGCAGCATGATATTGTGAGGAGGTAAATTCTGATGCAGACTTTTGTGTATTAGACAGGAGACTTCCCTGGAGTAAGATCTACCCCTCTTTGCAGCCCTCTATGTGTGACAAGACTAGAACGCATTCAGCTTGTTCTGCTCAGCAGCCTCTTCAAAGGAAGCAGGGACTACTCCTCCTTAATCTGGACCCGTCTGCCTATCTCTTTCTTCCAGTGCACTCAGTGTTGACACAAAAGAGTTACAGATGCCTTCTATATCAGTGATATGAGCAAAGCAGCTTCTTGTGTCTGCCAAGTAAGCCTGCTGTGTAAGGAAGCACTGGCACACACTTGTTTTTGGATTGTACATCACCTGGCACGTTCAGTCACTGCTGCTTGCTTTCCTTACAGGACAATCATCTACCTCTCCATTGTGTATGTGGTTGGCCATCTCATAAAGTCAGTTGGTGCAATTCCGTCCCTGGGCAACCAAGTGGTTCATGTGTAAGTAGCTGTTGAAGCCACAAGGCTCTAGTAGCTTGTGATGTTGGTTTCCCCAGTACTGTCTTTTTTTCCACCTCTATGTGCAGCTCGGGGAATGCACAAGGGTTGCTTGTATCAGGGAAGAGTTTGGCATATCTGCATAAGCACAGAAGGGTGGATCTAGAGTAAAAGCACCCAAGAAGGTGGTAAACCACCACGGAGATAGAGGCCCTTAGAGATAGGGGCCTCTGATCAGTCCTTTCTGTCCTGGAGTTTGGAGTTCTCCATCCCACTCCCTGCACCAGGCTCACTTTTTTCTCTCCCTTTTTCTCACCAGCATAGCTGCCCAGCTCAGCAGGTTGCCCTCATGAGACTGGGAACACAGAACCACAAATACATTCTCTGATATGGCAGAGGAAAACTCTGCCTCTTCCACAGGGTACAGCCTTTCTTGCCCTCTATATTCTGAAATCATAGCCTTGTCAGAATAGCTCCCCAGGTGACATCTCTGAAAGCTCTGGGCTGTTTTTGTCTAGGTGGCCACAGCTCTAAAACTGCCTGCACATGCAGGCAGGAGCATGTCTCACTTACAGAAGTTTTCTTTTGTCCTAGACCTGGCCAGTCACAGAATCATTCAGGTTGGAAAAGACCCTTAAGATTATAGAGTCCATCCATCAGTCCAGCTCTACAAGTTCACTTCAAAACCAGATCCCCCAACAGCACATCTAAGCATCTTTTAAATTTATCTGGGGATGGGGACTCAACCACCACCCTGGGCAGCCCTCCACTGCCTGACCACTCTCCATGAAGAATTTCTTCCTGATGTCTAATCTAAACCTGTCCTGTTGAAGCTGAAACCCTTCCTTCTGTTTCTGTCGCTAATTACCTGTGAGAAGAGCCCAGCACCAACATCTCTACAGTGTCCTTTCAGATAGTTGTAGAGAGCGGTGAGGTCTCCCCTCAGCCTCCTCTTCCTCCAACTAAACAGCCCCAACTCTCTCCATCTCTACTCATAACATTTAGTCTCCAGGCCCTTCACCAGCTTCGTTGCCCTCCTCTGCACTGGCTCCAGCACCTTGATATCTCCCTTGTACTGAGGTGCCCAAAACTGGACCCAGTGCTCAAGGTGTGTCCTCACCAGTGCTGAGTACAGGGGGACAGTCACCTCCCTACTCCTGCTGGACACACGGTTTCTAATACAGGCCAGGAAGCCACTGGCCACCTTGGTTACTTAGGCACCCTGCTGGCTCATGTTCAGCCACCTGTGAGCTAGAACCTCCAGGTTGTTTTCTGCCAGACTGCTCTCCAGCCACCCTTCCCCCAGCCTGTAGTGTTGCAGGAGATCACACAGAATCACAGAACTTTAGGGATTGGAAGGGACCTCAAAAGACCATCTAGTCCAATCCCCCTGCCACAGCAGGATCACCTAGATCACGTTGCACAGGAATATATCCGGGCGGATTTAAAACATCTCCAGGAAAGGAGACTCCACAACCCCCCTGGGCAGCCTGTTCTAGTGCTCCGTCACCCTCACCGTGAAGTAGTTCCTTCTGATATTTATATGGAACCTCCTGTGCCCTAACCATCTCCTTTCTCATCCACCCCAGGATGCTGTTGGCCCTCTTGGCCACAAGAGCACATTGCTGGCTCCTGGCCATCCTGCTGTCCACTAGCACCCCCAGGTCCCTTTCTCCTACACTGCTCTCCAACAGGTCAACCCCCCAACCTATACTGGTACCCGGGGTTGTTCTTGCCCAGATGCAAGACTCTACACTTGCCCTTGTTATACTTCATTAAATTTCTCTCTGCCCAGCTCTCCAGCCTGTCCAGGTCTGGCTGAATGGCAGCGCAGCCTGCTGGGGTGTTGGTGACACCACCCAGCTTGGTGTCATGGTTGTGACCAAAATGCAGGACCCACAATGCAGTCCTTACACTCCTGTTCCCTACAGATATAGTCCCTTGAGGCAATAATGGTAGTTTGAGGAGCACTGGGAGGTAGAAAGTGCCTAAGAATGAGTGTAATTCAAACAGTTTGTCTGCCCTCACTAAAGCTAGAGAAAGGCTCTAGCTTTCTTTTATTTCTTCTTTGTCTTCTTTTTCTCAATTGATTTCTGCCATCTTTTGTTCTCATATGAGTGAAAAATAATTCCACAGATCTTTGATCTCTAGAATGTCTTTTGGGCCTCAGAACAGCAAGACACTGACAAGAAGGCTTTAATTGACTGGTACTGAATGCAGAAATGAAGATAATTAGTGTGGTTTTTACACTCATTTGGCTTATCGTCGCTGCCCATGTGCAATGTCATCAGAGGAATCGTGGTTGGGTGACACTAAAATTCTCTCAAGCACTGGAAAGGTTCTGCAACGGTGATATTTTTGTTCTTGTATGAAGGATCCTGTCTATGGTTGGTCTGTTTTTGATCGCCCTTGGAACGGGAGGTATCAAGCCCTGTGTCTCTGCATTTGGTGGGGACCAGTTTGAAGAGGAACATGTAAGATTTCTTTTCTTTCCTAAAATACGCAGTGTCTGCTTACTTTTTGAGGATGCTTGTGTGATCAAATCCTGTTGTACTAGAATAAGGCCCCTGCTTTGCTAGGAAAAGGTGTAGGAAAACATGGGGTAGGATGGTTTGCATGAAAGTTGAGAAAGCATGGATTCTTCAGGAACTAAAATGACAGCAGAACAAGACTAATGTGAAGAATAGTCATAATTACATCAGATAATCTAAATATTGATTGGATGTCAAAGTAGTTGGAAAATCACGTGTCGTGTGAGTTGTAGCCACTTCTAACACAGCCTGACAGGGTAACTGTTATGCAATGCAATGTAATACAGCAAATGAAAGAGAAGGTTTTGCCCCCAGCCTATGTTCCCTTGAGATGTTTCCCACAAATCAGTCACAGTCTGTCTTAGATGTTGTTTGGAAAGAACTGTAGGAAATGCCAGATTTTTGAAAGTAGAGCTGGTACCAAAATGACCCAGAACCTTTTCTAGCTATTTTAGAAAGGAAAGTTTTGAGGAGTTAGAGATTAAAACAAATGTCCTGTTTGTGCTCTGCATCCTGTGTAGTCACTTTGTGTCTCCATTCTCTGTCATGAGTGCTTGGCCCCTCACCTGTGCTGATCTCAGGCTGCTGTTATGCAGCACAGGGCTCAGCCAGGGACTAAACATTTAATGAGTGAGTAATGTAGATTAAAGTATCTAAAGAAGCCAAGTGGGTCAGGAAGTGCTAGTCCTCAGGCAAAACGCATAGTTTTCAAATTGATCTGAAATGAAGCACTTTACTGGTATCTAAAATCTAAAATTTCAGTTTTCTCAAGGGTATTATTCAAATCGGCATCTTCTGTGCATGCTGTAAGTCCTCAAATATGTAGAAGACCACTGCTAAAAGAGAGAAAATAAGTGTTGGGGTCTGTAGGATTATTCAGGACTGAGGTTAAGAAAAAATTTCCAGAAATAGATCTAGAGAAAATGTAAAATCACAGGACCTTTGTGATATGGAAATGTCCCTCAATGGAGGCACTGAAGAAGGACATCCTACTAATGGTACGTCAGGAAAGGCACTGAGAGATGTAGACAAGGGGTGGGAACTGTGTGTAGCTGTTTGTCTTTTGCAGTGCTCCAGCACACAGTCAGCATTTAATGAGTGAGTAATGTAGATTAAAGTGTTTCACTGAACATTTTGGGAAGACTTATTCTTTCTGCACATGGACTGTGTGTTGCTGAAGTGATAATGCTTATGGTTACTTAACAAAACACTGGGTGTTTGATGGTCACTTGATCAAAGCAGATCCTTCTGCAGGAATGCCTGTCCTGTGTTGCTGGTTGGAGCTGGTGCTGTGATGCAGTCAACTGGTGGTCACCAGCCTCCCCAGTGTACATTACAACTGACCAAACTCTGACCACGAGTGCTCTGGGGATGCGCTGTGTGCACACTGGCACGTGGCGTGGGCATTCCAGCTTGCGCTGCCGGTAGCTGTCCCAAAAGAATTCTAACCGGTGTTACAGCAGTGTTTTCAGAACTGCTATGCCTATGAAAATTAATCACTAATAATGTTTATCCAGCATCTTTCAATTACCACCTAATTACAGTGTGGTAATATGTACCACTTATCTAGAGAGCGTTCTATGGATTTCAGCTAATGAATTGAAGCACCCCAGTCAGGCACATACATCTCATTATCCCAAACTTAGAATGACAACTGAGTTAAAATTCAGTGTAAAAGCTGAACTGTCTGTTGCTGGGGGGGCCACTGCCATGCCCGTTCTCCAGGAGTCACACCACAGCTCTCCAACAGATTTATCAAACATTGAGGTTCAAACATTCACCTGTGTGTTGACTTCAAGAAAAACTAATTTAGAGAAAGAAAACTGTAGAAAGTCTTCCGATCAGGACAGTGTGTTCTGCTTTATTTGTTCTTCTCAGAGTAGAATGTTCTGTACTTTGCCATTTTGCAATGACTTGGTGACTTTTTTCACAAGGAAAAAGGTTTTGTGCTGTGTGATGCGAAATCTAAGTCTTCAAAACTGGAATGAGAAGTTTTGATTGTGTAAGGAATGGAAGGTTTGGGGCCAGCCAGAATCTTTCTCCCCTCTGGAGTGCTGGTTAAGAAGACGTGATTTTCATCTTCCCCTTCAGATAGGCTGAAATAAATCTGAAAATTCCCAATGAAATCAGTAGCCCTCTGTTTTCAGGACACCAATAAACTTCAGTTGGACCCTTAAGTGTGCAGGTGGAGTTTTTCCATCTGGAAGCTAGCAATGTGGTAGCAATGTGTATGAAATGAGTAGATAAATTGCCCCTGCTGTTCCTGCACAGAGACAAATGGATGTTTTGAGGTAAATGCACACCACTGGTGTGATTTTTTCCATTAAGTGTTTTGAGTGTCATTGTCTTGGATCTGCCACTGCTACAAGCAGTGATGGAGACTGATCCAGGAGGAGGTCAGACAGGGAAAGCAGATTTATCTGCAGGAAATTTCCAACTGTCTTTGTCTATTGGATTAGGAGTCCCAGCTAAAGATGCCTCAACGATATGATGTTTATGATGTGTTTACGAATGCAGAGGCTGCTGTGCATGTTAATTAAGGACCAAAGCAGCTTTCAAACAGTGTGATGTGGTGCTGAAGGTGCTGCTAAACTTCCTCTGTTTCTTTATTTTCTGGTTGCCAAGGAGATCATGTACGGTACCTTTTCTCAAATTAGCTATTCCAAATCATGTTGTTAATGTACATCTGCTCCAAAGATTAAGAAAATAGAGAATTGTTTTTGCAGTCAGTGTAATTTGCAAGCTGCTGGGTCATTACTTTTCTATTCACTTCTGCTTTTCCCTGACCATTTTTATTTCCATCACTGAAATCCAAATTCTTTATGCATCACCATTCCCTTCTCCTACCAGCGCGTTCATTTTGGTAATTGTTGATCTAGATCTTATCACTGCATGCTTGAGTTTTTCTTGGCTCTCAGCTCCTGTGTTGCTGGCAAACAAAGGGTCAGAGATGTGACGTGAGAATTTGACTAGAAGAGGGCAGAATTGTGAGGACTCTACTGCATCACCTGTGCCAAGCCATGGCAGAGCTAGTCTGGGAGCAGGAAAGGCTGCTACGGCTGCTCATGTCTCTAGACTTCCTTATGATGACAAATGACTATTCACAATGGCAGAATGAAGCAGAAAATATACTAGCTTAGAAATAGGAAGTTCCAGGTAATCAAAACCTTTGGTAAGGACAGAAATGGAGTACGAGAGGGTGAAACAGAGGGCCCTTTGCTGTTAACCGGAGGAACATGCTATAGAGGTGGTTATAATGTGTATGAATCCTTTAATCTAAGATAAATAATTTACAAGTAATGTATGGATCAGATAGAATGCGACACACTAGGAAATGAAATGGTGGAAGAGCCAAAAACTCTGTGTGCTAGGGGAAGGCAAAAGCTTTTAATGCAAGTGAGGGGAACCCTGGATTCCTTGGTGGGTGCCAGTGGGAGGTGATGAGGTTCCTCACCCTCTTGCTTTCCCAGTATCCACTTCACAAGAGGCCATAAAGAAAAGCCCTCCCGCCTGCCCACCCTGCACTAATCCCCTGTGATAAGAAATTTCTTGCCATAGGAACTATAATATTTCCTATTGGCAGCACCATCAGTTATAGGAGACTTTTGAGCAGAAAGAAGCAGGACATATTACAAGGAAAGAGGACAGAACCAGGTCCCTGAGGAGCTTTCTCAGAATCTGCTAAATGAAAGCTTTGCATTCAAATGGTGTTCAGGTTATAGAGATGTGGCTCAGGGATTTGTCTGCCAGGCAGCACCAGGCTGTGTAACAGTTGGGAAAGAAGCCTAGGTATACTGGGAGTACAGTGGCTACCTGGGTTTGGGCTGTCCTTAAGTGTTTTCACTGACTCAGGTGGCCCACAGCTCATATAGATGAGTGTGGGGTAGGTCAGGTAGCCTGCTCTTTCTCCATCTCACTGGCCCACCCAGGCCCTGGGAGGATGTTTAGCACTGTGCATGTGCCTGTGCCTGTGTCTCCATAAGCAAGGAGAGGCTGCCCTAGGGTGAATGCCCTTACATACTACTTCTGCGAAAAAAGAACCAAGCTCTGCATCAAGGTCTCCATCTCTTCCAAATTATGAATTATGCTGAAAGAAAGAAGATCAGCGAAAATCTTTTGACTGTATGATCTTTCTCAGAGTTAATCCCTCCACCGGGCTCTCAGATTTGCTCCTCTATATTTAATTTACTCTATCAGTTCGAGGTTGTCTGGCCTCAGCTTGGTAATCTTCTGTCTCATGGATACCTCTCATTTGCTGGCACTCAGTCATTACCAGCTCCTCAAAATACACCGTCTGCTTTTGCTATTTCTACACAGGAAAGGAGGGAAAAAAATAGAGCTTAGACATGGGAAGAAATGATGAGCTCGTCAAACTGTGCCAAATTGGATTGAATTAGATGACAGAGGTTCTAAATCACGTTGCTTGCTCTGAATAAGTAAATGATCTCCCCTCCTTCCCAACTCTTTCCAAGCACAGGCTTTTCTTCTGAAATGCCAAAAAGCCCCAGAGTGCCTCTCAAGTAATAGGAGCTGGTTTGTGTTAGCATTTACCATCACCTGAACACAAACTGGTTTGCTGAACATTTTATGCTCTATGTGTCAATATTTACCCAACCTTTCTAACAAGAGATTTGATAGTGTTCAATTTGCAAGCCCGGTGCTGAGCGTTAGCCATGACATTGATATTGTCTTCTCTTGTTTCAGACCTCGGAGAGAAGCAAGTTTTTTTCCATCTTCTATTTATCCATTAATGCTGGAAGTTTGATCTCCACATTTGTAACTCCCGTATTAAAAGGTCAGTGTTGATTTAGGATACGACAATAAATTAGCCGCTGTCTGACTACGGTGTTGTGCGTAGTTGGGCTTTTATGGCAACCGAATGGCAGGATCTGTGGAGACGCCAGCGTATCGCGTTTGTGCCTCGTTAATCCTGCCCCAACAGTGCAAAAGATTTATAGTGCTAGCAGCCAAATCAAAGAAACTCTCTTCCTGGTTGTATTTCAAAGCCCACCAGAACTGTAGAATTAAAACATGAAAGGTGGGAGGACCTGCGTGGTCATGTAACCCTCCCTATTGCCAGTGTTTATTCCCTCATCTTGCCTGCAGGTAGCCTGTGGATAGGAACCGATCTCTGCCGTCCTGTGCTGGTGTCATGGCTGAAAACCTTGGCAGGGTTTTCAAATCTTGCCTTCTCCCTCCCCTAGGGTGTTGCTGACTTCTGAAAGGCTCTGTCCTGGTGTGGGTCTGCTTGCAAGGTTGCAGTCCTGAACAGTTAGCCTTGAAGACAAAGCACAGACCTATGCCCCACTTAAGACCTGCTTTACATTCTAGCCAGCTTGCACAGCTCCTTTTAGAACTCGGTCTTGCTGCACTTACTTCATTGTATTGCAGCGCCTTGAAACCAAGTGGGTTGGCATACCCTAAATGCAGACAAAGAAGCAGAGCAACAGTACATGGGAGATGATGACAAGGTAGCACAGAGCGGTTATTTTAGCAAGCTGCTCATTTCACAAGGCTGTGTGGGCTGTGGGTACTTGTATTTGCACCATGCCTATGAGCAGTGCTGTATCTCGCTTTTCCTCCTACTGGTGTCTCCAGCTGGGAAGGGGTTTTAAGCTCAATGTAGTCAGTGAGCAGATGAAAATCTAGTCTTCTTCACACACCAAAACCTGTGCCACTGTAAGCCTAGCAGTAAACTAGAGGCAGCGTGGATATGAGAAAGAGAGGATGGGGAAAGAGATGTCTAAGCATGAAAGCTTGTCTTAGAAGAGCATGAAGTGCAGTTTGCAGACATTTGGCAGAAAAGTGGAGTACATACCTTTAGGTGGAGAAGTCAAACTCATTTTGCACGTCAGAAGTTCAGTGTGTCCATAATTTCTCACTGCCACAGCTGTGCAGCTGACCATGACTGCTCATGGACAAAAATGATGACGACAACAACTGAAGCCTTTGTGGTTTGGTTTCCTCTCAATTATTTTGGCTTATTTTAGCCATTTTGTTATCAATCCATGTCAAGATGCAGAAATTTAGA
>JAOXOE010000602.1:20606328-20619486 GCA_028565055.1 Phoeniculus purpureus
CCACTGAGCAGAGCCTGGCTCCATCCTCCTGACACCCACCCTTCACATATTTATCAACATTAATGAGGTCACCCCTCGGTCTCCTTTTCTCCAAGCTCAAGAGACCCAGCTCCCTCAGCCTTTCCTCATCAGGGAGATGCTCCACTGCCTTCATCATCTTTCTGGCTCTGCAGCAGTTCTGTGTCCATCTGGAACTGAGGGCCCCAGAACAGGACACAACGCTCCAAATGTGGAGGTGCCTGTTGTGTCAGAGAAGATTGTGGAAAGATGATGAAAGACTTCCTAGAGGTCACGCTGCCTCTTGTAGGATGTTGCATTTCCCTCCATCTGATGTTATTAAAGAGCCTCAAGGGCACAGGATTTCCATGGAGTCTGGGGAGGGTGGTGATCCTTCCCAGAAAACAGTGCAGGATTGAGATTCAGTCATGTCAATTCCCTTTTGGGTTATATTTTTCAGTTGTGTTCATTGCTGGAAGTGGACTGTACAGGAAAACACCACCACAGGGGAATGTCTTACTGGAAGTGTGCAAATGCATTGGCGTAAGTGTGTGCTGTTCTCTTTTCCAGCTGTGACTGAGGTGGCAGGTCAGAAAAGTGCAAGGGGAATGGGGAGGTGACACTTGGAGTTCTTTTATGTGCTGCTCCTGGGTATCTTGCTGATGAGCTGTAAGGAGTAAAATACACATTTCCAAGTCCTAGTTTACTCTTTCAGCATTTCAATTGTTCTTCCTTAGCTCCGTGAACTGTTCTATTGATGTCAGCAGAACCACTAGAGGCAGATGCTGGTGGAGGCTGAGTTGAAAGGAAAACTCAAACTCAGAGAGTATCAGATATATGACTTAATTTTTTTGAACTGAATAATATTACTGAAGTTTATCAACTCAGCAGACAGCAGTAGTACACGTTCATGTTACGCACATTCAGTGTGTTTATGGAAATGCAAACACCACCTGCTGAAGTTGCATTATAGCCACATCAATTACCTTCCGTAGTGCATGAGCTGAATATAGTGTGTGAAAAAATACTCTCATTATTAGGCAAATGAGGATGTTTCTTTTTGGGAAGCTGTTACTAACAGCATGTTTTCTTTTTACCTAGGTCAATCCTAGTGTCAGATTTACCTTTGGGAAACAGGAGAGATCTTAAAGACAGGATCTCTAAGTGAGGTTTGCCATCCTTTTTGCCAGGGTGGCTGTGGTCAGTGGTCAGTCACTGGAGCATAACAAGTTACAAATTCAGCATCATCCATTTCTTTTCCAGTAAGAAACCTAGTTGAAAGCTGGTCTGGGAGTGAATGAAGCATGGGCTGCACCAGAAGTATGCAAATACAGGTCTGCAGAACAAGAAGGAGTGAGAGTTCTGGTCTTGACATTGCCTTAGATAATGAGGCATTTGCTCCCCGGTGCCAGTGGTCAATCCAACAGATGTTTTTTGGGAGAGAACTGAAGAAATTTGGTTTCAAGCTTTATCATGAAGCAGCTTTTAAATCAAGCATGAAGCAGTCTTTGGGGGCTACTGTAAAATTAGTCTCTGAAAGACAAGCCTGCGAGATAGTTCATTCCCAGATCATACTTTTAATCAACCAATGTCACAGAAAATTCCCTGCAGAGAATTAGTCATAAAGCATCGGAGAGTTTGGAAGCATCTAGCAAAACCCTCACAATATTCTGGTGCTGCTTACCTTTGGGGGACAGGGAGGGACCCGGAGCTGCGAATGTGGAAAGGGCAGGTACATCACAAAGTTGTTACTCACCTGTTTTTCTCCCTAGTTTGCTATTAAAAATCGGCTGAAAAACCGCTCCCGTCAGATTCCAAAGAGAGAGCACTGGCTGGACTGGGCATCAGAAAAGTACTCAGTAAGCAATGCTCTACCTGGCAGGTTTGGCGGGGAGAGGAGCGTAGATGAGCAACAAGCAAAGGCGACAGTAAGACTGGTGGGGCCACTTCAAATACATACAGGGCTCTCATTTGTCTTGTCCCTTCCCACATCTGTACTCTCCTGACCCTTAATGGACAGTTTAGGTGCTGCACTGAGATGCAGAAATGCAAGTAAGTCCCGTATCGCAAATATGTGCAAAGAATAACTCCACGCAGAAAGAAATAGGAGATGTCACGCTTTGTGGCTTAGAGCGCCTGTAGGCTTTTAACCCCTGTCTGCTTTTGACTGTTTCCTTTGCAGAAACAGCTGATTGGAGAGGTGAAGATGGTGACGCGCGTTCTCTTTCTCTTCCTACCACTGCCGATGTTCTGGGCCCTGTTTGATCAGCAGGTACAGTGCAGTGCATTGCAGGTCTGTCTGCTGGCCTGGGTTTGCACCCTTGTCCTTCCAGGGTAACACCAAAGCATCCTGGGGACAGAGTGCCGTGCTGCTGCCAAGGGTCTACCTCCATCACTGTTGGCAAGCCCATGACAGACCTGGCAGATGTTGGGCACAGGAGGGTGACAAGGAAGAATGTGCCCTGCCTCCTGGTAGGAGTTGTAGGGAAAGGAAGGAATAGATAGGAGACAAGACCTCCAGCATTGTCACGCTCTCTGTTTTCTAGTCCCATAGGACACCTTGAAGGCTTCAGAGCTGTCTGTTTTTTTTCTTAGGGATCCAGATGGACATTGCAAGCCACAAAAATGAATGCTGATTTTGTAAGTACTTAATGTCACCAGGGTTGGTAAGACTGGTAGTAACATGATGGTTCTCGCTTTTTAACTGGAGTCTTGCCATACTAAGAGTGTCTGCTTGATGAGTCTGGGTGAGCTGCACTTTTGGTGATTAGAACTCTGTTCAGTTCACCACAGCATGTACTGGCAAGGAGTAAGGGCTAGGAAGCCATCAGCAGGCTGCAAGGTCAGGAGTGCTAGACCCACTGACAACTGATCACTCTGTGAACTGGAGCAGCAGGTAGAGTTTCCAGCCTGCTACTCCCACTGAAAACAAAAGTCAAGGAATGTTTCCACAGCCCTTGAAAGGCATAACTAGAGCTATCCTAGTAGTGTGTCTGGTTTACTTGGTGTTTACTAGTGTTGATACATTAATTAAAGACTCTTAAAACCAGCAGAGATCTTGCTATAAGGTAGAGATGTGATGAGAGCTAATTAGTAGCCATAAAGTTCTTCAAAGATGTGAATGGCAAGTGATGCAGGATGCAGTGGTAGATAAATTAGGATCAGCTATCTGCCTAAAGGTGCCATTCTACAGGACTGGTTTTCAGATGTATCTTTGAGCAGGCCATCTAGACCTTACCTGTGGACACTCACATCAGAATGTAGGATTGTAAATACCCATTTTCCCCTTTAAAATTGACTTAAACACTAAAATTTGAGTCCTTCCGTGTCTCTGCTGTTAAAAATTGTGTTCTAAGCATGTGACATTCATTAGGCTTGATTAATTCAAATGAGGCATGGAAAAGATTACACCTTGAGTAATACTCATCCACCTCAGAAACAAAAAACTGCTGGTGTCCCAACTCATGAAGGTGAGAACTGACTGCAACATTAGGGTGACCCCACCATTGGGTTTGTTAGAGTTCATGTTCGCAATGTTACAGGCTTTTCTCTCCTGGAGAACAAAGGCTTTTCTAAGACAAAAGGCTCGGCTAGGAAGTCCAGATTTTAACAAGGAATGATTTTGTGTGAGATGAAATATTTGCAGGCTTGTTTCCCCATGACACGTTTGTATAATGTGCACAGAGTAGCAGGAGGGGATATTTGCCTGATGCTCTTAATTGTAAGACTCCTTTGCTGTGACCAGCAGTTTCCACTCTCCCCGGAGGCAGCTGTTGGCAAAGACAGGCAGCCATTCTAGATTCAGCTCAGGACAAACCTGGCAGATAGGAGACAACCTACACATGCTTTCTTAGAGAGATATTATTTCCTTCCTAATTTTTACCCCTCTTCAACTCAATTTCAAATGATAAGCATTGGGTGGAGTTCAGAGCACACCAGCTCCTCCCTGGAGACAGCTTATTGGTCCCTTTTGGGGACTGGAACACCTTTGTGCATTCTTGTTGACCTTGCCTGATTGTGGGGGCTGGGTACAGTAATGAAGAGTGAGGCACTTACAGCCTTGAGGACTCTTGGCTCAAACCAAGAAGTCATAGTTGACCAAAGCCTGGTAGGTGTCCTCAGCAGGAGGAGGGAGGAAAGAGGTGTTTGTACATCCCACTGGCTCATAGATGGGACTTTGTTATCCTTTTGGGGTGCTTGAGAGAAATACAAACATTGCTCAGAGGATGCTGAAACTTGAGAGCATGCCCTTGTAGGATTTGGTCTTTTACCATTACAGAAGCAAGGAGAAGGGAAACTCTAAGCCCAGATCCCAGTATGGCCACTAACATGCTCGTTCCTCCCCATTCACCTCGTTTGTGGCATAGCCAGTATGAAAGATGGGTCTCAGTAGCTGTCACAGGCTGTGTCACAACTGCCATACATCAGGGACCGAGTGTAGCTTCCTTTGGCAAAATGATTCTCCTCAAACACGGTGCCCTTAAATGACGAGTATCAGGAGTACAATATGAGCTACTAAAGCAAACAGAAAGCACTTGTGGAAACCACCTCTTCTGCTGAGGCCTCTGCTGAACTGTTTTACTGGTTTGCTACGTGCACTGTTCTGTTGTGGCATTTATGAATCACTTGAAACATATTTTTGTTTCAGGGAATATATGTCCTTCAGCCTGACCAAATGCAGGTAACAGATACTAGAGGGTGGGAGATAAATACATGTCTAATGGTTTCTTTTTCTTTCCTTCTAATTTTTCTCATGGGACCAGGGGTCTTTCTCTGCTTGTTTAGAAGGTAGTAGCAGTGCTCCTGCTGACTGCTGTGGTGTGGGCTCTGCCTTATTGCTCTTGGGCTTCAGAAGACCCCAAGGATGCCGTAACGTGGAGATTGAATCCTGCAGAATAATGCAGAGGAGCAGACAGACATGCCACCATCACAGTTCTTGAACTAGTGCTGTCTCCTTTAATAGGCTCCTCTGCTGGGATGTCACACACGAAATATGTTTTCTTCCTCTCTTTCTGCAGGGCAGATGAATATGTGAAGGCTCCGAGACAGTACAGGGTTGTCACAGTTGGTTATGATTTTTATGCTGAACAGCTCTGGAGACATTCAAAGCTGTTCTGTTCCCTGAAATTTCCTGAAGCAGCGTTTCTCTCTGCTTGTCCTCCATCACTCTGTTTTTTGCTCTGCCACTACTGTCTGGCAGACACGCTTTTCTCCTCCCATGAGAAATTTTTTTTCCAGGGGCATTACCAAGCTGTGTGGAAGTGTGAGAAATCACTAGTCTCATAGAACAGTGTATGTTTCCTTCAGGATTTGGCTGAAATCCCAAGATGTTGTCCATGACTGCTGATTTGTTGTAAGGTCCTACCACAGCACTGAAGGTCACCTGCCTCTATTGTCACTGGGGTTTGTACTATTTAAAAATGTGATGCCCCAGTTCCTTCTTCAGGGAAACTGGGCCAGTGCTGCTTGTTTAGCTCTTGGAGAGCAGTATATGAGCAAAATGTATTCACGCCTGTGAAAATTAAATAGCAGAACCCATTGAACTGCAAACTAGAATTGTATTTTAAAATGATGGTTTAAAGTGTTTGTTCATGTCCTTTCTGTAATGGAATTATTTCTGGGGGACAGTGCTTTATGAGTTTAATTACTGAAAGTTGCTTTCTAGTCACTAAACTCACATTCTTTTGTATTGCAGTTCTTAAATCCACTTCTTATTCTTGTGTTCATCCCATTTTTCGACTTCGGGCTCTACCCCCTGATAAACATGTGCAAATTTAATTTTACGTAAGTACCTGGGGACAATGCAGATGCCTCGATGCTTTTTCTTTCCTGGAGGTGTGCAGAGTAGCTTTGGAGAAGAAGAAATATACATTTCTGTTTACCCTTCCCAGAACTTACCTCTACACCAACCCCAAGGGGCAGCATCACCCTCTTCCATAGGCCCTAGGAATTAGAGGGGGAAAGTTCAGTGGAGTTAAGTTCTGCTCTGTACAAATTTTTCCTGAAAGCAGGCACGAAGAGCCCTTCTAGACTGTGATCAATAAGTTCTTCACCTTATCTCCTGCATCACTTATAAGTAATTCCCTTTCTGAAAGGTCCCTGTGGGGCCACATTCACCAGCCGTCACAGCTTCTCTGGACAGCCTGTTTCAGTGCTCTGTTACCCTCACTGTAAAAATGTTCTTCCTTACGTTCAAATCTCCTATGTGCTAGTTAAGCCCATTGCCCCTTGTCCTACCGCTAAGCACCACTGAGAAGAGCCTGTTGTCCTGACAATCATTCTTTAGATACTTGAAAGCATTTATGGGATCCCTCCACAGCTTTCTCTCCAGACTAAGCAGTCCCAGCAATCAGCCTCTCCTCATAAGGAGGCTCTCCACTAGCTCCCTGTCCCTCTTAAACTGAAGAGCCCAGAACTGATGCAGGATTCTAGATGTGGCCTTACCAGGGTAGAGTAGATGGAGAGGAAAACTTTCCTTGACCTACTGGACATGCTCTTCTTAATGCACCCCAGGAGACCATTTGCCTTCTTGGTCACAAGACCGTATTGTTGGCTCATGGTCAGCCTGGGCTCCACCCACACCCCTAGTTTCTTTTCTCCAGAGCTGCTCACAAGCGGGTCCAGTTCCCAGCCTGTACAGATGGGTTATTCCTCCCCAAATGCAGCACTTTACACTTCCCCTTGTTGAACCTCATATCTGCCCAACTCTCCAGCCTATCCAGGCCATGCTGGATGGCATCACAACCTTCTGGTGAGTCAGCCACTCCTCCCAGCTTTGTATCATCAGCAGGCTTGCTGAGGGTACACTGTCTCCACTCATCCGAGTCACTGATGACTGTATTGTACAACACTGGACCCAGTACAGACCCCTGAGGAACACCACTAGACACTGACTTCACTCCACTAACCACAACTCTGAGTTCTGTCATTTAAACAGTTCCCAATCCACCCCACTATCCAGTTATCCAACCCACCCTTCTTAAGTCTGGCTATGAGGATGTCATAGAGGTGGTGTCAAAAGCTTTGCGGAAGTCAAGGTAGACCACATCTACTGCCCTCCCCTCATCTATCCAAGAAGTTGCAGCTTCATAAAAGATTGTCGGGTTAGTCAAGCAGGACTTTCCTGTGGTGAATCCATGTTGACTACTCCTGATAACCCTCCTTTCCTTCACGTGTTTTGAGATGGCTCGATGAACATACTGTTCCATCACCTTTCCAGGGATGGAGGTGAGGCTGACCAGTCTGTAGTCACCCAGGTCCTCCTTGTTGTCTTTTTTTTAAGATTTAAGTGCAATTGGCTTTCTTGGGCACCTTTCCTGTTCTCCAGGATTTGTTAGAGATGATAGAGAGTGGCCTAGCAATGACTTCTGTCAGCTTCCTCAAGTCCTCATGGGTTATCTCACCAGGGCCTATGGATATGTGAATGTCTAATTCACTTAGTTGTTCTTTAATCTGATCCTCTCGAACCAAGGCAAAGTCTTCCATCCTTCTGCCTTCCTTTGTAGTCTTGAAATACTCATGAGGACTAGCCTTAGCAGTAAAGACACAGGCAAAGAAGGCAGTCAATGTATCTACCTTCTCAGCACTAGCTGCTTTAGCCGGGCTAAAGCAAAGACCAGGCTTCAGTCACCAATGCACATGGATGTGGGAACCCCAACAGAGGTCCTGCAACAAGATGAGGCTGTGCAGGTGACAGGCTGCCAGGAACGTAGCGCTCGCTTTCATTTTCCTGGCTGCGTATGGTGCAAGCAGGTAAATTATCTGCTTGACTGGGTGGCGCAGTTGCAAGATGAGGTTGAAAGGCTGCAAGCTGAACTGGAAAGGCTCAGGAGAATTAGAGAGGCTGAAATAGAGGTAGACTGCTGGAGCCAGGCTCAGCAGTCTGGACAACAGCCAAATAAGAGCCACATTCAGCAGGGGCTGTATCCTATGGTTATCAGATGGAGGACAGAAGCCCAAGTAGAAGGGGTGAGTGGAGTGAAGTGCAGGGCCAGAGCCTCATCCAGCCAGGCCTTAAACACCTCCAGGGATGGGGCTGGAGGATAGCAAATGTCACTCCAATCTTCAAAAAGGGTAAGAAGGAGGACCCAGGTAACTATATCCCTGTCAGCATCACCTCCATCCCAGGGAAGGTGATGGACCAATTTGTCCTGGATGCTGTCTCCAGGCATATCAAGGACAGGAGGGTCATTAGGGACAGTCAGCATGGGTTCACCAAACTGAGGCAGTGTGGACTGGATGATAGGGTAGTGACTTGGATCGTGAACTGGCTGCAGGATAAAAGCCAGAGAGTGGTGGTCAGTGGGACAGTCTAGTTGGAGGCCTGCATCCGGTGGAGTCCCCCAAGGGTGGGTACTGGCACCAGTCCTATTCAGTCTATTCCTTAATGACTTGGATGAGGCATTAGGGTGCACTACCAGCAAGTTTGCTGATGGCACAAAGCTGGGTGATGTTGCCGACACCCCAGCAGACTGTGCTGCCATTCAGCGAGACCTGAACAGGCTGGAGAGCTGGGCAGAGAAATTTAATGAATTATAACAAGGGTAAGTGTAGAGTCTTGCTTCTTGGCAAGAACAACCCCAGGTACTAGTATAGGTTGGAGACTGACCTGTTGGAGAACAGTGTAGGAGTAAGGGACCTGGAGGTCCTGGTGGACAGCAGGATGGCCAGGAGCCAACTGTGCTCTTGTGGCCAAGAGGGCCAACAGCATCCTGGGGAGGATCAGAAGTGGGGTGGTTAGCAGATCGAGAGAGGTTCTTCTTCCCCTCTACTATACACTGGTGAAACCAGATCTGGAGTACTGTGTCCAGTTCTGGGCCCCTTAGTTCAAGAGGGACATGGAGGGAGTCCAGCGTAGAGCAACAAGGATGATGAAGAAAGTGGAGCATCTCCCTTATGAGGAGAGGCTGAGGGAGCTGAGTCTCTTTAGCTTGGAGAAGAGTAGACTGAGGGGTGACCTCATCAATGTCTATAAATATTTAAAGGGTAGACGTCAGGAGGATGGAGCCAGGCTCTTCTCAATGTCATCTAGTGATAGGAGGAGGAACAATGGGTGTATGCTGGAACATAGGAGGTTCCATATAAATGTGAGAAGGAACTTCTTCGCAGTGAGGGTGACAGAGCACTGGAACAGGCCGCCTGGGGTGGGGGAAGTTGTGGAGTCTCCTTCTCTGAAGATATTTAAAACCTGCCTGGATGTGTTCCTGTGCAACTTGGTCTTGGTGTTCCTGCTGTGGCAGGGCGATTGGACTGGATGATCTTTCAAGGTCCCTTCCAATTCCTAATGATTCTATAACCAAAGCACCCGCTTTTTACAGCAATAAGCCCACATTTCCTCTAGTTTGCCTTGTATCTGCAATCCTTTATTCTTACACTGGACTGGTCTTGTTATACTAGACTGGTCTGACTAGGTTTAATTCGAAAGAGTCCTTAGCTTTCTTTGTTTCATCCCTGCATTGTCTGACAGCTTTCTTATATCTCTCCCAAGAGGTCAGCCCTTTCTTTCATATATTATAAACTACTTTGTTCCACTTAAGTGAATTCAGAAGGCTACCCTTTGCCCTGCTGATCCTTTCCCATTGTGCTGAACTGCACCTAAAAACCTGTGACAGTGCCCTTTGGAGGGTGCACTTCAGAAGCTTCTCCCTGAGTCCATGCCCTAGACTGAGCTGTAACTCAACAGAAGGCTTTTTGCGTGATGATCAGCTCACAGAATCATAGAATGTTGCAGGTTGGAAGGGACCTCGAAAGATCATCTAAGTCCAACCCCTGCTGCTGGAGCAGTGTATGCCTACAGCATCTGGTGTACCCAGACTAAGTACCCATCTAAGTACAAACCAGACCCAGCCCTGCTTAGCTAATCCAACATTCCATCTCTGTGTCTCTTCTCCCACTCCTGTGGGCTCACAGACCAGTTCACCCAGCAGCAAAAAAACCTCATGCATTGCTCAGGACTGTATGCCATATGTTTTCTGTGCTGTGGATATGGGCTCCTGTCAAATATGGCTGTAGAAGTGGCTGTAGAAACACCGTAGCCTGCAGGGAGTCAGCCTGTGTGGCTGCAAAGGTTTGCTGCAAAATCCCAGTGCAGCACTGAAGATTAAAACTTTTGTTTTTTAATTACGAGATGTAAGAAGTAAATATTTTCTTATCCCAGGGCATGTAAGTGGGAGACAGAATTTGCATTCCTAATCTGGATTTCCAAAAGCTCAGTCTGTCTGGAATGTGAATCTGGAGGCCACTGAATCCAGAACTAGGTCTGTCCGAATCTCGACAACTGTGTACTCAGTTTGGACCTTCCACTTGGGGTCTGCCTTATTCTGCTTTATATCAGATCATTTCCTGTAGCTCTGGTAGAGTTGCACTAGTTTTACTTCTCATTCAGAAGTAAGCTCTTTAGTCTCTGGAAATGTAAATGTACTGGCATGAGACATAACCCAGAATGATGCCACAGATGGCCAGAAACACTGATGACACAAGTGACACATTTTTCTGCTCCTCACTCCTGCTGCTAAATAACATGCAGCTTTGCTTTTGCCTTTCCCAAAAGGGACTTGAAGAGATATAATTCCTAGTGCTTCTTCCAGCATCACAGGTTAACGTAATGCCGTGAGCTATTCCCGCTAGAAGAGCTTGGAACAAGATAACGTAAAACTTGCAAGCAAAGAGGTTTTTTTCATGGCATATTGGTTTTGATTGGCCTCAGTGCTGGCCTCATACAGAATAATAGAATAGTTTTAAGTAAAATGATTGTCAATTTAAGCAGCACGTCATCCCCAGTGCTACCTGTTGGACAGTTTATTACATGGGTTTGGCACATTTTTGGCTCTAAGGAATGGGATTCTAGCCTTTAAATTACCTTTTCTTCCTTAATGGCACCTCTTTCATTTGCTCCATAGACCTATTAGGAAAATGGCCACAGGTATGATCCTTGCAGGGGTGGCATTTGGACTAGCAGCTATCGTAGAAGTCAAAATAAACGTAAGTATAATGCAAGGGATCCCTCAGAAATGCTTTCTGTGGAGTGTTTTGAATGGTCCCTGTTGGATAATCCTTTTAACCGTTGTGTTCCTTGATCGTAGTTTGTAAAGTGTTCTCTACAATGAAGCACACTGATCCAGCTGCTAATGACGGTTCTTTCTTTGTCTACTTTTCCCTCTCTTTCTCTCTATTTGTCTCTAGTCTTTGCAGTTTTGCTGTGCCGGTCATCTGTATTGGTCTATATTCTAGATTTCCATCATCAAAGTGCTTGACAGACATCTAGTTAATGCTAGTGATTAATTCCCAAAAGGTAGTCTGCTCTCTCTCTCCTATTTCTTGCTGTAGCTTGCCTATGTCTTACTGTGGGTTTTGGGTTGGTTTGGGGCTGGTTTGTGTGCGTACGTGTAGTGGTTTTGTTTTCCTAACCTAATTACTTCCCTACTTCAGAGTGGGAATGTGCCTTTTGACACACCACATGATTTCCCCAGTGAGGCATGTGGGTGCAGTCACTTCTGTAGTCACAGGCATCAGGGACTTCCAGGACCTCTGACAGGATGACAGTAAATCCCTTGGAAATTCCCTGTTAGCCCCTGTTGTTTCTGGCCCATAACCAGACTTTGTCTGACAGTTGTCTCATGAAAGGAGAGACAAGAGGAACTTCAGGTGTTTTCTAATCAAGTTACTACAGGAATTTTTAAAGCTTCCATGTGTGCTGACAGTGTCCTGTTAGTGTGGCTGGCAGACAGCCCTGGATTAACAAGTGCTGGTTCCTCCAATGAATCCACTGACGGGTCTCCCACTGAAATGAGACTTTTGTGGGTTTAGGTCTTCTTTCTGATCCCTTTATTTGAGCAAAGAAATGCGTTTGTTGGCACAACCAGCAGCTCTGGCTGTTGGGATCTCCTCTGGGCAGTGGCAATGTGAGTTAGAGGTTCCCCCTCTGCCTGTGCATGGGAATTTTACCCGGAAGGCCACTGGCACCTCTAGTAAAGATGGGGGATAGGGTGGCCTACCTTGGCTTGGCTGTGGGTAGTCCAGGTGAAAAGCCACAGTAATGGAATTTGCTGGATGACTTTACCAGGACTTCTGGTCCAAAACAGCAGTTGGGTAAAGGACATGAGTATTGCCCTGTCTTCTCTGCCAGTGTGTCTTCTCCTCAATGACTTAAGTTCAAACTGTTCTGCCTGCAATTATGAGATAGAAAAGAAATGAATAGCTGTGAGGCATTGATGGCAGCTACTCGAAAATAAAGTGAGAAAAAATTATTACAAATAGTATTAAAAAAGTCATTTTGGTTCTGCAGGTGGTGTAAGGCTGACAGCGAGCAATGTTCTCTTTCTAGAGAATGATTCCTGGCAGAGAGAGAGAGACACTGCTATGCTGAAGGCATCCTCTTCACTTTCTCAGAACAGAGGGAATAGGATCTGTAGAGCCAGCTGTTAGCACGGTGTCAAGACATGCAAAAGAACCAACTACAGGCATGGAGACGGACCGTAGTTTTCAAAACTGTTTAACTCTTTTCCATTCAGTCACCAACTGCCGAGTGAACGAGTTCGTTTGGTCACTGCTTTTGACATTGTTCTGCTGTCCCAGCAGTTATGTTGCCTGGGTGTGTAACGGTGTGAAGAGCAGGTTTTGGGTAGAAGGATGGGTCGGCCATTGAGCTACTGAGAGGAAACCTCTCCAAGTAAGATTTATGTTCAGTTTTCTCTCAGTGCAGCTTCTGATGAGCAAAGGATGAGAAAGTGTCATTAGAGAGAGGAAGACTGTTATGACTAAAAGTGAAGGTTGTATTAAAGTGCTACTAAAGCGGCACTTAGAGCCTTTTACTTTAATTAGGAAACAGACATGCCTCGACTCGTGACACAAGAAAGTTTAATTCGGGTCCTGAATTTGGCAAAGGACCCTGTTCAAGTGACAATCCAAGACCGGGACCTATTTCAGCAGCCTGTGGATGCATTTCAGGTCAGTATGTGTGTATGGCTGGAGGGCCTGACTTGTGTCCTGTTGTTTGGGTCACAGCAACTACCGGCTGGGGGCAGGGTGGCTGGAGAGCAGTCTGGCAGAAAAGGACCTGGGGGTTCTAACTGACGGGCGGCTGAACATGAGCCAGCAGGGTGCCCAGGTGGCCAAGAAGGCCAATGGCATCCTGGCCTGGATTAGAAACTGTGTGTCCAGCAG
>JAOXOE010000602.1:20628560-20642367 GCA_028565055.1 Phoeniculus purpureus
ACTTTCATCTTAAAGCCTGTGTTGTAGGTGCTTAGAACTTCTAGAAAACAATATGGATGTGTTCCTGTGTGACTTGGACTAGGTGATCTGCTGTGGCAGGGGATTGGACTAGATGATCTTTCGAGGTCCCTTCCAATCCCTTATGATTCTATGATGTCAAGGACTACAGGGCGGTATAGGGGCTTGCTACTTCAACATGAGAACGAAAGGGCCTGAGTCTACAGGAATCTGTGTCAAGAGAGCAAGGAGTAACAAGTATACATGGGATGATTTGATTATTGGAGAGAAGGTTTATGAGAGGAGAGGATGGAGACACTATAAGATCAAAAAGCTGAAGCTACTCAAATTTATCCATGGGGTAAAGTGCAGATGTTTATTAATGAGGGTGACTAATACAGTGGGATGATCTGTCATAGGATGTGGAAAATTTGTCATTAGCAGGAATTTTAACATCAAGATTCAGTCTCTTTTCCAAAGGCAAGCAGCCACATTGCAGCAGACTTCAAGCTGCAGGGCTTGCTATGTGTCTCGCTGAACTTCCTGATTGTACAAGTCTGGATGATGCGGATTGGGGGTGATCCAGATCCAGCTCTGCGACAACATCTACTCTCTTCATGTGTCCTTCTGGAGGAAATGTTTTGAAAGCTCCTTGTATGCAGCTGTTCTAAGTAACCACAGAGAAGACTGCAGAAAAAAATCCATCATTTGTCTCCCCCTAGGCTGAGCCTGGTGTCACCTACCCTAGGCAGGCTATCACAGGGTGAACCACGGCAGAAGGACACAGCTTCACAGCCACTGACCACTAGCCCTTCTCTTTTCAGTCTCCAGCCAGCATGAAGTCGGTGCTGCAGGCAGCCTGGCTACTCACAGTGGCTGTTGGGAATACCCTCGTGCTTGTTGTTGCACAGGCTGCACCAATGGCACAGGTATGGTTCAGCTCTTAAAACAGGGGTAATGGTTCAAAACAGGCCTGGGTGGTGCTTCTGCACGCTGGTGTCCTAGGGACAGAACTGCTCTGCACAGCCCCACACTCCTGCAATGGAGCAATGGCAGCCTGCCTTGAGCTGCCTCCCAGTCAGGGCTCTGTGCTGCCTCCAGCCGGGTTGCCCTCTGGAGCAATGGCTTGCCCTAAGCCTCCCAAAGATGGAAAATAACACTGACCTGCACTGTGCTGGCATTGTTGGAACTCAGCCCCAAGCAAACTGGCTGTATCTGGCTCTGGAGCCTGGACATGATGCCAGCCATGTGTTGCAGTTGCTTACTGAGAGAGGCTTGCCTTCATCTAGGTAGCCCAGTGGTCAGGGCTAGTGTCTATTTTAGGGCTTCTTCAGGGTCGGCTGCCTGTGCCACCCCTGCTATATCAGACTTGCATGGGGAGATCGTGGTGCAGAGCCTGTTTAACTCAGGCTCTCAGATTTCTGGGACAATGGCATGAAGGTGTGAAATGGGGCTCCTTTCTGTCTGTGGTGAAACTGCCTTCCGGAAAGGCATCTTGTGGGCAAGAAGCCCAGCGTTTGACTTAGGGCAGACTTGTAAGTAAAACATTTACTGGAACTAGCCCTGTCTAACCAGTCTGCTTCAAGGTATGTCACGTGTTCAGAGCTGCATTACACATGCGTGAGTCCACCAGAAAACAGGATGACAAAGTTTCTGTCTTGTCATCAAGTGCTGAAGCTAAGAAGTAATTTTCACCCAGCTCTTTAAAAAGCCCCTGCAAGTGCAGAGAAATCCTTTGGACTGAGAGTCTGGGGTTCCCTGACACACTCTTCTTTTTCTTCTTTTTGTTTTCCTAGTGGGCTGAATTTGTCTTGTTCACGGTTCTCCTCTTTGCTGTGTGCATTATTTTCTCCATCATGGGATATTTCTATGTCAGCGTGGATCCAGAGGACCTAGAAGACAAGGAAGAGAAGAGGGAGACCTCAAGCAGAGGAAACATGATTAGTCTTGTAACTCAGAAAACAAAGCTCTAACGCATGGGTTATCGGGTTTTCTTAAAACTCAGTAGATGGGAGGGTCAAAGAACGGTGGGGACGATGTTATTATTTTACAGCATTGCAGTGGTTATTACTCAAAATACAGCCACCTTCTCCATGGAACCAAATAGCCCTCTGTAAAAACAGTGGGGGTCCTGAAATCAGAGCTAAACGCCCTGGGAAAGCTCCTCTGGTATGAAAAGCCCTTATGAGTATATACAGTGCCATTTAAAACCTGCCCATCTCTTTAAGCATGGAATGCTCTCCTAGGATTTTGTTTTAAACGTACATTTAGGACAGCAGGGAGGACGGGTGGAAGGAATGCTGTGTGACAGCAAAATCTGAAGGTGTTGGAAGGAAAGAATTAAAACCCCATTGTAGGCATGAGGGAAGAATAATGGATGTTACAGTATTACCGACAGAAGGATTTTTAATGCTGTCATCAAGGACTGGAAGTGTTAAACACAATCCCAAAAGATTTAATCATGTAACTCTCCCCCCTCCCCCGAGTATTTCACCCCATTATTGCATGTTGTGAATGGTCCTGATTTATGAGTTTCACCTCCAGGCTCAGAAGTAATAACAGGGAATTAAATTCTACAGGCTAAAATATTCCCAAACCACTGCTGAAGAAGACACATGTGCTGCCATCTCTCCGATACCTTCTTTCCTGGAAGTTTTCAAGCACCTGCTGGTGTTTGTTGGTTAGACGTGATTAGAGAACTGGTTTATGCTTTCTTATTTCAGAAACCCAGCCAGTCATTTGCCATCTTCACATATACGAGGCCTTTATTGGGCATTTCCTTTCACAGTGCCTGCCTCTGTAATCTAGGGTGTAGCTGGTTTCTTATCTCATGCTTCAGCTATTCCCCACTGGGAGACATGTTACAGCAGTTCCTGCACAATTCCAGGCATCCCGCAGTGAGTTAAACAAGGATGCAGCTGATACCTTTTTCAGTCTACGAGAGCTGACCATGGCACAGGAGCTTTTTCTTCTTCCTCCCTGTATTTTGTGTCTCTCTACCAAACTTTGGCTACAGATATGCTATGAGAATAGTGATGCTCCTGATTTTCCTTGCTTGTGTGAAGCTGTGATTTCATATTCTGCATGCACGTGATTCAACTATTGCTGATCTAGTAAAACCCTGGTGAGTCCCTGCCTTCCCCTGCCACTCCAGTGCCGCAGTTGTAGCAGGTACAGCCTAATTTATGACAAGATTGTCAATAGGATCGTTAGGTTCATAGAAAATAGGATTTAAATAATGCTTTTCTCTTCTGTCTTGGCATTGACAATGGGTGGTTGCTGATGCTTTGATTCAGAAGATCATGAAATGCAAGTTTTATTTCATTCCTGCTCGGGGCAGGACTGGGGAATATGTTTGGCTTGGCATCTTGGCTACTGCAATGTGCTGCCTTCTGTCTTCTTGAGTGGGACTGAGAAGACCCCACTTTTGTGGCTTTTCAGACTCAGATTGGTTTCTGTTGTAACTGGTCATGAACTTCAATCATTAGTTCTGCATAAGCTTCTGCCTGCTGTGAAATAGCATCTGCGTCTTGTGCCAGAGGGGGACTGTGGTCTCAGATAAATGACACCGGGCTGCGGGTGTGCACACACAAACACTTAATGTGGTCCAGTCGATGCGGAGCCATTCATTAAGCTGCGGTGGCTGGATGCAGGCAGCTGAACCCTGCGACTCAGTGGGGAATGAAGGGCACTGAAAGCCATCTATTAGGTCATCCGACCTGCTCCGCAGAAGCCAAGTGAGAATTATTCCCTCTGCTCCTTTTTGGTATTGTTCTCTTGCCTTGATTATTTGTATGGGCTCTTTGTCCTCCAGGCATTGTTTTCCTAATCCTGTTTTATGAGACACTGAATCAGCTCAGAGGCTGCTGAATCATTCTGCTATGATGTTGTTTGACCGACTTCCAATCTGAAGCACTAATAGAAAGTTTTCCTTCCTCCCCCCACAAACAAAACAAAAATCCCCAAACTCAGAAAGAATGGACAGGCTCCAGCAGCATTGAACAAACGCAATTTAGAATTATTGGAGCATTTAATTTTTTATACGCTTTAAATTCAGAAGTGAGTTGGGGTTTGAGGGCACATGTGGTGAAGAAACAATTGGAGATTATTGGAGTACGTTCCTTGGGAAGCACTTGGTATATTGCAGCTCAGAGGGGTGTTAGGGAAAGGCAGGTGTACAGAGGACATGATTGCTAAGACCACATATGCTTGAGAACCTTTTGATTTTGATGTTTTCTTTCCTTCCTGGCAGCACTACCAAAAGCTGTCGCATGCTCTGAGCTTGATTTAAAGGAGTCATTCCAAACTCATAAAATACACATTTAGCATGTCATCTGTATGTGCTTTCTAGGCTCCTGGTGCCAAATTGCCCTTTTCCAAACATCTCTATGTTCCAAACCATCACAATAACGGGGGAGAGGAAACAATTGCAAATCGCAGTTGGCAAGGTTGTGAACAGGAAAGCAATGGTGTAAGTGAAGTGCTAACGTGGGGCTGGGGGCTGCTTCTGTAGCCCCTCTGGGGAATTGCTTGCCCGAAGGGGTGTAAGGCTCTAGTCACATTTTTCTCCCAGCTGACAGTTACTTCTTCACCCCAGCTCATCATCACCTGTTGGAAGCTGTCTTCCTCCAAGGTGCCTGCTTGGTTGCCGGCATGATCCTCCCTCAGTTTCACCTGAGCTTGTAAAGCTTTGCTAATCAGACGTGTTTGTTTGAAGTGAACCACAAATGTAGATGGATTTCCACTAGCAA
Source organism: Phoeniculus purpureus (assembly GCA_028565055.1). Taxonomy (NCBI): domain Eukaryota; kingdom Metazoa; phylum Chordata; class Aves; order Bucerotiformes; family Phoeniculidae; genus Phoeniculus; species Phoeniculus purpureus. Next base: position 20,633,309 of record JAOXOE010000602.1, read on the forward strand.
CCAGGAGCAGGCTGGACAAGGTGCCGACATAGCACATTCAGAGCACAGGCAGCATAGGCATTCTCCCGGTTTAGAGCTGAAACTCCATCCTAGGAAACTCCTTCAACACATTCAAATGGACTAAAGATTGGATTGAAGATTCAAGACCTGCAGAGGACTGAGGTCTCTGGGGTCTTCCTCCTTATGGTCACCTCAGAGATTAGATGCACACCACTCTTAACAACCAATTTTAGAAGAGTATTCCTTATTCCTCACAATTATTTGATTTAAGATCAGGGAGAAGCCAGATTACTGCTAGTAAATGTAAAGCTATTTGAGCCCCTGTAGAGAAATACCAGCCTGCTGCCTGTGCAGTTTCGCCTGGCACTGCAGGGAGTCGCTGGAGCAGCTCAGGAAAAGCTTAGACCAGCTGTTTTGAAGGCTGACCTACAGAAACGATAATCTCCAACCAAGGGATCTGTAGGTATGCTGCTGCACAAGCCTCATGAAGACTGCAGGGGTCTGGCTCCGCTGTAATAGTGTGTGTGTTTATCTGCTCTGCTGAAGGACCATTTCTGATAAAGATTTTCTGTGCAGTGAATTTCCCTTCAGTGACACTGGGTGGTGTTCAACACGGTTTTTCTCCTTAGCGGGTTGTAAGCGTGGCCAGTGTTATTCCCAGCTTTGCGTGAGATAAGCAATTAAAATGAGATTTCAAACCAGGTACAGAAGCTGGTTCTTCTCTGGAGACCCAAGAGTCGCTGGGCAAAGTAGCCTGAGGCAGGGCTTGCCCACATGCAAGGTTTAAAACTTGCCTGGCCATGTTCCTGTGCAACTTGATCAAGGGGATCCTGCTGTAGTGGGGGGATTGGATTGGATACCCTGCCAGGGGGGTTGGACTAGATGATATTTCGAGGTCCCTTCCAATCCCTAATGTTCTGTGATCTTTTGAGGTCTCTCCCAATCCCTAATGCTCTCTGATTCTGTGATCTGGTTTTACTAGGGCAGTGTTCTGAATGTGGAGTTGATTGTGAAAGTGAAAGAAAAGGTTTTAAAGGCTTGGGCTTTGTCTTGAGGTACTATGCAACGAAGCTGGAGGCTGATGCAACAAGATTGGCAAAGGGTCTGGAGAACAAGCCTTATAACGAGTGGCTGAGGGAGCTGGAGCTATTTAATCTGAAGAGGAGGAGGCTGAGCTTATAGCTATTTACAGCTACCTGAAAGGAGGTTGTAGAGAGGCGGATGTTGGTCTCTTCTAACAAGTAATGAGTGATAGGACAAGACAAAATGGCTTGAAGTTGTGCCACGGGAAGTTTAGGTTGGACATTAGGAAAACTTTGCTATTGAAAGGGCCATCAGGCATTGGAACAGGCTGCTCACGGAGGTGGCAGCATCACTGTTCTTGGATATGTCTAAAAATTATGTGGCTATGGAGCTTAAGGGCATGGCTTTGTGTTGGGCTTGACAGAGTAGATTAATGGTTGGACTAATGATATTAGAGGTCTTGTCCACCCTAATTGGTTCTGTGGGTCTGTGATGGGCAGGGAAGTATCATTAGGGGTTGGAACGGACCTCGAAAGATCATCTAGTCCAATCCGCCTGCAACATCAGGATCACCTAGATCACGTCACACAGGAACATGTCCCAGGTGGGTTTAAAACCTACCCAGAGAAGGAGACTCCACAACCCCCCTGGGCAGCCTGTTCCAGTACTTTGTCACACTCACTGTGAAGAAGTTCCTTCTGATATTTACATGGAACCTCCTATGTTCCAGCTGACACCTGTTGCCCCTCGTCCTGTCACTAGATGACACTGAGAAGAGCCTGGCTCCATCCTCCTGACACCCACCCTTCACATATTTATAGACATTAATGAGGTCACCCCTCAGTCTCCTCCAAGCTAAAGAGACCCATCTCCCTCAGCCTCTCCTCATAAGGGAGGTGCTCCACCTCCTTCATCATCCTCATTGCTCTACACTGGATTCCCTCCAGCAACTCCATGTCCCTCGTGAACTGAAGGGCCCAGAACTGGACACAACACTACAGACATGGTCTCACTAGGACAGAGTAGAGGGGAAGAAGAACCTCTCTCGATCTGCTAACCACCTCCCCACTGATCCACCCCAGGATGCTGTTGGCCCTCTTGGCCACAAGAGCACACTGCTGGCTCATGGTTTAAAGACTGTGAACACTTCACACCAACAGAGCTCCACCAAGTAACTCAGGCTCAGAGACACATCCTCAGCAGCTGTATGGGATTTTGTCTTTTAGCACTGATTGCCCAGAGACAGAGAACTTTACTACTTCCCTCCCCCCCAAAATCCTGCATCATTAGCTTTTCTAACAGTGAAACAGGGCCTTAGAGCACAAAACAAAAGCTCATTGTACACAAAAAAATTTAGCAATTAACTATGACACATCTTGTTATGATCTCAGCCTGTCTGGTTCATGCTCTGCATCTCTTCTCAGTGTCAGACTGGAAAGATAAAGCTGAGATCCAAGGTGCCTCCTGGTTCTTTTTGCAGGGATCAGAAGGAGAAGAACAAATGTTGGTCTCCTCTTACCGAGAACCTGCTAAGCATTGAATGCTTTCTCAAACAGACCCTGCCTGTTTGCTGCTGCATCTCTTCAGCTGGAAGAGTATCATTTGCTGTAGGGTCCTAATTTGTCCCTCAATCGCTGAGGTCAGTGAGCTGCACAACAGAACAGTGGAAGGAATACAGCTATGGGGTAACTGCATATTTAAAACATGCTGTCTGCATAAATGTTACCTTTAAGCAGTGTCTTTCATGCATGTGCATCTGCACACAAATAACTGCACTGGCATCAAAAGATAATGAACTGTGCTCATAAGAATCTACAAATGCAGAAACATTTGTATTTGAGGAAGTAGTTCTTCCTCAACTCATAGAAATTGCTCACCTTCACAAAACCACCTGCTTTTAAAAATATAACAATCACACTAACCCTACTGCCTGGTATAAACTTTGCCATCACTATGCAATGTCTTTAAAATGGTGCATTAAGTGTCTCATAATTTCCATCAGAGCCTCCCGTCAGGTATTCAGGTTTAATTCGCTCAGTGATAGCATCTATACAGCAATTTCAAAGGTAGTTTTATACAATGGCCAGGGTTGGAAGAGACCTTAAAGATCATCTAGTTCCAACTCCACTGCACAGGCAGGGACACCCGAACTAGGTCAGGTTACTCAGGGACCCATCCAGACTGGCCTTCAACACTTCCAGGGATGAGGCAGCTATATCAGAACAACTGTGTGATCCTACGAGTAAACTCAGAAGCAATATAATACAAAAGCAGCTTTTAACAAACTCAGCTATGAGGTACTCTCTTCTATAGTATCTTCCTTTTTTATATAAGGAAGGTGCTCCAGCCCTCCTCTGGAAACGTTCCAGGAGTGCTGTGTGTTTCTTGTGGTGAGGACTCCAGAAGTGGACACAGGACTCCAGATGGGGTCTCCAGTGCAGAGCAGAGAAGAATCACCTCCCTCAACCAACTGTCAGTGATTCTTTTGATGGAAAACACAAAAGCTTTCCAGTAAAACCAGACTTTGTGTCATTAAAAATGACCAGAAATCATGGGTTTTTTAAGAACCATTTAACCAGCCTGGCTGGTTACACCTCCAAGCTTCTTGCTTTCCCCCGTAACGACACACTTGTGTATCTAGATGTCAGAACAACCAGAGATTTAGATGCTCTTGAACACATTGCCTGATCCTGGAGCACACAGGCTTATTTGGAATATACATCCAAGTCACAGGCAGATTATATTTATCTGAAGAATGAAAAAACTCTGCAATCAAAATGATGTAGTAAAATTCTACAGAATTTACACCCTGCAATGATCAGGGAAGGCTGATTACTGCTAGACTGCTGAACTCAAATGAATACCAGAACTGCATCCATTGGCTTCACCACAAGCATTGCAAATGAGACACCTGATGAGGGAGGAGAATCTTCCAAATCAGACAAAAATAAAAATCTTATTCTTGAGACAATTCTTGCACAATTTATGACCTGGCACAATGAAGCCCTTAAGACACTATCAAAGTTAAAATTGGGATTTTACATCTGAATTATTGCTCAATGAGACCATAAAGATTAGACTGCTAGCAAGCCTGAGTCACAGATTTACTGCATCTGAAAACACTGAAGTGAAGCACAGACAAGATTAACACTGGAGATGACAGTGGCAGCCAATAAAAGTACTTCAAAGTGCTCAGTTCTGATCCATTATTCATGATCTTGCGAGAAAAGTGTGGGTAGGAGGAAAAGGTCCCTTTCTAAAAGGTTTGAATCCAAGATACACAGATCATTAGGGATTGGAGGGAACCTCCAAAATTCATCAAGTCCAACCCCTCTGCTCATAAAGGTTCATAGAATGTAGGGCAGGTCACACAGGAAAGCATCCAGATGAGTCTTGGAAGTCACCAGAGAAGGAAACTCCACAACCTCCCTTCCAGTGCTCTGTCACCCTCACTAGGAAGAAGTTCCTTCTCATATTGATGTGGAACCTTCTCTGTTCCAGCTCACACCCACTGCCCCTTGTCCTATATCACTGGGTGCCACTGAGCAGAGCCTGGCTCCAGCCTTCACATGTTTATAAACATTAATGAGTTCACACTTCACTCTCCTTTTTTCCAAGCTAAACAGACCCCTTTCCTCCTAAGGGAGATGCTCCGCTCCAACATCTTTGTGGCTCTGCACTGGATTTTTTTCTAGCAGTTCTGTGTCCTTCTGGAACTGAGAGGCCCACAGCTGGACACAACATTCCAGATGTGGTCTCACCAGGGCAGAGTAGAGGGGAGAGAAGAACCTCTCTCGCTCTGCTAACCACTTCCTTTCTGATCCACCCCAGGATGCCACTGGCCTTCTTGGCCACAAGGGCACACTGCTGGCTCATGGTCATCCTGCTGTCCACCAGGACCTTGAGGTCCCTTTCTCCTACACCGCTGTCCAACAGGTCAGTCCCCAACCTATACTGGTACTTGGGGTTGTCCTTGCCCAGATGCAAGATTCTACATTGCCCTTGCTATAGTTCATTAATGGTTGGACTTGGTGATCCTGAAGGTTCTTTCCAACCTAAACCATTCTATGATGCTGTGGTGTGGGATCACCAAAGCAAACATGATCAGGTCAGGCAGGAAAGAAGATGGTGAACAGCACACAATTCTTATTTTTCATCAATCTGAATGCACGCTCTCACTTTTCTTGCAAAATCAGGGTGATACCGTTCTTCTGAGGGTGGTTGCTACCAGAAAATGATTACTGCAAAGCAAGGATGGGTCTCTGAGCACCAGTGCTAGGATGGCACCTATAGTTATCCAGCCTTCATAGCAGTGAGTCAGCCTTTCATGCTCTACTGCACACATGTTCTGCGATCTGCTATAGGCACAAACGTTTTGCAGTGCTGCCCAAGTCAGAAACTCACAGACTGCTTTTCTTTGTTTTCTGCAAAATTCATACAGGGGAACCACGGAGAGAAGGGAATGTAGATGCATTAATTATAGAGAGAAAAGGAGATCTGACTGTAACACAGACTTGTTTTCCTATTCCATTATGAGACGCTGGAGCAGGACAAGAGAAGAGCAACAAGGTTGGTGAAGGGTTTGGAGAACAAACCTTGTGAGGAGCATCTGAGGGAGCTGGGGCTGGTTAGTGTGAAGAAAAGGAGGCTGTGGGGAGACCTTACTGCTGTCTGCAACTACCTGAATGGATGTTGTAGAGAAGTGAGGGTTGGTCTCTTCTAACAACAAACAAGAGGAAATGGCCTCCAGTTGCCCCAGGGGAAGTTTATGTTGGACATGAGGGAAAACATCTTCATGGAAAAGGTCATTAGGCCTTGGAACAGACTGCACAAGGAGGCGGCTGAATCGCCATTCCTGAATGTGTTTCAAAGTCATGAAGACCTGGAGCAGGGTTTAGCAGTGGCCTTGGGACAGCTGGGTTAATGGTCAGACTCAATGATCTTGAAGGTCTTTTCCAACCTAAACAACTCTGTGATTCTGTAATTATACCCGCAGCTTCAATAAAGACAGTTGAGCCTTTTGCTCAATCACTGTTTGTTCTCTTCTCCTCCTTCCTCAGCAACCCCAAACTCCCTTCCTCACAGAGAAGTGTCAGCTTTACTACACAGAGTCACCTCTGAAACACTCCAGGCCCTGCACAGTGATCTCTGTGACAGTGCCATCAAAATCACTCAGCTCCTGAGGCACAGATGGGTTCATATCGTTTTACCTTGTGCGTCCCTCTGCTGCCTGCCTGTCCCTCCATCTCACTCCCTGGGAAAAACCAGGTTTTCATTTCATTTTTCAGAAACTCTTAGTGGCAATTGCTGTTTGCTTCAGCGTGAAAACACTATCAGGCTTCCCGCTCTGTTCACTTAACAGGGAGCAAGCAGCAACTTTCCAAAAGCAGAAACAGCAGTGAGGTGCCTGAGTCTTTCCACACACTAGAGGAAATGGACTTCTTTACATTTAAATCTCCACTGATTACCCAAAGACCTAGTACAAGGGACAACTGGTGAAGACGGAAGGGCAGCCTTTACCGGCCTGTTAGTGCTCTCCCATTCCACAGCGATTTGCACAGTGGGAACCTGAGAGTAGCTGGTGTTTACTTACAGAGATGATATGTCCTTTCAAGCCGTGTGCTGAGTCCGCACACTCAATGACAGCACTCAGCTGCGGATAGCCCACCCCTGTCTTAATCCGCGTGGTACACACAGAACCTGGACAAGAAAATGAGAGAAAAACACGGCCCATTAGGCTGACAGGAAACATACAGCTTGTTTTCTCCTTCTTGTGGAAAAATTGAGGGCTTATCTGTATTATTTCCCTCAAGAAGTGTCTATTGGGTTCCAATGGACAAAAGGAACATACACGAACCTGAGCTTTGAAATGGTATCACAGCACTTCGCAGGAGCTGTAATTGAGGTGACTGGTATCCCCCCTTCCTTCTCCAGGGCCACAATTACAGAATCACTGAACATTAGGGATTGGAAGGAACCTCGAAAGATCATCTAATCCAATCTCCCCGCCAATTCCCAGTTTAGGTTTCATCTCAAGTATCTGGTTGGTAGCAATAGCTGGGAATATCAGAAGATCAGCACAGAGCACTTAAAACGAGAGATAAGTCACCATCAGAAAGCTGCACAGTCTAATATTACAGGAACTGTAATAATTACCTAATATTTATATACTACCCATATGCTAATTATAGCAATATTATTTGACTATATTGACACACACGTGGTGCTTACAAAAATAAAGGCTACATAGATAAAAAAGAACACTTTGATTAGAGTTCAGCATGGTACAGGGCTCTAGATCATTTAGAGTATCTTTGTCTTCCTCCTCAAATTAAGAATCAAAACTGCTCTTTGCCAGCTCAAGTCTTAGAATTTAGGATTGAGCCCATAAAGATTTGCATGAGAACAAGAATTTCAAAACAGGTTCTAAACCAAAAGCAGTGAAAGCTGGATCCATTCACCCAGCTGATACACAGATACAGTGGAGCTACCAGTAGAAGTTACCGAAGAACAGACAAGGTGAAGTATTTCTGCAAAGTGGGAAGGAAATGAGTTTTACAATTATGTCCTCAGGGGATGTACTGATATATGCAATAAATCACTGTCATTTTACACAGCATGGACCATTAACCGGGAAGGAGCCTCAAGATCCCATCTTCCGTGAGGAACATTTCTTAATTGCGGGTTTGGGTTGCCAGCTTGTACTGAATCTGTTCAGAAGCTTCTACAGGGAAGATTTTACTCCCAACTCCTTCCACTTTGAGGCTACAAACTACACAAATTCTTCATTTATATATGAACATGCCCATAATAATTACACCATGACATCCAGGTTGACTGTTCTTGATGTATTCTGCAGTATTTATTATTGACTGGCCTTCCTGGCCACAGCTGCAACCTTTACTACATCATTTGCTCTGCTCAGATTCTCCATTCACAGACGATAACTATCTGGTGTCACAGAGAAAACAATGTGCCTGCACGGCACTGATTGATCACAGCTACAAAATCATAGAATGTGTCAGGTTGGAAAAGACCCTTGGGATCATCAAGTCCAACCAGCAACCCTACTCTACAAGTTCACCCCTAAACCAGATCCCCCATCTAAGCAACTTTTAAACTCATCCAGAGACAGTGACTCAACCACCACCCTGGGCAGCCCATTCCAGTGCCTGAATTAGCACTGACTTACCATCATCAGAGCGTTTAACTTGAGAGCGGAGCTACTTATGTGGATACTGGAATGAACACTGGTGTTTATGTGGTGGCACAGTTGAGTGTTTATTGAAATCAGCAGTCATTGAATCATTTAGGTTGGAAAAGATCATCAAGTCCAACCATCAATCCAACTGTCCCAAGGCTACTGCTAATCCACGTCCCTAAGCTTCGAATGTCCACAACTTCAGAACACGTCCAGGGATGGTGGTATCGTATGTTACTCTGAAGACATCTGTTACTATAAAGATTTTCATGAAAAGAAGCATTATAGGAAAGGCATGACTGTGCATATTTTTAGAAATACCTCTATTAGGAGAACAGAGGTGGTGATTGTTCTTGTGCTATTTGATACCGATTGACCCTCATCTTGATACAAAAGGTCCTTCAACTTCAGCAGTTGTGGCATAGCTGTACCTCGAGCCACTGACTGCATCAGTGCTGACAGAAGTGTGTGATGGCACTGGATTCCTGAGGGTTTGTCACAACAGGGAGCCATAACTGAGCTTTCAGGTAAGAGAAGCTTTTCTGCAGGGTTTCATGGCTGCAAAGGTGGATGACTACCCATTAGAGATAAAAAGGCTGCTGCTTTTTGAACTGACTGTAATGTTGGGCTGTAACAGCAGCTATGTAAGGAAAGGCAGGGAGAATGTTCTGAATGATGCTCACATGCTTGCTTATGCCTCTCAAAATGTGAGTGTTCCTATGTGTCTGTCATTCACAGAAACACAGAATCACAAGACTTCAGGGATTGGAAGGGACCTCAAAAGATCATCCAGTCCAATCCCCCTGACACAGCAGGATCACCTAGATCCAGTCAC
>JAOXOE010000602.1:20647319-20662520 GCA_028565055.1 Phoeniculus purpureus
AGTTATCTTCCACACACTCCAGGAACCTCCTGGACTGTTTCCTGTCTGCTGTGTTGTATTTCCAGCAGATGTCTGGTGAGTTGAGGTCACCCACAAGAACAAGGTGTTGCGACTTTGCAGCTTCTGATTCTATGATTGCAGCTAATGATTCTATGATTCTATGATAGCTCTAAGGCCCATGACATTTGGCTGTAAATCAATGCTTCTGGTTTGTAGGAGACATCTACCCATGGCAGGAGCTCCCCAGATCCCTCTGAACAAGGGTCCTCGGCAGTCAGAGAGCTCCTGGATTTCTGTTTCCATTTCCAGGGCGTCTGGGAGACTTTCATAAAAATCTTTTCCTCACTCCTGATGCAAGCAAAAGCTGCCAGAGAAGAAGTCCTGAGAGGGGTGTGAGCATGGGAGAAGCAGTGCTGGGAAATGAAACGGTGCCCACCAAAATGCAGTGGGGAGGTGTCTGGTGGAACACTAACAGTCTGCAAGACATAAGTATCTGGGCTTTTCCTGCTCTCTTGAGAGGTGCGAGGTTTTGATTTGGGTATGGGGGGTCTTTTTGCGGACAAGCAAAGTACAAACCTCTTTAAGTGAGGGCTGTGCTCGGCGTTGGTGAGCAGCAGTGTCAGACAGCCCAGGACTGATGAACCCAGGGTTTATACCAGGCAAGGGGAGACGCCTGGATGTGGTTTTGGAGACTGAACACTCTGGCCCAGTTCACTGCCTGGGCTCATCCTTGGGCTGGAGCATGGCTTTACCTTCATCACAGAGCTGTGCAGTGGCACTCTCCTCCTGTCACTCAGCTGAAGCTGAGATGATGAGCATGTCACCACTGTGACATCCCTGATGATGGCTCCAGGCTACAATCTCACTGCCCACTGCTGTCAGTGGGTGGGAAATATTTTCTTGCGTGAGGAAGAAAGTTAGTTCTCTATTAATGGTTGCAGAGGGCTGGGTGCTGGGTTGCTGCTCTTCACAGCGCCAGGCTATCATCAGACAGGACAGAAATCATTTACTTGTAATGCCATGAATATGTAGAAACTCGTCTGACCTTCTCTGTGCAGTGGCCATGAACTCAGAAGCCGTGTCAGAAATCACAGTGGTCGGTTTCCTGTGAATCCAGTCAGACACATCAATTTCTCTTACTGGTGCACGAGGCGTTTGCCATATGGGACTTTCTGAATTTGTGGTAGTTTCTCTCTTCACCCCTGCATGCCAAGTGTAGGACTGAGGTTTTATATTGTGCCTCTGAGAAACCAAGTCCTTCTGCTGCTTTTGCTTTGCATCCTAAACATGGTCCCTCACTGTCCTCCCAGTCCCCTTTGCTGGCTACAGCCTGGCCCTTCAGTCCTGGGCTGCACTTGGACAGGCATAAACTGTGACTGTCCCCAGAGGGTGTTTTTTCAGAGTAGTGAGCAATGGACCTCTAAACACACATGGCTCAGGCTTGTGAGAATGGCTGCTCCTACGCTAAGTCTGAGATGGGTCCTCTGATGCAGGTGCCGGAACCTCTGCCCACGGGATGAGTCCAGCAATGCCCTCCAAAACCTTTTGAGAGCCTTTTTAAGGGCGGTCATTCTGAATACAAAGGGAGGAAAGGTTCAGTGTAGGTAGTGTTGTGGGTGCATCAAGATCTCTATGTCGGGAGGAAAGCTTAGGCTACAAAGGTTCGCATGGTGGGGACTACAAGGAGGTGTTGTCGTTCATCTCCTCCACTGCCTGTGCTCCTCCTCCCTCACCTCTGTATGTTCTGGATGTACAAGCTTTTTTATTGCAAGACTCTTTCTGCTCTTGGCAGCATTTGCAACCTTCCTCCCCCATGCAGGTGCTCACAGCAGCAGGGCTCTCTGGCTGGTGCCACTCTGAGGTCAGCCCAGGAAAGGAGACAAGTGCAGCAGCAGGCTGCAAGAGGCTGAGAGCAGAGCCCAGCTCGGCTCAGATATGGCCATGTACTGAAATGGAGCTCCCTTATTGCACAGATCAGCTCCCTTGGAGCTCTGTCATTACTGAAAGTAGTGGATGTGACTACTATTTCCTAAATAATTTTTAATCCTTTTGGCCCAGCAGTGCCAACAGGCCAACATGAGTCCTGTCAACAGGATTATTCATCACATTCTGGTCTAGTTGAAGGGGTGCAGCCCCACTGAAATGCTCTGGGGTGTTAACAAGAATCACAGAATCATAGAATCATTAGGGATTGGAAGGGACCTCGAAAGATCATCTAGTCCAATACCCTCACCACAGCAGGATCACCTAGACCAAGTCCCACAGGAACACATCCAGGCAGGTTTTAAATATCTCCAGAGAAGGAGACTCCACAACCCCCCCAGACAGCCTGTTCCAGTGCTCTGTCACCTTCACTGCTGCATTCTGGAGTGGTGATATCTAAATGCTATTCTTAATCCCTTTTCTCTACTCTTTGAGGACAGTATTGATCAGTTTTAGTAAATGTGACTATTATGTGGACCTTAATTTGACCCAAGTGAACCCATGAATCTGTGTCACTCTCTTTCCTTTTTCTGATTGATCAGGATGTGACAAGGGGGTACCAACAGCTTCTGTGGACAACTTATTCTCACCATCCTCATAGTGAAGAATTTCTGCTTAATTCCTAATCTAAATCTATCCCCTCCTAGTTTTAAGCCATTGCCCCATAGCCTATCTCTACATGCCCTTTTAAGAATTCCCTCTCCAGCTTTCTACTACTAACTCTCAGCTGCTTTTCAAAGCTGAGTATCCAGCAAACTAGAGGTACAACCTGTTTTCTCTTTCCAGCCAGGTGGAGGAACGAGCTAAATCCTGCCTGGTTCAATAGCTGAAGTAGCCGCACCCAAAGAGCACCATCAGGACAAGGTTTCACCTAAAAATTGCAGAATTTGTAAAAACAGCATTGGCTTCACATGTATAGCAGGGGACAGGCACGAGGCAAAGGAAATATTGGCAGGAGAGCTGGCAGTGCAGAGTTACGAATATAGAAGTGAGTTACTATCAGTAAGAAGCTGGTTTGAGTAAGTAGTAGACATGAGCAAAGATGAGCTTTGAAAGCAAAGGTTTCACAGTTGTCGTTCCAGAAGAACAAACCTGAAGCTACAGCTAGGGCAAGTGCCACTCTCTGTTGGTACCACAGACAAACCTGAAGAGGTGGGAGTGTCACAGGAACTTTCTTTCCGATTGACTCTTTTCCAGCCTCCATGCACAGCTTCAGTGTTACCCACCTTCTTGTCTCTATTTCAAGTTCCATAACCTTTTAATGAAAAGACCACTCAACCTTCAAAACAACTCCAAGGACTACTGTACTTGGAAGAGGAGACATTTTTGTGCAGCAACCACAAGTTAAAAAAAGATTAAGTTTTGATTGCTGTGGTAAAGAGTAGGATAGAGGCAGAAAGTCATCACTTGTGCTCCTCAGCAATAGGGAACTGTGTGCATCTGGCTTTAAATAAACCATAGCAGGAACTTCTTGATGGCACTTTGTCTCTCAGCTTCAAGTGCTTCTGACCCAGGTGAGGGCTACATTCTTGCTAAGGGCTTTTGTCTCCTTCCATCCTAGAGCTTTGTGACAACTGAAATGGTTTAGTGGAAGAGAGGAAATAGAGGCAAGAGTGAGTGCACTGCCTCTTGGCTGAGATTTGGTTTATTTGAAGTTACTATTTCTAACGTGATCGACTGATCACTCATTGACCATTTGACCATAAATGTGGTCAAGGGCTGCGGTCTGCAGGAAGTCAGACTAATTTCTTCCACTTTTAGTCTCCCTCTGCTAGGTAATCAGGTCCCAGAACACCCTCCTATCTTCTATGATCAAGCCATACTTGTTTCTCAGCTCAGAGCTGTAGAAAACATTAAGGTGGTGGGAGTACAGTTGTGTAGGCTCTGTTTTGCTTGTAATGCTGAGGAGCAATCTGACTACCCGTGCTGTTCTCTTCCCACCCATCATTAACCAGTTATCTTCTTTCAGCTCAACTTCAATCTGCCATTTAACTGTTAACTGTGTCTATCTGTAGCTAGAAATTATTTGAAATGAAGCATTCAATTATTACAGAGCTTAAATACGCAGAACAAGGCTGCCACTTGATTTGTTTCACAAATGATAAAGCACTCTGGCATTAAACTCTTGTTCTTTCCAACAGCAGCTGAGCCACTAAATTGATGACGCTTGGATTAACCAAACAGTCCAGCAGATCATTGGTAGAAAGGGCTGTTTGAGAGGCATTTGGACTGCCGTCTGAATCCATCTGATGCGCAGGCATGTCGCAGTCATTACTCATTACCAACTGCTTCCTGATGCAGTCTAACTTTCCAAAATGTCCTCTTTCATTTTCATGGAGAAGATCTCTGCCATCACTTTCAACTGCAGCTGTGCCCACGGAGCTTGTTTCTTGGGAATGGGGTAAAACTTGAATAAGATGAGGACCAAAAGGTATTTTCTGCAGCTTTTCTGCTTTAAATGTTGAAAAGTCAAATTCATGGGTTAGTAAACCCCAGCCCTCTGGTTCACAGCCACGTTCTCTCTTCCTCTTGCACGAGGTGCTTGTCCTTTGCTCTACGCTGGTGCTGCTGGAACACACCTGCTCTGACACACTTCCCTTTTGACGCTTGAAATATGCATATACTGCTTGATTCAGATACTGAAGATTGACTTCATGGGATGTTGCCTCAACCTAAGGAAACACATGGGACACGCTCAGTTAAAAGGAGCTACGTTTCAGTTCAGCACTATGTGATCATCTTCCATGAACTGCTGAAAGGGAGGGAATTGACAATTCTTTTGCTCAGGCAGCAGAAAGGCTCAGGGGAACTATGTAAAATGTCAGTGACTCTGTTATCGTTGCTATAATGGAGCAGGAGAGGGCTCACCTCTGTGGGATTCAGCCAGAGATCTTCTTCACTGGGATTTTCTGCTGATTTTATGGCACATACCAGCGTTCGAGTTATTGCTTCTTCTACACGGGCTTGATGATCTGCCTCCTGCCCCAAGGGAACAGAAAGCGTTTGGAGATAGGTTAGCGCTTGGGTCTCTGTAGGAAGCTGGAAGATCTTGGGAAGAACATTTAGTATGGCCTTAGTTTGAAAGCTGCACTTGTGTGTGCAAAGTCAGTGGAAGATCTCAAACTTCTGATGCTCTCACTCATACAAACACCCCTGCATGGGTAACAGCACGGGCTTTGGTGTGACTACTCATCTGAATTAGGGTTTGCAAAGAATAGAGTCTAGTGTGTGTATAGAAACTTCTCACTTAAGTGGAAGTCCTGTTAATTGATGCTGGTGCTTGAAATGACAGTGCAATGTGATTTAATTAATGTATGCATTTGCCTAGCTCTTTAGGACTAGAAGGGCCATGAAAGTACATGGCAAATTTTATGTTTCTACATATTATGTCTAATTAAAGTACTTAGCACACAGGATGTTACAGCAAGGCAGCAACTGTCTGGGGACTACCAAGGGACAAAAGTGAGTGGTAAAGAAATTCAGGAGGTATTTTATGATGTAACAGCAGTTGAAATGCTGCTGCAGCTTTAAACACGGGCAGAAGGAAAAACATACTTCCTCTGAAAGGTCTCCCGCAAAACTGAAAACTACGTTAGTAACTGGCTCTTTCATAGAATCACTGCATCATTCCGATTGGAAGAGACCCTTTAGTTATCAAGTCCAACCATTAACCCTACCTTACCAAGCTCACCCCTAACCCATATTGCTAAGTACCACATCCAAACAGCCTTTAAACACATGCAGAGATGATGAGTCAATGCCCTCCTTGGGCAGCCTGTTCCAAGACCTGACTAGTCTTTTGGTGAAAAGTTTTTTCTTAATGTTCAGCCTAAACCTGCCCTGGTGCAGCCGGAGGTCCCTCCCTCTTGTTCTATCACTATTACATGTAAGAAGAGACCAGAACCTCCAACAGCTGAGTTTTTTTGCATATGAAGGAGAGGGGTATGTGGAAGGAGGCGAGATGGGCGGTTTAGTTATTCCAATGAGTGATGACTAGCAGTGGATCCATACATTTGCTTTCATTTGGATGCTTAGGCATACAAATTCTGGAGGAAAGATGTCACATAGTCAATCCATATCCCTGAACTGCCCAGCTGTGGCTTTGGGGTGCCAAGCAAGCATCTCGCTAGTATGAGTGGTAAAAGTAGAAATGAATCCTGTAACCCTGAGCAGAATTTGGGATAGGAGCAGGGGGAAGTGATCTTAGCATTTTGTGGCTGTGGCCGCTTGGTTTATTAATTGCCTCCTAAAACGAGCATCCAAAACGTAGAGTTTGTGATCTGCATGTGGAAATTACTGAAGTCATTGCACTCTTGGTATTCATCCTGGTCTGTTGAGTTACAGCTTTGTACTGATTACATGAGAGCATGCTAGGAGGGGAGGAATACTTTAAGTAGCTCAGATCCAGCTGAAAGCAAATTAAACTTCTCTAAAGCCTTGCCAATATAATGAATGGTTTCACTAGGACTATAAATGTTGATGTGACTCACATCTGTCAATATGAAAGCAGCTGTTAACAGCTGCAAGCAAGAGCTGCTCCATTTGGTAATGGAAGTGTTCTCAGTGCTGTCTCTTAGCATCCATGACAGAATTTAATTTTATAGATGGTCTGTCCAATACCTAACAGCGCTGCCATCACTGGCTTTGGGATTGCTTCTGTAAGCAGCTTTTACCTGGGTTGCAATAATGACACTTGGTTATGGCAGCTGTGACATTTGGGGAGGGGGATACTGTGTGTCAGTCATTAACTAAGCCCAGCAAACGCTTCTGTGGTTATGATGCCACATAATTGCCTGCTCTTGCTGTCAACAAAGAGGATCTTGGTGACTTCTGCAAGACCTTTAGGAACAGAAAAGCCACGGAATTTAGCTCAACTCTTCTTGCAGCATGCAAGGACAGCTAGAAATGCTGCAGCCTGTGCACCACCCAGCCACGTGGGAGTGACCAGTCTAGCACAACTGACCCAGTCCAGGCCTGCTCCTCCACAGGAGGAAAACTTGTGAAAAATAGCTTAGGGCACAAGTGTGTGTGGTGACATCAGGTTCTTTCCAAGCACAGGGCACATAGCCAGTTCCTCTGAATTAGCTCAAAGGCTACTCAACTTTAAGGCTTAAATGGTTGCTCTACAATATTGCTGGTGCTTTCTCTGGCACTGGATGCAGTCCGGCTGTACTCAGGGCTATGAAAGAGCTTGGTACGAGCTGTGGGTCTGCTCTCTGCCTTAAAAACATAACCTCATCTGGAAAGTTTCTCCAGGAGGGAAATGCCCAAGTGAGTTCCTCTGCTTTGCAAATGCTTGGTTTGATGTTGGTATGGGAAATGTACTGTGGCCTTTTAACAGGAACCGCTTGCCTGTGTTCAGCCCCTGCAGACCTCCAGTCCAATAACAGCTATATAAAACTTTAAAAAGCAGTGGGTATTGCAGTGAGGCAGCCTTCACAGGCTGCTGCAAAGGGTCCTTTTAAATATTAACCTAGGATTAATGATAAAGTAATTTAATTCAGAAAACCTTCTGGAGCACTGAAATGATCTATTTGATGATGTCCCTACTCATTGCAGGTGGGTTGGACTAGATGATCTTGAAAGGTCCCTTTGAACCCAAACTGCTCTATAATTCTCTCATCCCTGGAACCATCCCATACACACTGGTTAGTATGAGCAACAAAAATCAAAGCCTGGGAAAAAGAAAGTGAATTAAATACTTGAGAAAATTCTACTTTAGGCAAATCAAAATTACCACGGAGAGATGAAAATTCAGTACTCTTCTGCCACCCCCTTCCTATCACATTCATCTGATTTAAATTCTACTTTAGCTTTGCATGTAAGGGTGTGCTCAAGGTGAAGTTGCTGTTTTGCTGTGCCCTATTCAGCACGAAGTTAGTTAGCCCCTAAGAAATTGTGTGTGGAAAAGTTGGTTTGTTTGCCTGGCTGAGGTAAACTTGAATAGTACTTCTGCTGAACAAGAGCTTCAGATCTGGAACCTCGGAAAGTTGTTGAGGACAAACTCTATAAAGCCTCTTTGCTCCCCAGCCTCTGAATACAGCACCCCCAATAAGGCTGAACTTGGCAGGCAAGGGACAGGATTCCTACACCACCAGTGCTACATCATGACATAAAAATGAAAATACCAGTTCAATCCAAGAGTTGATGCTGACAGTGATGGGATCAATGGATTCCACGTAGTGCCACCAGTGTCTTGGAATGAGCAGGACCTGCAATGAGACATATTGCATTAGTACAAAGAAGCCTTAAGAAAGGTAAGGTGCTTTAATTAAGGTGATGTGGGAAACACAGGCAGACTGAGTCAAGGAATGAGGGTGATAAGTGGTCTTCACTTTCTTCTGAAGGGTCTTTCCTCAAGCCTTAAATGCCTACTCTCTTCTTCCCTTGTATCACTATCATCATGTAAGAAGTGGGCATAATTCAGAACCATCTTTCACCTAAAACTGATGTGATGCAGAGCTGTAACCTTATAGCCCCTCTAGGTAAGTGAGGTCTGGCTGTACAGAGGGAGTACAGATGGTGCAGCAGGAGAACAGGGTTTAGAGAAAGTCTTGGCCAAGCAAGAATTTTTTTGCAGACTCTCCAAATGAGCAAACTCCCCAGGTCCTTGAAAAGAACTACCAGCTGACTTCCCCAAAAACCAGGTATCCTAATGTGCATCTAGGTGATTAACAGGGTGTATCCTTAATTCTGGTAAATAATCGCCACCAATATATTTATCACTTGTAGAAGACAAGGCTTTTAAAAGAGCCTGTCCCAGAAACCATGGCAACCTGTTTAGATTAGAGCTTTACGACTACATCAGGATGACAGCCACACCATAAAACTGATTGTAACCCATGGCTGTTAAGGTACAAAGACATTAATGTCATTCTGATGATATAGGACAATCTTTACAGACCACTGAACGTTAGAGTAACATGGAACTATCAAGAAAAGCATAAAAGTTTTTGACAGGAGTAAAAATGGGTTGAGACAGATAAAACCATACACTTCAGAATGGGAAAAGTTAAGCAGTGTGTAAGTATCTGAACTGCAGACAAGTCTTTTCCTTGGTAGACACAACTTATTTTAAAATAGTGTTCTGCTACCTAGAAAGCCTCCTGGTTTGTTATATCAAAACACAGCTAATGAGAAAGTGCCTGTGTAGGAAATAATGACTGTGGCCCATGTCCTGCAAACACTTTACAGGACAATCAGAGCGGAGTCATTTTGGGGCTAGAGGACAAAATGTTCTCCACAGGTTTCAATCTAAGTAAAACAAAAACTCTTGGCTCTCTAAAGGTCAAAAGCATTTGGCAACTGCACTTTAATCCAGTACAGCATACAAAGCAGAGGGAAGTCAGTCTGTGGAGGGCCATTATTTAAAAGATATCACTGATAAGTCTTTCCTGACACCTAAAACTGTATGAAATTCTACAGAGACTGAAGCAAAAACACATTTTCTACGCACAACAAGTTTCAGAGCGGTGCTGTTATCCAGAAGCCTACATTTTAAATGACACATGCAGTTGCATTAGCTATAGTGGGTTTATCTGGTAGCAAGTGTTTGCCCACATTTAATTCACTGCCCAATCATACAGAAAAAAACCCAAACGCTCACCTGCTCTATAGGGGATCTTACAGTGAACTCTGCTAAGGAAGCTGGGTGCCCTCCAAATGACACGGTGTAGCGATGAAGCCTGGAAAGCTCTGTTATACACTAGAAGAAGGCATAGCTCCTGGACTGAGGAGCTGTTTTTGACAATGAGGTCCTTAGCCTGAGACTTCTGTAGAAACAGTGAGCTTGCAACATGCTGGAGAAGTGGATTAAGACACTGGGGGACTGGGGTATGGTGCAGAGGCCGTAAGTAGCAAGGGGATAAAAGCAAGAGGCAAATCAACAGATTTACAGATCTTTCAGTAAAGTGGGGCTGCCTAGAAAAACCAGATGAAACTGAAGAACATGCTGGCTGAACACGACTCAAGGCAAAGTAGACGCAATTGCTTTGCAAAGAGGAGGCACAATGAGGAAAATACAATTCCTCTACCTAGTCCAGACTTTTCAAACCAAAAAGGAGGAGCTTGGTCTTTGGAAAGCTTACTCAGATTTTACTTGCTAGGAGGTTAAGGGTAGTAGTTATAAAATTGTGCTTCTGCAGCTGGCTCTGTGTGCTGGTGCAATTTATAGAGAAGCTATGGAACTGGGACTTGGAGTCAAAACAGTGACCATAAAGATGCTTGCTCTCTCTCTTTTTTTTGGGGCAGGCTAAGCAGCAAGAAAATTGAAATTCACAAGAAGCAAAGGGACTAAAACTTTAAGGAAGATGAAGAAA
Source organism: Phoeniculus purpureus (assembly GCA_028565055.1). NCBI lineage: Eukaryota > Metazoa > Chordata > Aves > Bucerotiformes > Phoeniculidae > Phoeniculus > Phoeniculus purpureus. The sequence continues at coordinate 20,657,621 of JAOXOE010000602.1, forward strand.
TGGGAAAAAGTAATTAAACACACAAACTACAGCTAGGAAGGGAGCAGCAGAACTAATGTAAGGCCAAAAAACCAATCCAGCAAAGAGAAGTTGAGTAGGATTTCTCTACCTTCACAAACTGCCACTCTTCTAGGTTTGCAGTCTAGAAGGAAAAATTCAAACAAACCCAAACCAAATAACCCCACTGCCCTCAGATATCAATTCCACAATAAAACAAAGCAGCCCTCCATGTTTACGAATGTGGGACACAGATTTAACCACACTTTAAACTACATTTCAGCAGGAAATGTGAAACTAAACCACAAAGAAGTAACGCCCACCCCACCACCACTAATGCAGCAAATATTGTATAGGGAAACTGTAAAGTGCAAAAGCGAGGCAGAACTGTTCCGAGCTAAGAAATAATCTTGTGTTGGCTGGCTTTCTACAGCCTATCTCTAGCTTTGTGGGTTGAGAAGATACTGATCTAAACAACCACCAATCAGATGATCTTAATATTCAGGCTAGTGATGGGCAAATAGAGCAAACAGAGTCAAAGTAGAACAGAAATCCCAGTAAAGATAAAACTAAACTGTAATGGGAGGAAAGAAGCCAAAAGAACAGTTGGGAGAGCAAGCAGAGTGATGCTGAAGCCTTGTACAGCACAGAGAACAGAACAAGTTTAAATTCTCAGTGGACCTGATTAACTCGATACAGTGCAAAGGTAGGGCAAAGGTGGAATTGCTTCAAAAAGAGGGAAGACCCTGAAGTGAAAGATTATACCAAGATATTTCTGTTCATTAGAAAAAGATATGTGGGTAAATGCACAAGGCAAAGAAGCGCCAAAGAACGCTACTGTGATGGGAAGGAAAACTGAGGGGCTGTGGGGGACCCGAGCAACGGAAAATAGAATAAGTAACTGCACAGTCAGCTCTGTGAGAGCATCAGATGTGCTTTCTTGTCTTTTCACCATTGTTGTGTGGGTATGGTTATGAAAAATTCCATTAGTGAGCAGGAAGGAAGCAAGAAGCTGGTGCGAAGTGGGGCAGAGGAAGAAATGATCATTGATTTGATATTTGTGGAGCATCTCATTTTGTTGTAGCCCTTTCAAGCAGGACTCATCTCTCCTATTTTTAATCATCAGAAAAGTTAAGCATCTGTATGCATGAGCTTCTTTTACAGCCTGTGCTGAAAGACAGGATGGGATGAATGTTCCTACAGGACTGTAATAATACAAGACAGGGAGGATGAATCCCCTTGTGAAAGTGCCAGGTTCTTCCCACTGATGGCAGACGGTCCTGGGGAGGGTTTAAGCTGACAGTAGCAGATCTTACCTCAACTCTCCTATCACTTGTGCCAGGGCATGGGATGGAATATACCAGAACAGGCATCTTTTGCCCCAGTTGCCCTGGTCAAAGCAGCATTTGTGTATTTGTGAACACGGGGCATTACTAGAAATCCTGCAGAATGTGTGGACAAATAAAGCAAAATACTAATTCTTTGTGGGAAAACTAACAGTTCAGCAAACAGAAATCTACCCGTATTTACAACTCAGCCTTGCAACCAGCAGATACATGACCAGGTCCAAATATTTATAAGCGGCCCCTACATTTGTGTGATACAACTTGAGCTTGTGGCTTTACGGGTATGGTTGTGTACGACTACGTGAAGGCAGAAGGTCTTTTCAAGAGGGTTTGTACGGATAGGACAAGGAGCAATGGGTTCAAGCTGGGAAAGGATGGATTTAGGCTGGATATTAGAAAAAAGTTCTTCAGTGTGAGGGTGGTTGATGGCTGGAATGGGCTGACCGGGGAGGTGGTGGGGGCCCCATCCCTGGAGTCATTTAAGGTCAGGCTTGATGAAGCTCTGAGCGGCCTGACCTAGGTAGACTTGTCCCTGTGTACGGAGGTTGGACTGGATGACCTCTAGAGGTCCCTTTCAGCCTAGAACATTCTATGATTCTAACTGCTTAACCAGCTGCCTATTTAAATGAGAGAGATATCTATGTGTTATCATAACTTGTACAGAGAACAGATCATTACCGTATAACAAGAAGATATATCAAGGCTTCTGTGGAAATTCAGTGTGCAGCCACTGGTCACAGCCACTGATCAAGTACACGATCAAACTTTATAAAATGTGAACTCTCAGCCAACTACCTAAATTCATGACAGTCACTTCTGAACGGCAGAGTGAAAGGGTACAAAGGATGCAATCAAAGTACATGTTTGTGCAGTGGTACAAGGTTAGAGGCAGGAGTTTTGCTTTAAAGCCTTAAGTGGGTGTAGAAAAAAACGCTTGTGGCAAACAAAGACCAGAAGGTGGCATGAGACACATTAAGTTTTTGATATTCAAAGCTGTACTCACCCTACATGCAGTTGCTTTCCTGAATACCGAAGAACACTTTTGTCTCTATTTTTCAAGCCTTTATTATTACAATATATAATCTAAAATGCTGTGTGTACCCTCTGGGAAGGAGCAGAGATGCTATGTATTATCACAAAATAAAGCTGTCTGCAAATTCTGCAGTAATTGTATAAATTCTACATGAAAGCCAGTGCTACGCAAGCATCAAGATTGTTATTATTTAGGGAACCTCTCCCTTGTTAAAAAAGGAGTTATTCTAGGCCATTCCTCTCCATCAAACAGCAGCAATCCCCAGCCACCTACCCCATAAGCTTCTGCATGAGATGCCGGAAGGCACCACCCAAGAGGCACAGATAAAAACGCATAAAGGCAATACCTCAGTGCTCCATCATTACCTCTACATCACTTTCTTCCCAGAAATGCAAACATAATCTCCTTTATGGCACAGCAGAAAACTTGTATTACTGAGCTGGCTCAAGAACTTTATTCCTAGCAAAAGTAATTTGTAATTGCTTTAAGCCTAATTAAAATTAATATCATATTAAAGGTTCACTACCACACTTGAACATTCCAAAGGAGATTATAAATTGAAATGCAATGCTGAATGGATGTGGTGTTTTTATCAATAGTAAACATTGATTCTATGTGCTGTAAACTATTGAAAACTGCAAACTTACAAAGTGCAGAATGAGAAACCAGTCACTTGCTTTATGAGGGTGACCTGGAGCTAATGCAGTGCAAACAATGCAGGTTGATCACAGATTTTCTATTCACAACTGTACCAGCAAAAGAGCACAGCCTTCTCAGTTGACAGACATCGCCCTGTCGTTGGAAACTATTATCTTGCTCCAGTGTACATCTCAACAGTTTACAGGATTGCTCCTCACTCTGCCTCCTCTCACTTAGCTGGATTAGCAAAAATCTGTTCTCTACATTGGCAGCTGGGTTTGTCAGCTAGGAGAAAGGGAACACTCACACAATATGCTGAGCTGGCAAGTCAGAGGGGTGACAAAGTGTGTAACAGAGTGGTGAAAAGGCTCTAAAAGATGCAACTCCATCGTCTTCAGTGGCTGGACAATGAACATTTCAAAATTCCTCTGGAAAGGCCTGGCAGTTTGAGATGCACAGGAGTGTGTTAGAAGCTGAGCAAAGGAAAACGGGCAATTCAAACCCCAAATACAGATCATGTTGATTAAACTATTGCAGGAGACCAGGAATTAAGAGTCTTGAGCCTTACTTTTATACTGCTGGAGACTGTGTGACTATAAGTCAGGACTTGTAACTGAACAAGGTTAGTATCTTCACAGCTTTGTAAAGCACCACAGAACCTCTGGATGGGGTGCACTCTAAATGCAAGTATCATCATTAAAACACTCTGCTATTAAAGCAACAAGCTGGGCCAATGTTCCCTGGTGAAGGTTACTCTCTATCAAAATATGACTTCCTTCGCTGGCTTTACACACTCAATAATCAAATACGTTTTATGGAACATACTGGTTTCAGAGTAGACAGGTTGGAGCACCGTTCAAGTAAGTTTTTAAGTAGATAAACTGGAAGTGGTTACAAGAACTGTGATGGAATTGGGCAGCTAACTAACTCTCCAAATGGTTGTGGTTTTTGTACAAATGGGCTAGTACAGTAACTGAGCAAAGGAAGTTCCTGTCCTGAGAGAAACTTACCGAGCGTGAGTGCAGAGCATAGGGAGATGGAAATTCCACAGCCAATTTGTTAGAACTTCCTAGCCCTTAATTAGCCAGTTCTATAAATTACTATAATCTAAATAACACAAAGTTTGACTGTGAATGGTACCTGTCCTGGACAGAGTGTAACGATGTGAGGTGTTGTGTTCTTAAATTCAGGAAAGTGTTTCAGATCAGGGTTGGCAACGTTGACTTTGCTGAACACGCTGGATTCCTCATAAGGGATTCTGGTGGGATAAAGGAAACTGGTGTCACTAGGTGGGAAGAGGTGCCATCTCTTCCTGAAAATAGAGAGAAGATAAAAAATATTCAGTGCATGTCAGTTGCAGCAAGGAACTAAAGGCAGTAGCAAGGTTTTCAATAAAACATAAATCTGCTTTGCTGTGTGAATCTCCTACGCAGTGAGAACACAGGCAGTGCTTACAGGCTGTCTCCTACAAGTGTTTTTAAAATATTCTACTTTTTAATTTCTTAACTGAAAAGATTTACAGCTTCTCACCAATTATTTTTAAAAGGCAGATAAAACCTTTTTAAAAAGCTCTTCCATCTGGTTTCTCCTTCCTCCCTTTTACAGATAGACATGCAGCAATTACAGATGCTTGGATCATTAAAAATTGCCCTAAAAACCAGAGGGAAGAGCTTTGTTAGACAACATACTTCCATTTACTGAATGAATAGCTGCTGTACTCATGTTTTGCCCCCCTACTCTGCTCTGGTGAGACTCCAGTTGGAGTATCATATTCAACACTCCAGCACAGGAATCATAGAATCACACAATCATAGAATCATTAGGGATTGGAAGGGACCCTGAAAGATCATCTAGTCCAATCCCCCTGCCACAGTAGGATCACTTC
>JAOXOE010000602.1:20662620-20676974 GCA_028565055.1 Phoeniculus purpureus
AGGGATTGGAAGGGACCCTGAAAGATCATCTAGTCCAATCCCCCTGCCACAGTAGGATCACTTCACTGGAGAAGTTATACAATCAGAATGAACCAGTTGGAGCAAGACCTGAGCTGTAGTTTTTTGTGTTATCAGTACCACACGATAAAAATGTGGCTTCCATGGGCCACTGGGGATCAGAAGCCAATGGTGTGACCGAATGCCCAGACAGAGCAGGACAGGGCTATCACTGTTCAGTAAGGCACTTGTGTTCTAGGTTGCTCTCTGTGTGCCTGAAGAAGTGGTTCAACATACGGCAGTGCAGGGCCAAGCAGAGCTGACAAGTGGACCCTCATCCTCAGGTTTCTATTTCATTTACACAGACCAGATCAAAAAGAGGAAAAAAGCCAAGAAGAATCTGCCTGTTGGTGCCAGTTTTATGGGTGCTATACATGAAATATTTTATCAGGGACACATGTTATTTAGAAATAGAGTTTTATATGGCAGTGTTTTTGGTGCTGGAAATCATTAGTAAGGAATGCACAAAGGGAGACTTTAGCACATTCAGAGATGCCAGACGATCAGTACAGCAGTGACCCGTGCACTAAGCAATGGAAAAATAAAGTCAGTAAGTGCTTTGCAACACAGTTGGACAATGCAGGCAGCTCTCCTCTTTCAGATTTTAGCAAGATCCTTCTGTGGTACTCCTTTCTTTTTGCCTACTGCTTCTGGTTGTCAGTTCACAGATCTGAAAATCGGAGAAAGGCAACCAAAGAGCACGTTAAGAAGAAACAGGAGCAGCAGGATAGAAGTGGAAAGATGGCACGCTTCGTGGTAATTAGCAAATCTACTGCTAGGTGCAAGCACAAACAGCAGTCCTCCTGAAACTCAAGCTCTCTTGCAACTTCATTGTGCCCTCCAAACTGAAGCCTCTGAAGGGGCAAAGAATAACTAGGTCAGGAGGTTCACGGGTTAATCCTGCAGGCTTATGACAAAGAATATCATGAAGCAAAAAATTAAGAAGCCCTAGGGATGCAAGGAGGAAATTCAAGATAGCAACAAAGGGCTAAGGAGTCATCCCTGGTTTTCCTGCAAAGGCAAATCTATTTAAGTTTAGCGCAAGCTTATTCTGTTGCAAAGCCTGTCTCGTTTGTGAGTCTCTAAAGGGAAAATTCTGCTCTGAAGAAGTACAGGATTCACAGGCTTGTGAAAGTTTGCAATCTATTTATGGCCTTTGCTCTGAAGAAGAAAACAACTTTGTCTTTTCAGGCCATGCAAAGGCTTTAGGTTTCTCCTTTACCTGAGAAGAACAAGGAATTTCTTCTACTAAAGGGGGAAGAAGTGTATTGGGAAGGTAGGCAAAATTGCTGTGTGATGCTGGAACTCTGGCTTGAGTTCAACACCTGCAGGCAGGGCATGTTGTCAGGTCTGGTAGGTTGCTGTTCTCAGTATAGCCAGTATTTAGGTGGATCCTTAGAGATATTTAGATGTGTAAGCCTCATGGTTTTCAATGATATTTCTGGTTCCTAAATATCTATGTCTGGACTTCAATGCATAATGCTTACTGATACAATCTGAAGTCTACAGGACTAGTTGCAGCAAAGCACAGTGCTAAGGGGGGCTTCCAGAGTGTTTCAGCTGCACTCACCCAAAGACCCCAAGGCCGTTTGTAATATGAGTGAAAACCTGCCTGACAGCTAAACAGGATTAACTTTCTTACAGATAAGATGATGACAAATTAATTTGCCTCAGGCCTTAAAGCAAATAAACCTGTGGCACTGCCCAGCACGGAAGCCAGGGTGCCTGACTCCCAATCCTGTACCTCAATCACAAGATCACCACGATCTTATTGTCCTATAAAATGTCACAGTAATTGATCACAAAAAATCCCACTGGCAAATTACTCCTTCCACTATTTACTACCACCGGAAAAATGCATGAAATTTGTTTTGTTACTCTAGCACTGCTCCTGAGGCCAATATGCAAAGAAAAGAGAGAAAGAGGAATGGGGGAAAAAAAATGCAGCATGCAAACAGGCAGAGAGAGAGAGCAACATAGCCACATGCTGTACAATCAGTTTGGAGCCTCAAGTGTCCCTTTCAACTTAGCTCACAGCTGGCTGCTCCCATGCTGATGTTTCCTTTGTAAATTAACTCTAGCAGGCTATTAGGGGTCCTTGCACAGAGAATAGTGTCAAAGTCTATAGTTTATTTGTTTCTGGCCTTTTTATTTTTAACCCTTTATTTCCTAATTCCAAATGCCTGAATCCATAACTTCTGGGAAGATTCAAATATTGATTAATGAGATATGTAGCAAACACATCTGAAAGATCATCCTCAAACAGAGGTAAATAAAATTGTGTTACCTCCATGCCCTAGGTAAACCCCAACCCACGGAAGTTCTGCCATTTCCTATAGTTCTGATGTTCCTGGTCATTAAGAGCTCAGAAATAATCAGGACCTAAAATTAATATTCAAGAGTCCAAAAGTGACTTTATAGCACAACCCCCCTAATTTATAGCACAATATAACTATCTGCTGTATTGGTTGTACATGGTATGAACTTGTTACCTTCCTTGTACTTGCAACACCAAGTTGCAGCCGTAGGAGTCCAAATGGCAAGGGGTGTTTGCTCCTTCAGAACCGATCCACAGTGTGCTCTCTTTTCCACTTCTTCCAGGAAAGCCAAAGTCAGACCACCTTATATCCTAGAGCAATGGAAAGGTTATTTATGTGAGCTGTTGAACTGATTCACACTCCATGCCAGCTCTCTGAGCCTCCTGTCATCTCTCTGCACTGCTCAGTGAGGTTCCTGCATGCACGGCCAGTGCTGCTGCTTCCAAAATTCTCCTCTCTAGTAGCGTTTCTTCTGCTGGCTTTTATTTTTCTGACTACACAGCCTCCCAGATCTCTGTCTCCAGTTCTCATTCCAGTCTTTCATATCATCCCAGCCACCTCTTTGCTCTTCAGAAGGACTGCCCAACTGCTTGTGGCCGCACAGCTTCTTTTCCTTCTGTTCAAACACACTTCAGTCTCAACCGTCCACCCTAGCTCAGCACTGCTTTTAGGAAAATTCTGACAGATATAATTTTAAAAAGAATGAAAAGAATGAAGGAAGGAAAAAACCCCTGTTCCTTTTTCAAAACAATGTGCTAAGCTGTGTGGCATATTTGACTTCCTTTGCCCTCTTTGCTCCTGTCTCCACTCTTTCCATATACTCTGGAAATGCAGACTTTACCCCCATACCGCTTTACCCAGCGGTATGCTAGGTATTTTTAAAGTTTCTTATTCTTTAATGAACACATTTTTCTCCTGCCTTTGCTGCTGTGAAGGCAATGAATTTAAAACAACTGGATCACGTAAGGAGAACGGGCAGAACCATGCAATGTGTTGTGAATGTGGTCCACGAGCTTTCCAGTCCATTGATCCTCCAACAAGCAGTCCCTTGTGGAAGAGAGCTGGAATGAGGGACAGTGAGGTATTATTCAGATAGTTCAAGGGGTTTGCTCTGTATAGCTTGGAGAAAGACTTCCCATGTTTCTGTAGCTCATCTGGCCACCTGCAGGGCCTGATCATTTGTTATTGGAAAGCATATGAAGTACACTGGCCAGAGAGACTTGGTGCTTTTTGGCTGAAACCCCAGAGTGAAGCTTAGGAAGCAGAGATTTCATTTCTGGCTTCATGATGGTCTTAAGCAAATCACTGCACTCTGAGCTTTATTTTTGCCATCTTGAAAAGGAAGACCACGGCACTTCGGGGTCATTCACATCACATAACTTTAGGAATCTAATTTAAGCTTGGCTTCTGCCCTTGTCAAAGCATTCTCAGAAAAAGCCTCTCTCCACTATATATAAAGAGAAAATATGAGTCTAAACTTCTAATTTAAGTATTTAAGTTGCCTTCTTGCAGACAGGCAGACAACTCCTCTTTAAGATGTATGGATGAGGAAAAGTACAGCTAGATGTTATTATAAGGATGACTTCACCATGACTGTTATCAGAAAACCCTCAAAATGAGTGATTTGCTTCCCAAAATTTAGGGGCTGCTAAATATTTTGAATTTCAGAGTTATTGATTTTAAAGGTATCATTTGAAAAAAAAAAGGCAGAAGTGTAACATAAACATTTGTCAAAGGCAGCAAAAAATCAGGAGGAAAAAGTTGCTCCTATAGATTTCAGCAGCCATAAAATTTTAAATCCAATACAGCTACTTCAGTGATAAAGTTAAGCGTGACTCCATCTCTACACTTTAATCTCACACCTAAATAGTTTTTGTATTTTGTTACAATTTAAGTGGAAAGCAAGCACGTATAATCAATACTAGATTTAAAAGAACTTCTAGAAAATGCTGCAGCTGTAGTGAATAGTTGAAGCAATTATGGGTAAAATACTTTTCAACCACTGAACTGAAAAGGAACCAGTAGGATCACCAAAACCTTGTCACAGTGGGTTCCTTTTCTACAATAAACAGCCATGGGGAGCAGAAATACACTGAAAGGTGCTCCAACCATGACAGATGGCACAGTACTTGTGAATTATATTTATTTCATCTGCTGATTATAATGAAGTTAATCTGTACCCGTATGTCACTTTAAAAGGTCCCATTTCTATTTAAACTTCACGCATACATCTTGCTCGTGATTTATATCTCAAACTCTGTAATGAAATATCAACTGAACAAAAACTGTAAGATGTTAGATACTGCTTGTAGATTAGAATAATGGAATCATTACTTTAGCCCACACAACTGTAAATGATAAACAGTGCAATCTACATTTCAAACAACTTGTAAATGGCCCTATTAATCACTATAAATAACAGTGCAGTTGGCCTTCTTTTCTCCTTCAAATCACCTTACGTAAATCTAAATAAAATCGACAAAGAAAAACAGGGGTTACTGTCAAGTTCACGGAAGAACAGGAGAGAATTTCCACCAAGAACTCTCTTGGCTGGTATGCATCGCGTAGCAGTGTTTCGAAAGTGCTCCATATGACTCTGGAACTGACGGATAGAGTTCTCTGCTATGCCTGTGGAACTGGCAGATGACACACACCATATTTGCTTGCATAACACCATCGACTTCTTCCTTCCCAGATTCTGCTTTTAGAAAAAACTCCCCGTGTGTCTATTCTAAAATTGCAGTACAATCTGTTGCTTGTTCCAGGTCAGGTGATGAGGTTGTGGTGTGACACCTGCAAAGAAATGCAATTCCTGGGGCCTCAATTTTGTGTCTTGAATGGGTGCAAGGGGAAGAAGGAGGTAGGAAAATGGTTGTTTCCTCTGAGTGCTTTTATTGACTGAAAAAAGCAGCAGGCTATTCAGGTCTTCTAAGTAGCTATTACCCCGTGCCATAAACACAGCAAAGTGCTCTCTGTTGAGAGAAAACCAAAGTGAGACCACAGACACAGGAAGTCACTCAAAGATTGGGGGAAGCGTGAAATCTCCCCGGAGCTGGCATCTTAGTTCACACAACGTGACCCAGTGCCAGAGTCATGGAGTCCAAGTTTATGTGATCCTGGTGGTTCAGTGAACTTTGGAAGGGAGGGGAGAAAGAAAGGTGACATCATCTCTGTGCCCAAACCTTACCTTCCAACCCACAGAACAAAGTCTGATAGAAGACTGAGCACTGAAAAATACTAATTTCACTAGTATAGAAGAATAAAATATGCATAAGGAGCATGTAGGAATAATGGATTTGAGGGGGCTTACCAGTTTGTACCATCACTCCAGTGATAGATTGTGTGCAGGGAATCATGATTCCATCTTTACATTTGAAATGAATGTCTCCATTTACAATTCTTCATATCTTTTGAAACAAGATATTCTCACAGCTCTGCTTAATTTTGCCCTCTTGCACTTTGCAAGAACTAGCAGAAATGTAGATGAACCCATATATTGAAATAGCAGATAGACATGAAGGAAGTAAAAGAAATACCTAGGAAGGTGTTCTAATACCTGCATTTGGAAATTACCACCTCAATTCCACACCTTCACCAGAGGTACAGAGGAGACATTCAGCTGCAGAGGTCACACATACGACTGCTCCCCAAGCCTGCCTATGCTGGGCTAAACAGGGACTGCTGCCAATTAGTATTTGGGTTTGCCACTTGTGGTGGTGATTTGAAGCATGTAAGGAGGTACATAACTTTAGATGGCTGCCTCCTGGTACTTGTTCTCTGTCAGCCTGAGAGCAAACAGCTTTTATTTTGAAATTGTAAAATAAATGGGGAAAGGAGCAGAGAGGGGATAGCAGCAGAGGTTTCAGAAGCTACACTGGATAACTTGCAGTGATGAAACTAATAATAATGTTTTACCTGGAAAATTTCTGGCTTGTCTTCGAATATCCTGGCAATGTATTTGTAGTCAGCATAAGCCCAATATTTGGAGTATTCATAACGACTGAATGGTCCAGAGAGACAGGAAGACTGCCCACAATTCCAAGCCAGAAACTCTTCAAGTGTAGCCTTCACATAGCTACACCTAGTTTCAAACTGGGGAGCTAGAGAAACAAAATAAAAGCAAACCATGACATGAGCACTGAGCACAAAAGCAGTAAAAAGAACATGTCATTTCTCTCTTAACTCTGGTTAAATGCAATATGAGATATGAAATGGGATCAGGTTGCATGACTCTGATCAATAAAATGGTTCTCATCACTTAACTCATAATTAAAGTCTGAGACTACTGCTTTTTCATTAAGGTTTAAGTGAATGGCTATTACCTTGACCTTGCTGTGAAGTAAAAGCACAGCAATAGGTACTGTTGTTCATGTGCAACTGAACAGCATCCTTCAGCACAGTAATTCAATAATATGCCCAAATTCCCTAAACAATCGAGTGCCTGTCCTTTGTTTCATCTCCTTGCTTAAGTGTGAGCTGCAAATGAGCACACAAGTATTTGTGTTCCCTTTATTTTGTCTCTGTGGATTTATGTAGATGGAGATGTTCACCTTCCCTCAGAGCAATAAACAAATCAGCACAGCAATGCACAGGAAGCAAATTACAGAGCCACACGTGTGCCAATGATCTATCTCAAATGCTGTGTGTCCTTATTTTTCATCGGGGACTGACAAATGCGGACTGCGGCGCTCCTTGGCAGACATACAAGGTATTCACCGGCAGGGTTTTGTTCCCGTCATGCTTTGGTCAGGCTGACTGATACAGCCTTTCAGCTCAAGGTCAGGTCACTTGGAAGGCCTGTAAGATAACCCACATCACAGCACTCTGTGGATCATCCAAGAACTTCATTTCCCACAGCCACTAATTTTGCCATCTTCAAAGAGATTTACCCAATGTTAGAAAAGTATAATCCTTTACAATAACTACTACTATAGGAAACAAATGACTGCAGCCTGTATGAATGACAGCGGCGGAGCTGCAATTTAATCTTGTGTAACTTGCATAGAGCTACTCAGAAATGGGATCCTTTCACCGTTGTGCAGCAGCAACTCTTCATTCTTTACTGCTCTCATTGTTATCCCAGCAATTCCCATAGAGCTTCAGACATTTGTTCTTTGGGCAAGAGAACAGCTTTTACAAACCTTTATCACTATCATTTTGCCATTTTCCATTGTAGTAGCCCAGGTAGTGGTTTTTCTTCCTCTCACTATCAAATTCATTAACTAAAAAAAGTTAGATAAGCCATGCTGCTCAGCAGTCAGTAACCTGGGTCTGTGCAGGAGAAGGTCTCTCTACCCACAAACTGCAAGAGGATTAAAGCCAAGAAATATGGACTTTTTGCCTCACAGTGTACTTCACTCTGAGCTTCATTTAAAAACCAGTCCAACTATGTAAGGCATTCTACATTCTAGGATACAGTCTCCTCAGGGCAGGTGCTTGGTTTAATTTTTAACTTGTCTAGCACTAATACGAGGATGCTTATGGAAAAATAAACAGTAATAAAACCATATTTGGGCAATCTAGACAGATTGTTAAAATGGCTTTGTGCAGCTAGGATGAAAATATTAGCAGTGGACAATATTAGTATTGTTCTGAAATCAAGAACATTATTAACTACTTTTCTAATACTTAATGATTAACAGATAAAGGTGTGTAACTAGTAAATTGTAGATTAAGCCATATTAAGTATAAAGCCACCAGTGCTGCCTGATGGCATGGTATCTGAAGGCATGACAGTACTCTTTTATCCTACCAAATGTCAGAGATTGAAATCAGAGGCAGGAAAAGAGGGGAAAATTGCTTCTTTTGGAGGAGGCAGCTCCCCTTTTTAGTTAAGGTCTAGTCCTGACAGACACCAAATTCCATTCTGCTCAGAAAGATGGTGTTTGTGATAGATACTAAGTGAAGTATGGAGAAAAAAGAATAATAGCCTTAGAAAACACTCTGAAGCTCAACCAACAACACAAGTGAAATATCTCCTCCATTTCTTTAAATGTAAAAGATAAACAGATGTTTCTTCACAGCTGCTGGAGAACTAAAGTTATTTGAAATAATCCAGGCAAGAAATAGCCATTTAATACTACAACAAACACAGGCACACTCACAAACCAAAAAACTGGCCATCGCCATCCAGCTCCAATAACCACCTCAAATCTCAGCTTTACATGGCATTTATTCAGAGTCCAGTGTTTGTACTAGATTTCAGCAGGTGAATAGGAGCTACGAATACAGCCACGTTTATAGTCCCTCTCTGTATCAAATGTCAGAAGCTTGAATTCTTTTGCTGTCCTTAGCGGTAAAAACCTCTTGGGCAGATGTCGAAGTTGCAGCCCTTTTCTATCCAACTGTGTATCTGACAGCATCAGCTCCCTCCAGGATCTCTGAGAGAAATTTCCTCCAGAGATCCTGTGACTCACAACTGATCAGCATGACAACATCTTGTTCTCTCCAGCTTCTTCACAGTAAACTCATTCTTGAGTCATTTTACTACACAATCAGAGAAAATGGCCAAAATAAGAAAAGTCTGCATACAGAAGTCAGTTTAGTGTAAGATAACTTCTTTGTCATTGCTGTGTGCTTCAGGTAGCCATCAGACAGATGAGGTATAATGCTGCATTTTCTCTACCAGAAACTCAACTTCCATAGCTGCTGCCCACTCTGTTTTCCACCTCAGAAAAATAAATCTTTCAGTGTGGCTGGAACTGGATGGGTAGGGATTTTCTGATTAAAATCACCTTTGTTGTTCTTGTAATGAACACTGGACTTGCTCTCTGGAGGTATCTGTTCTCTGTCAATGCTTAATCCTCTGAGTGTGTTTGTGCCCCTCTTATGGCCATTTACTGTTTAACTTGTGTAATCAGACAGAATATTGTTAAAAAACCACAAATAATACAGGTAGTTCCCATGTTGTCCGTGTTTTAAATGTGCCTTCCACATCCAAGTGCTTCAGGAAGTTACAAACTAGGAAGAAAAATATAAAATTCAAGCAACTCTCACCAAGCTGCACCATTTGCAGTTCTCTTCTTTCAATTAAGGAATTGCAGATGTGGCACTAAGGTAACGTGTAGCTGTCATAGTTAGAGGTCTCAAACAATTCTGCATCTTTCAAATGAACCTTCTGACTTAAATAATCTCAGAAACTCTGAGGCAGCCATTTCAGAGAGACATCAAAATAGTCCTACAAGCAGAAGAACAGTTTCTTTCTTGTACACATTTCCAACTCAGTGGCAGAAGTGGTCCCATCTAGTCCTAAAGCAATTAATCTATTTAAACATGGGAGGAGTATTAAGAGAGATCAATACAGTTTTAGTTGTGTTCTCCTGTTGCTTTCTCTAACCACTTCACTGCCTTCATTTCATCTGGGAAAGTCAGCGTGAACAGTGATAGAAAAGAGGGGTCCTCATCGAAAAACAATGTTAAGTGTGCAAGAGTGCAATCAACCATCTTCCAAATGACAGTGGCACACGAAATGCATTACATTATTTCAGGATCTGAGATGCCTTGGGTAATGCTTTACTACTACATCCTTACAATGCAACGTTTTTATTGCATTTCAGGTCTTGCTCACTTACAATATAACCCCTGAAGGCTCTACCCATCTTCTTGAAGACAATTCTAGCCCAATTAGCAAATAATGGAGGTTCCTGGGGACAAACTGATTGGTGCCCAGGGATCGATGCCTTTAGGAAAAAGCAAAATAGAGACAGATGCAGCTCCAAGATACAAACACTAATTTAAATACATTCTATATCCCTAGTGACTACAAGTTATTCTTAAGTGATGACTCTTATCGTCTTAGTTGGTAGCATCAATCCATCACTTAGCTACACAATGCTCCATCACTCCCATCAGAAGCTTTCCCCGTTGGCTCATCCATTCAGCTCTCAAAAAGTGCCTACTAATGAATGGAGACTGGGACCAAAACTGTCCTTCTACCTGGTAAGCTGTGTGTGTTACAACTGAGATATACAAATAAGGTATCAAGGAAACTGTCACACATAGATATATATATAGATAGATATATATATATATATATAAAATACAATGTCTTCCCTACTGGCAATGGAATGCCTTTTCTATGTAGTGCGAGAACTGGCTGATGTCTCATCAAACTATAGAGATATTGCTGTAAAGATGTGTACCAATGTATTAATTCTACACTTCAATTATGCCATCTGTAGAAAGTGAATAAACAACATCTGTTTTCCCAGGAATGGCATAGGAATCAGTAATTCACGCTGGTAAAATGTACTGGAATCCTAAAATGACAAGCATTTTCCCTATAACACTTCTGTTTCATCACTCCTCTTACGGAACATGAAATAATATGGTCACGATGCTGTGAACAAAGCAAATTGCACACAGTGCTGTTAAGTAAGATACTGTGATGTAATTCTACCACTTCCACAGGAACATGCAGACTGTCATCTGGAGTCTTTGTGCAGACCCTGCATTCCATGGAAGAGGTAGTACAAGTGAAGAAGGTTAGAGGAGTACAGAAAGAGTAGCTAGGTGGAGTATCAAAAAACATGCCTTACATTGAACACTTTTTAACAACGATGTTTGTCTGACCTAGGAAACAATAAAAGGACTGAAGAAAGAAAAGATATTTTAGGCAAATGGGAGAAAATGTATTTTGGTGTGTGGTTTGGTAGGTATTTTGATGTGTGGCAGGATGTGAAGGGCACAGATAAAGCAGTGCATGAAGCAGTGAGCAGACTGCCACCTTGGAACTTGTTTACTGTATCTTCCCTCGCACGAGTGAAACTCACTCTGTCTGTGGATAGACTATGACTAATACTGTGTGCCTACGGACAGGAATTAAGTTCCAGTATTTAAAAGAAAGTGCAAAAATTGTCTTTCTTACAATGCCCCTAGACTGGTTAATTGACTAATTCTTCAGTGCATTCAGGTTTGTGGATATGGAGGCTCAGTTCATGTAAACAACTGAATCATGTGTTACAAACAGAACCACTGGAGAGTGAATAGTGCTCATGGAGAGACAGAGGAATTCAGAATCTAAACAAAAGACCTGTAACATAGAACACATATCAAATTCAGCCTCACCTAAATCCAGTGTCTTCAGACCTAGCCTAAACTGGATTGTTTTTCCACCCAACGCTGAAGAAAGATATTTCACATTCCAGTGCAGGGCCGGCCAGTCACCAACCATGTCACAGAAGACTGCAGGTTGCTGTAGAGACATCACAATTTCCTTGGCTCTCTCAGGAGTAAATGGTTTTACATCTTCACCTATGTAAAAAGAGAACAAAAACCCCCCAGCCATAGAGAGATGATTTATGATACATGAAGTGTTAACTACCATCTCCCACAGCATAGGAAACATTCCGAACTAACATCACTTTTGTTCGCTGTTGATTGTTTTATTATATTTCTAGACTTTTTTACGTCACATTTATACTGCCAACACTGAAAGAATATTCTTACACTAAAATAGTTTAAAATGTAAAAAAAACCCCTCACACAAAAACCCCCACTTAGAATTTTCACTTGTAGCCGAGGCAATAAAGCACTCTAGTCAGACTGCTTATAATCAGACTAACAGTAAAAAAAACCTTACAGATAATGTCCAGAGTTTAAAGAACATACATTTTATGAGTAACAGTCTTTCTGTATGGGGTCCTTTCCAAGCAGTGTGATGCCTTGTCAGAGACAGCAATCCACGTTCCTATGCATTTTATTCAAAACAATGAACCGCAGCGTAACCAGAACAGCAGGTATTTTTAAAGCATCTTAAAACTTCTTCCCATCTATAGAATTTTAGAAGGAAATTGTGCCAATCCAAGATTTCCATTTACTCCTTTGCTCTTCAGAGATTTATATGCCCCACTGAAACTGTCAAACTGAAATGCTGGTGACCTTGAATAAACTCAGCACTTTCAGAACAACTTTTCTTTAGGGACATATCGAGAAGGAGAGTCTGATTTTGAAAAACCAAAACGTAACAGCTCCATAGAGCTGAAGCAGTGGACTACAACTTCAGATCATAAAAAATTCCATTCATCGTTTAAACCTCTATTGAGGTTAACTCATCCAGAATTTGTATCTGTAAAATATGATTTAAGATGTCGAATTGATACACAGGGATCCTCAGGACTCCTAGTAGGCCATTTAAAGCAAACAAACCGATTCAGTCACTCCGTTTAGGGGTCAAATTATGGTACAGCATGCACAACGGGTGCCTCTTGACACCCCTGCGTGTGGCTGGTGGGCCAGGCTGTGAAGAACCAGCCAGTCCCAGAAAGGGAAGCCCTGTGGTGCCAGCTGGGGGAAACGCATAAGACCCACTGGGAACAAGGACACTGTAGAAGGTTCTTCACCATTGGTTAGGACATAACAGTTTAAAATAAATACATGAATGCTGAAGTGAGTACGACGGGGATGAGAGTTGCTCCGTGCATGCTGTATGCAGTGTCTCTTCAGTTACTTTTGCGAGCCCTCCTCTTTCAACAGGGTTGGTACACCAGCATAGCTGTACTTCATAGTCTTCTAAATTAAGCTGCTGCCATCATACAAATTCAGTGTGAGGTATCAGGGCTAGGATTTCCTCAGTTAAAGGGTCTCTTCTCCCACAGACATCCAAGGAAACTGAATCCCTCTCTCCTTTCACTCATGAAAAGTCCATTTAGAAGTTCTAAAACTGAAGACCTCTGAAGTTCCTCTTCATGGAACATAAAAAAAATGGCCTCCCTTGCTTAAGGCAGATGAAGGATTTTGGGGTTTGGTTTGTTTTCCACATTTCCTCTCTTACACAGAGCAACACTTGACAGGATGGTGTTGCTGTGACACAGAGATGTCTACGACACTTGGCCTTCAGTCTTGCACTCCAGCAACTTGTACAACCAGGACATAAGGAGGCCTCAGGGACCGTATGTCTTACCATATGGTCTTCCCTAACCCCAGAAGGAGGCTCTGGGGGTTTCTGAGCAAGAGGTTAGTATACTGAGAGGGGGCAAGTGCAGAGGCTTCCAAAGAAGGCAGAAAAACCACTTACAAATGCAATGGCCAATGCTGGTGCAGCTACCAGGAGCTGGCTCTAGGCATGGTTGTAGGTGAAAGCTCAGTATGGTTTTTTGCAGTCTGAATGCTTCCAGGGGGTTTATAAAACTTCTGTCTTTAACCAGTGCAATTATATCGTACAGAGGTGGTTTTGGAGAGACAGGAGCTGGCTGGCCTTACATACCTTTCAGACTTCCCATCTCTTCAAAATGAAATGATTCCTGTGTAGGCGAAGTTTATAACCATTTAGCTGTCTGTGACTATTCAATGGGTTTGAAGGGCAATACATTTAATTATTCGAGAGGATGCCAATCCAAAGAAATGTGTGAAATTGATGGCACTTGTGGGGCGGATTTTGCAAAGCTGAGTTTTTATTGCAAAAAGTTCAGGCTTATCCTGTAACTTCAATCAACGTTTGGGGTGTGCTAGAAAAGCAGAAATTTTACTGGGAGAAAGACTCACTGAAGGCAACTGTTGTTTCTGTGTGGCTTTCTAATGTAATTTCCACATGCTTTCTGTGCTTTTGAAATGTGTGGCTTTAACCACAGTGAATATACAGTGGGAAGCTCAGAGCTGAAGCTACTGGAACAATTAGTCTCAATACCAAAGAAAACCCCACAATGAGACTAAGCCATGGAGATTATGAAGGGAGTGGAGCATCTCCCTGATGAGGAAAGGCTGAGGGAGCTGGGTCTCTTGACCTTGGAAAAATGGAGACTGAGAGGTGACCTCATTAATGGTTATAAATATGTGAAAGGTGGGTGTCAGGGGGATGGAGCTGGGCTCTGCTCAGTGGCATCTAATAATAGGACAAAGGGCAATGGGTGTGAACTGGAACATAGGAAGTTCTACATAAATACGAGAAGGAACTTCTTCACTGTGTGGGTGACAGAGCACTGGAACAGGCTGCCCAGGGGGGTTGTGGAGTCTCCTTCTCTGGAGACGTTTAAAATCCACCTG
>JAOXOE010000602.1:20689950-20730157 GCA_028565055.1 Phoeniculus purpureus
CTAAGAACTCCATTCCCAGCCTATAGTTCTGCCTGGGATTGTTATAACCAAAATGCAGAACCCGACACTTAGACTTGATAAAACTCATCCTATTGGAGCCTGCCCATCTGTCCAGTCTGTCCAGGTCCCTCTGCAGGGCCCTCCTACCCTCTAACAGATCAACATGGGCTCCACGATTGTTGTCATCTGCAAATTTGCTCATGATGGGCTCCATCCCATCATCAATATCATCAATGAAGATGTTGAACAGGACTGGACCTACTACCAACCCTTGGGGGACGCCACTAGTAACTGGTCACCAACTAGATGTGACACCATTTACTACCACTCTTTGGGCTCGTCCATCCATCCAGTTCCTGACCCAGCATAAACATCAATGCTGCCTGGAATCCAGAGATTTACATTTGTAAGACAGATGTGAGAAAGGCAGGCAGTTAGTTTTGCTTTGTTGTTAGCAAACCAAAATTGTTTCCCTTAGGACTGTATAGGAACTTATGGTGAATCTGCAACACAAAGTCAATCTCTTGAATCATAGTTTCACACCTTAATTTTTGGACAATTTCCTGAAGTAGTCAAATATTATGAAGGCAAAAATAATTAATAAATAGGAAATATAAAAATCCATCAGTATAGTGAAAACATAACACAGGCTTTGAAAAGCATCAGAGTAAATCCATTCTAAACATATAAACACCACATGTAACTAGGATTTCACATACAGAAGTCTCATTAACGTTCAGCATCGGCATTTCTCCTTTTCCATTTGACTGTTCCAAGTACAGCAGGTCCAACAGTTGACTGAGATGACTGTCAAATCCCTTGCCAGTCCACTGTTTACTTAAAAGCCCTTTTAAGCCTAAGAGAAAGAAAAGCAACTAAGTGATATTTTCTTCAGGATTTTCAAGTCAAAAAGTTGAATCTGACTCTATGAGCAAAGGACTGCTAGAGCAGAGCACCAGTAATCATTGAGTTTGCATGCAGCATGTTATTAATGATTGTAGCTCAGGCTCTAACCGTTACAGGGAAGTATTATACAGTGATTGTGACTTTGTTCATCCAGGTCACTGCTTATGTGTCTATGCAACTGGCAGTTAAATTACCACAGCGCTTTCAGTGTCTTATCAGAAAGTCATTGTAAGGTACAGCAAAGTTGTAAAGCACCATGCAAGTGCTAAGGTTTATTAGCACTGCTTTTAAACTTTTCAAAATATAATGTATTTATTTACAGCTGTAATTCTGTGGTGTCTTATCTGTATAGCATAGTCTAAAGTATGTGAGTACAAAGCAGCTTTTTAGGTTCACAGTAGCTAAAATGTGCTTGTGATCCCCCCAAAACCATACACAGACATCCCTGTGCTGTACACAGGACACAAGCAGATGGTAATGTGCCTTTTAGATTTGTATCTGACAAAACACCCAAGCCTGAGAGCTCTGCAGGGAGTTGGAGGGAAAAGCAAAGCAGGTAGGAACACTGAACACCTGAAGAACTGCAGATTCAATGCACTTTTTCATCTTCAAACCACTCTCCATAACCACATTCATACATTGGACAGCCTCAACTCTCATATATGCTTACAGGATCTGGTTTTGGAGTACAAATTCCTTCATGCAAACAGAAATTACACCTCTGTTCTATCACATGTGCACCTTTTTGGAAAGCTGATGATAGCTAAACACCTGAGACAGACAGATGAGACTCCAAATGGAGATAGTGGCTACCCAAGAGCTGCCCGAGCACTGCACAAAGACATAGCCTGGATGCACAACGCAGTTCACTCACACAAGTCCTGTGGGTCTGACAAAATCATTTGCCAGTTTCTGTTCAGACTACACAACACAGGCACCTTTCAGGTACCAATAGGGAGTACCTCAAGCACACCTTTCAGATGTGTCAATCCATGCAGACAAAAATATCAAGTCCCCCTGGATATCCGATCTAAAGACCACGCTAGTTGTAGAGATGCAAGCTTGGTTCAGGTGACAGTCTCACCCACACTGGGCAGGCTGCCTATGCTGACAGAAAGCTCACACTGAAGTACCACATCCTGACAATGGCTCCAAGCCATGCAATGCAAAATAACTTCAATGAAATGGACAGATGGTGGAAATGCTGTAACACTTCCGCTGCTGCTGCTGCTATTCCTCAAACTAAAGTATTCCAAAGCCTGAGTGAAAACTAATGTAAGGACTCTAACTTAAAAAGGAAAAAAAGTGATAAGATTTTCTTAGAGAAAACAGGAAACACAAGAGATGAAGAGTCCCTAAGAGACTGTGGCATATTATAATTTCGAAGTACCTTTGACAGAGACTTGCACCTCTTCAGACCAGGTTGCATTCTGCAGTTGGGATGATCAGATCATCACAGCAGTTTCACAAGAATCCATGTGACCAGCCGTAGGCAGCTACACTTAATGTCACACAAAAACCCCCAGCCTTCCTCTCTCCATACTGCAGAAAAAGAGCGGCAAAGCTGCTCCTATCATCCCAAAATGTATCTGGCTCATACTGCCTAACATGCAGTCAGCACAAGCATTTAAAACACGGAACTGGACCTTTCTGTCTGGCATATCCATGTCTTACTGTCTTTGTCCCCAAAAGACTGAGGCTGCTAACAAGAAGTTTTGACCAGCAATAATACCCAGAGTATAGAAGACCTGTTCAACATTAAACACTCTTTTCTTAATCTCCACAAGCATGACAGAAGACAAAGGGGTTTTCCAGAACTTCCTGCTAGACTAGAGACAATACACTCATTAAATACTGAATAACACAGAACAAGTTATTTGCACACTCAGCCTCCTCCTCTAAAGACATCAAGACAAAATTATAAAATTATTTCATGAATTCTGGGAAAGAGTTCACTCCAGTCACTCCCATAATAAAAGCCAGTCAGCTCCTCAGTACTGGAACAGCATCTGTCAGGTGAGCAGATCTGTAGCAGCCAGTTCAGAAGGTGGGCTTAAATAAAGTATTCATACTTTTGGATCAGTGAGCCTTAACACCGTCAGATGTCTGGCACACAGCTCTTACTCTGTCACTGCACAGGAAAAAAGATGCAGAACATCATATAGAAAGGAGCCCAACAGGTTAGAACTGACAACACCTTTAAAGAGACAAGTTGCTACATGCAGCACCCTCAATACACAAAAGGAAGTAAATCTAGGAAACAGGAAGAGGTAGACCACCTTAAAGCTACAGTGAAAATGAACAGAAGGTGAAAAACCCAAACACGACACTGCAGTTTCTATCTGTACTGGATCACCACTGAGCAGAATCAGGAGATTCACATCTTTGTAATTTTACATTGAATGCAAGCAGAGGCCAAGTGATTGGTCCCGTATGTGTGTACAAACCTTTGTAGCGAGCTGTGAGTAGCTTCACAAGCTGCTTACAACATTTTGCCATCACCAACAACAGTTTTGTAGCAGCATTTCCTACCACAGGATTGGTGGTTGCTGAAAGCTTATAAACAAGTTCATCCAAAACAGCGTGAAGAGTCTCTTCATCAACCTGAAGCAAAACAGCACTTCAAAAAGACAAAAAAAAAAGGGTGGGGAAGGGACATGACAGGATTCAAGGGTTAATTACAAACTATGAGCGTCTACTTGTGAACAGTCACTTATTTTCAGATCTACTAGGCATTCAGCAAGCCAACAACCCAGCTAGCTGGCCCAGCCATCTGACCCCAGCAGTATTACTGTTCAATCAACTGATTCCCGCTTCCTCAATTTAACAATTAAAAAAACAGGTATTTTTTTCTATCTCAACAACAAAGACTGGGAAAAACACCCCAACAACATTATATTTCACCAATTAGTCATGAAAAATGGATGATACAAAAACAACTAACCTGTTGACCCTCAAAATACTGTGTAAAACAGACATGATTATAATTGCTGTTTCAACATCATCATTTATTAACGACTGCAGGAAGTGATCATTTTGCAGCACTGCAAAGAAACAAGACCAAGCACACAGGAGCTCATGCAATCAGACTTGAAAATACCAAAAAACAAACTTCATGAAGGAACAAAAGCCATAGCAAGTAAAACCAGAGCCTCCTTCTGGAACAGACACCCTCTTTTACAATTTCTACAATGAAATTTACTGGAATAAGTAAACAACTTCAACACTCAAACACCACATTGAGCCCTATTTTTCTGACTTTGAACATCCTCAGGCACTGCTGTAGCAATAGAATAGAAGCTTTAAAACCTTCTAAGTTATGCTAGTAGCAGTTTCTTGTTACAACAGTGGAATTATGACTGCAGCAACAATATGCAGAGAAGGTTAGGATTTCAGCCTTGACAGTCTGTTACACCAGGTTTATTTGATGCAAGTCCACTGATGTCCTTAAAGCACCAGCTCTTCTGTTCCAGTGTTCCACTGTCTACACAGTTTAAACTTTTCTGGCTGTGCGTGTTTTAGTTACACACCTTATGAGCCTTCAGGTTTTGCTCTAGATTAGAAACAAAGCCAAATTCTACATTTTAAAAATAAGCATGATTAAAATCAATTGGTTTAACTGAAAGCTTACTTTGGTCAAAAGCGTCTAGTGAGGTTTGTTAGGTACTCAGAATATTTCCTGGTACAGCCACAATTTCACAAACTGGTTTTGGTTTTTTGGGGTTGTTTTGTTTTTTACAGGCTACCCACTTTTCAGAGCCAGCACGGTAGTCGAATCAAGTAGTGGAGTCTCCTTCTCTGGAGACATTTAAAACCTGCCTGGACATGTTTCTGTGAGACTTGATCTAGGTGATCTTGCTGTGGCAGGGGGATTGGACTAGATGATCTTTCGAGGTCCGTTCCAATCCCTAATGTTCTGTGATTCTGTATTTCCCTTCAGTGGATTTTTTTTCCTCAGATACTGCTATTTGTGTTAACTGATTACTTTAAGAGTTTAACATCTGGCCCATTTTAGAAAGCCAGGTAAAGATTAGCTTAAGAATCATTCTTAATATCTGCAGTTGCCATAAATAAGTTTTCAGGTGTTTTCCGGGTTGACTTTTCCCTTACCACATGCTGCTAGCTGAACGTGGCCCCCAACCAACCAGCAGATGGCATCAGTAACTGTTCGAAACCAGTGTAAAAAATCTTGTTTTTCTTCATCCTAAACAAAAGAGAAGTTAGGTAAAAACCTATGTACAGATCTTCACTAAGGACTTCAGCTTGATGTAGTGGCAAGGTTTGTGTGCTTCAGGGATTTGGAGACCAAAACTCCATCAAATTTCTATAAGGTCGATGAAACTACAGAAATCAGTCAAAAAAATAACTTGCAAGTTCTGTGAGGCCAGAGATCAATCAAGAAAATTTAAAAAAAAAAAACCATCAACAAGGAAAGAGAAGTCAGCACCTTGTTAGCACCTTTAAAGCTATTTGATACCATAGGAGGGCTCAGATTGCCAAACAGACTGTTATGTGCTTGCCTGTGGTAACACTGGACTGGAAAAGGCAACCAGGAATAATCCAGGTTTGAATGTGTGAACACACACAGAGTCTAGGGTCTGTATTCCGGGCATGAGACACAGGTCACCAGAAATCTAAAATCTTGGTGTGTGGGACAGCAAAGGGGCTTTGGATGGTACTGCTTTGCTGACCATTGTTGTTAGGAAGTACTTGGCCTGGTATCTCCAACATTAACTGAGCCTCCACAAATGAAACTGTAAGAAGTCTTATTTCTAGATCTGTGCTGTGAGTCCCTGCCATCAGTCACAGTTTGGTTCTTAGTGACAACAAGAGATACCAAGTCACAGCAATAAGTTCAGCTGTAGTATTATCTGTTCTGTGTTTTAGCAATGCGTCCATTTCTGAAAGCTATTTCAGTGCTTCCTTCCACTTCAAAGGCTCATAAAAAGTAAATGAGGGCACAACAAGCTACTAATCTCCACTGGTAGAGTGGGATTTCCAAAGTTCCACTGAGCAAGCACCAAGTCTGGGTGCCCAGTCATCTCTAAGACCACAAGGTTTAAAAGCCATAGTACTAATTACAATGCAGACTGCATTTGCATTCAAAAGAAATCCTAACCCACAAGCATGAGTCAAGCAGCACACAGGCTGAGATGTAATAAGAAAGTGTGGGGGAAGTTACATGTTGTGGGTAAGACTCTAGTCTCCTGGGAAGTCATTCAGGAAGCTTCCTTCTTAAACACTAAATGCACTTCTAAAGCATTGAACCAACAGAGACTATGTTACTCTACTGATAGCTTCTGCAAACTGATTGTGTTTGGGGTGTCGATCTCAGTATTCTGCGGGAAAACTAAGTGTAAGCAGCCAGTGAGCCAAGAAATGAGATACTGCAGGGAAACAAGGATATTAAAACGAACTAATAGAATGCATTGGTCTGTCTATATAAATTATTAGTGGGTTTTGTTTGCTTGGTTTTTTCCTTCTGATTCTGGAACTCAGAAGGCTTCAACACCATGAGCTGAGCAAGACCCTTTTCTGCAAAAAGGTAGAGAAAAGACGAGAAAATGCTCAAACCTAAAAATCCAGGAAGGCTGCCTTTGAGGTTCCCAAAGAAGTTCTTCCCAGTGAGGGTGATAGAGCACTGGAAAGGGGCTGCCCAGGAGGATTGTGGAGTCTCCTTCCCTGGATTTAAAACCTGCCTGGATATATTCCCATGTGACTTGGTCTAAGTGATCCTGCTGTGGCAGGGGGATTGGACTAGATGATCTTTCAAGGTCCCTTCCAGTTCCTAATGATTCTGTGATTCAGTTTCCAAGCTCCAAGACATAAACAACTAAGTTGTGAAAACACAGGTTATTAATAACACAGCGTCCCCACAATAAAGTTCTACTCACAGCACGCGGAACCTAGGGAAAATTTACAGAAGTTCTTTGCTCTTTTAACTATGAAATTTAAATACCTTGATTGATCGGATAAATCGAGCTTGTAGGTGTCTTCCCAAAAGCAGCAGATTGTCCACAGCTGAAGGAAGAAATGTCTTGTAAAATTCCTCAGGATCTTCTTTCACCTCCAATCCTACACAACAATGACTGAAATGGAAAAAAAAAATCCAATCTGCAACCTGAATAGTCGAGGGCCTGTTTGAACAGCTTTTGAATGAATGTCACACCATTGGAGAATAAATGCTTCACTGGCATGGGACAATTCAACACTGAACAAGAGTTAACTGCTGTGACTGGCTCCAAGGTAGCTGCCTCAAAAGGAAGAGGAATCAGTGTCAAGCTGCAGACAGCAAGTAAGTTACTACTCATTGTAGCACTTATCAGCTTAAAGCACATTCAACAAACTTTCTCCTTTAGCTGCACAGGATTGTTCCACGCTTTAGGGAAGGGCTCTGATGGTCACAAAGAAAAGAGGTAAAAACAGAAAGGTTGACATAAACCTGATACAGAAAGGCAAATGATTAAAGGGGTGCAGATCAGCAACAAAAATGCATATTAAAAAAAGCACTGCTCACCACAAAGACTTCAGTGAGTCTATCTACAACTTCCGTTTAACTGCGGAATACAATGTGGGCAAAGAATCAGTTCTTCAGATCTCATTTCTTATTTTACTCACCACAAATACGTCAGCTGTTTCTGGAAGACTTTTTACAAGGAACAGCACGTTTTATCATTGGGAAGATTTTCAGTCCTGTGCTCCACACTGATCCCAGTGCAACAAAGGAATCTTCCCAACCTTTTCACAAATGTTGCTTTTGACATCCTACTTCAGCTCTGTTAGCTTTTCACAAATTCACATACATAAAGCTGAGATTCCTATAGTCTCAGGCATGAAGCTGAGACTCCTCTAGTTATAAAATGACATTTCTATAGCTAAAATAAATTTCAGTTTTCTCTGCAAACTGAAACCATTTATTTGGGATGATTTAAGTATCACACAATTCTGGTGATAAATCCTGCATCTCTGAGTGATATTCCTGGCATTAGAAAATCACATTGCAAAGATGGTATAACTGGTATATATCAGAGATGGTTGTGCTTCACAACATAGAGTTTTGCTCCCTAGATGAGCTTAAATCAAGTAAAACACGGGGAAAACTGAAAACTTATTCTAAACTAATTCAAAAATTAAGACTGGATTACTGGGGATTTATGTTTAAAGTAGTCTGACTTATTAACTATGAATTAAATGTAATAATACTATCATCAAAATATCGCTATGCAAAGCTATCTAATCTGTATTGACTGTGTTTCAAATATAAACACGTATTTAGAATGGGTATATTCAATGGATGTTTAAATAGTGAAGATGGGGGTCATTCAGGTGAAGGTTTTTGCAAACATAAATAAATAAACTTTGAGTAGCTGCAATTCAAAATTAGCAATCAGAAGGTAAGAGCTGTGACACTGATAAGCACTGCTTACAAAAAAACCCTAAAACCAACACAAAAAACAGTTCCCACCAGTTCACCCAGCCCAGTGAAACACAATGCTAATGAATTAAACAGGGCCAAGTAGGCTATGCCTGACCCCTCTGGTCTTGACTGCTCCCTGCACTTTAACCCTGGCCTTTCCTGAACAACAAGCCTTGCACTGGATGGGAGCCAACTTAATGCAGCTTGAAAAGAAAAAGAGCCAGATGACACGCCAGAAAAAAACAAACAAAAAAAAAGTTTTAGGAATTGTTTTTTTATACCTTAGAATCTCTGCTAGCTGGGCAGCAGTGCTCCAGCCTCCAGGCACCCGACAGTGGTCTTGTCTAAGGACCAGCATGCAGTACCGAGTAAGATCATACTCGTATATGTCTTGCTTAATTTTGTTTGATTCTTCGTATCTCAAGGCAGCACTCTGTAAGATACCTGTAGAAAGAGAGAAGGAGACAAAGAGGTTTCTTTCTTTCGAAAACGTAACAGGAATATGCATGCACACAGCCAGGATTAAGATAACTCTGAAAGTGCTAACAGCCGCATAAAACATTTTGTTAGCATTTTTCACTCCTACAAGCTATTTCTTAGCATATACAACAATTGTGAAGGATCGCTAAACTTAAGTTTCCACTCTTTCATTCCAAATGTAGTAGTAAAACGTACATTACCTGGGACACGGCCCATCTGTATGGATTTCCAAAGCCAGATAAAACCATAACCACTGTGAAACATACAGCTTCCTTATAATTATGTCCCAATTTAGAACAGGACCTAACTTGTTTCTACTGTTCCTATGAGCAGTGGCCATGTGGCAAAAGGAAAGCCAGGGGGAGTCGCGCAGGAGCCCCAAATTGCAGTTTTATGTTAGAACTTGAAAAGCAAACTCATGGCCACTCTGGCTCTCCACCCAAAAGCTCTGGGCAAAATGATTTGCCCAAGTGTAAAACCCTTGCCCATGCCGGCAGGGCTCTCACCAACACGGTGACAGCTGAGAGGGAGAGAAGATCTTTTGCTGCTCAGCTCCTCCTTATTGTCACCCGGCCAAGAGCCACTCGGTACCGCTCTGAGGAAGTGCTGTGTTACAAACCCGACCGAGCTCCCAGCCCTGACAGGAACAGCCAGAACAACCTTCTGCGTCCAAGGAAGCTGAAGGAAGAAGGGCTGTCCATACCGGGCTACCTCAAATATCGAAAAGCGGAATTCATTACCCTTTAACTTCAGCAGTAGTGGAGGAATCTCCTGCTCCCTGCTCTCAGTGACCTGAGCAGCTAAAGCCACCACGCGGGGGTCTGCAGTGGCCAGCCTCGCGCTACCCGCCTCGGCCATAGAGCCAGGCGAGAGACCGCAGCACCGCCAGGGGCTCCTCACGCTCGTTTTTCCACCAATCCTCCAGCTCCCGCACTACGAGCCGAGACCCTGCGCCCCGCCGAACGCCTCGGGCCTTCCCCTGGGGAAGGACACAACATGGAGGAGGCGGCGGGACCGGCTCTGCCAGCAGACCCAGAGAGGCCCCACAGGGAGAGGCTCCCCGCGAGTCGCCAGCCTCGCCTCAGCCGCGGGCGGGGAGGGAGGGAGGGAGGGAGCGAGCGAGGCCTCGTCCCACCGCCGCGGAGTTCCCAGGGCCGCTCTGCGGGAACCGAGAGACCCTCCTCTCCTTCCACCCCCAACCCCAGCCCTTCTCACCGCCGCCTCGCGGGATTCCCCCGCCTCGGGGGTTGCGGGGAGGGGGTGAAGGGTGGGGAGCACACTGTCAGCGTCAACCGGCCGCTGTGAGCCGCAGACTGCCCCCCCTCCGCCTTGTCCCCGCTGCGTGGTGGCCGTGGCTGCCGCCCTCTACCAATCAGACGGCTCCCCTCAGAGAGGAGGGATTCATTTGCATATCCGCGTGCAGGCTGGCCCCTCCCACCGCTCTGCGCTCGTGGAAATCTACCGAGGGGCAGCCCCACCGCCCAGTCCCTACCTAAGCTGCTGGTGACGCCACGCCTGAGTGGGCGGGGCTCCGCCACCGCCAGCCTGTGGGAGGCCAGATGGGCGTGGCTTAGCCCAGCAAGGCAGAGGGGGCGTGTCCGGGCGGTGCGGGAGATGTGCGGCGGCAGCAGCAGCGGCGGCGGGTCCGGCCGGTGTCGCCATGGTGTGAGGCGCAGTCCCAGGCGCCGCCGCCGCCGCGACGACGACGATGAACGGGGCGGTCCCGTCGCTTTTCGACCCCAAGGAGCGGGTGCTGAAGCTGGGCGAGAGCTTCGAGAAGCAGCCGCGCTGCGCATTCCACACCGTGAGATGTGAGCCTTGGGGGTCTGGGGAAGCTTCTCGGGGGGCCGATGAGTCAGGAGCGGGGGGGGGAAAGTTGGAGTACCCTGAGTACCTCGTTGGTTCTTCGAGGGCTAGGCATTGGTGCGGTGACTGGCCGGAGAGAGAAGGGCAGCGTGGCCAGAGCGGGTGGTCACTCCTTTGTGTCCTGGGGCTGGCCCTCGCTGCCTCCTTTCGTATCCATCGTGTAATCCTCATACTATCGGGCTTGGCCCCTCTTTCCGTGGTGCTTAGTCCTTATAAGTTCAGCACAGTTCAGCAATCCGAGGTTAAAAGCGGTGTTAATCGGGCAGGCAGCAGCGCACCCTCCCTGAGTACATAATTACTATCTAGAGAGGTGTATGCTCAGGGATTCTGAAGGTAGCTTGGAAACAAACACTCTCTGGATTAGACTTGTGGTAATTTAGGATTTGCTGCTTCTGGGTCTGATGTCTCGTTATTTATAGACCGATTCCCCCAGATTCAGTCTCACGTAGGTTCTCTGGAGCAAGTCCTGTGTGCCCGCCCCTCCCTCCATGGGCAGTGCGATGGGCACTGGGCTGTCTGTGAGCAACTAGAACTGCTGGTTGCAACTGGAAAAGGGGAGGGAGGGGGCAAAAACTACAAATTAATTTAAACAAACGCTGTAACTTGAAGTTTAGCCAGACTTTAAAGAGGACTAAAAACCACGTCTGCTACCTCCTGTCCTTACCATTTCTTGCTGACTCCTGTAATTTGATGATTTATTCTGAAATCTGTTTTGAAATCTCTCTTCCTTTCCAACAAGTGAGACACAGAAGTTGGCACGTTCATCACTTCTGCCCAATGCTCATGCAGAAGTGTCCTCTGACACCTGGAGTAAAAGGGAAGACACTTCTTGGTTAAAAGTTAAGATCAGAAGTTATTTATGGACACAGGAATCAGTATCTTAATTTTCTAAAGTATTTTAACCACCTTATGGCAGTGTATTAAAATTAAATTGAAAACTTTGGCACCATTGCGTGCTTATCCCTCTAAGATGTGCAAGGTTTTGCCCTACACAAGACTAGCAAGGGTTGTTTGTAGCGCAAAGCCTTCTGATGCATCCTGCCCACCAGCTCTCAAAGCTTGGCTTTCTTGCCCAGTTGGTCTGCAGGCTGGAGCCACAGTTCTTAGCTGTGGGCTGTGCAAATGTTATGGCACTGGGAAGGTCCCCAGCAGTAAGAGTGCTGCCACCTGTGACCTGCAGCAGGTGATGTGACAGGTTGTGAGGCAAGGAGTTTGTGCTGAATGGTGGCCCTGGAGTGTGCTGTCTAATGGATCTTCTTTACGTGCCTGGTCCCTCCGTACCTCTCTTCAGCTGAAGAAGGGTGCTGCTCCCCAGCATGAGAGGCTGGGCCCTGGCTATCCCCAGGGAGCAAGACTGGCCCTGAGCCTGTGCTTCCTGGAGCCACGGGTTGGAACCCACACGTGTTACCACGTGCCTTGCAGAGCTTCCTGATGCTGTCCTATCTCCCTAATCTGTGCAGGCAGGCCTGTGGGCTGTATCCCTTCGCAGTTCATTTGTGGTGGAAATAATGCTTGATAAGATTCCTGTATGTTGTGCAGCTGCAGCGCCAATGCTGGTTTTCAAAGTTTCAGATTATTATAAAAGGTCTAGAACTTGATATTTTTCTTGTGCATAAACCTTATTTTAATCAACGCTTCAGAAGTTAGAAAATGGCAAGTAAGTAAATGAGTATTTAACGGGGCAGCCATTTCACTTTTGACAAAAATAAACACAGTGAAAGTCAAGTTTTACTCAGCTTCTGACATACATGTTCTAGCAATAAAATCAGAAGCAGAAACTGAGGATTGACTGCATTTCCAGCCACTTCTCTAGTTCTACCATGTTTGGAATCAACATTTTCAAGAACTATTTATTGATTTTTCTGAAAGTAAATATGCGAGTCTTTATTTGTTGAAACATAAACCAGCTCCTTCGGTCTCTTTTTCCATTAAAAGTATTTTTCTCATTTTAAGAAGAAAGGTTTTAACACTGAGACTTGTATATTGTGAAAACTACCTTGACTTGGAATTCTACTGACTTATGGAATCATCTTTTCAGGGGGATGGTAGCTCATACATTAGCAAAATAGGCTTTAGCTTTACAGCCTCCAAATGCAATTAATAGGTGTCTCACTATAGATACAGGGTTCCTGAAAAGCCTGTAAATGATCCAGTTTGGTTTTATGTTTAGATGACTTTAAGCCTGCATCTATTGATATGTCCTGTGAAGGAGACCTTGAAGTTGGCAAAGGTGAACAGGTGACGATAACACTGCCAAATATTGAGGTGAGTGGGGTGTGCTGAAGGGAAGAATTACTTTTGTTGTCAAGTATATACTGAGTCTGGAAGGGTATGACATGTCAGTGCTGTTTCAGAGCTGCCTGTGTGATTGTTAGAGTAGAAAAACAATTGCTCTGAGAATGTAAAATTACAGAAGACCTGAAGGTTAAACAGTCGCTCTGTAACTTTAAATGTATTCACCACACTGGAAATATGCTGCACGATGACCCATCAGTGTTGCGTACACAGAAAAGCTTCATGTGGATGTTGGCAGTGCAAATTTCCCGTTGGTATTTATTGCTCTAGTGCAGCTCTAAAGCAGGAAAGACTGGAAAGGGAAAATTTACTACCTGCCATGCTTTACTGCTCTGCTGATAGGATAACTGAAACCCCTTTTGGTGAGGAGTCCCGCAGTGAGAACAGTCTATTTGGGAAAGAAGCATTTAATTTCAAGCTAAGCTGAGCTGGGTGAAATCCCATTGCAGTCAAACACCAGCTGCTTTTGGTCATGGCTACTGTAAATCTCATGTGAATTAACTTATAGCAATTTTAAGGGTTAGAAGTTATCAGTCGTAGTGAGCTTGTCAGCACTGTGATGGGCTGGTGTTTCTAAAAGGGGAAAAAAAAAGACTACAGGAATAACACTTAACTAGACTTGTGATTTAATAGGGCTCAACTCCACCAGTGACTGTGTTCAAGGGCTCCAAGAAGCCTTACCTAAAAGAATGTATCTTAATCATCAACCATGACACTGGAGAATGCCGCCTAGAGAAACTCAGCAGCAACATCACTGTGAAAAAAACCAGGTGGGTGTTTTACAGGACAAACAGCTGTGCTTTGCTCATTGTGAAAACCAAGTTGTTAACTATTGAGGCTAAACTGAGATGGAAAGCGTGAAGTTGTTTTTAGAAAGTACCTGGCCTGGTTCACTACAGTGAGCAGCCTGCTTCTCAGCACTCCAACTCCACAGCTCTCAAGGCTTGACTGGCAGAGGAAGTGGTTTGGTTTGGTTAAGTAAGAACTGTCTCATTGTTGAAAAGAGCTGGTCACTGTTTTCCAATGAGTTTAGAGCAGGGGAAAAATGTTTAGAAGGTAGTTCACTTACTGTAAGCAGTTCACCTACTGTCTGCTGTCTTCTAAACAAGGAAAAAGGATAAATTCTGTCATGTTGCTGTAATATCAATGGCTTGTTTTTCTCTCACCGAGTGTTTGACTATGGTTTTTTCCACTGGTGAGTTCATGTAAGTACCTTCCAGCAGAATTATTACACCTGCCTATCCAGGGTTACTTAATAAAACCAAATCAATTCACAAAGGACTATAAAATTATTAGCACTTAAAAATTTTAAATACATAAATGTATTTTTTCAATCCATCGCTATATAATTAAACCCCAG
This sequence comes from Phoeniculus purpureus, assembly GCA_028565055.1. Taxonomy (NCBI): domain Eukaryota; kingdom Metazoa; phylum Chordata; class Aves; order Bucerotiformes; family Phoeniculidae; genus Phoeniculus; species Phoeniculus purpureus. The sequence goes on from JAOXOE010000602.1 coordinate 20,704,275, forward strand.
CATGATAACGTACGTAGAAATCTAATGATGCTACTCAGAAAGTCATAACAAATAGTTCCATAACCTAAGGTACTGTCTCCCCCTTGTTCTTGTTTTTTCCCTTGCAATCTTTCTTCTAGTAATGAAAAATCTTCTGCTTTTACACACAGAGCTGATGGAAGCAGTAAGGTCCAGTCTCGCATAGAGCAGCAACAGCAGCAAATGCGAAATGCAACTAAGGTTCCAAACAATGTTAAAGGCTCTTCACCAAAAGAAAAGGTGTTTCCATCTTCTCCTATGGATGATATTGAACGAGGTAAGCTCTGTTGGCATGTCAGGTTCAAAAACTTAGCTTTTAACTAGCACTTAGTTTTTGAGAGCCAAGGTTTTTGTGTTCATGTGGGTAGTTGGGGTTTTGTTTATTTGTTTGAATTTGAGATTTACAGTAGAAGCTGATGATATAAATGCTTTACCCCAATATGGAAATGACCAGCCAGGCTCAAGTAGTAAGAAGGCAGCACTTGAAACTGGCTGAGGTAATGGTTCATCTGATTTTTTTAGGGTTAGCGATACCAAAGGTCTCACTGCCCGTCTCACTACCATTCTTCTGCTACAACTTTGATCAAGTATACGGATGGTAGTTTTGTGGCACTGGAACCAACCAAGCCACTTCCATTCTGATGTTGCTCCTCATTCTTTCTCTGCACTCAGTCCATGTGCAGGTTTACAACTCAAAACACTTCTAGAATTACTGGGTAACACCTGGTGAAAGAAGAGGTTCTAATGAAAAAGACAGCTAAAAACATGCAGAAATCCACTCTTGAACAGTGCTGCTTTCTGTATTCTCAAGAGACTATGGTTTGGTGCAGCACTCACATTACACTTCTCAAGAGGCCTGCCTTCCTTGCGGTGGAAGATGAAGATGGCAGGTGGTAATTACTTGACACAGAAATGCCGACAGGTGTCAGTTTCACTGACTCGATCTGACATCTGCTCCTACAATGTTCTGAATTCTTTCAGATTCTTGCAGATGTGTCACTATGAAGGTTTAGGGTTTGGGTTTTTTTCCTTTTGGGTCTTAAACCCTGACCAGAAATCAGTACTACAGAGCAGTACATCTAAGGTTACAAAGAGGGAGGAGAACTTGAGCGCATGAAATAAAATGACACTTTTTCTGGGTGGTTGCTTGTTTTGAGAGGAGTGGTGGTGTCAAACGTATTGCAAGTCACTGAAGTGCTGCCAGCACCTATCAAAGTCTTGTGCAGTGTCAGTCCAACCTTGAGTACTACAAAAGAAGGTGCAATAATTGACAGCTGCGGGTGGTAGAGACCTTTTAAAATCATCTAGTCCATTCTTTTGCCCTAAAGTCAGATTTCTGGCCTCATTTCATGAACTTTTTGGACAATCTTCTTCCAGCGACAGATGTTGTGTTCTCTCTGGCAATCCATTTGAGGGTTTTGCTCTCCTGCTCGGGTATCTCCTAATAAATAAAGTGGCAGTAATTCCACTACTATTTTCATATTTATTATGCAAATACAGACCATGTTACTGTGCTGCTTTTGAGCAGTCCTTCCTGTACTCGGAAGCTGCTATGTTTTTCCTATTCTTTGTGTAAAGTGATGCCTGCTGATTCAGTCTTTCCTTAGAAGCAAAATATTCTAGATCCCTGGTTCACTGTCCCTCTCCTGTATCTCTCTTGCACTTAGTCAGAAAAACATCCTGAAGTGCAGCGCTGAAGTAAGACCTTTATTGTTTCAGCTGAGGTTTTAGCAGTGCTGAGTTGAGCAAGAAGACTGTCTTACAGGCACTATTCGTCTTCATACACAAAGACCAAGCAGTGTAATGGTCTGAACGCAATGCTTGTAGTTTTCGCAACAGCACGGTGCGGTAGAACTGCTGTGGGTAGCGATCCGCTATGACTTACAGACTCTGCACAAGTGTTGCCTACTTACTCGTGCTTCACCCATGGTTTTGTAACTGACTGCTCCTGCAAAAGTACACTACCTTACGTTGTTATTTTATACAGGTCCTTATTAATAGGATGATGCTTCCATTTTTCTGAATCTTTTCCCTGCCCCCTTTCCTTGTGTTTGTGTCAGCCAATTTGACTTTCTATTCTTGGCATTGGGTTAGTTGGTCCTTTAGCCACAGCTGTGCTATTTCAGGTGCCACTTTAACACCATTATACTTTGCAGTGGTCTTTGGTAACGCTGACTGACCCGAGTACCTTTCCTCCAGAGTGGCCTTTGATAACTCAGAATTGGAAGGTTTCATGAACGTTTGTGTTGAAGCTTATTCTTTTGTTCTTCCTGCTGCTCTTGATTAAGCTCTGAGCTTTCTTGCATCTTGGTTACTTTCATCTTCAACCTGTTCTTCTGTATTGGGTAGACGAGCCACTCTCCTACTTGCTTTTTATGCCTGCTATATCAAAGCTGTTCCTTAGGTATTCTAGTGCTCGTGAGACCATTGCAACAAATGTCCATGCAGTTACAATCTTTTACAATAATGAACTTCTGCACTCCGTGTGATGCCTCAAGCTGCTGCATGAAATCTCCATCCACTGTGACTTGGTGGTCTGTTTCAGACTTCTCACTTCAGCAGCACTCCTGTTCTGGACTATTATTACCTGTATCCTTCTTGCAAAACTTAATTTCCTCTTCATATTGGATTTTGGCTGGTGTTTTGTTTTGCAAAAATACGTCCTGTGCAGCACAATCCCTTCAGCCCTACTCTCCTAAACATTACTGTAGTCAGGTGAGTTATTTCATTGAGAACACAGGTGGGTTGAGTCAGTTTGATCTGTTCACTTCCAGTATTTCTTGTCTGCCTCATGTTGTTCTATCTTTCCTCCTTCTCTCTTTAAATCTATAAAGAGAAGAAGAATTTAGTGAGAACTTCCTAATAGAAGCTGTGGATGTCTCCTTTTGATAATTTTCATGCCTAATATGATTTTGAGCACAATGCCCTGTAGTCCTGACAAGTGCATTGATTGTAAAGTTAAACTGCTGGGAGGAATTTTGGGTGCAGCTGCAGACATGTTCCAGCTAACTTACCTCTGTGATTGCAACTCACTTACTAGTCAGTAAAAGGCATATTTGGGGGTGCTGAGGAAGACAAGCTAGTTGCAGACAGTAAAGGCTATGTGGGATGTACTACCCTGTGGAATGTGAGGTTAGCATTTGGGTTCACAGTCACCCTTGTTCTACCGCTTGGCTTGAAAGGGAGAAAGTAGCCAAGCTACGAGAGAAGAAAGCCACATGACAGACTGAATGCTTGCTTGTGCCCTTTCTTCTAGAGTTTTGATGTTTTTGGTTGTTTGGTTGGGTTTGTTCAGTTGGTATCATGCATGTGCGTGGTTTCTGGCTTTGATTTTCATTTTTTTTATTGTTTCCCTCTGTCTTTCTTGCACTGAATTATGATGAATGTTAACTGAGAAACAAATCGTATTGTTTGCAGAGCTAAAAGCAGAAGCCAGTATCATGGACCAGCTGAGTAGCTCTGACAGTTCCTCTGACTCTAAAAGTTCTTCGTCCTCTTCAAGTAGTGAAAATAGTTCCAGTGATTCCGAAGATGAGGAAATGAAGCCCTCTCTTCCTATGTCAATGCCATATTTGCAGCCGCAGCCTACCGTGTCTGCCATACCACAACAGGCTGTCCCTGACAAAGATGCCAGTCATAACAGATCCCAAGAGAGCGGTGGTCATATGATGAATACACTACGTAAGTACAAAGGCTTTTCTTTTCTTAGTGCATGATTCCAGACATTAAAATTTTGAAAGGAAACCATATTGTTTTTTAAGCATGTCTCCATTATAATTAAAACTGTGGGAAGTGATGCTAGGCTTTGATTGTTCAGCAGTGGTCTGAATTAGACACTGAACTAGAATGTTCTTTGTCTCCAGAGATATTAAATTAAAGCTAAAGCAGTTGAAAATATTTCCTAAGCTCTTCTGGCTTCCTCCCACTTCTATATGTTGGGTCTGGAGAACCGTAATTTTCTATTGAAAATACTGGAACTAACAGGGCACTCCCAAAACCTACACTGAAAATTTCTTGGGCAGCACTATGGGAAAGATACTGTACTCACAGTACTCTGATTTAATGAAGAGAGGGTGTATTCTTAGCTACTCTGGTCACTATTGTTCATGGCACCGTTCCATTGGACAGCATGGCAAAGCTGTCCTTGGCGAGTAAGGAAGGAGGCGATTTACTTTCAGATGATGGGCAACTAGAAATGTAATTGGAAGAGTAGCTGTGATGTTCTTCAAGAAGAAGTTGCTGTGCAATCTGGAATGGAATGCTCAGTGTATTCAAAACCAGAGTTTGGACAGGAAACAATCCCCAGCCCGTTAAGAAGGGAATTTTCAGTTAGCTACCTGAATAGCAGGAGTGTTCAGACGTAGAAGTGAGTATTGAGCTGTGGTGACTCTTCAGATATGATTACATTTTTAATTAGGTGCTTAATTAGCTGCAGGCTCCCAGTTTGAAGAGATTCCCATCAATCCTAGTTGTAGCCTAGTCAGTAGCCTAAAACTTTAAGTGTTTTCATTTCTGTGTAAATTTGTGATGCTGAAGTTTTAGGCTCTGACAGATCGACTTTTATTTCAGTAGTCACTGGGTAACATGAACAGGTTTTTTTTGTAGCTAGGATTTAAACACTTAAATCACCAGCACAGATACTTAATGATGCACTGCACTAACAGATAAGATCAAGCTAAAAAGTCCTGTGACTTTATGTGCAAAGGAGTAAATGCTGCTTTCATTTTACTGTCACTGTATAGAACAATGTCTCTGTGTTTGTAATTTGTGTCATTTCAGAGTGTGCCTTTATTTTAACCCTTATTCACAAATGGGATTTCCCTTTCTTCGTGCTTTAAATAAAACTGTTATGAAAATGAGATTAAGCTCTGTCCCCAGTGACAGGATCCCAGCTGGCAAAGCTTCCACTGAGAAATACACTCACAAGCACAGGTGGCCAAGTTCACCGGTTCTAACAGTCATAGTGAGAAAATGCTGCTTAAAACACGACAACATCAAAACTGTTACAGGGAAAGTTGGTGGCTTGATGGTACTTGACAACCATGTTGGCAGGGAGGACCTCAGCAAACTTGGCTATCTGAGTTTGCCTGGATCACCAGCTTAATCCCTTTTACTTTTGTTATGGTTGCAGGTCCATTAACTGCTTGAAATGATCCTGTCCCAAATCTCCAGTATGTTTAGCACTTCAAATACACTTCAAGTAGACAAAGATCAGCACAGTTACTCCTAATGTGTTTCTCCAGCTCTCATGCTGAGGAAATTTGGCAGGAGGGTGAAACATGGCTCTAGTTTGAATGGCAAGACTTCTCAGTTGGGGTCCTGTACAGCCATTTCTTCCATCTCAAATCATGTTTTACAAAAATCAAATATTGAATCAACAAGTGTCAGCGTGAGCTGTTTTCTTGTCTAATCCTGTTCTGAGGTTTGACGGCTTACGTGTGTGGCTAGTTTTGTGTGCACCTCTGTAGAATCACACACAGTATCACAGTATCACCAAGGCTGGAAGAGACCTCATAGATCATCAAGTACCATACTGAGTAATTAGTGAAGTTTTCCTTTGGCTTGCTGTGTGCAGACAGAAGGCTGGGGCAAGGCTTAGAGAGCAGAATTTCATCTTACATTTAGAAATCACACAGCTGAGGTTTTTGTGGAACTTTGGAAACACAGGAGGTGGCATCTAGAGCACAGTAACCAAATACTTCTGTCAAATATGCATAATCTACCTCTTCAGGAATCTGGGGCTCCAGACTGCCCCAAGAATACTGCTTCTTCCCCTTTCTGCCTTCAGAAGCTGGTTTGTGTAGGCTCACAACTTGCCTCATAACAAAAGCTGTACTTGGTGCCACTGAGGAGTCTATTCCTCACACGTATTAGATCACATGTTGGCTTATGTCTGCTTTTTGTTTAAACAAGTGTTACGTTACATAATTTTTCCAAATCAAAATCAACGTAGATTGGCTATTCTGTGGCTTTCTGCTCTGTGCAAAATACTCAGCTCAACTTCACTTCCTTGGGTACTTAGTGCTGGTACAGGCAGCTAGTCATGGAATTGTTTTGCCTTGAATCACGTTGGTGTTGCTGTGACCAATAAGAATACAAGATTAGGAAATGTTGTAACTTGCAGTGCAATGTATTTCCCCAATTAATATTGCTAATCAGCAGTTGGCTCTGTGAAAACTGAATTCAACGGGTTTCCCCACTTTATTGCTGCCTCCTAAGTACAACAGGCTCTAGATGTTTTCTCAGGGAGCTAGTTGAATGAACTTTCCATTCTTGCACTAAACCCAACTGAAGACTACCAGCTCCAGTCTGTGTCATTTTGCCATCTCTCTGATGGTTGTTAGTGAAGGTAGGTAGGGTTAGCAACGTGGGACAGAGAGCTTTCCCTGAAGTAAATCCTGATGCATCAAGTCTGACTCTGGAACTTGGAGTTCTTGCTTTTCCTATCTGCTGGTTTTCACAAGCATTGGTTTTTCTGGCTGGTGTTACAGTGTTTGTGTAATTTCTATTAACTGTGTTGAAAGAACTTTTGAAGGCTGCAGAATCACTGTTGGGAAGGTTATAATCTTGTTCATAGGTAGTGTGTAACAGGGCTGTCATGTCAAAGAATTCACTATTAGTTTTCCTTTGAGAGAGAAATGCATGAGTTGAATTTAATAATGCCATTCTCTAGGTTGAAATAATAGTTTTGAGTGATTTATTTAATTTTTAAAACATCTTTATATTGATATGCCATATTTTATGTATGTTTGTATCTGCATATTGTTATATAATATTATGTATTATTGTATTAATATTTGATTGACAAATAGTTTTATTCTGTCAAGAAAGCTTTTAAAATTAAGATAATAGGACTGTAAGTGTTGTATCTTTATAGAGGGTTGGGAAAAAAGTTGTCTACAGTAGTACTAAAGATTTCTGGAAGCAGACGTCTTCACTGTTGTTGTCTTTACATAAAGTGTTTTCTGTTTGGACACAGAGCATCATGTACCATTTTCTAAGCTTCAGCGATGACACAGTGGAAGACAAAGGGAGGCTAAATGCAGCCATATTAAAGACCTCAGTGTTCTGGCAGATCTTATGGGCCCCATAACAAAAGATCCAGTCTGAGTGTCTTGTGGGGTTTACACTCTTGAGGTTACTTCTTTTTTCAGCCTGTGCACAAGCAAGCTGTGAAGGGTGCTGCAGCTGAGGGAAGGGCATATAAAAAAGGTGTGCCTACTAATTTCAGTGATATTTTTTTTCTTGCTTTTTTAAAATTCCTTTTTAATAGCTGTGTTGCAAGGCAGGTGTGAATAAAGGCATATCAGAAAACCCACCTGGATGTGTACCTGTGTGACTTGATCTAGATGATCCTGCTGTGGCAGGGGGATTGGACTAGATGACCTTTCGAGGTCCTTTCCAATCCCTAATGTTGTGTGAACCAGTTCTCAAGAATGCATGGGAAGTTTCTAGACTGGTGTCGGTTTTGTAGTTTGTTTGTTTGTCAGTTATCTGTCATTCCAGAAAGATGATGGATATCTATCGCAAGCACAATATAGTCTGTCTTTTTACTTCTGCATTTGGAAACACACAAATTAAAGCACTGTGTAAAATTGCTTTTGTTATTTTGTTCGTTCACTTGTTCCAAAACCTGTTCCAAATAGTAGGTCACTGATACATCTTTAACTGTTAGATCAAAGAGCTGCTCTTCCTGATTGAGACATGGCTCTTTCTTCCAGCACAGCTGAGTGGCATTCAGATGTGTTTCAGAAAAAAGAACAACTTGTTTTTCACAAAACTGCCTTCACTAGCAGTTTTCCCAGTTATGAACCATGAAAACGTGGGTGGCAGAGTTAGCTAGGTGTTGCCTTTTGGAATCTGGTGATCATAAATAAATGTACTTGTGGCTAATAAGCTGAGGACTTCCTTGCCAAGATTTTAAGTTGTAGAAAAGTGATCTCTTCAAGGTTCTATCACTTGAGTTCAGTTCCATACCTCCCTATTCTCTCATCACAGGATGAGTAATTTGGATCAGAAGGGACACTTAAAGATCATCTAGTCCAGCCCCCCGACCTGTTTGCTATTAGTTTTTGAAAGCCTGGAAGGGTAATGTCCTGACAGGAGAGAAGTATTTCCCTGAAAACTACTAATGTGATTACTCTCTCTCTCTTCTAGGAAATGACTTGCAGCTGAGTGAATCTGGAAGTGACAGTGATGACTGAACAAATTTTTGGCCTTAAACGTATCACCTTTTCTGCTAAATATGTCTTAGCATCTGTTTTGCACTAAGATTAGATTACCAGAGACTGGAATGAATGTCCTCGATTTTGATAATAGATCCTAATTTTCTACTGACACATCATGTCTATAGGATGGCGGCGCTGATACCCCGTCAGTGCTAAGGGTTTGTGTTTATCTGTTCAAATTACTGTGTTTACAGTAAAATTGTGTAGGATCTGATTTTGATTATTTTTGCCTCAGCCACCTGTTTTACTTGAAACTGATTTGTAACAGCTAGTTACTTGATAGATATAATTATGGAATGGAGGAATTTCTGATATTTATGGAGGCAAGTTTCCTTCCTATCGTTTAAATGCTGAATGCTGATCTCACAACTTTGACTCGGAGTGAAAGGGAGAACAACTAAATGAGGTCTGCTATGTCAGCTACATTTTTTGTTCAGCTCACAGTTCGTACCTTTAAGGAAACTGCTGAATAATGTGGTCCACTAGTGCAGTTACAGTTTACAATTGTTCAACACATTGCTGAATTCTTAATTTCATTGTATTATAGAAATTTATATTTCTGAGCCTCAAGAGTCCTGAGGGAACTTGTCTATTCTCTGCCTTTTTTATGTAACTTGACTATGCTGGTCTTTTTACAACCTTTTTATATCTAAATTTAGACAACTGCAGAGACAGCAATGAATTTCCTTCATTTAATTCTGCAATGGAAATCAGAAAATTTCTTTTTAGGAATATGAAAGTAATTTAATAAAGCAATATTTATCATTTTATTGGGTCTCATTCTGTTTGTACTGTTTAGGAATTCCACTTTCTGCCTACAGTACTCCTGCCAGTGATAGGGTCATGCAAAAAACAAGAAAGCAGTGAAACAGCAGCTAATACAGACTCCCCACTCCATCTGCTAGACTTAAGTGTTTGTTGCTTTTACCTACAGTGAGGCAAGCCCCAAGAATAGCCCACCAAAAGTTTATGGCAGTGCTAGTGTACTGATGAACATCTATTACAGATTATATCCAAAAGCCATTGGTAAGTGAAAGGTGACCTCATTAATGTTCACAAATATGTGAGGGATGGGTGTCAGGAGGATGGAGCCAGGCTCTTCTCAGTGTCATCTAATGATAGAACAAGGGGCAATGGGTGTGAGCTGGAACAGAGGAGGTTCCATATAAATATGAGAAGGAACTTCTTCCCATTGAGAATGACAGAGCACTGGAAGGGGCTGCCCAGAGGGGTTGTGGAGTCTCCTTCTCTGGAAATGTTTAAAATCAGCCTGGATATGTTCCTGTGCAACTTGATCTAAGTGATCTTGCTGTGGCGGGGGGATTGGACTAGATGATCTTTCAAGGTCCCTTCCAATCCCTAATGTTTTGTGATTCTGTGAAGTGGAAATGAGTTGGACAAGAAACTGTTTGCCTGGTCTTATTTTTCCCTTGTTTGAAATGATATTTCAAGACCTGGAAAACTGCAGGTGAGATTGTCCAGTTTTCATACCGAAGCTTACGACTGAAGAGTTTTTAAACTAACAGAAGCAAATGTGTGTGGGATGAATTCTAGAGAGATAAATCTATTCAGTCTTGCACAGACATCTCCTTTGCTAGATTGCAGTGAATCAATCACAGCTCTGTCTCAACCACAAGGACTGACTCCTGTATGTGAGCCTGACTGTGCAGACAGGAAAAAAAAGCACATGTACATGTATGCAATAGATAGGACTAGACTAGCTTATTCTCTCAACTGTACTATACCTTAAGTTAAGCCCATATTCAGCTTGAGACAGATTTAAGAGGACACAAGCATGCTTACACTTCACAAAGGAATCTTTATTTGTTCCTGGTGCTACCGGGTAGAAATGGAATGCTGGAAATGCTGCTTCCCTACCACATGCTCCAAACTGCAAGCTGTGGCACTGGTCTATGCTCCGGCCCAGGTAGAGTATGGCTTGCTAGTCTTTTAGCTTCTTAACGCTGGTATCCTAAGAAGCAAAATGTTTTCCTCTTTATACCTAAAGGAGGAAGCTGAAGTCCATAACCATGAGCAAACAGCTCTTTGAGAAGAGAAGTGTGGAAGGATGCTATGTAATAACTGCCATAGGATATTTAGAACTTTCTCAGAGCTGTTGAGTTCTCTGATGGATTGTAGCTTTTAAGACAGACTACTTGGTACTTGGTTCTTGGTGCTTGCTGCTAATAAAGTCTGCTAGGGCCATGCAAGGGCAAGGGGCTGAGATGTTGCAGGTAATCTTAGGACTATGGAGCAGCCCCTGTGCTGAATAGAAAGGGGCACAAGATCATAGAATTATTTAGGTTGGAAAATACCTTTAAGATCATCAAGTCCAACCATTAACACAACTGTACCAAGCCCACAGCTAAACCACATCCCTAAGCTCCATATCCACATGATGTTGAAACACATTCAGGGATTGCAATTCAGCCCTCTCTGAGCAGCCTGTTCCAATTCCTGATGACCCTTTCAATAACAAAGATTTTCCTAACGTTTAACTTCTCATGGCACAGCTTGAGGCCATTTCCTCTTGTCCTATCACTCATTATTTGTGGGATGAGACAACACCCACCTCTCTACAGCCTCCTTTCAGGTAGTTAACAGTATTAAGGTCTCCTTTCATCTTCTTTGTCTTCAGACTAAACAGCCCCAGCTCCCTCAGTTGCTTGTCTTAAGGCTTGTTCTCCAGACCTTTCACCAACCTTGTTGCCATGATAATGTGGTGTCCTGAGCTGAAATATCCTCTTTTGGCCTTTGCTGGTTTCCTCTGGTTTATTTGCATCAAAACCTTCCTTTAGGTCAAAACTGAATTCCAGTTCTGGATCAACTGCTGCTGAGGATTTTTTTCAGAAAACCAGTAAATTCAAGGTGTGGGAGTGAACAGATGTGTGGAAGTACTGACCAGGTCAAGAGTGTAAATCATGGACTACAATCAGTCTTTCAGCAATAAAACCATTGAGTACAATCTGCCTGTATCTCTATATGATTGCACTCACATGTATACAGGCGCTTAAATATAGGTCTGGGAGTAAAGCAGATCTCCAGGTTCCCAAGTGTCATGATTGTAACTAAGCCTGTGCTATGTTTAGGATTTGTGCTATGTTTGGGTTGAAAGCTTTCAAGGACAGGAAGAGTCTCAGTTAATGTTTTGTGTAGAACATAGGAAAGAGTGATTAGTGGCCAGCGAGACACTATCTGGTATCAATAATACGTGACCTACATGGGTGTTTTCTGTCGAATGCACAGTTGTGAGAGTTCATGAAAGGCTTCCTTTAAACATCAAGATGGGGTAAGATTCTGGGACACAGATAAGGGGAAAAATAAAACAGATCTTACATGTATGAGTTAAAAAGAGCTCTACATGGCATTTGCAACCTACATGTATGCAATCCATTACTTCACCGTGTGTCAAACACATGCAAGAGAGCTAAAGAGCTCGCTTGGTCCAGAAAGGATTAGCCTGCATCTTATTTGTGACAATAGAAAAAGAATAGGTTGTTTTACTTGATCCTGGGGTATTTTTTAACACTAATTCGAAAATCCTATTCTTCTCCTTTAAAAACAGTTTTAGTCATATGATGTCAGCTTAACTAGAAATGAATAAAACCAGCAACCACTGTAAGTTCTTATGACAAGAACGGCAACCTCCAAGTGTGTCTTCCAAAATACTCTTATGAAATGGATCTGTCTCTACCTTGTTGGATTCACCTATTTTATCTTTAAATCCAGAGCTTTAAAACATACATCTGTGTATTTCTAAACAGCAAACCCGATGAATACTTTACTTTGACGTTGTAATTACACTATGGTGTATGTTTTGTGTTTGAAAAGCAGCTGCCTATTGCTTATATTGAAATACAAAAAATACCTGCAAAATGCAGCTGGAAGCTTCAAAATATTCTAGTCTTCTGGCTCCTGCAGTACTAAGGACCATTGCAGCCCCATCTCAGCTGAGCTCTTTTCTCTGTGACACCTGATCAGCGCACAACTTTTAGTAACTATTGACTTCAGGGTTGCTGTATTCAAGCCACATTAGGTCCCTCAATGCTGATTATGTGGGCTTACGAATTGTCACTGTCCTGTCTGAAGGCTCCTCATTTTTGCAAGATCTCTGCCTTACTCTTGCTTTCCAAGAACCCTGCCTGCCCTAGGTCATGTGGTGAGGCTGAGGTGATCTCCTCAGGGCAGACGTGGTACCTCTGTATTCCTGACTGAGATTGCCATTTCCTTAGGGTTTTGTGTCTCTCTGTAATTCCCTCTTGAGATCCTTGTCCCTAATGCTGTAACCGCCTCTAGGAAGTTCTAGTTTATAAAATCCAACTCGATAGAGTGTCCACACATTTTGTAGCCATTTGATAAGTAATCTTATTTCCTGTATATCTCTGAAAAACATTTTGATGCCTAGGCAGGGATTACTGCAAACAGCTGCTTATCAAAATCACTGTATCAGCACTGGCTGGAGCACAGCTCATTACGGAGTTTACTGTCAAGACACCTGATAAGATGAGCTGTATTGCATGAGCTGGTTTTGATTTTAGAGGAAGGCGGGAGGTAACAATCTTAACAGATTAAAGGACTTCAGTAACCCTTTCTGTGCCGACAGACAGTGAATAATCTTGAGAGCAGAGCCACAGTATTTATAAGAGTAATTACTTATTGGGGTCTTTCTTGACTGCTTTATGGAAAATGAAATGGGAACAAATCATCTGAAATAATAAAATGCTTTGGTTCTTGAGACTTTGGCCCACAAAAATTGTGTAGTTTCTGGCCAATAAATAAGTTTTTCTTGAGAATTTATACAGGCTGTTCAACAGCCAACAAGACTGTTGAATCCTTCTTAAACAGAAGAGATGGAGATGTCTAGGCTGAACAGAAACAAAGAAGCCCAGAGGCAAAAAGAGAAGAGGACTTGGCTCATGATGGCTCCTGTGCTGAATGCTTGCACTACATGTGAATTCCTCATCTCTCCCCTTTTTGAGATGACTCATCTAGCCACATAAAGTGCTGACGATGGTTCTGGTAGATAGAGAATTCAGACCAGCTTTTTGAGGAGATACAAAAAGAAGAATGAGAAAGAGAGAAGCCTTGAACAAAGATGTGTGCAATTTGTTAACATGCATATCCCTGCTGCTTTGGGGGAGGAGGTGGAACTGCAAAAAGAAGGTGAGGATGTACTGAAATGAGCAGAAAAAAGGGTGTGAAATGGTAATTTCTTTCACAATTTAGGCTGAAAACCTGCTAGGAGTAGTCATCCACGTCCAAGGTGAACACTGAAGGATCTACGCATCGCTGCCTAGTTCAATGAATGTATGGTGGCAGCTTCTGGTTTTTGGCTGGTTAGCAGTCCCAGGTGATCTTGATCCCCCTGTGTAAGAATAACTTGTGATGGCATGAGTGTTTGCAGGGAGTGGCTCCTTGCTTACCACTACGTGAACAAGAATGGGCTGAATCAGTGGAAAGTTCCAAAGAATCTGTTACTGTGACTTTGCTGCTTGTGGGTTCTTGTCTTGGAGAAAAGGTCCTGAAGGGCAGACGCAGAACTCACGGTTTGTACCAGCAGGAAGAACTTGAATGGTTCTAACTGTTCTAACTAGAACTGCTCCTAAGCAGAGATACCAACTTCATACAGGGTTTTCAAAAAAACGAAGGGCCTGGACTACTGGGAACAGTGAGGTCTTAGGCTCTAGTTGTAGTTGTTCCTGCGGTTTGTTGAATCTGAGGAAGAAATGAGTGTGTTCTCACATCTTCCTTCTCTGAAAAGCAAATCCCTCCGCTGTGGTGAGGAAGGAATGGAACTTAGGGGGAAAGATGAAGGAGCCTTTCATTGAACAGAGAAGGCTTTGTTGGTACACAACACATACCTGGAGAGTTGGCTGCTGAGACCTCTCTTGACTTGCTTGGAACAGAGGCCCTTGTCACAGAACCTGTTCTCTGTCTCTCCTCTCCCATATGCTTGTCTTTTCTGTGCAGCTTGTCTCCTGAAAATTCATACCTGGCTTCTTCTCATACGTGTCCTTATGTATGACAGAGTATTTGCTCCTTCTAAGAGAGGAAGCCTTCTTCAGGCTGTTATTTAAAGCTTAAAAAAAAGTGGAGTGTCTTAAAAAGGTAATTAAAGAAGACCCAGCAACAACCCAAACCGTGCTTTAATCTCTTTAGTTTCACTTCCACATACTGTATATCTTGTTCTACCAGTTTCAATGCTCTTGCAAAACACTTGCACAATGACTTCCTCTTAGCAACCAGCAGAATTAAACTTGAGCTCACCTAACTGGCTGTACCTTTTCTAAGATTCTTAATGCATTGAGTTTCCAATAAATACTGCAACCCCCCCCTTTTTTCTGCGTGTTTTCATTGAAATGAATACTCGTGAGCATCCTCACATGCAGCTCCCATAGAGACATGGAAGCTGGTTGCAGCCTGAAATACCAAGTGATCCCTTAACCAATTTCCTTTTTACAGCTGATTCTCTGCACATTGATAATGTATAAAAAGATCTGGGCTTTCAGCACAGTTCTCATCCAAGTGCTGAAGGCAGCATTTAAAAATCGAGCACTGCAAAGTTCCTAAAACCTACGGCTGTTTTAAAGGCCAAAGTCCGACTGAGATTCCCTCTTTGAATAAAACCAGGTTTTGAACCAGTTTCTGGTTTTGTGGGAATAACAAGGACATGATCGAGACAGGGCAAGCTAATGGGCTACTCAGAGCATCAGGGTCAGACAAATTATTTTGGAATCAGCTGCCCTTCAGCAACTCCTCTAGACAGGTTTGTGCTCTTTAAGATCCTCTCCCACTGCAGCGTGGAACGACTTGTGTTGAATGATAACCTGGGTTGGCTTTTTTCCAACCTGTGCAAAAGCTACCAATAGAAACATTTAGCTAACATTTCATAAGAGATTTTTTAATAAATACTGGTCATCAGAAATGTTTGCTGAATGTGACCTGAATGTAAATGGAGAAAACTCCCTGCTGATTAGCAGCTACACTCATATTCCTCCCTTATTTAAGCTTCTTTCCTCCTACAAGCCAGACTTTGCCTACTAGCCTTCACCAGGATACAGTATTTGTCAAGGATGCTGATAACAGTGGCTGCGACTATGTTTAACTGAGGGTGGATGACCATTAATCTATTTAAGTTCTTGCCACAGTGAGTACATTTTAGAAAGTGCCACCTGGAAGGAGCATTCTGAGCTTCGTGGGGATTTTTAACTCCATTAATTTGTAAAACAGAATGACTGCCAAAAGCTTAGAACCCGTCCTTGCTGCTTTTGTACTTTCCATTTGACTCCCTTCTGGTGATGAAACAACAGCTATTCACAAGTGGATAACTGAGGTCCCTGAGAGAGAAACTTGTTAAAATTTTAATAATGTCTCAGCTATGTTTATAATTCTGTGGAGAGGCTCTGAGCTAAGCAAGCCAAAGAATCTGCCATGTTACATCAGAGGCTTTGATCCCAGTGACCTCTGTTCTGGAAACAAGAAGTGCTTGTGCTGCACAAATCTCTCTAAACGTGACAAAAATATGTGTGAGATTGTCTGTGCTCTGCTAGATAACAATCGTCATCAGGTAACTTCAGACACTTAAATGAGAGCAGCTCTGTGATGGGAGGTTGGCCAACAGCCAGCGTCCATGGGGTGTGTATGAGGGTGCTGGTGGATTAAGCTGATGCTTTCTAGGACCTTGAGAGCACCCCCAGGCAGATGTGTTGTTAACTGGAAGAGCAGAGACTGCAAACTGCACTCTGCAGCATGATAGCCTGAGAATCTCCTGAGTCTTATCACCAGCTCACACCACACAGGGACCTCCTGCCTGATAGAGATGCTCAGCTTCCCGAGGCTGCCTCACTCCTGTGCTCTATTCACCTTGTACTTCTTTGACAAGGAGGAGGGGCTGTACAAATTTGTTTTTCAAGCTAAATGAAAACTGTCATTTCATGCTTGCTTGTCTTGGCACCTCTCATATCTTTCCATTTTACAGGGCTAGTGGCAGAGTTCTCAGCAGGGAGGGAAATACTTTGGTCATCCCACAATAAGGTGAAGTGACTCTTCAAGGTACCTCAGTGGCTCAGCAGCAGGATTCCTCACTGAAGGATTCTGCTCAGGTGACAAAACCACACAATTTAACAACCTGACAGGTTGCTGCGTCACTCCAACCTTCCCAGACTGCTGCACAACATGGTACTAGTGAAATAAGGCCACTCAGTCTCACAGGTTTCTTTCCCCTTATGCTAGTATGACCTTCCTCTATTCTCATGTGAGAGGATACCCAGGAACATGCTAATTCCATATGATACAGGGAAGTGACAATTTGTCCCTGCTCCTTCCCGCTTTGCTGAGCCCTCTTTAGCCTGGTCTCCTGGGGTAAACCACTGAACTGACTTCCCTTCACCTTCCCACTGCATCAGGGAAGGAAGTTAAAAGCACCTTTGCAATGTATACAGCTGCTCCACTCCCTTTGGTGGGGAAGGCGGAAAAAACTCTCAGGTCCCTCAGCCTCAGCAGTGAGAACCATGTCAGTCTGATAGCATGATTGTGCTGAAGTCAGGCTGGAGCCACAAGGGAACATTTGGGTTACCCTGCATGGTGGTGTGTGCCTGGGTAGTCTGTGAGGTGAAAAAGACAAATGGGGCATCTATGTGCCCTTCAACCCTCTCTCCACTTTTCCTGGGACAGCTCTGTAGCAGTGCTGCATTCACACAGAATCACAGAATCACCTTGTCTGGAAAAGATCTTCAAAATCATCAAGTCCAACTATCATCCCGACAGGGACAAGTCCTCAACTAAACCATATCCCTATGCACTATGTCTACACAACTCTTTAATGCATCCAGGAAGGAGGACTCCACTACTACCCCGGGGAACCCATTCCAATGCCTGAACATTTCAATCCCATTGCTTCCTTGCAGATATACAGCTGCAGCAGGTGACAGAACCTGTGTCAATAACCAGTGAATGAGAGTCTCTCACCCTAGTCTTCACACTCCATATCAGTCCAGTTGATGCAGTAGTGTTTTACATCATTGCTCTGTCTCTTCTGAGGAAATGGAATGAGACCCAGTCTTCCTAAAAGGGCCACTTTCAAAGCACAAAGAAAAAGCTTCTCAGAAGGGAGACAAGCCATGGGAACCGCATCAGGTAGTCTTTTTCCATCTGAGTCTGAGTTAGTCACATATTCAAGATCACAGTCCTGTTAGGGCATAACCCACCCAGCTGCATGGTCTTCCAGCCTTCAACACTACCATCCCCAAGGAAAGAAAGGCATAAAACACAAAAGTTTGAGTCACAAATGAAGGGTGGGTGAGGAGGATTAGGCGAGGCCATGCTGACTAACCCACCCCAGCAGCAGGCAAGTATTGCTCCCAATTTGTCCTGAGGGAAACGAACCTGTCTGTGATGAAGTTCACAGTAGTGTTGCTGTTGTAGAAATGTCTGAACTCTGATCCTGGGCTGTCTTGGTCAAATGGGATCCCAGGCCTGGGTCTGGCCAGATTTACCTGGAAACATCACAAAGTCGATGACAAAAAGCAAACCAGGGACAGGTCTTTGCTGCTGCTACATCTCACAAAGGAAAGTTGAATCCCTTGAGGCAGAAACAATTTATCTACAGCCCAAAATGACTCATTAGGAGCTGTTTCAAACAATTGGTTTCTGTGTATTGAAAAGGTACATCCTCATGAATTTGGCAAGGACACAAATTCAGACTATTTTATAGTCTGCTTTGTAGAGCTGTACGCAGGGCTAATGACAGTTCAGTATTAATTGTGTATGACTGGCAATTTGCAGAGACACAGTGTCTGACTAGAATCTTGTTCCTGCTTTTACCATTTCCAGTTCTTGAACAACAAAACAATTGGAAATTAGAGCACTACTTTCTCAAATGGCTTTATCTGATGCTTTCAGAGTATGATACAATTAAGCATTTACTTGTGAGGCCCTGTATGGACAGCATAAAATTTATTCAGGCTCAGCCTCAGAGCAGCCTCTCCCAGACTAGAGTGTGATGGCTGTTTGTTAGCTACTGGCAGTGCCAAAATAACTCTTTGGAGAGGCAGCTTTACAGCTGGCTGGGAGGAAACAAGATGGTCAGTACACATTGCACAGTGAACCAGCTTACCTGTTCAGCCACACTCTCAAACAGATGTAGAAATGCACGAGTGCTTCTTATCACAAGCAACACATGTGAGCGAGGTCTGAGACCTTGCTGCTTTGAATTTCCAGGAATTAGCTGGTGGTGTCTTAGCAGTGTCAAGATAAAACAGCTTGTCTGCAAGGCCTGCTGTTAACTTTCCTTTGCATGTCTTGAGATACAGACAGCTCTGAATAAAAAGCATTTGGTGCTGTAGATTCTGGTCTCTAATTCAGTAGGATGAAGACAACTGTTATGCAGCAATTATACAGTGAAAGGCACTTAGTCAGTGCAAGGGAGAAATGGTTGATAAATCTAATTCTTCATTTACAATGGCTTCAAATGCCTCAGGTTAGCGACACAGATTTTAAACTCTGACTGTTGTTTAAATTAATTGCAAAATTCTGACTTCCATGTGACCAAAATGACAACTCGAATGTGCAGCCATCCAAGTGGCATGATTTCCATGGAGATTAGACACACGCACAACAATGTCTGCAGCCCCTTCCACAGCTTATTTCAAACAACTGATGTGGTTTAGTTTGTCTCTCTGTGCTTCACCTTTCTAATGGTTTCCAGAAGGACTGTTCATTCCTATGCACTAGCACAGCTGGGCTGTCAGTAGAAAGGATGTAAAGGATCTGAGAGGATCCCCTCTCCTGGAGGTTCTGGTGCATGGATGTGGTCTGAGCTAGATATAGAGCTGTTCCTCTAGAAAGTTTAAATCCAAGCACAACTTTATGTTTTTTAAACTGCAGTTAAAAGACTTACCAGCTGGTGACTAGTTCAAACTATTTGACGAGACTGACTGCTGGCTTAGTTATGCCCTCTCTGGGTAAACCTTTACTTACATTTCAGTTCCTGCAGATAGACACCTTTTCCCAGGAGTCTGTCTTTCTCCAGACAGCTACAATTGGATGCTGGTGAAGCGCATATGTAACTTTCATTAAAACTGGTGTTTCAGCATATGGCACTGGGGGACTTCCATGCAAGACAGGAGATGGTACTGTGTTCAGGAATAGTTTGGTTCCCTGGACTCTTGGTTTACAAGGAAATCTGCAGCAATTTGGTTTCGGGCCTCTTCCCACAATGTTCTTAAATCTGTTATTTTTGCATGCTGCTTGCTTTTCGTCTTGTGCAACCACAGTTTGCCTAGTAAGGCAGACCAGTTTTCCACAATCTCATATTGAGAGTGGAAAGGTTTGGGACAGGAACTAGCCTCATGAGAGCTGGTGCCAGTATTGATTAGGACTCACTGAATTCAGAGGGCTTCCCAACGTTATTCCATGGAGAACTCCAGAGCAGGTCCTTTTGCTAACGTATTTCTTAATGTTTGCCTGGATGCCATCAGATCCTCTAACCAAGCCATTGAGAATTGGGCACTGAGAAGATGAAGCTAATTACAAGCAGGGGTAGAATGAAGAAAGACAGATAAGAGTGAAGCTGTTTGAAACACCTCCCACAGGAAGTTTTTCCCTCAAGGAAACTCTGGCAACAGTTGTACAAACACTCAGGTGGCATATGCCCTCTATCTGATGGGCTCAGTTCCCTGTTGAGTCCCACATGGCTATGCCCATGAGTTTTGTTTCCCTGTTTTTCCCAGTCCCACTCAACGACCTACCCCTCCCTGCCTTGCTCCTCCAGTGGGGATAATGTGCAGCAGTGCTGAGGCCGGGTGCTAGACTGAGCAGTTGCCCAGTTTGACTTTTTGTTGAACATGGGTGTTTGGGATTACTAACTCCCTTTCTAAGAGTGTGCTTGACATTTCAGCTTGTCCTGTGACACTGTTCAGCACTGCTGAAAAACTAGGCTTCATCGTCAATTTGAAAGTGTGAGTATCTGAGGGGTGACCCCGTGAATGTTGACAAATATGGAAAGAGTGGGTGTCAGGAGGATGGAGCCAGGCTCTGCTCAGTGGCATCTAATGACAGGACAAGGGGCAATGGGTGTAAGCTGGAACATGGGAGGTTCCACATCAATATGAGAAGGAACTTCTTCATGGTGAGAGTGACAGAGTACTGGAAGGGGCTGCCCAGGGGGGTTGCAGAGCCTCCTTCTCTGGAGATGTTTAAAACCCACCTGGCCATGTTCCTGTGTGACTAGATCTAGGGGAGCCTGCTGTGGCAGGGGGATTGGACTGGATGATCTTTCAAGGTCTCTTACATTCCCTAATGTTCTGTGAATCTGTCTGTCTGTGGGTGGGATGTGAGTTAGCAAAAGGGACACCCAAGACTCATTTGAGTTTTAGGTAGGTAATTTATTGCTGGCAGACGTAGGGGGGAACGCTGACACCTCCACAGCCGTACGCACACACTGGCTGGAGAACCAGGATTATATGTTACCAAATAATACATATTCATAAGATTTGCCCGCTACGCCTATACATATTCATATCCTGTCCCTGCCTCTCCCTGCTTCTCACGTAAATTAGGTCTCCTCCCTTCTGAGCAAGTGCAGTTCCTTGTGGGAGTGGGCTCGGTGGTCTTTCATCTCCATTTTAAGAGGAAGTAAGACATCTTCCTCCTATGAACCCCAGTAAACTTCACTGGTGGTGCATGCCTAGATCTGAGTTGTTACTGATCCAAACTGCAGAGCCAGTTTCCGCTGGTTTTGCTTCTTTTAATGAGGGACCCGAGCAGCTGTGTGCTTCCTTATCAGCTTGTTTAGGTAGCTCAGAAGCAAGGTCACTGTTCTACCCCTACTAAGCACCTCACTTGTTATCTCCTACAGAAGCTATTTGCCTGCTTGCCTAAGCCTCATCCCTGGCTAGGTAATACTGTTACATGCTAGCCACCTCATCAGATGATAGCGACCCCAAGGGAAATACTTCCCTCCTCAGTCCCATCTTCCCATTTATGGTCTATTCTCATTGCTCATAAGTGAGAACCTTCTCCCGTGTTTCCTGAGGTCTGTCACAAGCACCCAGTGCCAGATGTCACGTCTAACTTCCCCTGTCAGAATTCCACACCGAAGCTCTGAGCCGCGATTTAAAGGTTGAAAGGCAGAGGCAGACGAGGAGAACAGCCGGAACAGCGCGTTTGTCCCCTGTGCAGAGGAAAAATAAACACCCTGCTGGCCGCAGGTCCTGGCCCAGGTGCGCACAGGCCGCCTCAGCCGCTGCTCCTGGGCCGCTCCCCCTGGCGCCGCTGAAGTTGTTCCACCGGCAGCCGGTGCCCTGGTCACGGCAGGTCACCGTTTAACCCTTCCTGCCGAGGGCCGTCACAGCCACAAAGGTGTTTTCCGTCCCAGAGGTGACCCGGTATGTTCCCCTGCCCCCCTCCCGGGTTGCCGGAGCTCTGCTTGGGCCCTGCCGCGGGGCTCGGCAGAAGCCTCGTAGCGCTGCCCGCTGCTCGCCGGCCTGAGGGCAGCCACGGCTGAGGGGCCGGCGCCATCTTCCGGGCTCGTTCCCCCGGCGGAGGGGCAGAGCGGGGTCAAACTGCCCGGGGAGCAGTGATGGCGGGTGCAAAGGTTGCTCAGGGCACCTGGGGAAGCGGCACCGGCGCTGGGGTGTGCTGAGAGCCCTGAGCAGCTGCAGGAGCTGCTGGGGTTCGCACCTCTTCCTGCCCTTTGGCCACTGCCGCCGTGGGCAAAGTCACAGTATCACAGCATGATGTGATGGAGACGGGAAGTGCCCTCTGGAGATCATCTAGACCATCCTGCCTGGCCAGAGCAGATAGCACAAGAACATGTCCAGGTGAGTTTTTAACGTCTCCAGAGACAGAAACTCCACAACTTCCCTAGGCAGCCTGTTCTAGTTCTGTGTTACTTTCAAGGAGAAGTTGTTTCTCCTTACATTTAGGTGGAAGGTGTTGTATGACTGTTGCCCCTTGTCCTGTGACTGGGCATCACTGTGCAGGGTCTGGCCACATCCTCCTAACACTCACCCTTTAGATATTTAGAAGTGTTGATGAGGCTCCCTGCTCAGACTTCTCCAAGCTGAAGAGCTTTTCCTCATAAGGGGCTCCAGTCCCCCAAACATCTTTGTGTCCTTCCACTGGACTCCCTTGAATAGTTCCTTGTCTCTCTTCATCTGGGGAGCGCAGAACTGGGCACAGGATTCCAGATGTAGCCTCACCAGGGCAGAGCAGGGAGAGAGGAAAACCTCGTTTGATCTGTTGGCCATATTCTTCTTGATGCACTGATCTTGTTGTTCACAAGGATACATTGCTGGACCATGGTTGACCTGTTGTCCACCAGAACACTCACTCTGAAGCAATCCCAGGCCTGACCTCAGCACTGGGAGAAAATACTTTCATCAGCCCTTGTAAAGAAAGTCCAGGTGGTGGCATGGGAAGAACCGTGATGAGAAATGGTGTATGGGAGGAGGATGAGCAACCATGCCTCCTCTGCCATGAACCTCTGCTCAGAGAGAGCAAGTAGCTCTGGCAGAAGTACGGTAATGGCCAAAAAAGCACTCGGTATGTTGTGGTCTGGGTTTGCTCTCTTCTCACTCAGTAGTGTCGGTATTTATAATTTATAGACTTGCATTCCTCAACAGCTTCATTAAGGAGCAGAGAAACCAGTGTGGCACCTTGTGCTCACCTCCTACTGGCTGCTGATTGCCGAGTGCTTGTGTGGAGAGAGGCTTTACACTGTGCGGTACAATGCCACACATGTCCTTGGTACTCCTTAGACTTGCTCTACCTAGCAGGATGCTAACTCTTATGAAGCAGAAAGAAAAATGTTTGTCTTCCTTGTGCAAAAAGTGACCGGAAGGGCACTTTGCCTGTTTGAAGATGGCGGGTTGTGTGCTCTGCTCATGTGCACTGACACTGGGGACAAGATCTGGGGGCCTAGTTAGACACTGCCCTGCGAGCGAGCAAGAGCAGAGAGTGCTGCACTTAACTTGTCTGCATGTTTCCATGCAGAGCTTGGGACTGGTGGACCTGTGCCTGTCCATAGACATGCCTACAGAGTCTGGGGGGTGTTAAATACAGGTCTTCCTATTTGCTCTTGACAGCCTTCTGAATTTGGTGCCGACCTCAGAGGAGGAGAGCATTGACTGGTTATGGGCTTCTGGGGAACACAATTTAGCAACTATGCTGAGATTTCATGGAGCTGTAAAAAGTAGGTGAGTTGCACCACATCCTTGTTCTTTCAGTTAATGCAGCATCAGCCTCAAGAAATTTTCATGGCTTTTATCCAGTGGATCAAAAAGGAATCTCATTTGCACATCTTCACCTTGATTGCTGCCACTTTGCATGGAAGGAGGCAGTTGACATGAATTATAGGTTCTTGTCTAATATACATTATGGAAAGTCTGGCCTAAATAAGCTCCCAGTCTGCTGCTGTGGGAATGCAGAATGAGTGTTATGGAGTCACTGCCTCCCTCTGCATTTGCCAGGAACTAACACTTCTGACTCCTTCAGCTGGTTTCACAGACTTCAAGCCCTCTGCTCCAAGGCCTGTCTCTCACTAGGTGTGGGGATGACAACTTATGTCTGCTGCTTCTAGGCACCACTCTGATATTTCTTCTAATGATCACTTCTTGCAGTAACCCCTGTGGTGGTGCTTCTGTTGTGAATCAGGAAACTAGAAATAAATCTCTTCCTCTCAAGGGTGTTTTGTGGTTCAAACAGAGGGTTGCAACCGAAGGACTTCTTTTGTTTTGCCATTGGCTCAATATGATTGTAGGCAAATAATTTCTCCTCTCTGGAAGTCTGAGGAGCCTGTATCTCACATGAAAAAGTGGTCAGGTGTGGAATTGCTTGTGTAGTGGTAAAGAAGTGTTTTGTTCTTGCGTAGTCATCCTTTATTACTTACCACATCTAAGAAAATGGTAGAGTTCATCAGTGTAGGGGGAAATGCCTTCAGAGGAATACTGAATTCACTGAAAAATACAGCTTTGTGAAATTAAATTGTTTGGGAATCTGGACTGAGTTCAGTGAATTGTTAGGGCCAAAAATTAAAAGGGAGAACTTTTTCAAGGAAAGCTTTGTTCTGACAGTCTCAGAATTAAAATTAAATGTGACGTCTTTTTTGGTCAAAAGTGTTGTTCATTTAAATCACTAAAATTTCTTGGAAAGAAAATTAAACATTTAGTGTGACCTGGAGGAGTTCAGAGCTGACTGAAAAAGCCTTGAAAAAAGACTCAGACTGTCTGAGATCTGCCTATTTTATGGGTTATTTAAGGTTTGATGTGCCCATTCTACCATTGCTTGTCCTGTAGGCAAGTGTGGTATACCTGTCACGTGCTGAATTCCCCACTGATGACAAAAGTTAGTAAACTGTTTGGATACGTATGCCTTAATGTCCATTCCAAGTAGATTTGTACCATTGGAAGAAATATCACTGTGGGATCTAGTCCCACAATCTCCTGTATTCTGTTTCGCCCTTTGATGATCAATCAGGCAAGTAACTCTGTTCTCGTGTTAACTGTCTTGTCCGGTCATATGGATGTCCTCGGTTATCCACTGCATAATTAATGCACATGGATGCCATCGGCATTTCTTGTCTGTAGTTGGATTTTCTACTCGTCCCTGTCTGTTTAAACCAGTGCCTTTGCTTGACTCTGATCCGGCTGGAAAGTCAGGCATTTGCAGTAGTGCAGTTTATCTACTGTTGGTGGAGGGTGGCGCATCAGCCCCCCTTGTCGGTGCTCCTTTCCCTGCTTAACTTCTGCGTTGGCTTTTTCATCTGCGTCACAAGTAATAGTGGTGGAGAGAGCGGTGGAGGGGGCCGCAGAGCGGGCCAAAGGACTCGCCGGAGAACACTTCAGAGGGCCCTTCGCAGGGCTGGCCAAAGGACTTGGCAGGGGGGGTGCAGCGGAGGGGGAGGGGCATCAGCTGAGCCCGGCAGCAACTGAGACACGTTCGCCTTCGGCTCCTGGTGCTCAGTTGAAACCGATATTCCCTCTAATTCAGCTTTCTCGGATATTTTTGTAGTTTCAAACAATTGCTTTGAAGTTGAATCAGTCTGCAAAGCTTGTAAATCACTCGTCAATACAGACGACTCGGGAGTTAGCACAGTAAAAGCAAAAACTTGTTCTCTCCTCATTTCTTTTAAAGTTTCTCAGCTCAGACACCACAGCATAGCTAGCTTGCCAGCTTCCCTTGATCCTTGGCCAATTTCTTCCCACAGGGATTTTCCTATCTCCTCCCATGTGCTCAGCTCCAAGGCCACGCTGACACCAGGGATCAGGGCTCTATCTCTTGTCCAGCATAGTAGTTGCTTCAGACTGCTGCTTTCATAGCGTATCCCTCTCTTAGAGAGGATATATCTGAAGAGCTTAACTGCTGCCTCTTCTTGTCCCATAGACTTCCCTATGTAGGTAGCTGAAACGCCACGCCATAATTGGAGATTAAGTTTCTATCTCAAGCCTAGTTTATCAGTCCGTTAACCGTATGAATATCATACGTAATTCCTCTCACAGAGAGAAAATATTGGAGGAGGTTTACAATGACTAATCCCCGTCTCCTCCCTTCGTTGCTGGCCCCCACCTGATCAGGGTGAGATTCCTTATTCCTCGAGGTGCACCTTCTTCCCCAGACGCTGGGCTAGGGCGTCTGCTG
>JAOXOE010000602.1:20730257-20769097 GCA_028565055.1 Phoeniculus purpureus
TGTGGAGTCTCCTTCTCTGGAGACATTTAAAACCCACCTGGACGTGTTCCTGTGTGACTGGATCTAGGTGATCCTGCTACGGCAGGAGGATTGGACTAGATGATCTTTTGAGGTCACTTCAAATCTCTAATGTTCTGTGATTCTGTGTAATACATGGACAAGTTTTCTCAGAGAGGCTAGTTAGCTCCTTTTCTGATACCTAAAATAGCATCAGCAAGAAATCATCATTTTGAGCAAGAAAATGAGATAAAACATAGAACATAGAGTTCTAAGTCAGCTAAATACTGATAAGCAGTATTTTGTTTTGCTTTTGCAAGAAATCACTAATTGCCTATCATACATCTGCAGTGAATTCATTCTCTTCAGTGTTAGAATAGAGAGGCATCACCTTGGAAATCTCTCAGTGCTCCCTCCTGATACAACTGGGTGTCAGCTGGCTTTTTTCATAGATTCTTACTTAGGGTCACTGTCATTCTAAACCGTCATCATTAAATACTGAGATATACAGTTGGCTTTAAGTACTTTTTTTACCCCTTCATCCTTCTAGATAAACTTTGCACAGAAGGTTCAGCTTGGCTTTTCTTTTTTAAACAAGATTTTAGGCTACAACTGCACAAAATATAGAAGCTTCCTCACTGTGAAATGAACAGATAGACTGTGGACATGGTGTTTATGTGTTTTCTTCACATTTTTATTATAAAACAGGTAGAGTCTCTGTCTAGAGGCAAGGATAAATTTCTGTCATTTAATCACCTCTCACCTTGTTTCTGCTATTACACGACCATTTCCTTGTCTCACTGCAGAGACCTTCAGAACAGTTTGTGTGTATGTTTTTAAGATAACTGAATTGCTCCATGAGCAGCACCACTAATGATGCCTGGTTTCTGTGGCTTTGTGACCGTCCTCAATGGAAACCCATCACGAAGGCACATTGGGATACCCCAAGGGCAACCAGATCTAAGTTTTGCATGGAATCCAATCTGCACTGTAGGTGATTCTGCTCTGGTAGGGGGTTGGACTAGATGATCTTTCAAGGTCCCTTCCAACCTCTAATGTTCTGTGATACCTCGGCTTCTCCAAGGGTACTGTTAGTCAACAACCATGCTACTTCTAACTTTGGGCATTCATCCTAGGATGCAGAAAGGATTCTCTACATGAAGAAAACTGAGGGAGCAGCTACCATCACAGGCAAGTGCTTGACAAGAACTTCAGTACCAGCAGTTAAAAAGTAGGCTCTTGGCATTGTCCTTACAAATAACATACCTGAACAAAGGGACTTCTTACTATGTTCTCATTTCTGAAAGATCTGCATTTACCTGTCTCATGTGTGAATTTGCAACAAGACTAGTGCAGCACAAAGGTAGGAACACCCACTGCCTGAGAGGATACTGTTCCCAGCAAAGCAGCACAGATCTCTCTCATCAGTCCAACTGCAAAATGCACTGACTGCTCCCTGCTTGTGGAGAAAGGTCCGATTTGTCACAAGCAGGAAGTGTGTGCTGTACACATGCAAAATAAAGCACAATCCGTGTGCAAGAGGAAACAGGACATCGGCTTGTAGTCCTCTGCAGCAAGGGCACAGATAGCTGTAAGCAAGCACAAAGTAAAGCCAGAAAGCCTTTTTAAAAATAAAGAACTTTATGGATATTCCAGCTTTTAAAGAAAGCTAGAAAAAATAGAAAGCTACCAATAGGGCTCTTTGAAACAAAACCACACCAATAAAACACAAGCAGTGGGTAGCAGAGGGATGGATTAGGAGGGAGAGATGCTCCATTTCAGTGGAAACACTGACCCCAGTGACCTGCTCTTCCCTTTTCAGTCAGGGCACTTTGGGCAAGTGCTCCAAGGAGAAAGGTATTCACTTAGGAATGGCAGCATGATGAGGTAAGTTGCCCATGACAGCAGAGATAGCAGTGGCTGAGCCTGGGTGTCACTGGGATGTTTCCCTAGAGCTGAACACACTGCCATCCAAGACTTGGAAAGCACCATTTCCTTTATGTGCTATCCCAGCCAGACTGCTTGTATAGCTAAGGGGGAGAACAACTCCAGTCCACTCAAGGTAGCACTGCATCTCTGCCTTTGCCCACTCCCACGTGTCACCTGAACTGACTTGTGCAGTGCTAAGGGGAAGGCTGGATTCCTGCTGGCACACACATAAATAACATACCAATATGAAATGAAGCCCTAACGGGGCTTCTGAGGGATATCGGTTCTGCTGTGGCATGGGATCCCTGTGTGACTTTCGTCCTCTACCCCTCACTTACCTGTGAAACAGAGAACAAATTTTGTGTCTGTACTGTGAGAACAAACAGCTGAAGCAAGGAAAGCATCACCTACTTCACATCAACATTAAAGTTAATAATTCCTTGTTCCTTTCTTTACACATGACAGTTGTCACAGTCCTAGACTCAAGTATTTTCAGCTCAAACAGTATGCTCCTGCACTGCTATCTTTAATTGCCATGTTCCTGCCAAGCCTCAGTGCTTCACATCGGGCTTTATCCACGTGAGACCTGTCGCAAACAAAGCAGCCAGCTGACCCACTTAACTCCGATGTGAAGGCACATGAAGCTTCACTCTGGTCAGCAAACAAAAACGAAAATGCAAGAGCACGAGGCTTTGATTAAAAGGAAGTGAGCAAATGGCTTCAAGGCTCGTTGTGCGCACATGGGCACGTCTGTGTGTTCACTCCTTGCAGAAATGAGTTTGTTCAGGAAGAAGCATCCCACACAAAGCAGGTAGCCCTCACCCAGCATGAATGGGGTTGGAGATTTCCTGTTAGCATGAAGGTCCTGCCAGCTATGCCATAGGCCTCTCTGACCTGGAGTGACTGCCTCCAGGGAGCCAGGAGACAGTCCATTCTCCCTGGCCAAAACATCAAGGAAGGTACCAATTAGTGTTAATTGTGGCATTCTTTGTGTTGTGATAGGAGTCTGAGCCAAAACTCACCAAATCTGAAGACAGGCTCCTGGCAACAGAGACCATATTTTTTCCTGGTTGCCCTAAAGCCTCTGAGAAGAGACACGTAGAGGTCAAGCTAACAGAAACCCTATTTTTGCCTTGCACTTCAATTTACATTAAACAACATTTCAATACCATTTCCTCTTCCCTCATAATACCCCATTCAGACCCTTTAACCTCTTCCTGTGCTTGTTCTCCACAGCCATCTGCTGTTATTTCATGGCTATCTGTGTTATTTTATCTCTTTTCAACCACCTAAACACCATCAAGTTCTCATCTCCCCTTTCTTTAGTACTTTCACATCACACATGCACACACCTCAGCGGCGCATATTCCTTTAATGTTTGAAAAACATTTCCTTTTTATCCTCATCCAAATATTAAGCCAACTGGAAAGTGACACATCAAGGTTAGGAATGCAATCTGCTCCTGACAAGGGAAAAAGCTGAGCTTTGCAAGAGAGGCTAAGTGGATTAAGATCTTTTTTAAAGATTAGGTCACTTCCTTCAGCCCAAATGCAGATTTCTACTGAAATTAATGGAAGTGCTTACAAAATGCAATGGGAAGGCTGACACTGAACGGCGACAGCAGCGTGCTCAAAACAGATTGTTCAAATCACTGACCCCAAATGGTACTTTAACAAGCAACCAACTGAATCTATGTGATGTATTAACACAGTAGGACTTCACCTTGTAGAATTAGGAGCTGATGGGGAAAAAGAGCTGAGCTAGTAGTTATCAGGATAAAAACCTGGGCTGGGATCTGTTTGCCTACACTGACACTAACAGACAGGTTTGTCTTGGGAGAATGCATACTGCCTCCATACTGGTCCTTTGCACCCACACAGCTCCTGCCAGCCCAGTTACAACAGTCTGGCAGCTCCAGTAGCTCCAAGCCGGAATGGTTTGCTTTTTAGGACACAATTCAATATGCACTTTAAGCACTGCCCAGCTAACAGATCACAAAGGTCAGGTCTTTGTGTGGAGTAGCAGAAGGAAAAGTCTCACACTTCCTCTGTCCATTGCTTCTGGGCAGATGGACCCTACCCTTCTAACAGGAAGACCGGCAAACACAGCCCACCACCTGACAGTCACTTCTAACCCCTTCCAGCTCTCACAGAAATAAAAAAATCCTGCAGGCACTCACTCCTGCTCTCTCCCCTCTGCCAGAGGAACAGTAATTCTGAGTACACCCAGTAAGCCCGAGAAGTCCTGCCTTCCTTCTCAAAATGGTGCAGTGCTTTCAGCCTTGTCGAGCCACTGTGACAAAAGTGACACTACTTTCCCACTTGTTTTAAAGCGGCAAAAACTCAGGCAAGCTGGGGGGTTGTGGGATGCTGGCAGCAATGCACCCTAGGGAGCAAGCAGCCTGATTCCAGACCTGTACCTGCTCTCCAAAGCTCTTTTCTCAGTCAGCTCTGGAAAAATACTCTGAAAAATCCACAGGCCTTTCCAGTGACACTACCATAAGAAACAGTTTTGTTTTTCTCTTCCCTGTTCTTTAAACTTTCAAATCCTTTCAGGCCCTACAACAGGTCAAGTGCAGGGTTGAATTTGCAGCCAGGAAAAGGGGGTGACCTCGGTGCCCACAGGCACCCATCTTGCTGTCTCGAAGTCCATCATTTGTGCTCACAACCTTGCCTGCTCTCTTCAACATCACATGAAGCAGCATTTTCATCCCTGATATTCCCACAACTCACGTGGGAGCTTCTGTGTAGTTAATTTTTTCCGATCACAGTAGATCTGCATCGAAACTGACCACAGACACTCAGGTGTGCAACCAGTCCAAGCCTCCCAGGGCAGCCAGCATCCCTGTCCCTGCCATATGCTTAATTAATGCTGTGTGGCAGAAGCAGCAAGAGGCCTCACTGCACCCTGCATGGGAGAAAATGTTTCACTTTAGGAATTCTCAGTCATGCAGTTAACCACTTCCTCAGCTTGCTCTGACAGCTGCTGGCCTCGGGCAGGCAGGGCGGTGCCTGGATCAGTGGTGCCAGGCAGCAGCCTGACACAGAACAGCCCTCCCCACCATCTCTCATGCATCCCTGGCCAAGAAAGTGCAGACTATTGCTACCTGGAGTTAGACATTTCAAGGCTTTGTGGGTTAGATTGTAAAGCTTGGAAAACAGGATGTGTTTGAGCAGCGTCTTGGACAATAAAGGAGTATGGTCAAAGAGGAGGTCTTGTGGTTATTCCTGGAAAACACCTAATGGAGATCACATCCACCATACTGCTGTTACCCAGTTGCCTTTCTCACCTGAAACAGCCCCCCCAGGGCAGGGATGTACACAGAGCCTCACACAGCCCTGCCTAGCTGCACCACACAGGCAAATTGAGAATTAAGCAGACCAGCTATCTGAAGGGAAAACAGGGCGAGGAGGAATTTGCTAGAGCTACTTTCTGCTTTGGTGGTGTGTAACTTGGAGCAGAAAGGATGTTACCCCTCAGAGCCATACACAAATCCTCCTTTGCACCTTCAGTTATTTGCAGGCAGGTTTTAGCCTTGTTCCTCAGGGCTGCAGCCATTTTAATCACCAGGTATGCAAGCAAACAGGCTTGTTACTGGCAGGAGCAAGTGTCACTTGCCCAGCCTGCTCTCCTCCTCCACTCGGGGCTCACGAGCAAGCACTAGCTCTTAGACTAGTTTGCAGCACACTCCTGCTGCACAGTGCAGCCTGAGCAACACACACAGACAAGAGAACTTCCATCTTTAATTTTGATCAGTCTAACACTGCCAAACTCACCAATGCTCATCTTTTCCTACAGAAGAGAGAGCTGCCTTCATGACTCCTTACTCCCCTCTATTTTGCAGACAATTCTACTCTTCTCTCCCTCCCTGGCCCCACTCCTCTTCTAGAACTTCAAGTGCTGGACAACACTGTGCACTCTTCAGCCCAGCTTCCCTTCTGCAAAACAGAGAAATCAGGATTGACAAGTTTCAACTAGCAGACTTTGTTAGCACCTAAATGTTTCTGAAGTTTGAAAACTACCTATGTAGGTGTTCAGTAAACCTGTTCCAGAAAGTCATTCCCCAGAGAAAGGCAGAGAGCTTACAAGTTATGCCTGGAAACCAAAGCCCCAGCACTCCTATCATCCCAGTAAAAGTAACTCACAGCCTGCTCTGAAATCAGTGTCTGGGAGCTTTGTGTTTGACCATTCATCTTGAACAGATGACTGGAGAGCTGAGAAATACAAATCAGTGCAAGGAGCGAGGCATAACTCATGACACAGCACGTCTGTCCACTTGTTACGGAAACTATGTTTGGCAAGTGTCAGGTGTCTGAATTTCTGCTTCTGTGCATCCCCCAGGCCAGCAGGGTATTAATAACACAGGCAGCCTAAAAACAGACACTATCACCACAAAAAGCCACCCTTCTGCTGAAGGTTCCTTGCTGTAGCCTGGATATTGTTGTGCTTTACTCAAACAGCACAGAATTGTTTCCTTTGCTTTCAGATTTGCCATGTAAGCTGATCTGAATTCAAGGAAGACCAATAAACGAAAGGAAAGGAAAATTACAGCAGGAAGTAAACCTAATTGTGAGCAAAGGCTTTCTTGAACGGAGTCCCATCAAGGCTCACTCTGTTGTGGAGCAGCAGCCAGGGTTCTAGCTTCAAGCACAAACCTTTTCAAGAGATCTGTAGGAGGAAAAGTCCCTGGAAGTTCATGCAGCTTGACAGTACAGCCCAGACATGGCAAGCAGTGTGAAAAAAAGCCAAACACAGAAGAAAGCAGCAAGCAGACACAAGCTTCCAGGTGAAGTAGAACACCAGGCACAAAGAGAAAGAGGGTAACAGAAGCAGAGTAGGAAGAAAGCAACTCCAGATTAAAAATGCAGGCTGAGGAGTCTGGATGGAAAGTGCAGGAAAGGAGCTGCTCAGGCTTTCATGAACACAGAACTGCAGTGGATACTCTAGATAAACAAAGCTGCTCTTAAGAAACCTTACACCTCCACATACTTAACAGCAGTATTTGTGGCAGCACCAAAGCAATGGGTATCACAGAATTACTGAGGCTGCAAAAAGGCATCTAAGTCCAGCCCATGACCTGACACTATCGCAGCAGTTAGACCATGGCATTAAGTGCTCTCCTGTAGACCCATTCAATGATTGATTAAGATCCAGAGCAGGTTTCTCCTGTATTCTTAAATCATTTTAGAGATGCATTAGTCACACCAGTGCAGCCAGTCACCCCAAACTGCTGGGACCAGACAAGCTTCTTTATAAATTAAGGAGCTCAATTCCCAGGAAACCTTGTGCTGCTTTTGTCCACAGGAGTGAACTGCTGCCTCCTGGTGTCAGACTGCACCCACGGGATCCAGCCACAGGAAAGAGAAAGAGCCACATTTTCCCTTCATCTTGACCCAGTAAGAGTCAAGAATAAAGATTTTAAAACTATCCATTTTGGGCAGATACACTTGGCTTCTCTTACCCTGCTCTCTGCTGTATCAAGTCCAGGTACAGCAGTTTTCAGAGCTGCATGCCAGTTACAAACAAATTATCAATTTCTGGGAACCTCGATGATTATCTCAAACCTTAGCTGAGGATGTACCTCCTCTGCGTGAACATCGCCCGATTCACATGAAATCAAGCCTGGAGAAGAAAGCCTGCAGAGAAGTGCTACTAAAAGGCAAGGGCTGCCAGTGACCATCCAGCCAGGCAACAGGCTTCCCTCGCATGCCCAAGATGCTAAGCATTTGATGTAAGGATATATTCATCCAAGTGCCTTCCACAACAATTTAGAGCAGCAAAAGAAAATGACCCAAGTGACCAAGAGAATGTCCTTGCAATCATGTTAAGTCTTAAAATAGCCAAGGAACTAATGCCAGCCACCTACCTGAGCAGCCACTTACTATCACCTGGCCTTCCCTTTGAAATCTTCTGCTAAGCCTGACCTACAGCCAACAGTGGCAGTGTTTAGTCTCAGACAATAGAAGATCAAGGCTAAGTACGGGTCACAAATCCCACAATGGAATGTCTGGAGATTTGCGGTAAAATATGAATTCTAAGTACGCAGATAACCTGCACTTTCAATGCAGACTGGGTAACTGCAGCCAGAATAAATCTGGTTGCACAGTGAACAGCTACAGTAAGTTTTCTGAACTCCAGTTGTATACTGGTGAAAAAACCCTGCAACCCTGCCTTCCTGTTCCTGGTTCACCCACCCAGAGCCTTATCACAGTACTGCCATGTGCTTATTGCCTTCTGAAGCAGAAGATACCCTGGTTTCACACAGGCAGTAAAATGGTAACACAGGGACAAGATTCTGCAGGGCTGAAAGGACAAGAGAACTCCTCGAACAACCCAGACTGCTCAGATCACTGGTGCATCTTCAAGAGTTTTACTGACTCTGAGATAAGCTGATTGTCCTCATCAGTTCAGCTAGAAGTACTTTTCAAAGCAACCACAGTTTGTAGGTCCTTCAGCATCTTCTGAACCAGGCAACAGAAGGTTTATTGCACAAAAAAACCCAGAGACTTAGCAAGTTGCCTTTGCCTGGGCAGCCCAGAGGTAAAGCAGTCCATCAATACACACACATTCAGGACCTCTGCAGCATGAAATGCTGATAGCGTAGCAGACACCAGCCAACACAGCAGTCACCCCAAGTCCTCCACAGTAGGTTACGTTCTCAAACACAGATCTTTTGCCTGCACAGGGAATGGAATGGGAAACTTGCATGACGCTGACTTCAGCCACCTTCCTCTGTTTCATCACCTTCCTAACTCCAATTCTTTCCAAATCCTTTGCAACCACTGCACATCCTGCCAAAGGCTCAGTTTCTCAGGCATGACTGAAGGCAGGGCTGAAAGGCACTCGCTCAGGCAGTGAACTGTTCTGTCTCTGCCCAGGACTGTACAGACAGCTCATGACTGCAAACAGGAGATAAAATTCCAAGTATGTCTTCTGTGTGGAAAAACCTCCATCGCCCTCTATTTGGGTAACACGTGAGAACTGGCACGAAACACAAACACTCAGTTAAACAAAAGAACTACTACCAAGAGCCAACACAGTTGAAAAATGGTTCATTTTTTTTATAACCCATCATTAATTATAAATGTAAGACACAGCCTGCACCAGGAAGTTCTGAATGGACAGCCTCACATTATCTTTCCAAACAGTGAGTGCTAATGACAAATTGCAGAATTAACTGAAAGCTCTGGCACAGCACATGGTCAAGAATATCTTCAAAGGCAGAGAAGACCACACGTCCCCTGATAGCTAAATGTGAGGGGGAGGATTTGGGAACAGATTCCTTGCCCAGGCAAGACTGAAACCAAGCTGGGGCAGCAGACCCACTAGAAGCTCCACCTTACCAGTTTTCAAGCTGAGGAAAGACATGGCTACACCATAAAAATTAAGGCTATTTCTGTTTCTTCAGGTTTGGTCTTTTTCTTGGCTGCTTCTTTGGTCTCTGCGCAGTGTTCTTAGCACTGGCAGGGGGCAATCTGAGACTCACTTCATTGTCCTCTGCATCACCATCCACTTGAGCAGCTTTTCGGCGTTCAAGAACTGCTGGAGTACACACTGGAGTAGGATCCTGAAGAGACGACAAAAACATGATTCACTGCAAAGCATCTGCCAGAGAAAGATGTCACTGCCTCTGCAGTACCACAAGTTACCTCAGTCAGATTCTCCTTCAGAGGTTCCACAGGTTAGGGAAATTCTAACTAGCTATTTCTTCAGACAGCATTTCTTCACACAAACGTGTACTATCCCAAAGATTGTATGTGAAAGGCTGATGTAAATCAATTCACGTTTTCTAGCGTGTCATTATACACATTTGCTCTCTAAACTTTTCATCTCCTGACTCTAAGCACTAAGAAGACACACAGACAGGGACACAGAATTGCCACACTTGAGCCCACAGCAGAGCTGAAACAACCCACCCTCTTAGTACGTTCCCAGAACTCAGATGACTAAATTATCCTTTGCTCCTTGCAAACAGCCCTGTCCCAATTATCATAAACAAATTCACTACCATAAAAAAACCCCAACCTAAAATTCAGAGTTTTCTGATGAAACAAGAGAAATGTTGTGATGAAACAGAACAGAAATGCTAGTCCCTGACAGACTTTCCAGACTGCCAGTGCCCCACGTTATGCTTTAAAAGCTGAGCACAATCTGCAAGGCCAACTGGTGTGTTTTATGCAGAAAAGTTTAGGTTTGAAAAGTTTCTGCCCTCTCCACCCTTGGTGACTTCTGCTTCCTTCTTTGCTTTTCTCCATCTTGGTGTCTGTTTGGAGCTACAATGCTTGCTGCTAAGAGAAAAAGTTATTGCTTCTGAAGAAAATTTACATGTGAGAGGAACTGTGAAGGACTACTGATTGATCTGTGTTCAACTGGAGAGACTGGGAGAATCCTGAAGATTTATGAGGATTGAGACTGAAGCTGGATGGCCACCATGACTGCAGAGAGAAGCAGGAACTGTCTACAACAAAGAGGTTATCGACATTTTATCTTAGTTCAGCGTGGGAGCACTGACGACACTGTATTACAGTCTGTGTCTGTATCTTGTGTGAGGTTGTTCTCTCTGATGTGGCAGGGGGAATGAAACAAAATGTCTTGTCGCCTTTCTTCCCCAAGTTGTGTAAGTTGTATCACTACCTGCAGATCTGTCAGTGGTTTGGTTAAACCCTCCCTTTGAGTCTGACACTTTAGATAAAAGTCCTTTATTAAAATACAGTCAGGATCTCTGACCCACTACGTTAGTGGTGACCAGGCAGAACACACAGGGATCCCAAAAATGACCCACTACACAGGTAACCTGAGCTTTCTTTTCACCCTACTGCTAGTTTCAGCTGGCATTACTCTTCAAAATACTGGAATATCATGTGCCTCGAGACTATAAGGGCAGAGGGACAGCAGAGTATGTCTGTGGGGGCAAATAGTACTCCACTAGATTAACAGCTCAACTTCCTTTCTGTTAACACAGACCAGTACTACAA
Source organism: Phoeniculus purpureus (assembly GCA_028565055.1). Lineage (NCBI taxonomy): Eukaryota > Metazoa > Chordata > Aves > Bucerotiformes > Phoeniculidae > Phoeniculus > Phoeniculus purpureus. The sequence continues at coordinate 20,741,159 of JAOXOE010000602.1, forward strand.
CACAGTGCAGAACAACGCTAACCCCGGATGCCTGTAGGGAGAACATTTCATACTGGTCTGAAGCACAGATGTAGGTGACTGCCTAGCACCTTGTGGTTCTCCTGCCTCAAGTTAGTGCTAAACAACAGAGGCTGAGAGCAGACACCACTGCCAGGATGCCCCTCATGACAAGCACAATGAGTTACAACACCCTGAGCAGAAGCCTTTGCTGCTAAACACTTCCACAGGAGATACAACTACCCCTCTCCCCCACCTTCAGAAGCGCTACTCTCCTCAAAGAAACCGCTTTTGGCACAAAAATCTCTCAAGCAAACAAAGTCAAGGTTTTCAGGTGTTGAGATTAACGTGAAGAAACCAGCTGTTGACTTGAAACACCTACCCCAGTGTGCATGGTGGAGTGCGGTGCTGGGTACCATCCACCAGGGCTGTTTTGTCTTACCTGACTGCTTAAAGAAACATTCAGTTTTGATTTCTTGGATGTTTTCATTCTTTTTGTCTTTATGGAAAGCTCCTGTGCAGCCTAGGAAGTGAGACAGGTCAGGTAAATCATTACGAATTCTGTTGTCACTTTAGCAGTCTATCGGTTTCTTTGCTTTATAACTACTAAATCTTTGTGACAGCAACTAGGTTGGAATTAATAACTAAGAGTGCCACTGATGTTACCTGGTTTGAAAAAAAAGAAAACCTAAAGCAATGTAAGAAAAGCCAATATTATGCATTTTTAAATAACATTACGTTAAATAGTGCTGCTTAAAGTTCAAGTGCTTCACCCAAGCGCTCTGCAAATGAGCAATACACTTGCAGAGTCTAACGATGGAAGTTCTGGTTTGGGGACCTGTGTTCAAGTACCCACTCTGCTGAAACCTACTACAGCACATAGAAAAAGCCTCACTGCTCTTCCGTGGTCTACAGACAAATATTGAAAACCCAGGACATCCATCTGCTTATACTAACAGAAGACAAGCAACATCTTCAGTCTCCTGTTACTTGTTTACTTCTCCAAAAGTAAACCCACAGGTACAGACAGCATAACCCGGTAACAGCACAATTCTGGGAGTTTCTATAGTCCCTAACACAAGTAAGTCTGCTGTTGTTCAGTTCTTTTACCAGTTCCACACAAAAATATCATTTCCTTATATCTAGCAGATTCTCAGAAACAGGTTTTGCATAAAGCCCTCAGTGAAATGATGCCAGACTTACAAACCCTGGGAAGTCATAATCAATCCCCTTTTCAGCCAGCCTCTTCCGTAAAAGCTTCTCCTTTCGCAACAGTCGCTTTGTCATCTTTGCTTTCTGTACAAGCGAGCGGGTCTTATTGTACCGTCTGACCGCAGGCCGAGAAGGCTTCCGGAATATCTTGTTACAGTTTTTGAAGAGCTTCTCATGGACCCGTTCTGGAGGGATGAACTGGCCTGCAGCATGTGCACACAACATCAAGCTATAGCAGAGCTACCCCCCTCACATGGTGCTGTTCAGTCCTCACTGTAACACTGCCCACCATGGTGGCAAAGCATTAGCACAGCTTCAACAAACAGGTAAAATGGAGAGTAACAGAATACTGTTAATAAGAGAATTGGTAACAACTGCACAGAAGAACAGTTTGTGAGTTTAACCCAACAATTTTAGAACAGCTGCAGAAAGCTGTTTCTCAACACAGTTATGTGTGCTCTCAACACATAACTTACTACTACAAAGCAAGTGTTGCTATCACCACATCTGAGGAATTTATTACCTCCATTAGTCTTTTAATCAAAAAGCCCCTTATGTCAACAAACAGGCAGAAGCTGCAACATTCACAAATGACAAAGGATTTCCGTATTAAAGGAACCACCTCCACAGCAAACCCTCTGTTCCCCAAGATTCCATGTCACAGGAGTACACTCTGAGCATTACCAGTCTGGAGAAAAACAGCAGCAGGAACCAAAGTGACTGAGGATGAAGACAAGGAAGAAAACTTCAAACCCACAGAGCAAGACAAAATTTTATGAAAACCCTTAAGACTCTCCAAACAGCCCCAAAAAGTAACACAGATAGCTACACATTTCCTTTGCGCGTTAGTGGACTTACACAACAGCTGATACTTACACTTGAGCAGCCTCTCAGAAAACAGATAGTTGTTCATTGTGTCTGCAACAATCTTCGCTACATCGTCGGACTGGAACTCTATAAACCCATAGCCTTTGCTACCTCCAGTCTGCAAGCAATGACCCAAAGAAATGAACTGTGTTAGAATGAATTTATGCTTCCAAAGACACAGCCCACTGTCCTGGTTTTGCTGGGACAGAATCCCATCATGGTCTGCAGGTAATCTGGAGTCAGACAGGAGCTGAACTAGGAAAGGGCAAAAGCCAGCAGAGCCTTCCTGAGCTGGTTACAAGTGTATTCCATCCCATAAATACCATGCTCACTACACAACCTCTTCTTCTTCCTGCTTCTCTCCAGCTCTGCAAAGGCTCACTATTTTGCACTGGAGGGCTACCTGCTTGTCTGCCTTCATCTTTACTGTGTCCACCAGAGATTTGCTGGGGTGAGCATAACTGCATGTACTTTACATTTGCATTAGTATTTTTGTTGCTTCCTTGAACCTGCTTTTGCCTCAACCTGTGGGTCTTCTCTCTTTCTCACAGAATCACTCACGTTGTAAAAAACCCTTGAGATCATCAAGTCCAACCCATAATCCTACTCTACCAAGGTAACCACTGAATGTTCTTTAAATGCTTTCAGGGATAGTGACTCAGTTCCCCTTGGTTCAAGAAGGACATGGAACTGCTGAAGAGGGTCCAATGCAGAGACACAAAGACAATGAAGGGAGTGGAACCATCTCCCTGATTAGGAAGGGCTGAGGGAGCTGGGTCTCTTTAGCTTGGAGAAAAGGAGACTGAGGGGTGTCCTCATTAATGGTTATAAATATGGAAAAAGTGGGTGTCAGGAGGATGGAGCCAGGCTCTGCTCAGTGGCATCTAATGACAGGACAAGAGGCAAAGGGTATGAGCTGGAACACAGGACGTTCCACATCAAGACAAGAAGAAATTTCTTCCCATTGAGGGTGACAGAGCACTGGAACAGGCTTCCCAGAGAGGCTGTGGAGTCTCCTTCTCTAGAGATGTTTAAAACCCACCTGGACATGTTCCTATGTGATTGGATTTAGGCCATCCTGCTGTGGTGGGGGGGGACTGGACTCAATGATCTTTTCAGGTCCCTTCTTTAGTCCCAAAACTAATTGGCTAATTCCTTGCTTCAAATGAAAGTGCCAGTGTACCTGACTTCAGCCATAGGCCCTCAGGGTTTACCTGGCCTGCAAGTATGACTTGTATTTTTACGGATTACAATGAAGTTACAATGCTGACAACTCAACCAGAGAATGCACAGACCTTAAGTTACTTCATTACATTAACAGCACCTTGATTAATTGTCTTAACTGCCAGGGTGTCCTGACCTGTAGGACGCCAATCATTTCTTTTCCTGTTTAGGGAGGATTAAGTGTCTCACAGCTGTCCTGCTCAACCTTTACGACAAACACTGACCTCAAACACCCCACCTGGTGCAGCACCAACAGTATTTTCAGTTATAAAAATCCTCTTTCAACAGAGGAACTGCTTGTCTCACCCCGAGGCGCCATGAGTTACCTTCTTACTCCTCGAGAGGCGGAGCCGCGTCACAGTGCCGAATTGCTCGAAGTACTCGTGGATCTGCGGCTCGCAAAGCCCCCGCGGGAGGTGCCCCACGTACACGACGCCCGGCTTCAGCTCCTCCTGCGGGGACAGCAACGCGTCAGTACAGGCCCGACCTCGGGCCGCGCCGAACCCCGTCACGCAGAGCCCCATCCGGGCCCCCGCGTACCTTGGCCTCTCGCTTCTTGCGGGTCTGCTGCGCCTTCTGCTGCCCCTCGCGCTGCAGCTGCGGATCCAGGGCCAGGAACGGCACCGCCTGCCCCGCTGTGGCCGCGGCCTCCTCTCCTGTCGCTGCCATGCTGCGCTGCCCGGAGCCGGAAGTGCGACACTGCCGCGCGCGGTCTCCTGGCAACGAGGCGCTTCCGCGGGCCCTGGCAATGCAGCTCCGTCTGCAGGTAGTGGTGCCCACGGGCTGCCCGGCCCCCCGCACCAGAAGGGCAGTGCACGCACCCCTCTCTCGCCTTTGCTACCCTCTCCGCTCCTTTCTGGCACCCCCTGCTCAGTCAGGCAGCGTGCGGGGCAGCCCGGCTCGGACAGGCAATGCGCGGGGCAGCCCCGCGTCGGCGTCAGAGAAGGCCGCCGGTGGGCGCGGGAGGCCGCGTTGACGGGAGGCGGCGCCATGTCGGTGAGCGAGATGTTCATCGCGCTGCAGGGCGCCCTCAGCGCCGACCAGGACATCCGCGAGGTGCGGCCGGGGCCGAGGGGGCGGCCGGGGTCCGTGCGGTCGGGGCGGTGCTGACGGCGCGTTTTGCCCACAGGAGATCCGGAAGGTGGTGCAGGCTCTGGAGCAGACGGCCCGGGAGATCCTGACGCTGCTGCAACGAGTGCACCAAGGTGACGGCTTCCAGCACAGTGAGTGTCCAGCACCCCCTCCGCGGCGGCGAGCGGGGAGAAGCAGTGGCTGGGTAAAAGCTGATAAAGCAGGAGCTGTCTTGGATCTATGTCTGAATGGCAGCTGGCACTATTCTGTTCTGAGGTTACGCTTGGAGCTAGCCCGATTCCCTTTAAGATGTTTGATATGTTTCTGAGTTAAGTCATTTCCTCCAAGGAGTGAGGATACCACCAGAGAACTAGGTGTTAAATGTGGTCTGTCTTCTTGCCTCATCCCCATCTTTAGACTTTACTGGTGAAACTACTGAAATAAACAGGGTTTTTCCCTTAAATAAGTAACTTAGAGACTGTTTTTACAAGTCAGTATCTCCCGAGAAGAAGCAACAATTAGTAGTTTGCTGAAAACTCTGGAATTTGGGAAGGGGAGACAGCTGGCAGGCCAGTCTTTCTTGGTGAATAAAGTAGTAACATCACTAGGTGCTGTTTTATTCACTGCAGAGCTGGCTGGTTGAGCCTGATGAAGTTCACCAGCACAGTAGTGCTGGAACTGGAGGCCTGGGATCTCTCTGCCCTCCCAGAGCCTACATGTTTAGCACTGTGCAGCACCTAAGGTTTGACCTTTACTGGCCAGTGCAACTTCCAGCTACTTAAGAAATCAGCGATAAACATTAGTTGTTGATTTGCACAGGCTTGCACTCACCTTTCTAAGCTGAGTAAACTCAGATGTTGTGAAAGTTGGTTTGTGTGGGTATCAACTTCAGGGGTTACTGTCCAGCTCTTACTAGTAGTGTATTGTCACTGGATTTTTCAGTCTGAGAGAGAGCTGGTCCTGGAATCTCCAGAGTGAGAAGATGTTTGTAATGGTTACAGTCAAAAAAACCAAACAGCTCTTCTTGTAATTTTGGTAGTACCGTAGCTAATGAGTGCATGCTCAATAGAGTTAACTCATGATAATAAACCTGTCAGTTTGTCAGCTATTACAAGCATAATTAAGAAAGTCAATAAATGTTTAGATTGATACAGGTTTACAGCATAATAACATAATGGCAATTACCAAAAGGATTGTTGGGAGGACAAATGGCGCTTGTCAGATGTCACCAAGTGTTGATAATGGCTGTAGCTCTGCAGAGTAGTGCAGTTAAATGGCTGTTTGGCTTAGTACAGTGTCTCCTTGTTTCAGTCAGTATGATAGTTTTGTTTAAAAACTGGAGTGATGTAGGGATATTTTTTATAGAGAATGGACATGTGAGCAATCCCAGCTGTGTGAACTTAGCCAGAGTCTGAGCTAAGAGCTTTGAAGCCTGCTCAGGGAGTTTCTTAAGGTCAGCGATGTGCAGGTTTGTGAGAGAGCTGGCACATAGAAGGAAAACAACAGGTTGTGGAATGAAAACTAACTATCACACGAACAGCATGTGGACAGATGAACTTAACCAATAGCAGTAGCTTTTAAGACATATGGACAGATGTGTTGTACCAATCAACAATGCACTTTCATTGCATGGACTGCCCGGCTGTGTATAAAAGAGCTAAGCTGACGCTTAAACGGCATTCGCTTGATCATATTGATCATCTCGCATCTGTCGTTTTTGCACTCCTGGGAAAGTGATTCTTCCTCAGTAGATTAAAAAGTGATAAACAATGACTCCTGTAATGAGAGGATTATCCATTGTAGTGGAGCCCTGGCCATTCTTTGTATAATCAAGAATTTCTTATCGTTCATTAACAGGAAAAGCTATTAATGAACTATACTGAACTACAATAATTATTAGTTACTAGTTTGTATAATTCATAAAACAGAAAAAATAATGACTACAAGGTCACAAGTGACAGTGAGTGAAGGTGCTTGTTGACTGCAGTTGTGTTGCTGTGGATGGTTGAAGCTGGTGCTGCTGCCACCAGAAGCTCTACTGCTTGTTGTGTCCTTTTGCCAGCCTGAGTGAGAGTCAACGTATGTCCTCTTGCTGGTTGATTCCATCATCATTATTCTTGCATCAGTAATTGAGGTAGAGTGATGAAAAATTGAGTAGACAACAGAGCCAGTGAAAACAGGGAAGAGATTTGCTCCAGGCTGACCAATCCATCTTAGCAAAGAGAAGGGCCAGGGTTGGTATGGGGGCTGTTAACAGAGCTATGGGACAGTTGGAAGTTCAGTGGAGGGCAGTTTCCTGTGCCAGTCAGTGGTGTTTAACACCTTATCTTGCACATACCTTTCCTCTGTTCTCTGGGGGCTTGAAGTCTGTCTGCATGGAGTTGTCTATCTAACTGGTCTTACTGTGGAACAGACACCTGCTCACAGTCAACTGCTGTTTAACAGCACCAGCTTTTCTGTGGTCTCTGCCTGCACTGAGCGTGATCTGTTTGGATCAGCACTTTATTCAGCTGTGGAGACAGGAAGAAATGCCAGCATTGCCTCAGGCTGGCAGCCACTGGAACAAGGTTAGATGATCTCTCCTTCACTCCCATTGTTCCCTGTCTGAAATGCAGTTTGAGAACTGCTGAGAAAGCTGTTCAGGTGGTGGTGGTGCAGCCTCTTGTTAGCTGACTCGGATCTGAGTAATAGGTGGGATCTTTGAAAGCTGAAACTTAACACAATGTGTTTCACAAACACAGGCGAAGTTAAGTTTAGCAAAACTTGACTGGTGATTTGCAAGGATGCAGGAGGACACTGGACGGATTGTTTATTTTTGTTACAGGCTCCTTTGGTAGAACCCAAAATGCGAATCTGTGCCTCACTCTGTCCCCAGCTGCCACATGACAGCTTGAATGCTGAGGCAGGCACCATGTAGCTCAACGATGGTGGTCAGAGGGTGACTGTCAGTGAGCTTCATGCATTGCATTCACTCTGGCTGCCATATGGAGCATTTTAGCCTTCTGCTTCCTGAACTTTACATGGAACTGATGCTTTGTTAGTTGAAACAAGTATTAAAACACACTGAAGTGACTCCTCACGGGGCTCGTGATAAGTATCACAGCTTTCAGGTTTAGCTTCTGTGGATCTTGTTTAAATAAGCCAAGGTTCTGCACATCAGGATGCAGAAGAACCCTCTGGATTGATCATCTGCCCTCCTTTGCGTTGTGACCAGCATTTCCCAGAAGGCTGTAGCGAAGAAGTACTGGTTTGGTTAGTTGTGTCAGCCCCTGGCGCTGGGAGTGCAGTGTGGCTGTAACTCTGCCGTTAAACAGGAGGTGGCAGTGGCCGGTGCATGAACAGACCATTTTTCTGCAGGGATGTGACATGCTGTCGCCAAGCTAAAACCCAGTTTCTTCAAATACATCACTCGAAAGCAGGAAATGCAATATCCTGAAGGGATGTTGCATCTCATCTGGCCTAACTCTGATGAAAAATTATTTGAAAATGGGAGAAGTTGCTTTTCTCTGAGCTGTGTGAGTGCTTGGCGGCACTGAGTGGTTCAGGCACGTGCTTTGTCTGTGTGCAGCGCTGGTCTGTTGCTTGTGATCTGATTGTTGCTTGTTTTCTGTAACCCACTGCGTTAGGCGTCTGCACATCATCTCTAGTACGAAGAGAATGCCTTGTCATCAGCTCTTGGCCGGTCTCTGCTGCCTTCTTCCTTGTGCAGTGCCCCCTGGAGCACAGCTGCATGGCAGCAGGACCTACAGCACGGGGCTTTACCTGTGTCACTGCTCTTGTTCCCATTATCAGTTGACATAACCTCAGCTCTTAGTTTTTAATCAAAGTTGCCCCTCTGCTACAATAGATGAACTCTTACTCTTGGTGCCTTTTTGAGCCGTTCTCCAGCTCTATTTGTTGTAAGGCTTCTTTGCTCATAGAGTCTTTCTGCAGACAACCATCACATTGATTCCTGGGTGCCTCTGATCCTATGTCTGTCTGTATCCCCCATTGCCTCCTGCTCTGCAGGCTGTCTGACCTTTCCAGTGTTTTCTTCTGTCAGTGCTCTTCATAGAGTGGGTTCTTCATCCATGACACAAGTTTTACAGCAGCAGTAGTTAACCATGATTAGCGGGGATTTTTAAATAACACTGGGGCATCTTGGCTCAAGTTTGAAAATAAGGGCTAGAGCAGATTAGACAGCCTAGAACTTGGGCCTATTTCTCCTCTACTTGTGTGATTCATGGTGTGACACTGAGTACTTCTTTGATTCAAGTGTCAGTAGACTTTCCTGGACAACAAAGGAGCATAAACAGGGCTGTCTGCATTAGAAAACTCTGTTTATGAAACCCTGTTCTCTGCCAGGTGCTGAACCTTTTGCTGTTTCTTTTTCAGTCCCAAAGAAATGTCAGAAGGCTCGTGAACACTTTGGTACGGTGAGAACACAGATGGAATCTCTGAAGACCAAGTTCCCTGCTGATCAGTATTACAGGTGTGCAGGATCATTTCTGGCCAGACATGGACATGGGAATTGCTGGGGCATGCCTGGCACCATTACTTCCAACCTGGACTATTCTATGATCTCCTGTTGGAGCTGCCCTTGTGTCTGGGAGCAGAGCATTAGCTGCTCCATTAATTTCAGTTAAGTTGTTAGGTTTGGGGTGTGTCTGAAAACAGAGCTCTAAATCTGTCATGAAATGGCTGTCCCGTACAGACAGTAAATGAAGGTGTCAGCTTTATATTTCATTGCTGCCAGAAGTGGACAGTGTGTAGCAAGAACATTTCAAAGGACAAGAGCTCGGATCTTGTCAGCTCAGATCTGCTGAGGGAAGACGAGAGGGAAAGACCTGATTGTCTTGTGGGTACAACAATATGAGAAACTCTGAATCCAGTAAGTGTAAGAGGTGTGAATAAATGCTGCCATCCAGCACAGTGTTCAGGGGATGCAGTTCTGTAGTGAGGAGATGGCATTAAGCTGGTCTTGTTTTGATAAGCCAAAAATATTGCAAAGCTCTGAGTGTAGAAGGTGGAAAAAACAAGGAGTGCGTGATGTGTATTGTCCCTGCCTCCCTCATAATAGATGCTACTGATCTGTGCCTTGACATATTACGCTCCTCACCAGATTCCATGAGCACTGGAGGTTTGTGCTTCAGCGGCTGGTGTTTCTGGCAGCATTTGTAGTCTACTTGGAGTCGGAAACATTGGTGACCCGAGAAGATGTTGCAGAAATACTTGGGAGTAAGTTAATCTTGTAACTGAAGAGAGAAAGCTCGTGATGCTTGTAGACTGTAGCTTTCAGAGGTACAGGGAAACCACAGAACTTCATCTCTTCCCAAGAAATAGGTTTCAAAGTTTAACTGATGTTTGATTTCATTGTATAAACAACAAATTCCTTTGTTCACACTAATTTTGCCAGCTTCCATAATCTTAAATAATTTATTCATTAAGTTCTTAATCAGTAAAGATTATTCATTCAGATTGCATGAATTTACCAAATTAATAATACAGATATGAGAGTTTATTTTTCTCACTTCTTGCTTTTGGTGTTTAAAGCGTGAAAAACAGATTCAATTCTTATACTGTAAGAGATTTATGTCCTCTCAAAGCAAAGGATTTGAAACAAAACAGGAAAATAGCTATCTAAAAAAAACTCCTACAGACCCCTCATATATATTGATGTGAGTTCAGTTGCTGTGCTGGATCAGTTAGAACCTGTCCGGTCAAAGATGTACAAAACACTCAATCAAAACACTGGGAGGAAGCAGTACCTGCATCACAGACAGGATTCTTCTTTTGCAATAATAGTTCATAAATTGGATATTTCAAATTAGCTCCAGTAAGCAAATGCAGTTTCAAGTGGCTGCTTGTGTTCAGTATCACTCGATTACTGCTCTGTTTCTCATTGTAGTTGAAGCTGATCGAGAGCGAGGCTTTCACCTGGAGATTGAGGACTATCTGTCTGGTGTATTAACTCTGGCCAGTGAGCTGGTAAGAAGATGCTTGCATGTGTAGTTGGATTGAAACTGATCTTAATGTTAACCTTGCCGTGTTGTTCTTGGAAGTCATGATATGCAATGTGGTCATCTGAACTTGTAGCAAACTGCCTCTCTGTGTGACAGAGCTGTTCCTCACTGACATTTTGAGAAGAAACCTCTTCACAGTTTCTTCTGAAGGTGACAGACCACTGGAAGGGGCTGCCCAGAGGGGTTGTGGAGTCTCCTTCTCTGGAAATGTTTAAAATCAGCCTCGACATGTTCCTGTGCAACTGGGTCTAGGTGATCCTGCTGTGGCGGGAGAATTGGACTAGATGATCTTTCAAGGTCCCTTCCAATCCCTAAGGTTCTGTGATTTTACTTGATTGAAAACTCTGTAATTATGGCAAACAAAAAGGTGGGTCCAGGTATAAATAGTGTGACTGCCTGGAATAAGACTGCTCATTAGGTACAGTAACTGATGGGAATGATGATGGGCTTTGGGTGGGTTCCTCTGCTCATGTTGTGCAACGTAGTCTCTTCTCACAGGTCAGACTGGCAGTGAACAGCGTCACAGCTGGCGACTATTCCCGCCCTCTCCGCGTCTCAAACTTTATCAATGAGCTGGATTCTGGCTTCCGTCTTCTCAACCTGAAGAATGACTCATTGAGGAAACGCTATGATGGCCTGAAGTATGATGTCAAGAAAATTGAGGAGGTGGTTTATGACTTGTCTATCAGAGGACTCAATAAGGAGGCAACAGGTGGTGCAGGTGGAGAGAAATGAAGGGCTCTCCTTTGGACAGCATCAGGGATTACCTCAGCTGGTTGCCAATTCAGGAAGCATGCTAGCAAAGCCTTCCTACAGTAGGTTAGAAGAACCGCGGCTGAAAGCTGCTCTCTATTTTCTTACTCAAGTCATAGTCTGGGTGTTAGATCTCAGTGTTTTGTATAATCATGTGTAGATTAGAGAAGGAGGCTTTTCCGTTTCTCTTGGAATTCCCCTGTCAGGACACACAGCAACATACTGTGCACAGCAGCAATAGCAGGAGCTGCCGAGAGCTGAAATTCTCATTGGGTGTGTGACGTTGCCTCACTGCTGTGGCAGTGCAGTGCCCCAGCTGTCACCCACTTCTACGTCATGTGCACAGCACACAGCTCAGTGCTGATTCACGCGATGCTTTAGAAAGCACGGTGTGTCAATGCCTACCCAGTTTTTAATACACTGGGTGTTTTGCCTTTTTGCTTCTTAAATTTTCATCTGTGTCAGTAAGTTGAACAGATTTGTGTAACTGGTTATTAACCAGGTCTGTTTAAATGACTTCTGTTGCTGTGTCCCTCTGCTTTGAGAAATCAGTGAACATATGCTTGGTAATATTTCTGGTGGGGCTGATGTATTTGCACCTGGTCACCTCTCTCCTCCTCTCTCTGCTCTTTCCTCCAAGATTTCTTTTGCCAGGAGGAATGAGTTTTTCTCAAACATCTGCTTCCACTGCCTGGAATTTGTTTTGCTGACAGGAGAAAATGCAAAGATTTAAGATGGTCCTTTGTCCTAAACAGATTTGGTTTAAATTTTCTATTTAGCTACCAGTGTTTCCAAACAGAGAAATGATAACTGCAGGTAGTGTCTGAGACCTAATGACCTGTACAGACCACAACTGCACCTGTATCCTAGGATTAAAAACACCAAAAGCAAACCAAAACTGTAGCTTCATGTAAAATGTTTGTCTCATCAGAAAAGGAGACAGTTTAGATACTTCGCATGTAAGATGCTTGCAGACACCCACAGCCTCTTTTACTTGTGTGAACAGACAGACTTGTACCTCCGACTGGGATTTTTTTTCTTTTGCCCTAAATGACCGAGTGTTGCCGAAAACTGAGTGTTTAGGAGGAGGAATATTTGAAGAGGATGAACACAAACAGTCATGTTTACGTTGGGTTTGTTAGTGTTTCATATTGTTAGCAGAGATTTTCTGCTGTTTGTTCTGTTTTGTTTAATGGAAGAAAACGGTTTATTGGTTATTTTGGCCAATAAAAGCTGTTCTTTGATTTTTGGCCATTTGGTAACTGCCTGTTGTCTGCTCTTATTTGCATCCCTTCCTGGGAGCCTACTCTGAAACGCTGTCATTTTAAGTTCAGCTCCAGCTATACTTGGACAGTACTAGAATTCCTCACTCTTACCTGCTGGGCAGGGGAGCCTGAGTCAAGCTGCAGATAGATTCCATAGGCTTTTTAATTGGTTGTTAATTTTTACCTATTTCACCAAGTAAAGCCAAAACATGTTGAGGAGTTTATCATTATCAAATCCAAGATCTGGTATGGTTCACCTTCAGAGCATCTCGTAACCTATCTTGTCTCATCCTTTGTGTCTTGTCAAATAAGGAAAGGAGATGGCAGTACCCCTCCTGCACGGGGGAGACTGTAACTTCCTGAGCCCCAGAGCACTGAGACCAGTTTTAAAGTAGTTCTTTGTTCTTGTCCTGTGCCACTGTTTGCTCTGTAACCCTGTAGAGGTGGAGAGAAGGAAGAAGCCAATTCTACTGCGAAAACCAGAGCCTGGTTGAATAACACAGCCCTGCAGATGGAGGTCACACAGAAAGTGTGTGGGAGCAGGGGAATTACAGAGAGGGTTCCTGAGCATCAGCCTGGTGTCTCTCAGGTTGGTGGACTCCTGGCATGTGGGGCTGGGACATGAGGCTGCATGGCAGGTGCTTAAGGCGGTTGTGCTGGATTGTGTCCCAGATCCTTTAGTTGCATTTGATCACCAAACAGGTCTGCCCCTGACATGGGATCCTAGGTGCCTGATGCGGCTATTCAGCAGGTACTATATTTGCCAGCTCTTATACCTTAGGTGGTTTCTGAGAACTGGTGGAGATACAAGCATGTTGTGCCACAGGTGCAGAGGTGCAGATACTTTGGGAGGAACAACTGGAATAGCAGGTTGCTTACTTAAGGCTTACAAAGCCTGCAAGGTGTTGGATCCTTCCGTCTAAGGCTTTGTGAATGACAAGTTCCTGAGGAAGAGACATGCTGGTGGTGAGTGTTCCTGGAGGGTGTTCAGCAAACACCTCGTTCTTTCTTGTTGCAAGGTTTTGGAGAGCCTTTTGAATGTCTTTCTCTGGAAGAAGAATCATTTGCAAGAGCCAGGCTGCATAGTGCACTCCCAAGCTGTGTCTGGAGAAGGGAAAACTACAAACTCTCTTCCTAGGCTGCAGGAGGGAAAGTCAGGCAGAACGTGTTTTGTGTGGCTTCCTCTGTGTGGAGTTAGCCTGTGTGATCTTGTGGCCTTCATGTGAATCTGCACAGTGCTCTGATCCTAGCTGTAAGTTGTGTTTGTTCCAGAGCTGGGAGCAGAGGAAGGAAGGGAAGACCCAAAAGAACTTGAGTAGGGGGGAATCTCTCTAATCTGACCCTTCCCTTTCCCAGGGGTTATGGAAGCAGGTTAGGCAGCAGGGAATGGCACTGAGAGATGGAGCTCTGAGGGCTGCAGAAGCGTGATGGCTCATGATGAATCAGATGCACTTGAACTCTGAACAACAACCCTGTTGGTACTGAATGGACTGTGCAGCCTGTGCTGGCAGCTGGGAGGGGAGTGAGTCAGTGCAGGAGCACTGGAGAGTCTGACTCAACAGCCAGCATTGCTGTTTTCTGAGCTGCTTCAGCCTCAAGTGTGTTCCAGGCAGGGCTCTCTTGAATTATCTTTGTGTTCACTGACTGGTTTGATTTGTGTTTTGTTTTTCCCATCTTGACGTCATTTCTGTGGGTCTTCTTTATTTCAGTAAAAGCGCTTCAACAGCTGATTAACTGCTCTTGATTTATAGCACTGCCTGTTCAAGTACTGCAGATCAATGAAAATGTTGACCTGGGGAACAGGGGTGAGAATTCTGTGGCCAGGAGGCAGGGGAGACCTCGGTGCTGGCTGTTGAATGGGGCTCTGTCTGCTGGAATTAACTGCCGCTGAAGTCCAGCTACCTCTTTAAACTGGCATTTGTTAAAGGACACATTATCACCTCCGGACTACCCTTTTCCAGTGCCAACACAGGTCTCTCTGCAGTGAACTGGATCAAGGAACTGGCCTGGGTGAAACAATCTTTATTTTTCAGCAGTACAGTTCACTGCACAGGCCATGCCAGTATGTGGAGGGAGGCTTCTTCCTCTCCCCACGGTGCCAGCATTTAGTGTTCACTGAGCCATAACGCTACACAGTTAACTAATTTTTCTTTGGAGTAATTTAACTGCTCCCCATTTTGCAAGGATTTCATAACGATCACCAAGGGTTTTCTCTTTGGGTGTATAATTTGCCTTCATTTACTGCAAAGCCATGACTTCTGTGCTGTGGAGCTTCTCACATTTTTCAGCTGGCAAGATTGTTACACACCAAGACAATTTAGGAGAGCAGACAGCGAACACAGATGACTCCTGGAGTCTGTGTGTGGATATTGACCCGTTACTTCTCATTAAAGTAGTCTGTTGCTGGAGGCAAGGGTACTAAAATGTGTATGTAGGAGCTGTTTGGACAGTCTCCTGCCTGCTGAATTTGTGGGGTGTCATGAAATGTTGGGTTTTTAAAGCAACAGCTCGCTGCAGTGTGTGTCTCCCATACACGTGCTGTGGGTCAGGCCTGCTACACGTGAAGATGGGGGTCTCCTTGTGGGTTTCTCTGCCTGTTTGTCACTTCTAACTGTGGCACTTGTGGCCAACACTGGTCAGCCATCATGGAGGACTGCATTTCCCAAGGGGAACGTGGGTGTCCTAAAACCAGCACGTTCTTGAAAGGGGGGCTGTATGTATCCGACTGCTCATTCACCTGCACGTTCACACGGTGGGTGTACAAATGTCTAACCTGTTGTTGAGGAAAACGCAAGAGTGAGCGCCGCAAGGATGCTGTCTGCTCCCTAAGAAGTCTGCTGGCTCCAGTCTCAGTAGGGAGAGCTGTCTTGTTGCCTCTGGGTCTGCACTGGGGCTCTGTGCAGCTCTTGCAGGCTTCTGTGGAGTCTGATGACCACCAGAGCCTGCTGGAGACTTCAGCAGGGCCTGCAGAAAGCCTAAAAGGAATAAAAAACCTGAGCTTTCAGCCTCTGTGAAACAGTTCAGGGCTACAAAGGCTTTGTGTTCTTTGTACATTTTGGTTACAAGTGGGTGTTGTCGGTCATGGCATCATCTCTGATGTTTGTTATCACCTCCAGACTTTCCCACAACACTCAGACATGCTTGATGCAGGTCCTCTGGAGGATGTGATTCCAGCACCACAAGGGAGGTTCCCGCACTAGGAGGGAAGGGGCAAATCCACCACTGAAATTGCCTGCTCCTGCCCAGGGCACCTTCCCTGTGAGGGCTGTTTGCAATTTGGGTTTTCTCATCTGCAGCAGATGGGTTCTTAGAGGTGCAAAGCCTGTGTTTGTGGAGGTGGCCCTAGGGAAGGATTTGAGCTAGAGATATGTGGGTTGTTATTAGATTAATCCCTGCTAATAGAACTGGAGTCTGATACCAACTTTTCATCTTGCAGCTGTCCCAGTCAAATCTAGGCACAGACCAGTGCTGAAGGACAGCTGGCCTCCGTTCCAGTTTGTTAGGGCTCTTCAGGCTCTGTTGAACCAGACCCTGTGTTCCTGTCGCTCAACCTTTATATCAATGTTGTAGAAAAGTTTCCCTTAGGAGGACCACCTTCAGCTTCTTGAGGGAGATGTCTCTTAATAGTGCCCTGGGGGCTTGCCTGAAGTTCTTGGACTGTGCAGTGTTCGTGTCAAAACTTGGAGTTTTAAATTCTGTTTTAATTGCTTGTACCTGCCTCCAGTCAGATTGAGATTCTACAGCAGCCTCTCTGAGAAATAAGACTGCTCCTTTGTCTGTCTGATGAGAAAGGCTTTTTGCTCTGTCTTACGCCACCAGAGTGACAGGTCATTCAGCAGTCACAGTGACTGCAGTGAAGTTCTGCAGCCTAAGTGCCCTGGGTTCTTAACAGCATTCTGTCAGGTTTGTTAATCAGAAGTGGAAAAGTACAGCACAGCTGATCTCCAGAGCTGCCAAGTGAGATGCGTACATGTGATACTGAAAGATGTGGGACTTCCCAGGAGAGGGATCATCCGGTTCGGAAGGGTGCCTGAAGATTATGGAACCCTACTGCCTCGTCAGTATGCCTAGACTCCTTGTCCTTCCTGTGCAGGCTAACCCCGCAGCATGAGCTCTCACGGGGCCACAGAGATTGTTCTGTGCTTGTGTTCCCTTCCCGCACCTGTAATTGAAAGGCAGGCAAGCAGTTGAGTGCACACTGGGCATATCAAAGCTAAAAAACTTTGGAAGCACAACCTCTGTAGTGGGCCAGTTTCAACAATCAGGCTGTCCGAGATCAGAGACCCTGTACAGTTCCTTGGCTGCAGGTTTTCTAGACAGGGCTACAGCACCAAGTACATGTCCTGCTCATAACAGGCAGTAATTATACATGGACCTTTTGGGGAAAGTTTGTCTGGTTGAGAGGAAATAGGCTGTGATTACTGGGAGTCTGTCAGACAGGTGTTTCCTGTGATACCTAGAAACACCCTGAATCTGACACACTGAACAATCACTCCCATGCAAGACTGATGCACAATATCAGCCCCTGCACATACACTTACTGTTCTCTAACCTTTTTGAATAGCCAGGGTGACTGCACGTATCTTGATTTAACAGTGTGCCTGTACAAACAGTCCAGAGCTGGAAAGTTGTGGAAAGCTTTCCAGAAAGCTGCAGCTTTCTGTGGCTGTGGGAGCCACTCGCCATTTGGATAAATTAAGATGTTTGGCTTGCTGCATGTGATCCTTCCCCTATCAAAAATGCCACTGGAGGTAACGGAGAGAAAACAAAGGGGCTACAAGGTGTTCCTTTTTGTGTATCTGGCAGGTGAGGCATAAAGGCTCAGACACAGTCGTGACAGCACAAGAGAAACCTTCCTTCAGCAGCTGCTCTACTTAGCCAGCCATCATTTGAAAAACAATCTACAAACTAAAAGCAATGCCTGTGCTCTTCACTGGCTGTTCCGTGGGTACTTTGGGGGAACAGTGTATTGTCTAAGGACTAGAAATAGCTGGAAAGAATTGCAACTCACCTGAGGGAGCCAGGCTGCTGCCCTGACAAGTGCTTTGCTGCTTACGGTGCTTGGCTGAGTGCTGCCATCCTCATGTCCTGGACACATTTGTAAAAGTCTCTGGATGATGCAAACTCTCCCATTTCCTCAAGGACGAAATGCAGCACTAAAACACGGGATGGGGCAGATGAAAATACAACCAGTACACACACATACAGCTCTCCCTGCTGGTGTCTGCTCCAGGGCGTGGGGCAGCGTAAGGAGCCCCAGCAGCTGTGGCAGAAGGACAAAGCACTGGGTATAGTGCAGAGAGCTGCTCGGGTGTTGGGTCAGTGACTTTACAGTTATGGCTACCTACATGAAGAAGCCTTTGTCCCTTGTGTGCTCACTGATGCTGGCTGATCTCTGGAGCAATCTAGCAATGTGCTTCCTTGCGGGAATCCTCCTGTTAAATAAATGCCTGAAACACAAGTATTTTGTTGGGAGTGAGTAACGCTGATTGGCTTTGTCTTTCTCCTAGGGTCTGAAAGAATATTTACAAGCTGTCCTCCACGATCCACCCACCAAAATCCAGACTCCCTTAATTTAGTCTCTAGGGCTGCAGTGTGGCCTTTGCTGGGTAAGTCACGGCGTGACATTTTGCTGATCTTAATTCGCAAGGCCACAGTCAGGGGTAATGTCAGGCTGAAAAGGTTAAACCCTGCTTTCCTTTTCACCATTGTTCTGCTTCGAGTCATTCCCCTGCTGCAGAGCTGAGAGAGGCTGAACCTTCTGCACCCTGTGGACTTGGTTTTGGCTCTCGTGTCGGGTGTGCCAGGACCTGACCTGCCCAGGCAGAACTGTGGCCAGAGCTCAGGCTTTTATGCCAATCTATTGTTGTCCAGCAATAACGAAGGTCACAGGCTTGTACCATTCTTTCAGACTCACTAGGAGTAGCCCTTGTATTCTGTTCAGAGCATCCAAAGGACAGGCATAGGCACACTCTTCACCTGAATGCCACCCACACATCAAGTATCTACTCCAGAATCCAAATATTAAAAAGAAATACCCACCTGAAGTCATCGTAACGTAATTATTAAAAGCTTTTATGTTACTCTACAGTACAATGTAAATTGTTCCTTTTGATTCAGTTTTGAAATGCGCTAGATTACAGCATTTAAATCATCGCAAACTTTCAAGTTCCCTATCAGTGGCAGCGGAGCTATATTTACAGACACTTCTGAGATACTTCAGATGCAGCGTTATGTTCCAGTCCCTAAGTCGGTTAAGCAACAGACTTTCAGTGGGAGTAAACTGCTCTTCCACAGGTTCCACACGTACTCAGGGTGTTTGTGGCAGAAAGCAGGAACTCCTGTAATTCTTCTCTGCTTCTTCTGTTGTGTGCATGCTGCTGAATCTAAGCAAATTGATACCTACTTGATTTGGATTAAAGGTGAAAGACCATTCTCTTTGAACAAGTATTTTGATTGAATATACAGCAGTGAATCATGAAATATAATCCTTAGGAGTAGCAGTGGCAAACATAATTTACTCAAACTTTCTTCCCCCATCACATAATACTGCAACTAATGTTGACCCTGACTTTACCTAATGCTGATGAAATACAGTCAATGGTGGAAACCTCTCTCATGTTGTCAAGACTGGCTTTCAACACAGCCCATGCAATGGCAAGCATCATACATCATTCTCCTGCAGTGCAATACTAACATGTTAAGCTCAGTATTTTCCCCCAGAAATCTGCTCCTCGAAGGAAACCCATCTCTCTATGTACAATGGCCACACACAGACTGTGAGTCCTGAGGCTGGAGACCAGACTTTGGCCGTGACACTTGGTTACAGTGCTAAGAAGTCTTTGCGGGCCAGGATCCAACCTGTGTTGTCCATGGAGCACAGCAAATTCAAGCCACTAAGGCTTTTAGTTGTCCTTGCACATGGCACCGGTCACACCAAGCCTCCCTGCGTGCTACCTGTCCAGGACTCAGGGCCTGGTGTGAGGGGTGCTGATCATGATGTTGGGCAGCGCGTTCCGCCGCTTCTTCCAGGAGCCCAGCTCCTTCGAGTACCGCCTGATCTGCCTGAACCAGTGGTGAGTCCGTGCCTGGTCACTGTCCCGGAACACAAACGCCTCCCGCCTGATCTCAATGAGTTCAAAAGTGTCGTCACAGTCAGGATCAGTGGAGACGATGCAATTACTCAGCCTCAAGGGCTCCCTGAGCAAATGGAACTTCCCATTATTTTTGTCCCTGATGAGTACCAGCACGGCATCCTTCACGGGTCCTGGCTCAGCTGACTCCAGGCTGGACTCTGACACCCGCTTCATGTTCACCAGGAGGAGGACTTGCATGTTCTGAAACTTCAGGGTCTTGCTGCCTTTCTTCACCCACTGGCCATCAGGGGGCTGGGCCAGCTGCAGAGACCCTTCCATCACAAATCGTGTTTCCTCTCGCAGCCAACCTACAGTTTTGAGAGCAGTTTCTCTCATCTCAATGTTGATTACTTCCCTCTTCTTCTTGCTGTCCTGGCGAAAGGAACGGAGGGTCCACGTGTTACCCTCCTGCTTGGTTTTCATGTTGATGTGCTCCAGGTGGGACTCAATGCGGCTCTTGGCCTCCCGCAGGCTGCCGTGGTCCGGATGGTATTCAGTGGTGGCCTTAATGATTCTGCTGAGCAGCAGTGGGTACTTGGTGACTCTCTGCAAAGGGGCCATCAGGAAGGACCTCAAGTTCATCCGCCGCAGTGCTGTGTTGTCGTTCTGGGACACATTGAGGAATATTCTGCAGGGATTTAAGAAGAAAGAATGAAATGGTGGCTGTTCTGCCAGCAGATGCTGCAATGGGAAATGCAGATGAACCATGCAGTGCTGGCAGCTGTTGGGCACTGCAGCCCCCTCTCTATTTTGATCCCCTTGTGAATTATGTCATCTTCTTCAGAGCTAACAACAATGTGTGCAGCTGTGCTCAGCCGCAGAACAGTGATGAGCTGTCTGGGACACTAACATGTAATAGCCTAGGCTAGAAGTCTTATGTTCAATCATGAAACAACAAGGGTGTGATCCTGTGATACGCACTGACGTAGGCCTGAGGCAGCTGCGTTGCCTTGTATCTGGTTACACTCATTTGGAGCTCCTTTCATCCCTGGATTACAAGGCACTCTGAACAGGAATTTGGTATTGTCGTCATTTGAAGTTGCAGTGGAAAGAACAATGACTTGCCTGACATTGCCAACAGACAAGGGAAACACATTCAAGTGACATCTGTTTCACCTAGGGGTTTTCCCCAGTGGAAATTCAAGCCATGCTCTAAGCAGGGACTGAAAGCTGTTCTCAGCTCAAGGTTACCTGGTGACTGTTCAGTGCAGTGGCCAGCGGGCAATGCTGCTGCCACTAAATTCATGATACAGTTAGGGACCAATTTGCTACCTGAGTGCAGACATCAAGGATGGGCTGTCTTTTGGAGAGTAAATTACTCTCCTCCCCTCCCAAAAAAAGAGCAGCTCATCACTGAAGAACATTAGCACTGAAACTTTGATTTAGTTGAGCCGACAAAGGCTTCACCCTCAGCCTGGTGCCTTCGTGTCCCTAAAGCCGGGAAGAGTTCGCTCTCCTCTTGCCTCACCTGAGCAGTTCTTTCTCCTTCTCCAGTGCGTTGAGCATATTCACAGAGGAGGACTGCTGAAGACAGTAGGTCTGAAAAGCTGGCAGCATGTTGACGAACTCTAGAAATACTTCGCCAATGCACACGGTCATCAGGTCATCATCACCCTGCAAGCGTGCAACACACCCCGGCTGGGTTAACTCAAGAGAGGCACTAATATGGAGCCCACATTCAGTACTATCAGCCTGGACCTACCGCAGAATCTGCTGAGTACCAGACCTTTCTTGATGGAAAGGCAATCCCTGTAGGTCTGGGTGAAAGCAGGGCATGGGGAAGGGAAGGAGAGCTGATCTAACTGCTTACTCTTCTACATATAAAGAGCCTGATTCTTCTTTGATTCTGTGGGCTCAGCCAGAGCAGGGGCTTTCAGGCTAAAGGCCAGAGCGAGTCAGGAGATGGACCTGCCAGCAGGTCTATCTGAAGGCTAATGCAGCACTGCCTAAGTTAATGGTGTGGAGGAGCAAATGGGCAGGGGAGACCTGTAACTCAGGTGGTAGACATGGCACCTCACAACTTGTTCCCAGCAACTGGTCTGGCTGGGAAATGGTCTCCTTCAGTTCTGCTCTTACTGGCTACGTTGATGCCTACAGGTATGTTCTCTGATTTCTGAATGTGTAAGAAAATAAGGGAAGGGTAAGAATCTGGTGCCACACAATACTTTTAGCAGTGTTGAGGTGTATGTGCACATGCTCTGTAATTGCTCCTCATTTCAAGCAGTTCTCTGGCTGCCGGTGGCTTTTTGATGCAGTGCCGAGCTCTGACTGCAAAGGCAATATGGAGGAAGAGACAAGGAAACCCACAGCTGTTTGTAAAAGCCGCTGTCTCACATTAACCACAGTGCACATCTGTCTTCACTGTGCCAGCTGTGTGAGAGTCAAAGTTTTTGAGATGTGCCACTCAGTCTGACACACAGAGTTTTGGAAAGGGAAGGGATGGATGTTTCCTAGAGAACAAAACCAACCAATGAAACAGACAGGACAACAAGCAGGGTTTGATTTCTTGAAGAAAGGCGGGTGTGGAGCTGTTTGTACATCCTTTGTGGTGATTGTCTGCTGTTCTAGAATATTTCTCTGCCCTCTGACCACAGTGGTGGGGTAGGAAAGTTCCTTGTGCAAGGCAAGGTGCATCAGTAGAAACAACTGGGACACATAGCTGTGAGGGCAACTGTCTCCAGGGTAAGGAACAGCCCGTGCTGCTTCACCCCACAACCAAGAGACAAGCTGCAATAAACTGCCAGGGAAGGCACAGGCACCTAAGCAAGCCTGAGAACTGGATCAGGGTTGCAAGAGTGTGGCCTGTGAGCCAGACCACGCTGAGCTCTGTGCCCCCATGGTCACACTCTTATTTGGGTCCATGCTAACTGGCTTAAAGCTAACTTGGGTAATGGGACAGTTAGGTCCTGTTAATGGGATAAATTACCACAGCAGACTGAGGTCAGTAGCTGTGACCTGGCCTATACATAGACTGACTGAAATCACTAGTTTGCAATAGCTGAAGCAGCAAGGCAGACAACCAGATCCCAAGAGCCCTACCTTCTTATCCTCTGCTCCACCTATGCTGCCTCAGTAACACCAAAGCTATTCCTGTCTGGCCCCTTTAAGTACAACATAGCACAATACCTGGTCAAAGGCCTGATCAATCTCTTCCTGGAGTATTTCCAAGAAGTTCTCATTGAGATCAATGAGCTCCTGGATGTTGCTGAAGATGCCCAGCAGCTGCTCCTGGCTAAGCAGCCCAGCTGCCTGCATAGGAAGATAGAACTCCTCTTTGATGATGCGCAGGTCCTCTCCATAGCTGGCTTCTGTGTTGACAAACTCCAGCACAGACTCCTTGCGCTCTGTCCTGCGCTTGCGGCACTTCTCACAGAGGTCAGCCCACCTCTGATTGCAGTTCTGCATGTCTGTCTCCACTGGGAGGTCCCTTTCTCCACAGTCAGTGCAGGGGCGATGGGCTTCCCAGGCCTGCAGGGAGCTCAGTGTTTCAGATGCCCTGTTCCTCCACTTTCTGGCTGACATCTGGCCAATGCCACTGTCTGCCCTCTCCACCTCTGCTGACTTGGTCCGGGTGGCCTCACTGGGATCCAGATCATGCCGGACATCATTCACTCCAACAATCCCGCTGTCCGTGCTCAGGCTGCTGACATTGCTCCAGTGATGTCTGGAGCGGAGTGAGCCACGTGGGGTATGGCGGGTCTCATCAAAGCTGCCACCATGGCCAAGGTTGGCTTTTGCTACCACTGGACCTGAGAACAGATGAAAATCATTACAGGCACTGCCAGCTGCATAGCCCTCAACCAAAGAGCATAGCCTATTACAGCCATGACAGGTAGGAACTGGGGGCTGTGTCTAGTAAAAGCAGGCCTGTTTGTTAGCTGTCTCCCCTTCTGTTTGGCTGCTGAAACTGGTGATGGTCAGAAATAAGTGGCTCCCAGATGAAGGCTGGGGCCTGTCATCCCTGCACTGCCCAAACCTGTGAGCTCATCTGGGCTCTCTCTTCCTCTGCCATCTGCCAGACAGGGACAGAGACGCAGCGAAGTAGATCCTGTTTTCTCGCATGCCTGGGTTAAACCCAGAGTGCTTCCCTCTCCTAGGTCAGTAAAGTTACTCTATATATGCACCAGCACAGCAGGGCTCAGCCTCTGGCCCATCAGGCCCCTCTGAGTGTGCAGAATGTGGGTACCGTAGTCTCGCTCCTGCCGGCGCTTCTGTGCGTGCTGCCGTGCTGCTGCTGCAATCTTCAGCTCCAGCTGCTTCCTCTTCACCGAGTCTGTCGGCATAGGGTCACTGAAATGTGGCCGCAGACGGCACTCCCACTGAGCCTTGGCACCATCTGTGCTCTCACAGGCAATGTCAGAGCTGGATCGGCGGCAGCTGGGACTGGGCGTCTGCAAGAAAGGCAAGTAGGTTTGGAGAAAGGTGGTGGGCAAAGCAGCACCCCGTTTGCAGCCACTGGACTTTAGTTGCCAAAGGAAAGAAAAAGAATCTCATCAGCACTGGGATTGTAAGTGCAGTTCTGCTACCCGGTGATTAGTAAATCTGTCTCCCTAGGTCCCTCTCGCTTAGTCCTAGAACTAAGTTAACAGGTGTCCTAAGTTAACAGCATTGCCCTGGCTAAGGGCTAAAGTTGAGGCTGAGCCTGTTCGCCAGGAATCTGAGGCCTCTTGAACATTCCAGGCACCCGAGCCTCTGTGCCTTACGTACATTAGCGGTCTGACCAAGTGAGGTCAGGGAGGAAGCCTGTCAGATCTCCCAGGCAGTGCAACAATGAAAGGCTGGCGGCACACTGAAAGCCACAGAGAGCTTATTGCTGAACCTCCTGCAAGAGGTGCAGCAGCAGATGCAGAGGCACAAAACTCACTCCCATTTCATTAACTGTAATTAACAAGGCACTAGAAATGCTTCTAACAGAATTTAACTGCTCATGGGAGCTGGTGTGATTGCTGATCTCAGGCTTCCAATCTGCCCAGTCCCTACAACAAAGGGATCTTTTACAGTTTCTGATAAGAAAAAAACCCCTGCACGTATATCCAAGATGAAAGGGGAATTCCTTTCCCTTACGTTTCCTGCAGGTGGAGTGTCGCTGGATGTCTCCTTGCTTGGTTTGTCCTCCCAGGTATCTGTTGCCATGGACATTGCTGTGGGCTGCTGACTGTCCTCTGGTGGTGGGAGATCAGCTTCCCTCAGATCACACTGGCCTTTAGAAGATGATTTGGCAACGGACTCAGCATTGCAGCTGCAAAAGAAGAAGCAGATTCTGATAAACATCACACATGCAGTTCATCTGCCATTCTTGAACTATACGCGACTGAGCACTGAGCCCAAGATTGAACAACCAGCTGCAGCAGTTCTGGGAAAGCACAGGCAGGAATCTAAGTCTGGTCAGCATGAGCAGCTCTGGTGCATTTCAGGGGCTCAAAACATAACTTAATTATACCAGGGTACAGTGAGTAATTGCACTCATGCCAGCATCAGTCTGGGATATCAGGTCTTGGGTGTTCTCAGGGCATTTTTATGTCCATAAAACACAAGGTGCTCCCATAGGGACCAGAAAAATCTTCTAAGTAGACCATATCCATATTTGCTGCTATTTAAAGATATGTCAACACAGAAACCATATTGCTCATCTGGAAGAAAATCACCTGCTAAAACACTTAATGCTTTGAAGAGATTAGAAGATTAAGGAGCTTTCCCTCTGTTTTTCATCTCATATGATCCTAAGCCTGCTGAAACCACTGCAAAGATTCCCTCTGCAATCACTGAACTCAGGATCAAGCCTTTTGGTGCATTTCAGAGTCTTGAGAAGACTGGCAGAGTCTGCTGTTCTCACTTGGCAAGTCTGAGATGCTCTCATTCATGGTTGTGTGGGGGTAAGAAGGGCCTGGCCTGGATGATACAGGCAGCCTGTTCCAACCACATGTTCTCCTCTCTGTAGACATCACCAGCTCTCCAGACAGACACAGTCTGGTGCAAACCCTCTGACTTGACAGAGCAGTCGACAGGCTGCAGTTTCTGATGCTACTTGTGATACATATTTTAACGGTCTCTCTAAGACACCACATTCACACACAGAATGAAGCCTGCTCTAAAGAACATTACTTTTTGCAGTTTGAGTTTTCTTAGTTCTTGTGGGCTTGGATTTCTTTAAAAAAGAAAGGCTGTGAGGACTCAATGTGGAAGGCCAGTGCCTGGAACACATTTCAGGTTGTGTGTGCTTTTTACACTTAACACAAGTCTTCTGTGACCAAAATCTGCTGCTTCTTAAAGGCTTCACTTGTGGACTTGTGCTGGGAGGTCACACTGCTCATGTGCAGTTCTAATACTGTCAGCCACAAGCAAAAACATGGGACAGATGGGCATTTTCCTTATAATGAATGACAGTTGCCTCCAATAACAAACCATCAGTCAATATGTAAATCACTGAAGGGGGAAGTCAAGTCAGAAAAGCCGGTTTGTGACTTTCCAACAGATGCTTTTGCATTTTCCCCCCATTTGTGCTTCCAGGTCCCAGGTGACACTACCACACTATCAACATTAGCCAGGGTTGTGCAGCAATGACAAGTACTTCTTGCTGTGTTTACTCCCTGCCACATGGATTTGGAAGCATCACTGCATCCCTCCAGGATTCTTCTCCACAGTCCATAGAAAGGGGACACCAACACCAGTGCTGTGATGGAGCAGTCTGTACTACAACTGTAATAGTTCCCTTACAGGGTTACTGTAAGGGCAGCACAGACATACAGCCAGGCTATGGTCTCACCATGGTACTGGCCTGGCCTCATCCGGCTAAAGTTTGTGTCTCCTTCCTCTCTTCCCTCTCCAGCAACATCTGGGGTACCAAATGGTTTGTATGGCCATGATTTCAAATCAGTCTTGAACATATCTAGGTTTATAATAACAAGCTCCCTCATATGTTCCCAGACAGATCACTTAATCAACATTTCCTTGAGTTGAGTAAAGTAAGAACAGTCCAGGTGGGCACAGCTGTGAGAGGGGAAGCAGAGGTTAAGGAGCAAGAAAGCTCCTGAGGAGGCTCTCCCATTGCCGGAAAACCAACATTTCCAAAAGCTGCTCCTGTTCCACAGCTTCTGGTTGAAACATACAGAGAGAAAGGCCCATGTTGAGTCATAGAGAGGCAAAGGGGTGAGTCATTGCTAGGCCACTCTCCATCATCTTTGCTAAGTCAGGGGGATCAGGAGAGGTGCCTGGGGACTGGAGGATGGCAAATGTCCCTCCTATCTTCAAAAAGGGTAAGAAGGAGGACCCAGGTAACTACAGACTCATCAGCCTCACCTCCAGCCCCAGAAATGTGATGGAACAATCTGTCCTGGATGCTGTCTCCAGGCACATCAAGGACAGGAGGGTCATTAGGGACAGTCAGCATGGCTTCACCAGAGGGAAGTCATGCTTGATTGACCTGATAGCCTTTTATGAGGGCACAACCAGGTGGATAGATGATGGCAAAGCAGTGGATGTGGTCTGTCTTGACTTCAGTGAGGCATTTGACACAGTCTCCCACAGCATCCTCACAGCCAAACTGAGGCAGTGTGGACTGGATGATTGAGTAGTGAGGTGGATTGTGAACTGGCTGCAGGATAGACGCCAGAGAGTAGTCATTACTGGGACAGAGTCTAGTTGGAGGCCTGTATCTAGCGGACCCCCCAAGGGTCGGTACTGGGACCAGTACTATTAAATCCATTCATTAATGACTTGGATGCGGGATTAGGGTGCACTGTCAGCAAGTTTGCTGATGACACAGAGCTAGGTGGTGTCACTGACACCCCAGCAGACTGTGCTGCCATTCAGCTGGACCTGGACAGGCTGGAGAGCTGGGCAGGGAGAAATTTAATGAAGTATAACAAGGGTAAGTGTAGAAATTGCATCTGGGTAAGAACAACCTCAGGTACCAGTATAGGTTGGGGAGAGTACCTGTTGGAGAACAGTGCTGGAGAAAGGGACCTGGGGGTCGAGGTGGCCAGCAGGATGACCATGACCCAGCAATGTGCTCTTGTGGCCAAGAGGGCCAACAGCATCCTGCGGTGGATCAGAATGGGCGTTGTTTAGCAGATTGAGAGAGGTTCTTCTGCCTCTCTACTCTGCCCTGATATGGTGGGACCACAACTGGAGTATTGTGTCCAGTTCTGGGCCCCTCAGTTCAAGAAGGACACAGAGCTTATGGAGGGAGTGCAGCGTAGAGCAACGAGGATGATGAAGGGAGTAGAACACCTCCCTGATGAGAAGAGACTGAGGGAGCTGTGTCTCTTTGTCTTGGAGAAGAGGAGACTGAGGGGTGACCTCATTAATGTCTATAAATATGTGAAGGATGGGTGTGAGGAGGATGGAGCCAGGCTCTTTTCAATGTCATCTAGTGATAGGACAAGGGGCAATGGGTGTAAGCTGGAACATAGG
>JAOXOE010000602.1:20769197-20804326 GCA_028565055.1 Phoeniculus purpureus
ACACCTGCAGCGAGCTTTTGCTGCTTTAGGCGCTCCTGCCCAAATCAAAACTGACAATCGACCTGCGTGTGTGTCTCGCCCAGCACGTGCTTTTTGCAGCTCTGGGGTGTGCACCATGTCACTGGCATTCCCCATTCCCCTACAGGACAAGGTATCGTGGGGCACACCCACGGTACCCTCAAAAGACAGCTACAAAAAGGGGGAATGCTGGGCATGTCCCCAGATGCTCCCCTAAACAAGGCTACCTATGTGATGCCTTCAGAGGCACCTCCAATGCTGCGACATTGCGGCTCAAGCATAAGGTCTCTCCAGGATTAAGGTGATGGCTCGGGACCTCCAGAGAGGTCAGTGGTCCCCTCCTTGTGAACTATTAACCTGGGGTAGAGGGTGTGCTTGTGTTTCCACAGATCAAGGACCGCAAAGGGTTCCTACACGGTGTGTGAAGCCATACTTGTCTGCATCTTCCTCGGCGCAGTGACGCAGGCCTGGGTACCTGCACCACCAAAGACCAACGTATGGGTGACCCTGGCCAACATGACGGGACAGGACTCCATATGCTTGGAGACAGCATCACCTGAAAATCCATTCACCACGTCTGGTTGGTGTCCCGGTGGGTGCCTGGTCTGTGCCACAAGCCCTCAGCAGCATGATACGAGCCAATGCAGTGGACAGCTGAGATGCCTGGACTCCTTATTTGGGACTCAATCCATTACAGCCTCAGGAGCTGGAGTTGTTGGGGTCAATACGAATGGACTACTGCCTGTGTTTTAACTACTCAGGACAAAATCAGACAAAGGCTTGGTGGGTGAACACCACCCTGCCTGGTTAGAAAAGTGTACCTGTCTGGTGTACCTGCATCTCCCCAAAGGTGTCTCGAACCAGTAATGCCCTGACCGCCTTGCTGCAAGGACTGCTTTTAGTACGTGGGGATCGCTCAATGCCCGGAATCCCCTCGCACATCAAGGGAGGGCCATGCAGCCTAGGACGACTGACACTGCTAACACCCAATACTTCTGCCACACGGAACCTACGAAGGAGATCCCCAAAGAGAAGTGCTTTGTGCGTGCATCTGAACGAGAGTGTAATGACAACGTGGAGTTTTGGGGCGCAGGGTTGAGAGTTATGGGGAGTTTAGTTTCTAACACAGGGAAGGCTCAAGCTTTAACCATGCTGTCGAGGATAGTTTACTGGCTTGCTAAGCAAACTGATCATCCCCCGATAATTCAGTGCATTATTATTAGACGCTGATTCAGTGCAACATGCGATGCTGCAGAACAGGGTTGCCATAAAACTTTTGCTGTTAGCACAAGGACACAAGTATGAAGATTTTAAGGGAATGTGGTGTATGAATGTATCAGAAAACCTCAGAGCATCCAGCTGCTGACAGAAGGTGTTGAAAAGTTGCAAGTGAATGATGGTGCGGACTGGTTTACAAAGTTCTTCCAGGGGTGAGGGTTGCCAGGATGGTTATTAACTGCGGTAAGATTGGACTGTCAGTGTTAGCTGTAGTGGTATTTGTGTTACTCATGTTGCCCCGTGTTGTCAGTCCGTTGCAAAGGGCCCTGCAACAGACTGTCAGGACAGCTTTTGTAACACAAATACAGAAAGGGGGAATTGTGAGGGGCTACAGCCAGTCCTTAGACCCTTTGACTGAAGCAGAAGAGTTTAACCTTGGACAGATTAAAGTGTATCCGTGAGAACAAGGAGTCAGAGATATCTGAAGAATGTGAACAACTGACTGTGCTGGGAGACACTTGGTAAGAGACGAGCGAGCAACGGGTGTATAAAGCTGAAACGCCAACGGCTACTTGTCTATATATGTGTTGTACCAATAAAATGAGAACATCTCTGTGCACAAAGGGTGTAAAAAGGTGCTAGCTGCGTTAATAAAGTATTTTCTTTGCCTGCTTGCACATTGATCTTGACTCTGTGTCACACGTCCACCCCAACGACGACAGCATTGTTCACAGGTCACCACCAGCAGCACAATAAACCAGCAAGAACACAGAGCCCCACTTATCAACAAGGCAATCAGCACGACCTGCAGGAGTGACTTGCAGCAAAAGCTTACCTGGCTGTTTGGATCTCCAAGTAAGTTACATATATGCGGCACTATCTTACTCAGTGTTAAACTCTGAGCTCCAGATCTGGGAACAAAGAATAGAAGGGCACTGCTGTAAGTTCGAAAGCACACAAAGGCTTATGTACACAAGAGAGGTTTGTAGGAGGGCCTGACTTACGCATTGAGCGTTGCAATAAGGCAGAGGCAAATCCCTTCTCTTGTCCGAAAATTCTTGTGTTTGAATCCGCCTAGCATCCTGTCCCACACGTACTGGAGAAAACAGAAAAGGTGGTGAGACAGGAAAAAAGAGGAGGTGGCAGAGACAGAGCCTGTCTCCCAGAACTGTAACATCTCTGGAGCTTAAATAGAAGTTCTGCATCTACCCAAGTGGAAGATGACACTAAACAGGCACTTTTAGATCTGGCTTTGCTCTGTGCCAACTTCACAGTAACTCCCTCCTAGCTAAAACATTACTTAGAGAAAGTAAATACCTTCCAGAGACCCAGAACAACTGCTCTGACATCCACACGTCCCATCTTTGGGAAATCCATTGACACTCACACCCCCATGTGTATCCTGACACGCAACAGCATTCTTAAGTGAAGCAAATCTCTCATAACAAGGCATAGGGAGATGAAGCCATTTCAGACAGTCATAGAAGAAACTCTACTACAGGAAAAAGTTACTCTCTTAAGCAGCCAGTTATTCACAGTGCAAAGGGCTTGCACAGTGCAAAGAACCTACCTGAGGGTTAGCAGCTTGTTCCATGATTTTCAGCAGCAAGGTCTGATCCTGCTCCCTCACCGAGTCCTTCGAGTCTCCCAGCCTATCAAGTAAACTTGGCAGCACTGAGGAAAAAAAACACAGGAGCATACAAATCCAGGAACACACAGAGGTAAACCGTCACAGTCGCATAGCCCCTCTGTTCTCCTCCTGGTGGATAGAGGAACAAGCCCTCCTCATGTCCAGCAGAGCCTGAAGCTACAAAAAAGTCTCCCAAGTACTGTCCTCAGAGAAAGAAGTCTTTGTGTACAGCAGCCAGAGCAGATCCCAGCACAGCAATGTTGACAGCCTGTCCACCCACCCCTCACACATCCCTTACCTGTGCCAATCTGGGCCTTGAAGCGATCTTGCAAGCGGGATACTAGTGCAGAAAGGATGTCAATTCCCAGGAGAACCACCTATAAACATAAGAGAGATGGTAGTTTAGTGTCCAGTTTTTTTTCCCGCTGGCAAGGAGCCCCAAACCATCAGCATTAGTCAGGCTTGCAGAGACGCACACAGTTCTTCCTTGCACAACTTCTGACAGGCAGGGTGTTTACAAACTCAGTTGATGGAATCACTGAATAATTAAGGTTGGAAAAGACCTCTAAGATGATTAAGGTCATCCACTGACCAACACTGCTGTGCCCACTAAACCATGTCCCGAAGTGCCACATCTCCCCAAAGTCTTGTTCCCACAGGTATTTACAAGCCAAAATTCACTGTTGCGAGCTTGACAAAGACTACACTTGTAATTGCTGCTCAATGCTAAATTTACCCATGAGTACCATACACCTCACAACAGGATCAGCGTCTGCTGTAACTTACTTTTCTAAGTAATTGTAATAATTACTGATAATTAGAAAATTATGTGGGTTAACAGCTCCTTAATTATTCACAGAATCACAGAGGGATTGGAAAGGATCTTGAAAGATCATCCAGTCCAATTCCCCTGCCACAGCAGGATCCCTTAGATCCAGTTGCATCGGAACACACCCTTGTGGGTTCTAAATATCTCCAGAGAAGGACACTTCACAACCCCTTTGGGCAGCCCCTTCCCAGTGCTCTGTCACCCTTTACCGGTAAGAAGTTCCTTACCTCCTATGTTCCATGTTACACCCATTCCTCTATCACTGGGTACTACTGAGTAGAGCCTGGTTTATTTCGAGGTGACTGAGGGATGGAATATTTTTCATGAAAATGAAAAAAATATTTCCATTTATAAATATGGAAGAGGCGGGTGTCAGGAGTATGGAGCCACGTAGTTTTATTACACAGCTGAAATCCGGGGAAAGGCGGCATCATAGTCGAGAAGAGCTTCAGACCCCTCTGCCTGTACGTGTGTGCGTGCAGGAAGATGGAACGGCCGGCAGGGGGCGCGCACCTCACCCCACCCGCCGCTGTCCAGCCCCCTATGCAAATCACCTTGAAAGCGAAAAGCACTCTGGGTATCGCCGCTACAGGCGATGAACCGGCTCCGGCGCCAGGACGGGATCAGATGCGGCCCCCTTCACGCCATGTCCGAGCGGAGCGCGGCCCTGCGGCGAGAGGCCCGAGAGCCAGCTCGGAGCCGCGCAGTCGCTCACCCTGACCTCGGTGCGTGTGAGCTGTATCCCGGCCCCGGTGCAGCAGCGCAA
This sequence comes from Phoeniculus purpureus, assembly GCA_028565055.1. Lineage (NCBI taxonomy): Eukaryota > Metazoa > Chordata > Aves > Bucerotiformes > Phoeniculidae > Phoeniculus > Phoeniculus purpureus. The sequence continues at coordinate 20,773,659 of JAOXOE010000602.1, forward strand.
CTACTCAACCGTCCTTATCTGGGGGTTGCGTGGCTGCCCAATGAGCGCCTGGCGAGGACAGCCCTGCTAACACCTTGAACAACACAACCAGCGCCCGCTTTGTGCGTGGTGCAATTTTTGGAACCCCGCACCGCGGCTGTGCCCGCTGCGTTTACAGTACTTGCTGCTCCGGCGGCTCAGCACCACCCGGATCTGTGCTTTCCGGCAGCGCTCGCAAGAGCCTGTCCAGTGCTGACCAGTGCTCTACTGCCTCTTCGAGTCTCCCAAAGGAAACCTTCGATTATACTTGTCTCTAACCTCCCCCGGTCCCAGTTCCCATCACACTCAGAACCAGGGCCATCTGCTACTCCCATGCCAAAGTGGTGTGTACCTCCTGCTCCCAAGAGCCATGTCTTCACATTCACTTCACATACTGGATCTAATTCACCACGGATAAGCACTCATCCAGCTCCAGAGTCAGCTGAGTGCTACTAATGCCTCCTCCTCAGCCAGCACTCCCAGCTGCTCCTGGCTGGGGCACAGCAGCAGAGCCCCAGATCACCATTAGCCAAGAGTCACTTTTAAGGAAAGTCCCTGGGACTCCCAAGTGCTGGTTGGTCACCACTCACAGCTGTCTGATCAGTCCCACCACAGCAGCATCCTGAACAGAAAGGGAATGAGCTGTCTGCCGTTAATGAGGTGTGCCTGGGGATAAATGCGATCCCAGGAGAGGAAGGGATCCATCTCTTCTTCAAACTGCCTACAAGCCACAAAGAAAACAGGGAACTCATTGCTCGGACAGTAAAAGGAAACTGGCTTTGTTTGCACTGTCTGTCACCCAGCACTCTGACCCCAGGATCAAACGGGAAGGGCCTTGCCTCTCAAGACTTTGCTGTTGTGCTCACAGAAGTGGAGAGCTAGTCAAGACAATGTTGCCTTGGACAGCTAGCAAGGAAACAACCCTGGGAGTGACTGACCAGGCTTTACTCTCAACCATGCTAATATCATTTATCAACCCTGATGTGCCACCTGCCTTAAATTGGTGAAAGAGGCACAAAGCTGGAATCACACATGGATGGAGAGATCCAATGGATCTGTTAGCAAGACAGGTAACAGAAAACTTGGGGCATGACTGGCAAACGAATGAACAATGAACTGAATTCCAGCTCTTTACTGCACTGGATTAACTGCACTCAGGAGCCTGCCTCACTCTACCGCTGAAGCAGTTACTCTACCTGAATTACCACGCTCTGAAGACTAGAAGAAACCTCAAGAATGAGGAGACTCTCACACAGGGCCAGAGCAGTGATGAAATCTGTTACGGCGATCTTGCCGCATGGCCCTCCTCAGGAAATACAGCCAGCAGGCACTGCTCCAGACCAAGGTACAGGATGGGCAGCTCTCCATCCAAAATTCCAGATACTGCTGCAGTGATGATAACTATGGAGCTACTCCAGGCCTTTACATCAGCACAAGTCTTGCTTCATGCTCCAACCAAAGCATGAGTTGAGTCAACCTTAGTATCACTGAGGTCTCCAGCCTTCAAGTGAAGATACACCAAGTTGGCAGCTTCTGCTTTTAGACCCCTGCATTATACAGGCGCCCAAACCCCCTGCAGAAACACAGCAGCAGAGCCCTGGGTCTGCAGCTTCACTTGACTCCCCTAAGACAGTCAATAAAGAAACTTGTGCAATCCAGGATTTACCTTAGCTGTCATCTGCTGCTCATTTGTAGTATGTCTCAGTACTTTCTGTAGGTGCTGCCTCCCTCCAACTGCCAGGTCACAAGGAACCGTCACGCCCAGTACACATGGCTTTTGTCAGTTCCCAGGATACAGCACAGCCTTTCCCCAACACAGAAAAAACTTCAAAGCATGCGTCCTTCAGTGGTGGTGAGCGGTCTGCAGGCAGTTCCATGTACCAAAGAGCAGCCCTGTCATTGTCTGTTCCAACAGTAAATGCTCACCAAGAATTTACTGCAAATAAATGCACCCAACAGCTTAAAACTAGACAGACATAAACATCCTCCCTTAAAAGGCCAAGACAGCTGCTGCATGATCCAACACCATGCGACCAGAGTGATCCGCAGCCTCAGGCTACCTGACAGCCTTCACTGACATGGCAGCTCTGGACTGCAGTGGGGATATATCAACTACTATATTCTACCTGCACACAGGTATAACCACATCCACCCTGGAGGAGTCAATCTCCTGCTGCTGCGCCAGCAGTTCACATTTCATGTTCCAAAGCAGGAACACATCTATACAGACTAGAAGTGCATTGCCCCAGCAATTCAGGAAAATGCACCACAGACCAGGAAGTCAGCACTAAAGAATTCCACAAACTTAATTAGAAGAACACTTAAAAGAACAAGAACATTCTGAGGTGTCATCACCTTCTTCCAAGAGAGTTCACAAGTATGTCCTAGGTCAAAGAGAGTCACCTTCTTTTGTATCACACTGGTCCTGAAATGGTTGCACATAACCATGACAAGAAGGAGCAGCTCTTCCCAAAGGACACAGAGGGAGCCGTAAGTTGCAGAGTCACTGCTCTGAAACACAGGTGGCTTTTCTAGCCTGAACAAGGTCAAATCTCCAGACAGCACAGCGGGTAAATCACTACTGACAGAAGCTGCAGTCTATGCTCAGTCTCCAGAGAAGCAGCACTCATGAGACATTGTGGTTGAAGGCAGAGTTCCCATTTAAGTCACACTTTCCAGTCTCAATTACCCCAAACACTGCTGAAAATCAGCAGCACAAGTATAGTCTTGCTTTTGCAGCACCTTACAGGTATGGCTGTACTCAATGCTTAGTGTTTTCACATGAAACAACATCAAAATAAACACCCACAATATCAACTGCTATCACTTCTGGTTTCTCAACACAGATTAATTTCTCACTTAATCACTAAGATTAATTATCTTAGTCACAAACACTGCCACTGCCCTGTACATTTCCATGGCCTCCAGCTGAACACTTCTACCTTCAGTCAAGTCTTCAACCAGTAAGGAGAATTGGATATAGCATGGGTGTAGCTCTGTAGGCAGAGATGAGATCATGACTGTCAGCCAGGGATCAGGTCCACCACATCCATGAATGAGCCTTTCACCCAAGAAGAGACTATAAGCACAGAAGCTCTGAACTAACCCCAAAGCAAGACACCAACAATCTCTTACCACAGGGGCAATGGCTTCTGCATCCTACTTCTGGTAGTTACAAAAGCCCTCACTGGAATCCCCCTTCAATTTCTGCCTGAAGAGTCCTTTCTTCACTTTCTGTTGCTAAGAAATGCTGATACCACTGTTAACAAGTAAATAAGTAACTTATTTTACAGGTCCCCAAGAGCCCAAAAGGTTTGACTGTTTAGAAAGAACAGGACTAAGTGCCACACTGGAGAGTGCGGGCTACACTTAAACACTGAAAGTGAAAGAAAGAGGCTCCTTAAGTTGTTCCCACCTGCAACCATAACACAATATAAATATGGGGCCAAAGAAAGTCACCTCTCAATGCAGACACTCATAGCCCACAGTACAAGGCTAGGACAGAGCTGACTGCCTCAAAGCAAACATTGCAGCTCAGAAACAAGAATCCAAGCAAAAGCTTTCCATTAAAAAAAAAAAAAACCCCACAAAAACAAAAAACCCACAAACAACTCAACAACAAACTCTGGTACCCTGTCCTGCAGACCTTCATGTAAGCTTTATATTTGACTGGCCAAACAAGTGCTGTTCGTTATTGACACACTGCTCTGCCAGTGCCCAGTATCAAGACAAGATGATCTCACAACACTGTGTGACAAAACTAAGATTCAGTGTTTCAAGAGATTTCAGAACCAAGGGGGAACCTGACACACGAAGGAAAAAGCCTACACCTTCTGCTCCCATCCCTTAGGGCTGGGTAAAGCTGCAGTGACCTATGCGGTACTGGAAAACACCTGAAGTCTGCAGCAGTCTGCTCACAACATCTCCTTCACAGACGAGCCTCAAGAGGAGACTGCACGTTTCAAACAGCTTTCTGAGCTGTTCAGGAAAGCCCTGAGGATGATTGCTAGAGGAACAGGTTACAGTACTTTCCAGTCTCTCCTAAGCACACCAGTCAGGCATGCACCTGAGCTCAGTCCAACCCAGCATCTGGAATAACTCAGTTTTTGATCAGTTCAGGCATTTTTAAAATGTTTTAACTTCTGGCAAGTAGATGACTTCCAAGAATTTGATCTATCTGGTCTAGGCAATAGCATAAATGAAGAATGGATTCAGTTCCTGCCCCATTTAAAAGCTAATGCTAACCTTGAGAGTGACATTTCCTGCACACTCCAGAACTAAACCCCATATGCCACTCAACACACAAGAAATAAGCATTGTTCTTCTTAATTATGTTCTACTCTTCAACTCCTTTTGACCTTTTTGTCCCTTTTTGGTTTTGGCTGTCATCATTAAGATCTGGAGCAACATTTAAAGCATCAATGAGCTATCATAGGAAAACAAAACATCCGTTTTCCTCCTTCTGAATAAAAACAGGCACTTTTTTAAGTTGTTTCCAACAGATACTCAATTATATGACAACACAGGGGGGCACAAAGCATCAAAATTAGGGTACACCCTTAGGCCACACTGGTGCATGGCATGGGGTCAGGAACTCAAAAAGGTTTTACAATCTCAGGCAAGTTACCTATTGACAAGTATCTGGGGTCTGAGACAGCCACACACAGTCAGGGCAATGTCTTAGTAATCCTACATATACCAACTAGTCTTGCTGGAAACTCACTGCTACAAAAACCTCTTGCAGTTGGCAGCCACGGAAACCCAGACCTAGGTGACCAGCCTAGCAACACTCATTAAAGATCCCACTTGAAACACAAGAGTGGGATGACACTGGTAAGCCTCAGCTCAATCTATACCAAACCAGTGTCTGTTCCCATGGCTGAAACACTCCAGAATCTTGAGCTGTTCAACTGCTAAGACCTTGACAGGAGGAAAAACCAATACACCAACAACACACACCACTCACTCACCTAAACCCAACCCAAACACCTCAAGGAGAAAGAGGAGAATTCATCTTGCACTGCTTGAAGGAAACAGCATTTACTTAAGGGAAAAGAACAAACTATCTGAGCAGCTGTCAGCACAAGTGGAAAACCAATTGGAAAATTATGGGGACAAACCACATACATTTTGGCTTCTATATCCAGCTCTAGAAATACATAAACACAATTCACACAAACAGTTTGGACCAACACTCTAGTGCCACAGCTACACAAACAGGCATCCCTCATATTAAAGGCTTCCACAAATTCCTGTGCATTGATAAATTAATCAAGTCCAAGTAAATCATTTGCTCTTGGATTAATTACCTTAAATGAAACTATTAAGAAACTTGAAGACCTCAGAAGAACAGAGGTTAAGTGTAATACAAAAGCCACTCTGTTCAATGCAAGGCTATGCAAGCCAGCAAGACAGCCCGGGAAAGCAGAACCAGGGGAGTAGGTACCTCCTGTTCACCTTTCACCATGTTTTGACTACACTTTTCTCCCCTTCACAGCTCCCATGTTTATTTTCAACACAACAGGTAAGCTGAATCAAGTGTTTAACCATTTTGACCATGATTTCAGTAGATTGGATGCCTTGTTCTGTAATTACGTTACTTTCTCAAAGAGGTCTGTTCTCACCGGGCACTTATTAACAAGAGCAAGCTTCCTAACTGTCACTGAACAGAAGACACCACAGATCCACACAAGCAGCTAACAAGCAGTATGCATTTATAAAAATACAAAAACTTCATCTGAACATTTAGTGAAACTGGCTGCCTCACACTTAAGCAGGATGAAAGGGGCTTTTTTTGCCCCAACATTGCGAAGACTTGAAGCAACACAGAAAAGCAATTTTGAAGAGAAGTAAATGGAGGCTGCTGAACCCAAATGATATCGCAGAGGAGAAAAGAACAACAATTCTTCCAAAGTGTTCCTTCTAGTTAAAACCCACAGTTTGTTACAGAAGCAGAAGAAAACAAATATTTGTGATTCATGATGGAAGAAACTCAAGAAACCTGGCAGTCCTATTATCACAGGCAGGTTTTAAACGTGGATTTCATAGAATTATAGAATGGCCAGGGTTGGAAGGGACCTTAAAGATTATTTGACTCCAATCCTTCTGCACAGCAGGGACACTTTCACTAAATCAGCTTACTCATGGTCCTTTTCAGCCTGGCCTTGAACACTTCCAGGGATGAGGCAGCCACAACTGCCTTGGGCAACCTGCGCCAGCATCTCACCGCCCTTCACAGGAAAGAATTTGTTCTTCATGTCCAACCTCAATTTCCCCCCTTCAAGTCTGGAACCCTTTCCCCATCCTCTCGCTACCACCTGTGTCAAAAGCCCTACCCCACCTTTCTTGTAGCCCCCTTCAGAGACTGGAAAGCTGCTAGAAGGTCAACTAGGAGCCTTCTCTTCTCTAGGCTGAAACCCCAAACTTGCTCAGCCTGTCTTCATAGGGGGGATGCTCCAGCCTTCTTCTCATTTGAGTTGCTCTCCGCTGGACATCTTCCAGAAGCTCCATACCCTTCTGATGTTGGGGACTCCAAAACTGGACACATTACTCCAGAAGGGGTCTCAAGTGCAGAGTAGAGGAGGAGAATCACCTCCCTTGACCAACTGTCAACTGCTTCTTTAGATGCAGCCCAGGACACAGTTGGATTTCTGGGCTGCCAGCGCACACTGACAGCTCCTGTTCAACTTCTCGTCCAAGCCCCCCTCAGGGCCATCCTCAAACCTTTTCTCCTCTGTATTATTGCATGGGATTGCCTTGACCCAGGTGCAGAACCTTGCACTTGCCCTTGTTGAGCTTCATGCAGTTTGCACAGCCCACTTTTCGAGCCTGTCAAGGTCCCTCTAAATGGCATCCCTTACCTCCAGTGTGTGTTGACTTCACCACACAGCTTGGTGTTGTCAGCAAGCTGACTGAGGAGGCTTTCAGTTCCACTGTCCGTGTCACTGACAAAGCCATTAAATAGCACTGGTCCGAGTACTGACCGTTGCAGGATACCACTTGTCACTCCTCTCCATTTGGACAGCGAGTCATTGATCACAACTCTTTGGGTGCGACCATCCAGCTAACTCCTTATCCAACAAGTGACACATCCATCAAATTCATATATTTGTTTAGAGATCAGAATGTCATGTGGGACAGTGTCAGATGCTTTGCACAGGTCCAGACAGATCTACATGATCTGACCCATGACAATATTTGCCTTCAACAATAAAGTATCTGTGACAGGGATCAGGCTGCACAATCCAGTGTCAAGTCCAAGTATTGCCAGCAATAGCAGAAATCAGTACATTCCTTTCAGCAAAGAAACAGGATTGGGCTTTTTATTTACAAGGTTTTGTTTAACTCTGCATCATCTAATAAAGGCAAAAAGTTCAAAGTCACACATTAGCCTCAAATTTCTATTCCCCAGCTACTTTGTTCAGTAAGGAGGAGGCCCTGCTGCTGGCACATCTCTTGCAGACTACAGCAGTGAGTATTTCAAAAGAGTTAGCGATTGAGTTTCGCAGATAGTAACTGTGTCAGGCAAGAAAACATCATTTAGAGAAAGAGGAGTTAAGATACGGTGATGCCTAAGGATAACACCAAGAAACATAACACTTGTAGTCCAGGTCAGAGATCAAATGGCTGCTTTTTCTTCAACACAGACACCATACGAAAAGTCAAGTAGATCAGTTGTTAAACCTTCTGCAGAATGAGTATCACCCACTAATTAGAAAAAGGATCCAGGTACAGTGATGCCTCTTCTTGCCCTTCACCTTCTTCCTCCTGTAGCACTTCTCTGCACTCTAGCAAGACAGGAAATATAAAACAGTGTTTCTCAAGAGTTATCGTATCTTCTTGTAGATCTATAGGGTGTTTCTATAGGGTGTTTCTATAGGGCGTTATCGGTATCGTAGACTTGTCATGCTGAGGTCTACCAGTACAGTTAGAAAGCAGCATTATTTGGCTACTTCATATACATCTGCCTGCAGTGTTGGGACAGTGCCATCATGCAGTCCAGTTACAAACTGAGCTCAGCCTAAGATGTAGGAAAAACATGGAGTGAAAAACAATAACATAAACCTGTGCAGCGCTAGTTGTATGCTCGCTCCACCATTTAAAGGTCCCAGGCAAAATAACCCTGGAAAGCAATCTCATTCCCTGCTCCTCAGAACTTAGACTGAAATCCCTTTGTAGGGGAGTTTGAGAATGATACAGTACTAATCAATACCTGCAATGATTTTTACTGTCTGTGTAAAGCAGCACAGGTCAGTAAGTACCCTTCCAGTCTACACCATCTCTGCCAGGACACAAACCCATTTTGTTTCCGACTTTACAGAGAGAAATCAGTGTGCTTCCAGAAAAGTCTGGGCACCACAAACCAAGCCTGGCTCTCGTGCAAGTCTACGTTTCCCAGTCTGCCTCCCCAGCCTTTGGTCAAGTCTACATACCTCAACACAGGAGATGTGGGTCTGAACCTTCTCCATTAAGAGCTCCTTCAACTTAAGCCAACAGCAGTGGGCAAACTGCACTAAGCCTGGGAGAAGCCAAACACCAACATCAGGAGAGACCTCACCTTAATAACCTGAGGTGAGGAACCCATGACCTAGCCCACATAAAACTGACTGAAACTATTACAATGTCACTAGTAGCTTATTTTTGCTACAAATTATGTCCAACCTAAACAGCCTTGAGTGAATGATTTTAGCACCACACAAACCCAGTGAAATCTGAAGGTCAGTTCAAGCGGATCCAACAATTGCACCTCTTCATCAGGGTCTTATCACAACAGGGTCTCCTGTATCTTCAGTTTCTTAGGTTTTGGTTAAGGAAAGGGAGGTTTATGTCATGAACTGCCTACAGAACAGCCCAAGGGTAAGTAACTGACAGACTGTGAGTAGGGGATTTTGGACTTCATGGCCCAGCACTCAGTGTGCCCAGGAGGGACAGACAGACATGCTGCAGCTCCCTGAACCACCAAAACAGAGCAGAAGAGTACGAGCCAAACCAGTTTTCTGCTCACTTAACTGCAGTTCAAGAAGTTATGAGTCAGCCCTAAAAGCCATTACTTACTTCTTACAGGTTTGGCCTCTCTCAGTATAGCAGGGTGCTATAGTTCAGTCTCAATGCACATACACAGTGAAGTTCCTCAGGCTGCAAAGCTAATCAGGAATTCCAAAAAGGTAGCTTCACTGACAAATGGAAAGACTGCAACTGCTAGACAGTCAAAAACTAAAGCACTGTTATCACCACTGGTCACTTCTGCCAAGCATCTCATATGACACTAAGACACTTTGAGCACCATGACCAACAAGGAAAACTACAGCCCAGCTGACTTGCTCAGACCAATTCTGCTGCAGCCATGTAAACAATCCTCTAAGACTATTTCTCTTCTCTACTGTTGCTTTCCAGGCTGTACACACAAGAAATCCCATCCAGGAGACTGAGCTGATGAGCCCTCTGTCTCCACGGTAAAATCCTGCATGCACACAGATCAATTCTATCACCTTCTATTGGTCCTCTCCTCAGAAATGCCTTTAATTCATATCATCACATTCTTGGTTGCAGCTTCTGTTCCTACCCAGGCTCACAAATCAACATTGTGACCCACTTGTCTGCCACACCATGAAAACTTCACAACACTGTCTCCATGGTACGACTGTAGCTGCATTCACCCCATCTGTTAGTACGCTCTTTTCCTTGCCACATACTGTGCCTTTCTAGGGATTACAAAAAGTGTCTTTGCCCACAACACCTGTAAAGTTTCATCCCACATCTCCCCCCACATCCTCTTTTACTCACTACAAAGCTACAGAACTGGAGCTGGAAACCAGAGGAGTGAACATGAAACAGGTTTCTTTAGAAGATCTTCATTAAATAATAAAGGTCTTACATCTCCAAGGGCACAGGATTCCTCAGTCAAAAGTAAGCATGAGCAAGGCCTCTGCCTTTTAAAAGACCTACCTACAGGCCAGTGAGGTCATTGTTCTCAACCCTCCAACTATTTATCTTTCTGGCATTAAAAGTGCAGTGTGCCCTTATCCCAGAATCATGCCAGATGTAGCAATTAGAGGAGGATAAAGGAGGCATACAAACCTCTGCTAGTACACTGCAGAACACAGAACAAACTCCTAGACTCTTCTGGCAGTCAGGTAAACATTTGTAGTGGAAACTACACTAAAGAGATGTCACTAGCATGAACTAGTAACATCCTTTATGAACAAGAGTGGTGATCAGCTTTATCCTTCTCATGGAAGATGCAGGAAGAGAAATACCCTTTGATTAACTAGAAGTTAAGTGCAAAGAACAGAGGGGCACTGGTACAGACTAACTCAAGAAGCTGTGAAATCTTCAAAGGACAGTTTAAGCATAGGTTGGATAAACATCTGAAAGTCTCAACATCTCCTCCTTGCCATTAGAAATACAGTACTGCCAAAATAAATTATGTTGCCAGTTGGTAAACACCCTTCATGAACAATAGGAGGTAAAGTGACATCGTACTCTTATTAGCAACCCACTGTAGACATAAATTACACTGGCAAATGAAGTTACTGCCCAGGGTAAGCCTGACATGCTGGTTCACAAACTTTCCAGGAGGGCTTTAACTCAAGTTTAACATACAACCACAAAGTATACAAATGGCTAAGGTGAGCCGTAGACTCCCTTCTCCTATGTCTGAAGCCCAAACCATGTCCATGCTTTCTTTAAGGTGAGCCGTAGACTCCCTTCTCCTATGTCTGAAGCCCAAACCATGTCCATGCTTTCCTTAACTGCAGGGTCCTTAACTAATTCTAGTTACAGAATGGCCCTGACTTAGAGACAAACAGAATTTTCGTCTTAATAGACACTATTTTGGGCTCAGCTTTGATTAGTGTGAAGCATACATGTTACAAGATTTCTTGGAAGAGTAAGTGAGGAAAGCATTTGCTCACAGAGAACATGGAAGAGCTTCCTCCTTGCTGCAAGCAAAACGCACCAAGACATCTGTATTCTGTTATGCTGAGCTGCTCTAAGACCCAGTAAAACTTCTCAGACTTTCTTTATTCAACAGGGAAGAACAGAACTGAATAAACTGGATCTTCAGAATTGCTTCTAAGTCATCCATACATCTGACTTCACAGACCACACATGCTGGACACTGTAGAAAAGGGAATCAGCATTAGCATATCCAGTGTACTCTCTCGTAGTTTCCATCAGTGTGACTCAGGTGTGCTGCTTTGCAACAGCAAGACCTGCTACTAAAGCCAGAATAACCTGCAGATCAGCCATCTCATAGTCAGAGTGAACCCATTTATGCAACATAAAGTGAGCTACACCTGCAAAAAGCCCCCTAGTCACTACAATAAATATAAAAGTCACTGCTGGTTTGTAGTATTTTTGCTCATTAGGGACAGGTGTGAGTTAAACTGAAAGAAAAGGTTTCAAACAAGGAATTTGCATTATTTCTCAAACCAAACAATACGGAAAGGATCCTCCTCTTATGTAGTTAAGATCCGCTACTGAATCCCCAAGGTGAGGTCTACGTTAGGAAGCATTCACACGTCATCCTCAGAGCCAGCAGATGGAGAAAGCAAGAGATAAGCTGATCTTAGGTTAGATGTCCTCCTCAACCTACAAAGGTCCTGACACCAGTCCTCAGTTGTACATCATTACAATGGGCTTACACAGCCAGTATCCTCTAATTTAATAAGCACAATATTTTCTCAACACAAAAAAAGACTTGAGAGAAGAAAAAGCTACCATATACTTGCACACGCACTGCCAGCCAGAGGCAGAGCTGCTAGCTGAACCCAGCTCTCCACCATCCCAGGTTCTGCATTAAGCTCAAGCCTTGAGGACCACAAGCTGTGTTTCCAGGACTTCCAAACAGACTCACTACTCCTCACACAAGTGAAGATATTAAACTGTTCAAGTTACGTGGAAAGAGAAATTTTATTTTCAAATCAGATCTCAGGAGACTTCTCTTTTCTTCTACAGATAGCCTGAACACCATAAAGGCAAAGATCACCAAAACACACTAGTCACTACAGGCTAGTCACACATACCACACTACCGCAATGCCTAGTAATCTTTAGACCACAGAAAAAACACACACAGTCTAGCTCATAGTTAAGGTTTCCCAAGAAGTCATATGCAGTCTCTGAATACTCCAACAGATTTTCTCCAGAGCTTCCCATACATGTAGTTGACCAAAATGTGCACAGATTTCCCAAGCAGGCCACTCTGCACTGCTACTCTTTTTGTAAGAGTGTCTCCTCTGCTTCCTCTAAGGCATTGCATAACCTTCTACAAGCAAGGGCTGTGTAACCTGTTGCCTGCAAAGACCACAAGCATTGAAAGTCTGCTGGTGTCTACAAGATACCCAAAACTTCACCTCATGGTCTGCTTGCTCTGCAAACACACTGGACTGCTGTTCTGACTACCTGCACAAAAAAGCTCAGCTGTGGTGCAGACCTGTGGTTTGCAGACTTGGATTTTGCCATTACCATCCCAGTTTTACAGCCTCAGCAACCAAAGGAAGGTTTCCTGCAAGCTGAGAGTCAATGACAGACTCTTCACTATTAACTACTCTTCATTATTCTCACTTCTTGCGTTAACAAAAATCACACAGCTCCTTCACAGGTTAGACTGGGAGCAGGACAAGTTGGCTAACACAGATCTGCAGCACACATTTTCTTTCTTCCAAATCTAGACTGTGCAATATGTTCAGGGAGGGGGAAAGGCAAGGCTATGCCCTCTAGCCATTTCCCCAGAGCTCAAAATACTGGAGGCAAGATTGTAATTAACTGCTGCTAAGGCCACCAGCTCAGCAACAACTAAGTCCTTCCCATAGCTCCCGAGTGATTTCACTGTAGAGATCTTAGAAACTGGTTGAAAAGACTGCATCCTGTCAATACACTTCTTTCTTTAAACACGAAAATCTCAGGCAACACAGCAGGCATCACTAACCTGGAAGTGTCCACACGTGGCAGTAGCTGGAGTACCTGCATATACAAGCAAGAGAAAAACATCTCTTCCCCTGGAGCTAATCCCTGCAAGTGCACCCGATTTCCCAACAAACTTTTACACCAGCAGAAACCCAGCTCCTACTCAGCTCTGCAATCCAGACAGATGGTCTCTAACTTGTAATCTTCAGCCACACACAGAGACCACCTGCAGTAGTTTAATCACATTCTTACATCACATCTCACAGGGCAAGTCTAGCAGGTAACCCACCCAGCCTCTTCTACACACAGGGAGGAATCCCTCTCAAGTGGAATTTGTGGAGCAGCCTTCATTCTTTAAGTCACTCCCAAAAGAATAAGGCAGAAAATTAAAGGTATGAAAAATAACCAAGGATTGTCTCTCCATTGTGTAGTCACCTTGCCTGCCAGCACACTTTAGTCATACAGACAGAGCAGGGCTCCCTCCCACCTTTTTCTTACACACTGGTTCTGTACCTCTCTCTCCAAATGGACGTGACAACTACACATCAGACTACTGTGGTCTGTTATGTCACAGACCAAGGAAGCTCCAAACTGGGCTGATAAGTGAAAGCTTCAGGTTGCCAGAGCTGTGGAGGACAGAGTCTGCACATCAGTGGTGTGCCCCAAGAGCCCAGCTATCCAGTACAACTGCTGGTGATGCAAACACTGGAGAAGGAAGAAAGCTGCTCCATATGATGCAAGAGACTGTGATAAAGACCTTCTCTACTACTGTTTCAGAAAGCACTCTTGTATCTTTCAGGGCAGTTTCTTTTCCATTCAGAGGGCAGAAGGGAGACAGAGTACAGTGCAAATATCCTGCACCACCTTCCATCCAAAAGGTGTAGTATCTGCAGTTCCAGAAATATCCAGTAGGAAAGAAAACTAAAAGTCAAGTAAACAGAAGCAGTAGAGAGGCATAGTCTAACTTACTGTTTAGCCTTGAGTTTTGTTGTTTGGGGGGCGGGTGTTGGGGTTAACCCTGCCTGCCACAGGAACAAATGCCCATCAGAACCAGCACAACTCAAACAGGGGCACAGCAAAGTGGGTCTCAGCAGGGCCTCTCAGAACAGTCACAAGGTAAAGCTGTCAGTGAAAAAGCTATTCTCTCTTATCTTACGGAAGCTCCATTCAACATGCTGTAAGCTGAGCTTCCAGACCTGCTCGATGCCTCAGACAGACCAGTGACTAGTCCAGAGGCTGAAGCTACTGAAATTCACTAGCCCACCATCCAATTCTCTCTGTAGGATGGCCTTGTTATTTTATCTAGGAACTAGACACTAAATACAACTTCTGCCTTACCGCCTGATGACTAAAGAACATACAATCAACATTTAAAGCACTCCAATTCTGTTGACAGAAAGCAATACTCTGGTGCCAAGTCAATTGTTCAAGCAAGTAGAAACAGCAAACTTTAATGACAAGTTTTGCCATTTTGTTGGTCTGAAAAGTAACTCCAGATTCTTTTGGATACAAAACCCAATATGAATTTTTAAATTCTATAAATCTCATCCTTCTAAAATGATTTTATTTTCTTGTGATCTAGCATCAAAGACCTTCTGGATATGTGTATAATTAACTATGCCAATCAGAAGAACAGTGACTCTTCAACTATTTACACTGCATAAAGGGATAAACATGCATTGAATATTTCTAAATCAGTTTGTGCAAGATCAGAGGAGAAGCAAGAGGTTCCTCCTAACAAGTAGGACTTCAGGAAAGTTTTATACACAGATTAGTTCTAGCCAAGGCTTGGATCAAGCATCAAATAGCATTATGTGCATTGCAGGAGTCCATTAAGTGCTTCTAAACAAGTACTCTAGACTGACACAGCCCCCACCACAAGGCATAGCCACCACAACAGTCCAAGACCCATCAGGTTTAGAAAAAATTACATAAAGACTAACATCTGCCCACAATGTCAACAGATCAATTATTGTTCATTACTAAAAAGAGAGCATTAAAAAAAACATAAGATGACAGTGCCTCTGAAACAGAACACTCAACTCCCCCAACAACCCCCTATGTGCCCAAACTTGCTTTCAGCAGAAAAATTGTAGCTCACTGCATTAAGGAGAAAATGAGTTGTGCAAGTCAAATGAAGAGTGTATGCTTCAAGTTTCCTTTTAATCTTTGGATGCCAGATAAAAGGGAAAAGTAAGATCCATCTCACAGGTATGCAAAACAGCAACAGAGATTCAAAACAGGAACAAAGATGAAAACAGTATTTGTATGCAGCTTCAGTGTGTCATCCACCAACACTGAACCTGTCAGTAAGAAAAAGATGATCCCATGGCAAAAGGCCCTTTGCAGCCTTATCTGGGTTTGATTTAAATATCTGTCTCCCTCCCAGTCAGGCCTCAATCCTTGATTCAACAGGAACAGGATGCATATCAAGTTACTGCAAAAAATCTGGACCCTAGTGCAAGTCCTGGAATAAGCAAGTACCTGCTGACAGACTCTTCCAAAAACCTCATTCCCAGCTCTTACTTGCTAAAGAACAGTAATCCTTTCAGATGCAGTGACACCAGCACCCACCCAAGCAAGTAACATTTGCACAAGCACACCGCTTCAAGACTGAAGCTTTTATGCCAAATCTCAATCCTGCTTGTAATGTTCCTTAGTTAGCTGGTATTAAAGTCATAATTTATAATGATTTTGAGTCAAATGAGATTCTGAATTTCCTCTGAAGTAACCCAAAGCACAATACAGAATGTCAAAGCAAGCGTTGTTCCAAAGCAGAGGGAACATCCTTCTCACATCATTGATCTGGGAAGGGCAAAAGAAACAGCAAGGACAAGAGAAGAAAAAAACTGAAAACAGAGTTATCTACCAATCAAGCTACATTATTTTAAAGAACACAGATCAACACCATGATCTCTTTACCCTAAGTTATTTGCAGGAATAACACAATTTTAGAAGCAGGAGAGGCTCATTAGGTCATTTAATCTGATATCCGGTGTAATACAGTTCATTAATCCCAACAAGTTCCTCCTGCACTGAAACCTGTTTTATATGAATAAGCCCTAATGATGTTCCAGAAGAAATACTTTAATCTGATTTAAATCTGCAAACTGAATAAAGGCAGAAGCCAAGAATGAAGAATTCTGACCAATGATCTCTTTTGTTACAGATACAAGCATTCCATCCACATGACAATGCAGAGAGACATAAGCATTTTTCTCGACTACCAAAACGACCCTCCCACCAGAGGCTCACATGCAGTACCTTTCACACTTGTGAAACACACTGGGATCTCTATACTTTCTAGTTAAGGATGTGAATTTCCAAAGCAATAGCAACAACGTTTCTTCCTTCAAGTTATCTTTTATAGTACCCTGAATAATAAATAACCAGAGTTCCACTTATCCCAGAGATCACAGACTGGAAACTGGAGCACTCCAGCCAGAGTGTGGAGTTGGGCTTGGGTTGTTCTCATATCCATTCCCACAGCACTACCAAAAACTTGTATGTAGCCCAGCGAAGTTTTTCGATCTTTTATTTTCTAAAACCTTCACGGAAAACAGCATCTTTCAAATATGCTACGTTCCAACGTGCCACAGTAACTGGCATGGAAGCCAAAATTGCTGTTCTAAACTTACATTAGTTGACTGTAAAAGACTAATGTCTCTTTGTTTAAAACTACCAAAGCGATCACAAGGAAATATATATTCAAAATCTTCGTGCAGAGAGAATGGGAAAACCATAAATTTCAAATCACATATTTTGACTTCAGTAACTGCAGACTAAAAAGGATTAGTTACCCCTGATTATCTATTATTAAAGATTAGCTTCAAAAGAATGTCTCCCAGAAAACAATTCCATAGAAAAAATTCAAATGTAAATTAATCCTCACTAACATGCACGCAAGTAACACAGAGATTTTTGTCATTTAAAAACATTTCAAGAGTTAAAAGAGACAGGTATTTCCCCCATTAGCTGTGGTGTTCATCCAGCATTACATCTCTGGAGAGCCTGCACATGGGCATGCTTTAAAGCTGCAGGCGGGGTCCCTGAGTGCCTTTAATGGCAGCAGGATCTGGCTGTTAATCAGCTACCAGATTTCCTACTGTCCAACCCTACCACACCTTTCCTGATTGAAAAAAATGTAGCTTTTAGAGTACTTTTGTTTTAGTTGCTGCTTGGCCAAGTTCAGCTGCAGACCTCTTCTCTAGCATACATTCGTTCATTTATCAGAACTGCCACCCTCACTTATCACAAGTGCCCTTTTCAACCCCAGAAAGAAAACTGAAAAAGCACATTTCATTTCCATCCTCCCAGCTTGAAGAGTCCAGTCACCTAAAACTGCTGATAGCTATGAAGTAAACAGAAGGCAGATAAACAGGCTCAAGTCATCATCTTGACCTCCCAGCTGCTTTCCTTGGCTCACCTCAAAGCCAACAAACACCATCTCAAAACCCTGCCTTCAGCCTCTATCTGTGCGTACCTTACCACAATTCTAAAAACCACACCAGGACACATCCTCCTGCTCTGTTCCTCTCAGATTCCCAGATGACAGTCACCACAAAATCTCCCCTCACAGGGAAAGCAGAATCTATCCTATCCTCACCTGATCCCCACAGCCACACCTTTCCTCAGATCCCCAGCTCCCTTTTCTCCTGGAAGCTCCTGGCTCATGCACACCTGCTCAGATTTCCCAGAGGGCTTTATCCAGGCCTTTTGAACTGCCGGCACTACCCGTATATGCAACATACAGGTTCTTTGAGACACAGACACACAGCTTCCCACACTGTCTCAGTAAATGTTTCACACACCCAAAGTACAGCTTTTCTCAAGGTCTGAGAACTGCAGCTGTACCAAATGAGAGATACCCCTCAGCTGAGACCACGGAAACAACAGGACCACCTTAGCCATCCCTTCACACCTCGTCCAAAAGAACTACATTGATGCTGGACCAATAATCTCTGGATTATCACAAAAAACACACTCCTGCAAAACAGCTGTGATAAACTTGTATTTCAGTTAAAAGCGGAAAGCATGTAACACACAAAAGTCTGGAGTATCTGCCAATAACTGTCTAATATATATGCCAGCAATTCATCCCCAGTCTCTTCTCTAAATCAACTTTCCCTTAATCTTATATTCATCCTTTATACCAGCTGAAAGGACTGGGGAACCCATGAGATCTAAATGCTCTGGAGGACTTCGCTAGTAATCATGCAAAACCTATTTTTTCATAGAGAAAAGTCAATAAACTGCCCTCACACCGCTTTTGACAGGACTTAGCTTTGTGACAGAGCTACCACCTAAAAAAGTAACTAGCTCTTGTTCTTAAGCCTTTGTCCAGCTACAGAACACTTTTCTGTTTCCATTCCCATGCACTGCTTCCTCCTGAAAACCACCACCAGAAGACTCTTTGAAAGGTGCCTGTAAGACAGCCATCAGTTACCATCAGCCTCAGACACCTCAGTGACAGAGCAAACAACAGAGAAAAGACCACATTATTACCTAATTATCAATTAAGACCTCTCCCTAGGAACTTGAAGGATACTTTTAATGTTTACGTTTCTAACCTTACAGTATTTAATGCAGACCTAACTCCAGCCTTTCCCACTTGTCCTAAGTAGCTAGAAGTTCTCACCGGCTCACCTTTCCGATATTACACATCCTTTTCCTTCCAGCTTTCATAAATATCCCAGATCTGCCTCACTGATGTCATCACTGCTGCAGAGGGAATTCTCTTATCCTAGTACCTTGGCTAAGGAGTATCCTTCTTTTCATACACCCATTCTTCTCTAGCAGCGCTGCACACTGAAGCTTTCATCTCTCCACTTCAAAGCACCACCATTTGGCCCAAGATGTCATCTCCTTCCTTCCCATCACACCACCTCTAGGTGCAAGTTTTCAAGCAAGAACCACTGTACTGTCCTCTATACATGCCCTTCTGTTTGGGAAACACTTTTGAATCTTAAGCCAGCTTACAAGAGGAAATTCCATGCAATTTCATCTGTTTCCTTCTGGAGAGAGAAGATTCAAGCAACCCAAAAAAAAGCATCAGATCTCTTTAAAGACAACAAGAAAGCTCAGATCTTGCCAGAGACTGCAGCTGAGAGTCTTTTACAAGCAGACTTATCCATATAACTTGTTTACAGTTCCACATTATACAGGTAATAACTTTCCAGTCCTCAAGGGCCAGAAGGTAGAAGAGGCAGACAACAGACTGCCAGGAAAGCCACCTACGCAGACCTGTACAAAACCTTTAGCCAGACAGACAAATATTCCAATCTGTAGAGCAGGTACCTCCAACAACTTGCAGGCAGTTTCAGCTTTACATACAACATATACTCATAGAATGTCTCTTGAAATTGTTTCTTGGAGGTCAAACAGCTCAGTCATGCATACAATGGCAGCACATCAATGGTACCCTTCACTCACCAAGAGCACTGCAGTGCTCTTCAAAACAACTCAGTTAAACAAGGTACTCTACAGTCTTACTTTTAAAAGCAAGGATGAATGAATAATCCATCCCATTAATCATTCTGTTCACAGCACCAGTACTTTAATATCCAAGAACACGTACAGATAAACCAAAACTCTTCAATAGGCAGTGTAACATCCTAGTGCAACAGGATTGACTTCACCAGCTATGAGCAAACAAGATTCCCTCTAAAACTTGGGTATGCTTTTTTGTTTCAATGTGAAAGCTAGAGTTGTCTATTTATAAAGCTATCAGAGAAATCTGGTTCTTAACACGTCTAGCTCCATCACACAGCTTTGGTGATGGGCACACATCAGTAAAGCCTGTAACATTCAAGCTTTAAACAGCACTAAACAACCACCATCTCCTTTGTTTAAGCTCCTGATAAATAAGACATTAAGTCCTCTCAACTGTTAAAACCATATATTTGTTCCATGTCACTACAGAATGACACTTCCATTTGCAGTAACATTTCCAATCAGACACAACTATGTCACTTGATATTAGTCAAATGGAGAGTCACAGCAATATAGGACAATAATAGTCTTTTAAAGTAACATTGTTCTAACAGACACACAAAAAACTTAAAACATTTAACAGAAAGAGCTGGTTTCTAACATACCGTTCATAAAAATATACAGTTACTCCAGCACGACAATGTCAAAATACACCGAGTAGAAGCAACTTCAGATTTTTCTATTTGCTTCTTCACCAGCAGCTAACTGGCATGAACACACTTTCTCTGGCAAGGTGGAAACACTACAGTTAATATCACAACACTCCTCCAGCCCAAAAGAGATCACAGAATCATTGAGGTTGCAAAAGACTTCTAAGATCATCAAGTCCAGTGTATGACCTAACATCATCACAATCTGCCAGATCATGGCAGACCCTGCAGCCTTTGCACCTATAAACATGCTCTGCCCGTATGAACAGGATACGGTTGGAGGACTGAATTTTCCTGTTTCCACTAGTTTATCTACAGAAAGCTACTTTTGGAGATGCAAACACATTACTAGGAATGAAAAAATTTCCTTCTCACACTTAATGCAAGGCGCAAACCCACATATTCTTTCCTCTGGCTAAACTCCCAGTCACACTACAAAAAAACTGTCTTTCCACACTCTGCTAACTGGGATTCTTTGCTCTGATTCTAGAATATCCAAATGTTGCTTTGTTTTAAAGTTTCATATTTAGCAGAAAAGCAACCCCAAATGAGGACATAGCAGGTTTTGTCTGGTTAAAAAGTCTGATCTAGGAAGAAAGCAATTAACAATTTGTGGGCGGTAAAGTTCACTTGGAGAAAACAAGAGACTACATGCCTCCACCATGTTCCACACCTTCCCTCCCATGTTTTATAAGGCCACAGAGCAGACAACACAGGGGATACAAATACATGAGTTAGCTTTACACAAATACACGTGGCACAGTCCAGCCACCCGAAACCTAAAGCTCTGGACAAACCAAGCAGCAGGACAAAGCCAACTACTAATGATAGGATGTAGGGAAATGGCCTCAAGTTGCATCAAAGGAGGTTTAGATTGGATATTAGGAAGACAGTGAGAGATATTCTTCAGTGAGAGAGCCACTGGGCACTGGAACAGGCTGCCCAGGTTGTTGGCTGAGTTTTAAATACCCTGGAGGTATTTAAAAAACAAGTACACATAGTATTTAAGGCCACAGTCTAGGAGTTATGGAGATGCTGGAATGAGGGCTGAACTTGACCCTGGAGACCCTTTCCCTCCATAATGATTCCATGATTCTATGAACCTCAACAGCATCATTTAGTATCTTGAATGGTTCATCTTAGAGCCACCTCACACATTGTTAAGACAAACTCAAACGGCTACACTGGCATCATCAGCATCCCAAAAGCATTTACACAGAAGCTGACTCACACAGACACTTCTGACACTGGGACACTGATCACTTGTTCGCTAACAAAATCTGTTACAAAACAACTAAGTAACAGTCGTTAAAGGCTTGACAGTAAACAATTATACCATGAATGGAACCAAATGAACGAAAAGGCTCTTGCAACCTGGATTATCTTGGGATCCTTCAAGCTGATCCCACTATTATTCAAGAAATGTTACCTTTCAGTCTCACAATGCCCCCTGCAGCAAAGGAGGCCTGTCAGAGCCAGAATCAGTCATCTGAAACAAAAAATATCCCTGCACCAGGCTGCCTAGTCTAGTGGGCTAGTGGTCCTGAAGAACTAACACAGGTGCATGTAAAGCTAAGAACACACTGGAAGGTTAAAAATTTTTATTAGTATAGCAAATATTTTTTGGTGTTATTTTTAAGAAAAATGTTAAAGAGTTCATTTATCATTCAGATACTCTTTCCTCATAGTTTCTGAAATCTTTAACCTGCTCTAGCCAACTTCAGCTTAACATGGAAGGGGAAAATAATGATGCCAAAGACAGCATGCTTTTAGAAATATAGTAAACCAAGCAAAAGAGGTTCCATTAAAAGGCAGTCTTCCACAAGAGGAAAACCACAGCATTAGACACCAGCAAATCTACATAGAGAAAGCTAAAAGGAAATAAGACTTAATGGAATATCTCAGCTTAGAGAATGACTTAAATTAAAAATTAAAAAGCAGAGACAACTAGACCTCACTGCCAGTGGGACTGTCAGTAGGCAATTTATCATGCTGAGGTTTAAAGCATGCAACAAGAATGACTTTCAAGATGAGTTAAATGAATGCCCCACAAAGACACAGGGAAAAGTGTGCATACTTGTAGCTGAGAAGCTCACAGACTGCTGTTTAGTGGGGCACCATGGGGGTTGATTGCTTCTTTCAGCATCATGAGCACAACACAACCCTACCAAGCCATCTAGCAAAAAACCAGCAAGATGCCTATAAATCCACCATCACAAGTAACTCCTAGTTCAAGACCTGATCCTCAGCCAGGAGTCACCATGACAGGAAAAATTAAGTCTCTCCCCTACAGACCCCAATACCTACTAAAACCAAGGGGAGCTGGATCACACATGCATGTGAGCAATTGCTAATTCTAATTCAGAAGTAACAGACTCACAGTCCTTGGGCACAATGTGAACAAAGTCAGCCTCTAGTATTTCCAAGAACCAAACCCAGTACCCTTTAAAATATTTGTGTTTATTTAAAGTGTTTGAGACATTTCAGGCACGTTATCAAACCTGTTCTACCATAAAAAGGACTGAAACAAACTTTATCACTGTGCATAATCCTGCTACACTGTATTGTACATGAACTATTCAAAAGCATCACTAGATCTGCCCTAAAACCAAATAAGTGTCTTCTCCTTACCTAGTCATCTCCAAAAGTTTTCCAATGTTCTTGCTGCAAGTAACTTCCATCTTATAGCCTGCCTAAATTTACTGATATCCAGTTTATACCCATTTGTTCTTGTGCTAACCTTGCCCTTTAGGTCTCACAGTTCTTTCCCCTCCCTGATGTTCACCCCTCTGATGTATTTATAGATAGCAGTCGTATCCCCTCTCAGCCTTCACATTGTAAACTAAACAAGCCAAAACTTGAGTCTCCTCTGGTCAGGCTGGCTCTCCGATCCCTTGAACACCACACTAGCCTTTCCCTGCACCTGTTCAGCTTGAATTCCTCCCTTGCAGACAAGCAACTAGAACCATACAAGACATGCCACAGAAGGACCCAACAAGGCTCTCTACAACAGCTTTAGTACACTCTTAAGCCCACAGAAATAAATCCCCAATAATCTCCCTCTTCCACCAGTGCTACAGCTGTGACCCTCAGCCTGCAGACAAGCAATACACCCAGGGTTTTCTGGGAGCAGTGTTAGACCTCTGAATAAACCCCAGAGACAAGCACTGGATTGCTGCAACTGAAACACTACACCAGCATTAAAGGAATAGCTTTATCCTCCCAATTTAGCAACCACAATGGTTCAGCCTGTTGTGTGTTGACCAGACTTTCAGTCCCACATGACAGCCTGTTTGGCTTTGCTGATGCAGCCACACTACTAAGTCACTCAAGAGAAAATGGCTCTTCAACCATAAACATCACTCTTGCCCTGAGCCACCTGCAGCACTAAAATCCCATGGGAAGGTAACATAAGAATAGACAGAAAGTTAAATGAGGGGCTCAAATCTCTACAAGCCAGAGGGATATGCAAGGGAGACACTTCCTTTGTATTCCATCTTTCTACTTGTGTCACCACCCACTATCAGCCACTGAGAGACTACAATACCAAGTTAAACAGACCTTGTGTGTGCAGCTACAACAACTGTCCTGATCTGAGTCACAATAGGATTCATTCTGGTCAGTAATTTTACTTTCTTAGAAGTCACTTCTGTTTATTTCAACACTGGCTCTCCACTCTTCACACTCCCTTGGGACACTGTAGGTTTGTCACTGTTTATATTTGATTTTGTAATACCTGATTAAACAAATAAAAATAGTGTTGTCTGGTACACTGAGGCTCGCAAACCTTGTTTTACATGACCAGCAGCTCACCCATATTGTACATAAAACAACCAAAAAAGCATTACCACTCCACTACAGTTCATCCCACTCCAGCCAAAAAAGAGTAACCCTTCCTGCTACCACATCATTATTACCTCTTAAGTGTTAAGAAAAAAGACAGGAAAACTCTAAATGCTAACTTGCTACAGTAGTTAATCTTCTTCCTAGCCTCAATAAGAAATTAAATGTGACCTATACCAGCTGCTACAAACCTGTTCTGCACGGCACCTTCTCCTCATACTGCTGACACCGAACAGGTAAGAGCTCTACCATAATCTTATCAAATCAACCACACACAGCAGTAAATAAAAAGGCAGATCAGCTACTAGAGCCAGAGAAAAAAGGACTGATTAGCTAGACTGGGAATTAACATAAATGCCTACAGGAAACTAAATATCCCAGAGCCAAAACTCTGCTCTGCTGTAAGCTTAAAGCAGGAAAACCCACCTCTTAGGAGCATGTCAGCACAGGAGATTAAAGAGGTGGGCACATTCTGCAAACGCAGTTCAAGCCCAGTAAATCTTTAGCCCTTCGCCCCATGAGTAGTCTGAAGCAGTTTTCACCAGTATAGGCACACACAAGGAATGGGCTCTATTTGCAAGTTCAGATCCCAAGATCACTCTTCTTCCACAGTCTATTTGTCATATCTTTTACGCAGAAAAATAATTCATTTTTATCAATAATTACAGCTTTTTTGTAAAGAGGGTTTTGGGAATGGAACTGCTAGAAGAAAGCCTCCATTACTGATCCTCATGTACTCCCAGAATCCCAAACTCACTAGCTAACAGCAGCTGCTTGTAAATTCTTTACAAGTCTCTCTTTCTTCCCCAGATGGTGAATTCTTTTTTCCCCCATGCATTAAATATTCAGCAAAACACACCAAATTATCATATCAACCCATAACCATGCATGGTAATTATTTCTTAAGTTGGGATTTCTTCCACCAAATCTCAACCAAAATAAACACGGTATAGAGAACAGATCTATGCTTATAGTGAACAACCATTTATCAGCTTAAGTAACTCTAATGGATGCCACTTGAAACTAAGCCTCCACCATCTGTTCTACCCCACAATTACCGAAGCCAGAAAAGAAATATTTCAATACACAGTTTAAGAACACCAGCTAATTTATGTATGTAAGCTTTATTTCTCTTCAGCTCAGCGAAGCATGCCCTTGTAATGCTTGATATTCAGAAAGAGATCAGAATGGAAGGCTGCTTTGTGCAATACTATTAGCAGTTTTGTCACAGAAAATAAGATTTCCCTGTGATGTCTCACCGTACACAAAAATTCTTTTCAAAACAAAATGCATGGTGAGATGTTACAGTGTGATATCAAAGTAACAAAATCAGCTAGGAGCTAAACAAATCCAGAGTCCTGCACACACAAACACAAATGAGGCTCACCACAGCTCTCACCCTGACAGACTGAGTCTACCAGCACAGTTCATGTTCACCAAGGAGGCCCTGGTTCTCAAGCGACCGGAGTCTGTAAACAATGTCAGTTACAAACACCCCTCTCACAGGTAAAGCAGGGTCCTGCAAGCTGCTCGGCACAGAGCTTCACACAGAGCCAGCTGCTCAGTCTGATAACCCTTTCATCTATGACATTTTTCCCTAATGTCTAACCTAAACTGGCTGTGGTACACTTTAAGGCTATCACTCATTACTTTTGATTAGACATCAACATCCACTCTCTACAACAAAGAGGGTCACCCTCCCTTTCACCTCTAGGATTATATGGCTAGCGGAAAACTACTTGCATACACCGGACACACTCCTTTATGGCACACCTCAAAATGAAACATCAATGACACATCTCACTGTTTGCGTACTGGAAAAAGGCACACTGGACACAGGTGAGTCAGGAGGGCCTGTGTACTTAGCAGCACTACTAAACACTGCCACGGGTACCTCAAAGTGAGACTGTTTGCAAAGAAATTACTGATCATAGAATAGTTAGGGTTGGAAGGGGCCTTAACATATCATCTACTTCCAATCCCTCTGCCATGGGGAGGGACACTTGCCACTAGACCTTCCACTTGCCTAGAGCCCCATCCATCCTGGTCTTGAACACATCAGTGCTGGAGCATCCACAACTTCCCTGGGAAACCTATTCTACTGACTTACCACCCTCAGTGTGAGAAACTTCTTCCTGCTTTCTAACATAAATCTTTCATCTTTGATTTCAGCAATCCTAGCTTGCTATAGGATTGTGAGGCTGACAGAACATGATGAAGCCCCTGAGCCTGCTGCATTGCTTTGTTTCATTTCCCAAGACAGACAGCTCAGTGTGGGCTTCAGTTACCTTTAAGGCATTCAAAGCTATGCAAAGGGATTGGGTTAAGGGTTACCCTAACCCGCTTTAGCTGCCACAGCGCAAAAAAACCCCAAAACTGTAACAAGACTACTTCTCTGCAGCACAAGAAAAGAGCATTCCCAGAGGAAGGAAGTCAAGGAAGGGAGTTGGAAGACCTGCGTGGTTAAACAGGGAGCTGCTGGGCAAACTGAAGAGGAAGAAGAAAGTCTGCAGGTCATGGAAGGAGGGGATGGCAAATTGGGGCGATTATAAGGCTCTGGTGAGAGAATGTAGGGACACAACTAGGAAAGCCAAGGCCTCCTTGGAATTAAACCTTGCAAGGGCAGCAAAATGGGATTCTACAAATACATTGCAGGTAAAAGTAAACAGAGAAAGCAGAGATACTGAACACCTTCTTTGCCTCTGTCTATACTTCTGGGGGCTGTCTTGACATCAAGCCTCAGACTGCTGAGACTCCAGAGGAAGTTGAAGGAAGAGAGGACCCTGCCGTGGTTGATAAGGACTGGGTTAGGGATAAGTTGAGTAAACTGGATGTCCACAAATCCATGGGCCAGATGGGACGCACCCACGTGTACTAAGGAAGACAGCGGAAGTCACTGCTAAGCCACTCTCCATCAGCTTTGCTAAGTCATGGGGATCTAGAGACTGGAGGATAGCAAATGTCACTCCAATCTTCAAAAAGGGTAAGAAGGAGGACCCAGATAACTACAGACACGTCAGCCTCACCTCCATCCCAGGAAAGGTGATGGAACAATTTGTCCTAGAAGCTGTTTCCAGGCACATCAAGGACAGGAGAGTCATTAGGGACAGTCAGCATGGCTTCATCAAAGAGAGGTCATGCTTGATTGACCTGATAGCCTTTTCTGAGGGCATAACCAGGTGGACAGATGATGGTAGAGCAGTGGATGTGGTCTATCTTGACTTCAGTAAGACTTCACAGTCTCACACAGTATCCTCACAGCCAAACTGAGGCAGTGTGGACTGAATCATCAGGTAGCAAGGTGTTAGGAAATTTCAGATCATGTAGATAATCTCAAAGTTTGATTTAAGCTGATACTTTTTCAAATTATGTGAGTGAGGTGAGAAGAGAAACAGTTTCCAAATACGTCTTTTTCAACAAAGAACTGCAGTTCAATTCTGCACTGAAGGAACCTCCTGGACTGTGGGTGACTTGCTGAGTAGGTCTTCCAGCAAATATCAGGGTAGTTGAAATCCCCCATGAGAACCAGGGCCTGTAGCTGTGAAGCTGCTGTCAGCTGCCTGTAGAAGACCTCATCAACCTCCTATACTAGACACCCACAACAGTGTCACCCATGCCAGCCTGCCCCTTGATCCACACCCACAAACTCTCTCTTCATCTGCCCCTGGGCAGAATTCAATACATTTCAGTTGCTCTCCCACGCAGAGAGCAACTCCTCCACCCTGCCTTGCTGACATGTCCCTCCTGAAAAGGACATAGCTGTCCATGACTACATCCCGGTCATGCAAGCTGTCCCACCAGATCTGTGTAATTGCCACCATATCATAATCACCTGACTGGACAGAGATTTCTGACTCCTCCTGCTTATTCCCTATGCTGTGTGGATTGGTTTACAAGCATTTCAGGGAGCGAGCTGATTGCTCCGATTTCACCCTAGGACAGCAAGAGGCCACCTGGTTTCATTAAGACCAGAGCTCTGCGTATCCCACCCCACTTCAAATCTAGTTTAAAGCCCTCTGAATGAGCTCTGCCAACTCAGAGAACCAAAACCCTTTTTCCCCTCTGAGATAGCCTCTCCCATGTGGACTTGTAAGATGTGGCACCTTATAAAACCAGTTATTATCAAAGAAACCAAAGCCCTGCCTGTAACACCAGTCTCATAGCCAGGCACTAAGGGACTGAGTCCTTCTATTCCTGCCCATGTCCTCACCCCAAAATGGAAGAAATGATGAGAATACAGTTTGTGCCCCAGAGTCTTTCACCAAACATCCTAGTGCCTTAAGGTCTTTCTTCATTCCCCTCAGGCTACAGAATACAGTTTCCTCCCCACCTGTGTGGAAGATCACCAGTGGGTTATAGTCAGCTGATCTCACCAGGTTAGGAAGCAACCTAGTGATATCCCTGATTTGGGCTCCAGGTAAACTGCAGACTGCCCTATGATGAGGGTCAGCTTTGCATATTGGGCCCTTAGTCCCTTTCAGGAGCAAGTCTCCAAAAACTAGGACCGTTCTCTTCTTTGTGGAGGAGGCCATCATATTACTGGAAGACTTCCTGGATTTATACGACCTTGCTAGGACCTCTGGTATGGGTTCTCTATCCTCTATACCCTTATTAGACTGACTGTCTTCCAACAGGTGCTTCTATCTATTACTCAGTGGCAAGTGGGGTGGTGAGGCAGGCAAGGGTGGTACTCACCATCTGCTATGACCCTGCACATCACTCCACTCACCCCTTCTACTTGAGCTTCTGTCCTCCATCTGAGAACTATAGGATACAGCCCCCGCTGAATGTGGCTCTTATTTGGCTATTGTTCAGACTGCTGAGCCTGGCTCTAGCAGTCTACCTCTATTTCAGCCTCTCTAATTCTCCTGAGCCTTTCCAGTTCAGCTTTCAGCTTTTCAACCTCATCTTGCAACTGCGCCACCCGGTCAAGCAGATAATCTACCTGCTTGCACGTACACAGCCAGGAAAATGTAAGAGAGTGCTATGTTCCTGGCAGCCTGTCACATGCACAGCCTCATCTTATTGGGGGACCTCTGTTTGGGTTCCCACATCCATGTGCATTGGTGACCAAAGCCTGGTCTTCCTCTGCTGCTGCATGCTGCTACATCTCCTTAGTGAAAAAGCACCTACATGCTGCTGCTGCTGCCTCTACATGCTGCCGCATGTAGCAAGAAGACAGGGATAATAGTTAACTGCAACACTGTCAAAGTCAACAGAACATATACATACAACACACCATCTTTTCTGAGCCAAGTGCAGTACATCAATTGTACCGTATAGAAGTTGCTCATAGAAACAGGATTAAAAGTCTAGCAAGATGTAATGAGATTGAAGAATATTGCTATTTATAGATGCTTTTTGCATTCTATAAACTCTGTTAATATGTCAGGAAATAATGGACAGGAAATGATCACAGCATGCCACCAGCTAACAAGGTACACAGAGAAACCAGATGTAAATCCAGTTGTTAAAACCTCATTTACTGAATTCTTACTGTCTTCAGTACTGTACCAGTTACTGGTTACCTAGATATGGGACAAGAATGGTTGATCCATCCTAATTATCAGCTTATCATTACATTAGAAACTGTAGTGTACAACTCCACTTTTATCAAGAAACACCTGACACTGAAACTTGTGACTGTAACCATATTTTACCTGAGAAGTCTTACCTTATAATTGCTGGAATTTACCCAAGAAGTGGCCAGTCCATCAACCATTTTATCCAGCATAGTCTGATCATGTTCAAGATCAGCTGACTTCTGTTTATCTGAGAAGTAGTCTATTAATTCCTGGCCAACCTGAAGTCTCTTTCCAACATCCTTCTGCAGCACCTGTGCTAAGCAGTACTCCATATTGGGCTCCATAGCGTCTTAGAAATACAGCACCAGCAACAAAGCTAGAGGGCAGTAGGTCCAAAAATTCCCACTACAAACATACGTAGGAGGTCGCCTCTTTATTCGACGAAGGTTACTGAGGGTCTGGGTTTCAAAGATGCAATTCTGAGAATGGCAACAATGCACCATGTGTGTGTGAACAGCAGCTGGCAGGATATTAAAAGTCCAATTTAAATAACTGGTACTAGATGAAGCAGTGAGTAGTGCTGTACTGTTGAGTCTGCAATAAATCCCAATTCAGCAGTCCATTCTGTAAGAAATTAAAAAGAACAGTATTAAAGGTTAAATTAAGACTGTAGGAAGAAAAATGGAAAGCATGTCACAAAATAGGTTATTCACATATAGCTGCAACGCTGTGATAAGCTGGATACACGCAACATTGCTCTATTTTAAGGAATCAGACAAGGTGGGTCAGGACAAAAACCTCTGGTTATTTTATACAACATCACTTACCCACCCGTTTCCTCGATCCTTTAATGAAAGACAGTAAATCCAGGGCTTAAGTAACAGCTGATTATTAGTCGATATTATTGCAACTACCAAGATCATCATCCACCCACATAGGTGAAGAAAAAGTCCTTAAAGAGGTCACCAGGAAAACATGTGCCATGAGAAGTGAAAGCAGGAAGCAGTCTGGATCCTGTTTTGATTCTTGGCTTTCAGCAACCAATGCCATCAGCTGGCCAGCAAGATACAGCACTAACACTGGGCTCCAGGAAAGTAAAACAAACAGTTGTCAAAAATCAGGTGCTCAAGCTCTTTCCAGGCTGAATTCTGTTATATGCAATATCCAAACTACACATGTCCAAGAGACAGCACTAGCAGAGTCTAAAGTGAGCTCAACCAACAGTTCCCATT
>JAOXOE010000602.1:20804426-20862896 GCA_028565055.1 Phoeniculus purpureus
TCCTGCTGTGGCAGGGGGATTGGACTGGATGATCTTTTGAGGTCCCTTCCAATCCCTAATGTTCTGTGATTCTGTGTGAGTCAGACTGCAGCTTCACAGCGGGCACGCAGCTGCTCTCAGCGAAGTCAGGAGAGTGGCAGGGCTTGGAGAAGGCTAAACAGGGCAGAGCCATTTGACTTGAGTACGAGAGGGTTCCAGGTTCCAGAGAATAGAGAAGAGGCTGGTTACACGTTTATGAGGATGAGAGAGAAAGAAGGAAGAAAGGCACGAAAAAAGCGAAGGAAAATGATGCCTTGTGCTCCAGAACCTGATTTTAAGGACGCTGTGAGCTTTTGAGTAGAGCTGCCACTCAGCGCTGAGGATTTGGAGTTCCGTTTCAAGAGCTGGAAGGAAAACGATTTGCATAGCCAAAAACGAGAGAAGAAAGTGTGGCTCTTGTACCAGGCCAGCAGAAGTCCATTTAATTGCGCATCCCGTTACAAAACAGCCGCAGAAAACCAGTGCTGGAACAGAGCTCTCCATTTATCGCGTCTGGCTCTGTCAGGACATTGTGCAACTGGAATGTGCCGATGGAAATCTGGACACAGCCCCTTGTCAAGAGTTTGTTACATCAAAACTGCAGCCAGTTGCATTGACGGCTAGGAAAATCCCAGAGCACTTTTGGAAGACAATGATGAAGTATCACCGCTATCTGCTTTTGTCGCTTTAACGGCTGCTCTGCTTTGATTTGGTATCAAGCATTGCACAACGGACCCTGGGTTTGTTAATGAAATTCCTGGTAGGCAGCTCAGCCTGTTTGCTGTTAGGCTACAGTCACAGAGTCACAGAATCACAGAGCATCAGAGACTGGAAGGGACCTTGAAAGATCATCCAGTCCAATCCCCCTGACACAGCAGGATCTCCTAGACCAGGTTGCACAGGAACACATCCAGGTGGGTTTTAAATGTCTCTAGAGCAGGAGACTCCACAACCTCCCTGAGCAGCCTGTTCCAGTGCTCCATCACCTTCACTGTGAAGAAGTTCCTTCTCATATTTATGTGGAACCTCCTATGTTCCAGCTCACACCCATTGCCCCCTGTCCTGCTGTAGTTCTTTTAGGGTAACAACCCTATAAAGAATAACCTCACTAAGCCTTGTTTTCCTTCCTGGACAGATGGGCTCCACAACCCTTTCCTCTGCAGCCTCAGTGATGAAGAGGAATTTGAGATCAACAGTGCAGAAGAATTAGAATTCTCTTCCTTCCAAGACAGCCTTGTGGCAGAACAGTTGACGTACATGGATGCGGTACGTAGAGCGTGTTTACTGCTTGAAATGCTAGAGGAAATAGGGCTGGGCTTCAGAAATGTGTCAGTGTAAGTTCCAAGACGAGTCTGTTGTTGGGACACCACACACCCAAACTTGCTTCTTTCACTGGGCTTTTTCCTTCAATCATTTGTGTTGAACTGGAGCTTGAGGACACGGTTTAGAAGTGGGCTCAATCCAGTAGATTAATGGCCTTCAGTGATTATGACCTTGATTACTGGTCTTCAGGCTTAATGATCTTGAAGGTCTTGTCCAACCTAAACACTTCTCTGACTCTGTCATTCCGAACTACACCGCAAAGCCTTTTTTGTCCCAAGTTCATGTGACACCTGAGAAGTAGCACATTTTGACTATGATGCTACCTGGCCTAAAGGTGTAGAGGTGATCTTAACCATAGAGGTCTGATGTGATCTGTCTACATCAGTATCCTACAAAATCTCATTAAGTTAGAAAAATGTCCCCATACAGAGGTACCTTTTCCATCCCCAGGGCTGTTTAGCTGACAGTTCTTTCAGGGCAACAACCCCATAAAGGATATGCAGAAATGTCTACCTAAAGCTATGAAAACACAAATATTGACTCCTTAATACTTTTAAATCCTAAATCTAATATGGATCAGACAGTTTATCCTGTGAACATGCATTTCTCACTGTGGGCAACAGAGATGGAGGAGAACCCTGTTGACTTAAGATGCCTCTATTTCATTTTAGACACTCTTCAAGAAAGTTGAGTCCCACTACTGTTTGGGATCCATCTGGTCTCGAAGGGATAAGGAAGAGAACAGGCACCTGGTGCCCACCATCAAAGCCACCATCTCTCAGTTCAATGCTGTTACCAAATGTGTCATCAGAACTATCTTGAAGACCAAGGAGGTCAAGATGCAGCAAAGAGCCAAGATCATTGAGAAGTGGATTCATGTTGCACAGGTAAGTCACTTCTTCTAGACTGTTTAGAGTGTTGTTTGCGCGAGTGCCTTGGATTGAGGGAGTTGGGAGAGGAGGAGTGGATTGTGTGTCCCAGGCCAGAGAATATCTTAGCTCTAATTCCTTCTAATTCAGACTTTCCAATAGCAGCTAGATAATCACAGAACCACAGAACATTAAGGGTTGGAAGGGACCTCCAAAGATCATCTAGTCCAATCCCCCTGCCAGAGCAGCATCACCTAGACCAAGTCGCACAGGAACACGTCCAGGCGGGTTTTAAACGTCTCCAGAGCAGGAGACTCCACAACCCCCCTGGGCAGCCCCTTCCAGTGCTCCGTCACCCTCACTGGGAAGAAGTTCCTTCCACATAATGTAATGTTTATGGTAAGATACGGTATGAACTCAACCAGCTTGCTTCCTAGGAGGAAAATACTGCCCAGATGTGTGTGTGTGCATTTGAAAGCAAACACCAAGGTTTCGATAGGTGCAGAGAAAGCCAAGTTACTTCTAGAAAGTAGCAGCTGCTTGAACATGGTGCACACAGAATTATTGTTGCACTCTCTTTATTTTGAGAAGTTTTTGGGGCCGAAAGATCATTTGGTTCCTGAGTTATTCCTGGTTTACATCAGCTGAGCTTGGAGGGGGTGAGAGCTGCGGATAGTGGCCGTAAAAAAACATGTAGGGCTGCAGCGTGACAGCAGTCGCCTCATCATTTTCTGCTTTGTCGCTGTCCCACACATTTTCCCTCTTCGCTTCGATTCCTTTGTCCTCTAGCGGATGAGGTGTTTCCCAGTCTTCGCATAGGAGGGCTTTGTGTGCCTTAACTCTGCTTTGCTCATTTCTTAGATTTTATCTGTAATTATTTTACTGTAACACTTGTAGCTCACCTTCAGAGCACGGGGAGCTGCCGTTAGATTAGAATCTCTCCTCTGAAGAGAACATTAAAGCACTTTGCTCAGGATGTCTTTAAGAATCACAGGGGTTCTTTCTGAGCTGTGCTAAATGAGGAGGCATGAAAGGCTCGAGCCAAGGCGAGGCTTCCCAACCCTGACGATGCACTTCCGTGCAGGGGGTGTCAGCTGGAACATAGGAGGTTCCACATCAATATCAGAAGGAACTTCTTCCCAGTGAGAGTGACAGAGCACTGGAACAGGCTGCCCAGGGGGGTTGTGGAGTCTCCTTCACTGGAGCTGTTTAAAACCTGCCTGGACATGTTCCTGTGCGACTTGGTCTGGGTGATCCTGCTGTGTCAGGGGATTGGACTGGATGATCTCTCGAGGTCCTTTCCAATCCCTAATGATTCTGTGATTCTAGAGGCAGGATTGTTAGTGCTGGCACTTGCACAGTTCAGGACAACTGGTGTGGGAAGGTCTTCCCCTCTCTTCTGGCTCTTATGTTGACTTGTTTTCGTCATCATCTGATGGCTGGTTTATAGCCTGTGCACAGAGATTGGGAACTTTGATCACAGAATCACAGAACATTAGGGATCGGAAGGGACCTCAAAAGATCATCCGGTCCAATCCCCCTGCCAGAGCAGCATCACCTAGACCAAGTCACACAGGAACATGGCTAGGCTGGTTTTAAACATCTCCAGAGAAGGAGACTCCACAGCCCCCCTGGGCAGCCTGCCTCCTTTTGTGTGCACATCTTTAGTTGCAGAGGATACCAGCTAAACTGGCCTTTATGGGGCAGACTGGGCACAGCAACCGAGTCCAGAGCAGCTTCCTGCTTATCCCAGGGCAACAGGGAGGTAGAGGAAGCCAGGATAGGCACCAAGCTCATCCTACTTGCTCCGGGGGCAGAAAACTTTGTTCTCGCCTCTGTTGATTCAGTGCTTCACCCTTTTCTTGATTGGTACACGTAATGAAACAGCTCAGCCTTAGCTAAGCCCATGAAAAATGCATGTGCATGCTCCACAAAACCATTGCCCATGTACAACAGCCGGGCACACATACAGTTAGCCGCCCACTTCTGAAGGAAGCGGCTTGCTTTGTGCATGCACACGAGTGTTTTGAATAGTTAGGTGCCTGAGTTAGCAAGTAAGCCCCTCATTAAAGTGCAGTTATTCGCTGACAGCTAACTCTGTAACTTGGCAGCTCGCAGCTCTGCGTTTGGCACCTGTTTGTGACTTTTGGATCCACTTTCTTGGTTTTCAAGATAACCAAATTATTCCTCTTCTTCTACTTGCCAGCCCTTGCAGCCCCACCTAAATCTAAGTTTCTTGGACTGCAGCAGCCAGTTTTACTCACCCAGTGTTTTGAGGGCCAACAGCATCCTGGGGTGGATCAGAAGGGGGGTGGTTGGCAGATCGAGAGAGGTTCTTCTCCCCCCCTACTCTGCCCTAGTGAGACCACAGCTGGAGTGTTGTGTCCAGTTCTGGGCCCCTCAGTTCAGGAAAGACACGGAGCTGCTGGAGGGAGTCCAGCGTAGAACAACGAGGTTAATGGAGGAAGTGGAGCACCTCCCTGATGAGGAGAGGCTGAGGGAGCTGGGTCTATTTAGTTTGGAGGAGACTGAAGGGTGACCTCATTAATGTCGATAAATATGTGAGGGGTGGGTGTCAGGAGGATGGAGCCAGGCTCTTCTCAATGTCATCTATTGATAGGACAAGAGGCAATGGCTGTCAGCTGGAACACAGGAGGTTCCATATGGATGTGAGAAGGACCTTCTTCCTGGTGAGGGTGACAGAGCGCTGGGACAGGCTGCCCGTCTCTACAGAGACAACTCTAGAGAGTTGTAGAGTCTCCTTCACTGGAGATGTTTAAAACCTGCTTGGACGTGATCCTGCTCCAGCAGGGGGATTGCACTGGATGATTTTTCGAGGTCCTTTCCAATCCCTGATGTTCTGTGATTCTGTGAAGGCATCTCCTGTGCTGCAGCACCCCCGGGGAGCACAGCTGCTGCAGTGGTGTATTTGTTCTCCCATGCCTGTAGGAGCACTGTGCTGCAGCCCAGGGGAGCTGGGCGTGCTGTGGGCATTCAGATACAGATCCTGCTACTGAAACAACTTGCTGCTGCCCCACGCACATATCAGCTATAAACCTACAAAAGGATCAGTGACTGAGGATCATGACCAGTGATGGCTTTTCTCTGGACCTGAACAAACATGCAACCACCCAGCGTCTGCTGACGAGAGACCCCCTCCATCCCAGCTTGACATTTGGGTTGACTTTCATGCCCAAGTTGCCCCAGCAGCTTCCAAAAAGTCTTGCAGGACTGGGGTTTTTTCCCCCCTTACAGCAGAGGATGGAGATTTGTGTCTGTCCTGTCCTCCCCCAGGTCAGCATTACGTGCATTTCTGTGCTCAGTGTCCTCCCAGCAGGCTCCTACCGGGGCTGGAGGACACTGAGCAAGCAGGACCCTTTCTGTACTTGATGGACCTGTAGGAAAAGGCAAAGCAGGACAAATGTGTGGGGTTGGTAAGAGAAGGGTATGCGATATTTGCTTGAGGAGGGTAAACAAGCGTTGCACAAGCAATTGGGTTGCACAACCAGAAGCAGTGGAATTATTTAACTTCAGTTAGCACCGATCAGCTGAGCTGCACTTCCTCAGGGGTTTTAACCCAAAACATCTTATTCTTTAACTGGAGCAAATCAAGATAAGGCACCCAGTCCAGGAGTGCAAGCTGAGGTGCACTGAGCCATTCCTCCAGGCATCCTGCATGGGGAGGGAAGGTGGTCACAAAACAATTTGGGGGTGTTTGCAGAGTGCTGGGCTGCAAAGGAATCAGCAGCAGTTGAGACCCTCCAAGCCAAAGAAAGGAACTGTGAACAGGCACAAAGTGCTGAGAGCAAGCCCTCATGCTTGCCAGCAATCTGGTACCTACCTTTAACTGCTGGCACAGCTTCATTCCTTCATCGTAGGGAGAGCCCAGCAAAACCATCTAAGCCTGGAACTGCAGTCATTCCTCACTCTCCGTCCATGAAGCAATCATATGGCTTGGGACAACAGGGGACTGTGACAAAGGAGCTGCAAGGGACAGATACACTGAGATGGTTCAATAAACATCCTCTTGTCAACACCACTGCAGCTTCAGACCTAAAGGACGTGCTAAAATCCAGCACAGAATGAGCCAGAAGACTGAGAAGACTGTTTTCTTTTGCAGCTGTATTTCACTTGGAGTCAACACCCCAGGGTGCTCCTGTGGAGCTTCTCACTTGCTGCAGCTGCAACCTGCCAAACTGTTGCTGTCTGCCACGCTGTTCCCGCAGCAGAGAGGGTAGCCTATGCTGGCAGCCCCTGAAGTGGAAGTCCTGACAGCAAGACCTGTATTTAGGTGTCTTCTAAGGACTTCAGCAGAGGGTCAGATCTGGGCAGTGAGTGCCTGGAGGCCTGACCATCATGCAGAGAAGACATTTTCCCAAAAACCGATAGTCACAGTCCAGCAGCTACAGCTGCCTCTTGGCCACCTTCTTTATAACCTCAGCAACTATGTGAAGGGTTAAGACCCAGTCACAACTGATGGAGAGGTGCTCTCTGGAGACAGAGCAGGAGAATGTCCAGCTTCCTCTGGTCCAACCTTGCTGCATGGTGCTCCAGAGGGAAAGAGCTCCAGTCATGCAGACATCCCTCTGTATGAGCCTTGCACAAACTGCCACAATGGTGGTCTGCATCTGCAGGATGTCCCTTTCCCTCAGCCCCCCAGTGTGTTTTGTAAGGACTGGTCAATTGAAGCACATGCCAGTGAAACCCAGCTCCAGCTGTCCAATACCACATCTGCAGTATCTCAGAGGTTTTATAACTCCCTCAGGGCCCTAGGGCTCATTTAAGACCAACATGTGGAGTGTTACAAGGCACAGAGATAGGGTTCTATTCATTCTCTCTTCCCTTCTTTACAGCCACAGGTATCTGGCACTGCTCAAGAAAACACTCGAGGAAAGTGCTCTGGAGTTAAGGCAGGGTCACTAGGCAAGGGTGGACCTTCCCTCATACGGCTCAGACACGCTGCACAGTCCAAACAGACCCTGCCACGGTGCGAGTGAGAAAGCTCATCTGCAGCAGGGAGAGCAACTGCTACTTCTCCACTCCCAGTCATGGCCCAGAAGGGTCCTTAGGCTGACAGGGGCTGCTTAGTGCAGCTAGGAGTGTTGGGGCAAAGGAAACACCAGGGAGGGCAGCTGATGTGAAGAGCCTACAACTAAACAGAGCCATCTCTTGTCTGAAATTTCCACAAGAACCTGCCAGATTTGTTCTAGCTAGTAAAGCTGATAGAAGAACCTTCTTGCAGAAGAAATAATAGTTTAGCAGAGCCTCACCCTCGATGGTTAGAACCATCGTGTCCCAAATGCTGGTGCTCATATCCCGTGACACTCTCCTTCTGGGAATGCTCAGTATCAAAACCCTCCCATAAGAAATCTCACTCTCCTTGGCTCTCTGAATGCTCTTGCAAGCACCACAAGGTGTCTGAGAACTGTGATGCCAAAGGAACAGCTTCAAGACAGAATTCCTACCTTAGGCAATCCGTGTCCTCAGTGTAGCGCAGCTTCACTGCAAGTTTTTAAATCCCCATGAGCTGTTACACTCCGGAGTAACAGACAAGTGCCTGAGTGCTCAGGCTCCCCAAACACCTCACCCCCTCAAATCTCAATGCATTTTCAATCCTCTGAAATTCTCTTAATGAGAAGCCCTCAGACCGTGAGTTACCTGATTCTGCACACCCCAACACACCAGCTGCCTGTTGGCCCCACTGTCACTCTCAGACTGGTGCCAGTAGGCAACAGCCAGTCCCCCACGCACTGCCCAATCAACACAATAAACCACAGCGGCCAAGGAGGAATAAGAGCAAATCCTTCACACAGAAAGGGGGCTGGAATGAGGACCTGTGTTGGCCAACAGATTTAACAGAACATTTCTTCCCCCCGAGAAACCAGACTTCTCCTTATTGTAGGGCAAACTCAAAAGGGTTTATTTTAATTTGGTTTTTTTTTTAGCAAATTCTATCACATAAATGTTAACAAAAACCATCTGTACAGTTGCCATGATCCACTTGGAAGTGAAACAAATCAGATATAAATACAGATATGGAGGTAACATAACAAAAGCAGAAAAAACAGAAAACAAGAGTACATGCGCATGAGTACGGTGCCAGCAGAGTCACTTCTCACGGCTGGCATTTGTCAGAGCGGTTTGTATTTCCCATTTAAAACATCGTTAGCAACATCCTGTTGTATACTACAAGGGTCTATTTTCCTGTCCCTTAACATGTCAATATTATGCTCGATAAATAAAGGGATGGGGAGAAAAGGTTCGGATGAGGAAGAGGCGAGTTACGTTACTTATACAGGTTATTGTAAGCTAGTAGTAAGCAATAAAAAAGAGACAGTCTCGTGTTGTATTGTCGTCCAGGCGAGCACACATAGTGTACCTTCAGAAAGCCACATGCCTCGAGATTTCTA
The DNA here is from genome assembly GCA_028565055.1 of Phoeniculus purpureus. Lineage (NCBI taxonomy): Eukaryota > Metazoa > Chordata > Aves > Bucerotiformes > Phoeniculidae > Phoeniculus > Phoeniculus purpureus. The sequence goes on from JAOXOE010000602.1 coordinate 20,813,047, forward strand.
CACTATATGAGAACTACAGTACATAGACCTGTGGGGCGGATGGAGCCAGGGTTTGCCCATGCCCACGGAGCAGCCAAGGGTAGAAAACACATCCACGTCAGAGATTTCGACAGCCTTGCCGCCGCTGTCTGCTGAGAGTCTTCTCCCATCCAGACGCTAAAGCAGGGCGGGCCAAGAAAACACTTTTTTTAAAGGTTTGAAAAATGGAAGCCCTGCACAGTGGGCAGCAAGAAAACAAAGGCAGCTGCAGTAGGCGGCTACTGCCAGGAGAACATGAACAGGAGCTTCACCTGCGCGGTGAGGCACTGCCAGCATGCAGATGGTTCTCTGCAATGTGTGTGGACACTGGTTTGTAGCCAGAGAGACCTTTAAGCTTGCTGAAAACAAAACGATTGTACAGCTTGTCGATGTCAAAATGCTGGAGATCAGAGAAGTGACATTCAGAGCCCTTTGAGCACTTCAAAGGAAACACACACCAAAATAAAGTGGGTCGTGTTCAACACACTAAACAACCCAACTATGTACATTACACACAATGGGGCATAAACACCTAGGCAGAAGGTGCTCTACTGAGAACAGGGATAACACACTTCTAGCGTACTCAAAGGATGAACAGTCCAGGACTGACTCACATCAAATTAAGTTGCACAATAATGAGGATCTGCTGACAAACAGAAGCAAATCTGATTCAGAAAGTAAGGCCTGGTTCTACCACATGCAGCCCCAAGTGTGCCAGTAGCATCAGAACACACAGGCTCGTCGCTGGAGTCAGAGTGGGGCATCTGCGTCTTCTCCAGGACGAGCCGGTCGCTCCTAGTGTAGTGTCAGCGCACGCGTCAGGGTCGGTTCGGGGATGTTACAGTGCGTTCACTCTCAGTGCATACTAACAGGGTTTTATAAAACATATAAAATTATTTGAGGAGGAATTCCATTCCTGGAGATCTGCTACAGTGTGCCATTCAAACAATAAAATGAACAAACAAGCAAACGTCGATGGACCGAGCTCCATCACAGTGGGGAGGGACTAACTGCCATCGGGTCAGCTATGCCGACCTTCTGAACCACAGAACTGGAACAGAAGATGATGAACTGAGATGGGGAGAAAGCGAGGCAGAAATACTAAACAGTTAGAACACAAATTAAAACAAAAAAAACCAACCCCAAACCCAACAAAACAACCAAACCCACTACTAAAAATTCCAACAGGACAGCTATTTGCTGCCAATGAGTTGGCTGAATATTTCCTCAAAAGGGAAAACGAGTTTGTGTTAAACGAAATTGGTTTGAATCGTTCAAAGAATCAGAAAGGAATATTCTAAGGAGCATGCTGAAAGGTGTTAAAAGGAAATGGTCCACGGGATGGGAGAGACACCAACCATGGAGCAGCCAATCCTCCCTCTAGCGGGGATGGCTTTTCTGAGCCTATAGAGCCTGGGGGAATCCCACGTACCAGGATCGGATGGAGTTTCCTGGCGCTACTCACTGGGGAAGATGAGGGAACTAGCCCTGCAGACAGCAGATGTATGGACACATCCAGAAGAATGCAGGAGCAGGTCTCTTCCTCTGCTCTCCTGTCAGCAAAGAAAGGGACCAAGAAACTTTGCAGCCCAGTCTCACATAATTCCCATTGAGCTGGGGAGTACAAGGGGAGCTGGTCTCCAAGCACCAGCTCCCATCATCACTCCTTGGGGCTGGGACAGAGCCACACAGGGATGAACTGATGGAAAGGGAGGACAATGGCGCTTTAGGGCTTTGTGCTCCCTACTGTAGTACTGGAAACTCATGTTCTCAGTACACTACTACCAGTGTCCCTTCAGCTCCCCAAAATGGAAACGGAGGGGCTGGAGAGAAATCAAGGCACTGGGACCAGCCAGGGAGCACATGTCCATCACCACAGCCCTAAGCTGCAGGTCCACTATCCTCTTACATCACTGGCACTGGGGGAAAAAACCCAGCACTGATTCATTGCAGCTTTGGGGTGGAAGCATGTCCATCACCCAGGATCCATCCTGGCATCATCCTGCGTTCCCTGGTTACAGGCAGAGGCAGCTTTGCAACCTTTGCAAACAGAAGGGTCTCTCTCCACTTTGGGAAAAGGTGGTGCTGTGGGGTGTATGACTGATGCCAGTTTGGCTCTGATTTGGTCTGTGTCATCAGACCACAAAAGGATTGCCCACTGAGGGAGCACCCAGCAGGGCTGTGTGTGTGGCTGGCTAGGAAGAAGGAGGTTTCTAAAGGCAGCTGATAGCACTGCAGGCTCTTGAGGCACAAGAGAGGAGCTGTGTCAGGCAACCTGCTGTGCTCCAAACTGGCTCAGCAGGTGCTTCCACAACACCTTTTTGTTCAGTTTCTTTCTGTCCCCCAGGATGAACATTTTGCCCAAAGCACAAAGGAGTTGCGGAGACAAAGCCATTCACTACCCAACACGATACCCAACACGTGCAGGTCAGGTCAGAGCAGCAGATCAGCCCTCTGAGGCTACACACTTCCAGAAAAATGTGCAAGGCAGCACTGGGGTAACAGCCCTGCCAGACTCACCTCACAAGGCAGCACTGAGGTGCAGCTCTGCCAGACCCCACCGCCCAGCTGAGACACACTCAGAGCTTAATCCAACACCCACTCACCTAAATCCAGTGTCCCATTTTAGGCATCATTCCCAGAATTGAGCCTCAGGTTCGCTTTGGGGAGTAACAAGTAACCTGGAGAGTCTTTCGAGCTATGAAAGAGCCAAATGGGTTGCAAGGGGAGAAATATTTACAGCCAATGAAAGGAGCAAGAGCCCAGCTGTTTGCACAGTGCAGCTAGCTGGAGAGGAGCTACACAGAAATCAGCCCATCGGAGGTCTGTCAGAACAACTACGTACAGAAACTCAGATGTTTAAAAAGAACCTACTTTTTCATTACTCACTTGATATCTCTCAGTATATCAATGCATCCAAGGCTGGAATCGCAGCCACATCTGCAAACATCTCCATGTGGAGAACCCTGCATGTTAGGCAAGCTGCAACAGGGAGTACAAAACAGGACCACGAAAACTTGTAAGAAGAGGAGAGCCCAGCCAGAGTGGCTGCAGCTGTGGGGAAAGAGTAACTAGCACACAGAAACCAAAACTGAGTATGAACTAAACCAACAGATTTGTTTGATCTGTACGTGTGTCCAGGGTCTTGGACTCTGTTTCAAATGCTAACCTAAACATATTTCTGAGATTTCAGCAGGCTAAACAAATATGTTTAAGTATGGCTTTCTGTCGTTCACTTGAATGAAGACTGCAAAACAGACCTTGCTTCCTTTACATTCAATACCAGTAAGATTCTACATAAAAGATTTAAGGGACTAAAATACTGATTGCAATAAATATGTGCATGGCCTCCTTGAGCTGATGGAGTGTGCCAGTGAAGAGTAGCAGAAAGGTCTCCGAGAGGCACCGTTGATTGCTTCTAAGTCTACGCATATGTCCACACATCTCTATTAACTGTGCGTTGAAACGTCTGAAGAGGAGCTGCTGTTGCTGTTGGTTGTCTGGGCCCTCTTTATGTACAAGTTTAGCAACTTCATCTGAAAGAAACAAACATCAGGAGACGTCAGGAAAAACAGACGGACAAAGAAGAACTGCAAATTTTGCAGCTTGCATTCTGTGGTGAACTCGGTTCCGAGTGAGATGACACTGAGCTCTCCAGAGGAAAAGCAGAAGCAAAGCTCGGTGTATTTCAGATAGAGGCAGGAGGGAATGCCTAGCCCCACTAGTATTACAGACAGATGTAAAACCTTCTGCTTCCACTTCAACAACTACCACTGCTCTGGGCAAGCAGGATTCCTGCAGAGATCAGGGAGGCCGCAGGCATGCGGGCAATCTGAGAGCCACAGTCCCTCCCTCCTAGGAAACACCCTGAACTCTCCATGCTCTGTAAAATGTTCACTCTCAATGGCATTTAAATATCGTCCCCAATGGGTACAGCTAGTGAAACCACAGCGGTTACGACGATGAACTTCCTTTGCGCTGGGCTGCTTCTGTTTTTCTGCCACCTTCGCTCCAGATCTCGCACTGATTCATGCACATGTTTAACTTCTAACGTGCAGGCACTCTGTGGAAACCTGAAAGGATTCCTCAAATATTCAGAGTTATGTGGTAGAGTGAGTCTGTGGCACCCAGGATAATACAAGTTTCTGCAGTATTTTATAGGGAAGTTTCCTAACTGCCCAAACACAATGAGGTGAACCTCAGCACCCGCAGCCGTGTCTTTCCAGAGCAGTTTGGAGGTAACAAGTAATGTGTTTAAGGACAAGACAACTCAATTCAGAAATAAAATCCAAGTGTCCTCAGCATCAGGCTGTTTTGGTCTCTCTCACACTTCCTACTCACAAAAGAAATCATTGCTTCAAAAATAACAGTCTGAAGCCCTCTGAACTAAGTAGCTTCTCACATGCAGACATCTATTTCAAACAAAAAGGCAGAACTCATCTGAAAACTGCAGAGAACTCTTTGGTTTATCTTTGAATGGGAGAAGAGAATGTGATGGCTTCCGGAGCAGCTCTAAACAGCCATCTAATGCCATCCACCTCCAACTCTCGTCTGAAGGACAGAGCTGAATTACAACTTGGTTTCACTTGCAGCAACAGGTCAGAATTTGTTTTGCTGCTACTCTGACTCCAGCCCTCTGAACGGTCACTTGAGTTTGCTGGTATCCCAAGAGGAAAGGGATACGTATGGCATGCCAAGAGAGAAATTTCACCTGCACTTCTGTCAGCTCTAATCACAACTGGGTGCTGAGGGGACCCTGTTCTCCCACTCATCGCAGCCATGTGTTCCCACCACTCCCTGCACAGATTCCCTTGTGGCCACAGAGCAGACTGAAAGCTAATTAATTGGTATCACAGATCTACTTTCCAGCCAGAGCAGCCAGCTGATCCAGTTCACTGCACGTTCATCCCTGCATGCAATGTCAAAAAGGCAAGGCCAACAGGAGTGTAGTAGAAAGAACCCGCTCAGTGACAGCCTCCAGTTACACAGGATCAAATGCATCACCTAACCAATCCCTGAACCCCACTGAGACTTGCTCAGTGAGATTTCCAGTGCTCACACTGCTGAGGAAGTGCTGTGCTCTTCCAGTGGTGTTTGGCAAGGTGAGTCAGGGTTTTACAGAGTGCAGAGAAATTGACCCAGGAGCTATCAAGAAGCCTCTGGTCTTGCTGCTAGCAGTGCAAGCCGTTCAGCTGGCTACCATGAAAACACCAGAGATGCATTATTCTTGTACCTTGCTTCCTGTGAGCTGTGCAAGATGAGGTTTCAGTTCTTCACCAATTACAGAATAAATTGCCACAAGGCAAAACACACTGGCTTTACGGACGCTACTTTCTGTGTTATCATAACCCTAGAAAACAAGAAAAGATAAGTCAGAAGTCAAACACTAACATCCTTCCACTTCCTAAAGCGCTGATGAACATTTTGTAATGTGGCTGATTTAAAGGGTCAACAGAAGGACTCTGCTTAATGTAGTACTCTGCAACCTGAAAACTCAGAGTGAGCCAGCAGACGGTGTACACCCATTGCTCCTTAGAACACGACAGTAATAACTATAGTAATAATGAATAAAATCTGTTATTTATAGCATTAAGCAACAACAGAGTTTCCCAAAATGAGCTCTGTCAAATACAGAGTTTTGTGTCCAGTTCAGATGCTAAGATGTTATTCTGGCAGGCTGGCACTTCTCTGAGAGGAGCCCTTGTGCACACGACCTGCCTTCAGAAAAGTCTCCTAAACTCTACCTAAGCATTAGACACCCCTCTTTAAAAGCACTAGGATTAAATAGTTGCATAACAGTGCTCCACACATGGGGCTAGTCCGTTATGGGAACTGCCTCTGTGACCTGGAGACACCACAGAGAAACACATCCTGAAAGACCTCTGTGGATATGCCAGAACTCTCTCAGCTTCAGAAGAGCTGAAGTTAGCCACCAGGTCACCCAGCAGCTGATGGCATCAGCCCTGTGCTGAGGCAGTGATTCCTTGCTGAACAGCCATCCCCTGCGAAAGGCAGGCAGCAGCCCAGCCTGTGGGGTGATGGCTCCTCTAGATGCAGGGTGACCTCTGCCGGGAAAACCAGGAAGAAGGCTGTGGCACAGCTGATGCTGTTCCAGCTTCAGGGCCAAAGTACAGCCTGAAATCAGTTTGCAAAACAACAGAGTGAGGAACTAGAAAAGGAGGAGCACAGAGAAGCAAACGAGCTGCTGAGGACCGTGGTGGAATAAGTGCTGAGCCCACAGCAGAGGAACATCAGAGACACAACCCACTGCTGAGAAGACAGCTGGGATGTAGGGCTTTCTGCTGGTACCAATCCAAACCACTCCTGTGTTGAGGCCCGAGGGCTGCTTTACAGTGGGCATTGGGCTGGTAGAGCCTGCTTCATGTGCTCCAGCAGAACCACCACCTCACCTCCCCATCTACCAACTTGCTTGCAAGGCAGCAGCCACCACTGCTCACAGCACAGCCCAGCAGTTAGAGCATTCACTCAGAAGATGACAAAGCTCTGTGTCGCCTGAGATAGTTGAGGTGCAACACATGGGACAGTGACCCACACCCAGCTCTATCGGCATCGAGACCAGGACCGGCACTATGACTTGCCCTAGCCAAGCACTGTTCTTGTATGGAAATCAACATCTCATGGGGGGGTCACGAGGATCCCACACCAGGCTGCTGGGACAAATGCTGGGATGCACAAGGGGAGTTTCTGATTTTATTCTTGTTCTTCCAGCTCTTTATGCTCACAATGAGAAGGCTTCTTTACCCCATTTCTGCATTGAAGTCTTACCCACCCAAACATGTCTCTCCCCTTTCAAAATGACTGATCTGTTTCTGTTGCAATCCTTCCCCACTAAACACACACATATTCTCTCTCCTCCCTCGCTGTTGTCTCCTCTTGTTTCCTTCTTGCTCGAAGCCTCATCCCAGCCACTGCCAGCTGCTTGTGCAGAGGAACAGAAGACAACACCACTACAGCCAGCACCAAAAGCTAAACTGAACAATGTAAGACCAAGCCTTAGTACTGGCAAAAACAGCTTGAGAGGGTTATAAAAGGCTGAATGAAGTCACCAAGTAGTTTGGTCCTAGTTTTGGAGAGGAAAGAAGAAAAGACTAGCTTGTCTGCTGGGATTCAAGTGGAAAGTACAACCAAAGCTCAGTACAATTAAATGAGACTACAAGATGCACTAAAATTCAGTGTAAGATTGGCCAACTCCTACTCTCAAGTGGTTGATGCTGGCTTATTTAGGAGTCAGACCAAGGCACATAATTGTGGCAAACACAACTAAGAGTCTGAGGGGGTTTTTACCTTAATGTTAAAAAAATCCCCACATGTTAAAACTCAGAAGGGTTAAAGCTTTAATTTACCAAATACCAGTCCCATCATTCTCTCGTAGGTCACAGAGCTCACAAATTATTCAGTGGTGGCTTGTGCTCAGGAGCACTTGTGACATGGGATTCTGTACCTGTAACAATCCAGGAATGATATCGGGAAGGAGCTGATGCAATGATTCCTTGGAAATCCTCTCAATGACTTTCGTCTGCATTTTGATGGCGGCTAAATTGATTGGATAATCTGCAGTCTGAATGATGGGGCAAAGCACCTTGATGCATTGCTCAGGGTGGATGGAACTCGCCAGGGTAGAAGCAGCTTCTTCAGCAGCTCTGACGACCTGAAATGAAAGCAGAGCAAAACCTTATATCGAAGAGGTCACACATCACAGCCAAAACCACCAGCGTGTTCTAGGAATGACTGCCAGGAAATGAGTGGAGATGCTCATTAGGAGGATCCATCAAGAGGCGTTCGACTCCAAGAACTCACATGCTTCACCTCCAGTAGCATCTTTGTTCCAGTCAGTGCTATGAAGTCCACCCTGCCTAGTACAACTGTATCAACGTTCTGGCAATGGTTTCAAATTAAAGAATGACGACACTCACAGAATCAGAGAATTGTTGGAGTTGGAAGGGACCTTTAGTCCAACCCCACCATGACCAAAGCACGATTGTCTACAGGACATTACACAGGGCTGCACCCAGGTGGGATTTGAGCATCTCCAGAGAAGGAAACTCCACAACCTCTCTGGGCAGCCTGTTCCAGTGTTCTGCCACCCACAGAGTAAAGAAGTTTTTCCTCATTCCTAGATGAAACTTCCTGTGTTCCAGCTTGTGCCTGTTGCCCCTTGTCCTGTCACTGGGCACAACTGAAAACAGTCTGGCTGCAAAGAGTCACTCTGCTCCCCACATTCTTGTTTCAGTGTAAGACACTGAGAACACTTTTGCTTGTTTTCTTCTCACTCTCTCCTTCTCAGGTATTACTTTTAAAGGGAAATTAAATCCCGAGTGTGCAGAGATGTCTCAATGAGCAGACTTAAACCCAACACCTCAAAACTCTAAGCAGCAGCAAGCATTCCTGTGCTTAGGTCCTCTCACCCAGCCCCAGGTAGTTGCTAACTCTGAGCCTAGGAGCATTAATACAGCCTTAGAAGCCATTCAGCTTCCTGACTGCGCTCAGACACCTTGCACCAGCTCTCTAACTCATCTTAAGATGAACAAGCCAGGGTTGTCTGAAGTCAGTACTTTGAAACCAGCACTAGGAAATCTGTCCCAGGCCTTCGGCAAAAAGCAAACAAACCCCAGGTCTCCCACCACTTGAGCCTGAAGCCACAGCTGCTAGGTTCTCCTCATCACCCTCTTCCACTCCCTGTCATGGTATCAGACTTGGGGATTCCTATTTGACTAAGCCAACCCTCAGACAGAAGCCGCTCTATCAAAGCCTCAAAGTGCAGTGAGCTCTCATTGTTTTTAGGCAACCTGCAGCAAATGGTTCATGAGCCAGGTGTATCTGGAAGTTTATCGCAGCCCTTACCAGGAGAAGAACTTCTCCCTACCTGGACTACAAAACGTTTTCCAGAAAGGTTTCATTGGTTTTTAAGACAGCAGCAGCGAATGGTGACCAGAAGGGATTGTCTCCATCTACAACCTGCTTCAACCACCCCACTATTATTAATCTTCCAGTGGACAGAAAAAGAAATGTACGACTGGGAAATGAAAAACTTTGCTTCTGGCAGCCTCTAAAGCAAATCCAGTAGTGAACATGATCTTAGACACTTCACACAGTAAAAACTGTGTGTAGGGGAGGTATAAGCAGGATCACGAAGCAGATTTGACCTCTTCTGTATCCGTGTCCCATTACAGAAGTTGGCAAACTGTTTCAACTACTTTCTCAGCATTTAATTGTAATATCCAAGCACACTCCAAAGAGAATGGCAATCCACAGCGTGGTCAGTATTAAAACAAGCCTAATCCCACAAGATCAAGGAATGAGAAACCAAGGAGAACAGAACAATTATTTTCCCGTTTCCAGCAATTTTTCCCCTCTTACAGTTAATTCTTTGTTAATTCCTCTTCAATTTCACACATAAGCAACGTGACATTTTTCCACCTAAGCTAGAGCTCACTTAGAAGCAACACTGTGTGATTCTGTTGGGAGAGAAACACTTGAGCACTTAAAGGAAACCTAATGCCATGCTTTGGTACCAGTGCTGAACTGCTGGACCAGGAGGTGCCCAAGAGGTCTCCTTTACAGAAATGCACTTCTTGGGATTGCAGTTCTGAGGTCTGCTTTGGTCTGCCTTCCCAGTGCTGAAACACTGCTAGCATCAAGCTTTCCACAAACAACGTAGCAGGACTTACAGAGAGCCCAGATTATCTTGTAATCGATTTTAGCGAGTCACCAGCTAAAAAACCAACCCTAATCTGGACACAGGCTACTTGGGATTCTGCTTTGGGACCACTCCAAATGCTGTTGAGAAACTGTTTTCACACCCCCTCAGAACGTGAAGCTGGCACATCTCTCACTACTCACTGAAAAAGAAAAACACTTCCTTACAACTTTAAACGCTCATGGTATCCTACTCGATAAAGCAAGGATATTTGTGTCTGCATCTACATGATCTCAAATGCACTACTGCAAACTCTAAACAGGGCAGGAGCAGTTACAAGTTTCAGCCAGTTGCTCTACCCGGGTTTCAGCTCCGCATCCCCTGTGCACACAGTCTGTGAGGCACGTTAAGCTTCAGGTACGTGCCAAAACCCTTCACCAGCTCCAAGTAAAAAGGGTTAAAACGGTGCCGTAGTTCGTTGCATCATGAGGTCAGCAAGAAGAGTTGTGAAGGTACAGGGTTTCTCTATGCCCTTGTTTGCTATCCTTTCACTGAAGCTGCCCATCTACAGCACGAATCTGGCCACACTTACACAGCAGATGGTTATTTCATATCATTTCTTCCTGAAGTGCCTTTCCTCTAGATGCAGTGGGACGTGTTACACGTGTCCAGAAGGCTCCCTGCTGATAGGAGCCTGTAAATATGACAGCACCAGGGAGACTTCCAAGTCTTCTGAGAGTACATCTGGCAGACAGTGCCTGTATCTAAGCCACACTGCAGCAAACCCCTTAAGCGTACGTTCAACTCTAACAACATGCTGAAGCCTCACTGACAGCAACAGGATCGAAGCACGTGCTTACACGCTTGCTTGAACCACGGCCTCTGCAGATAAGTAGCTCCTGGCTCCCTGGGAAAGGCCTGGCAGGAAGGGGTAGGGAAATACAGGCTGAAAGAGTCGAAGACCAGCTCATCCCCGCTGGCACAAATAGCCACCATTCTGCCATGCAAGTACTGGCCCTGTCCAAAAGGGGTCTTTCCTTCTGTCTCTGGCATGACAAAACGTTCACCCACCCAAGCAGATTCTACATCCCACAAGAATCTGAATACTTACAGAGCCTACTCCAAGTCCTGGTCACCTGGCAATACCAGAGATATCAGCAGCTTTCCCATGGAGAGGGAAGGGCATTATCAGAAGATACGAACCTCCAGGTTGTTTGGCAACAAGAATGTGCAATTAGAGTTTAGCAAAACTAGTAACACTTGTAAGTCATACACACCACACCATACATTTAAAAACCCCAACCTTTTTAAACTTAGGACTTTAACCTCACCAGTACAGTCAAACAGTCTTAAAATAGTAGAAGAAATTAATAAGCAGCATCAAGCAACAAATCTTCCTCTCATCCTCAACGTAATGTCAGCAGACAGACGCTGGGGAGTGTGAGCTCACAGTAACAGCAGATACCACAAAATGCAGCCTTTAAAGAGGAAAAAAGGAAAAGATGCTGTTCAATAACTGTTCCAATTAAACAAGTTCACTGAATGAAAAAGATGCCAAAGTATATAGAGACAGGAGGTACATATGGGAATCAGTACAGGAAGGCTGTAAACTTCCAAACACTAGGAGGAGAATGTCCTCAGGGAAGCATCACTGTATCACAGAATTACTGAGGCTGGAAAAGACTTCTAAGATCATCAGCCCAGGCCAGGACCTAATATCACCACAACCTAGACCAGGGCACTAAGTGCCACATCCAGTCTTTTCTTAAAGCCCTCGAGGGATGAGAACTCCACCACCTCCCTGGGCAGTCCATTCCAGTGTTTGATCACCCTTTCAGTGATCCTAAACCTCCCCAGTGCAGCTTCAGGCTCTGCTCTCTTGTCCTGTCACTAGTTGCTTGCTTCTTGCTAGTCACCATCAGGTAAGAGTGTCAAGTGAAGCAAAATTTTTTGTTGGGTCTAATGCATTTATTCTCTCTCAAAGTCATCAAGTGAAGGCACCTGGCAGAAGCAAAAAGGTGGCTACAAAGCAAGACATGCATGACTAGAAAAAACCTGCAATGTTTTATTCAAACACAGACACCGAGCTGTGCATAAGTGACCTCACAAACATGGCTTTACCTTCCAGTAGAAGCTTGCAGCAAAACATGGCTTGAACTGGGTAGTTTGATACCATTCAACAAAGGGCAGGTAGCCCAGGAATGCCGATCTAAAAGATAACACACTGCCTTAAAGAAGCAGGTTTTTCTCATTTCTAAATGCTTATCTGACACTCTAAACGCTAAAGACTAGATTCAGCCTGACTTGTGCTGGTATAACACGGACTGTATGGCTGGTGGGTTCCCTGAAAGACTTCTGCAATGAATGAAGTCCTTTTCCAAACAGAAATGGACTTTTGCTTCAGGAAAGCAGTTTGCTTCAGGAAAGGAACCACATTCACACACACGAAACATGCACACGAAACACTCTTCTTTCACTGGGAAAGGATCTGCTGCTGTGCAGTATTAGCAAGTGTGACCAAGACACCAACCCATCACAGATCCCCTTCTTCTAATAGAAAAGCACAATGGCATCAGTGTTCTACAAAATGTGCTAGGCAGACACTGATTAACAATTCTCACTGGTTTACCTGGTTCACAATGCAGTGCAGCCATGAGATCCCATCTGCTTAAGACAGTGAGAGCCAAGCCTCAATCTCTTCCATATAATTTCTTCTGCTCAGCTGTAACTCTTAGTTCATTACAGGTGTTGCTTGCTGTAAGCCTGACGGTTGCTGCAAGCAGCTTGCCTATAATAATCTGGTCTTGGCCAACACACAGAAGCTTTCTAAAGGTTTTAATAGTTTCTGTTCTGCTTTGAAGTGGCACAAACTACTGGAAGATAAAGCAAGAAAAACCTGTCTCACCTAAGGCAGAACATGGCAGGTTCATAGGCTACACAGGACATCAGCATCACACGCTGGGATCTCCAGCAGAGCAGCACCTACGCACCTAGATGAGATGTGCACAGTACCACACTCTGGAGTATTTTGCTGCAATTGCTCGTTGTACTGTCTCTGCAGGAAGTCACAGAGAACGAAGCAGTGCAGGGAAAATCCCCACTGAAAACTTAGAGGCTTTGTACACTGTTGTGAAAGACCAAAGATGTCAGAGAACGTTATTAGAAGAACAAGGTCTTGCTTTTTGGGTTTGAAAGAATGCGGCTGTATTTCTGAGCCAATTTTTGCAACCTAGAGGTGATTACTTAAAGCGTGCATAATCTAAGCTGGAAGGGATGGAGGCTTACCAATACCTAGACAGGCTGACTCCCATCCCTGAAGGCTTTACAGTCTGATCTAGACAGGAACAAACAATTAAGAACTTAGTTTCAAAGCAGGAAGTGGACTCGCCAACGGGGAGTGCTAAGCAGAAGAAAAAACAATGTCATTTTTACAAGGGATTCAAGAGGAGATGAAGTAGATTAGAGTGCTGCTCCAACACACACTCAAGATTTGAAATGTGTTGGGAATTTAAAGCACATAAACATACACCATGAAGGACCAACAACTGCCAAGCTGCAGCACTTGGCAATTTTCAGCATTGACTTTATAGCAGTTAACCTTAATGACTGTGATCATTTACTGCTCCTGTTCTTTAGTAAGTTGCATTTTGCAGAACCCTACCAAGATCATGCCTTCATCGCAGAAGAGCTGCGAATCATAAATGTCAGAGGCCAGTCTAAAAGCACCTCAGCAAGGTAACAGCAATTACCTACAGTGTCTCATTTTCACCTTCTTTTACAGGGTTACAACAAAGAATATTACATAGCAATCATGTTTCTGGACTTCTCAATGATAAAAGACCAAAATTAGACACCTAAGACATGGCACGATACTCTACTCACACACAGAAAATACGTATCAGCTAGGTCTATAAGCTTGGCTGCAGAGGAAAGCAGAGTGGCAGAGAGAATTAGCTATATCCTATGATTGCCACTTCAGAACCTTTTGCCAAGATAATGAACTGTTATGTTTCAATATACTCGACAGCAAGAACTTCTACTAGTATGAATCTGAAGCAATGTCATATCAATGGTATTGAGTCAGCAGGCATCCCCTCTCCTTAGTTATGGGCAAGTAACTACATTGGATCAAATAAGTTAATATTAACTAATTGGCAGCAGAATGATGGTTCTCTCCCAAACAACTCCAAACAAGGAATGATAAAAATCAATAATTAACACTGACCACAACTTCAATTACATTCTAATGCTCCCAAAGTAAGTAAAAGGCATTTACATGTCAGCCCCATAAATATTTACAGTGATAGCTGAAGCAGGGTTGACTTTTCACATCACTCCATCAAGTCTACAGCACTAAATAAACTGCTGTACTGCAAACAGTATGAAAGCAGGATGAAGTTAAAAAACACAAAACTAAACACAGAATCCAACCCAATCTTCTAGTCTGTAGCCTGGGGTTACATGAATGTTGACCCCACACTAAGGTTTGTGCTTTACCAATCTCCTGTATTTGTGCTCAAACAAGGCACAACTCAGCATCCAACTCCAGGTACCAATTTCTTCTCTCCCATGTCCCTGAGGAGACAATTGATATTCTTAGCTGTGCTGCTGTGCTGATGCTAGACCTTGCCTTCAGCAACAGAAAGCAGAAGAGCTCTAGTGATGGCACAAATTCAACTGTCCAAAGGCTTTGGCTTGGACTTGGAAATACAGCCAGTTATCCAGGCATCCCAGAATATCTAACTACGCTAACACTTCTTTGACACTTCCAATGATATAATCTGAAATAAAAACACAACCCTTTTTTGTTTGAATCTTTAAATGGTTATTGGCACTTGACTGGAGGAGGGCGGCGAATATAGTCTGGTTGGTGAATGTGTTGGTTGTGATTTGCTATTTGATTCCTCCTGGCCAGGCTTAACAGCAGCAATATTGGAATTTGGGTAGACAAAGGAAGCTTCTTGCTTTCTAAAGAACTGCCTCTTAGAACGAGAGCTTCTTTGGAACAGTGCCCAAAATTTATACTGTGCTTCTTTTCAAACTCCCTTTGGTCACTTTAGATTGATTCTCTGTGGGTCACACATAATGACAAATACAAGCAGCGACTCGGGGTGATTAGAAGTCCCAGTGCTCAAGAGAAAGCTCAGGTAAGAAAGACTGAAAAGAATCTCACACCATAAACCAAGATCACTCCTGTTTTGTATTATAAGACAGAAGCACCCCCAAAACATAAGCATCCTTGGAGCGACATCCTGTCAGGTCACCACTGGCACATGGATTAACTCTTCCATAACAAAGTTATATAGCAGCTCTCCTTTAAATAGTTTATACAGTCTAGAGAAAGGTTTGGTGTTTTTTACAGAGCCTAGGGTCAGCACACCACCAATACTACTCAGACTTCATGAAACCTGTACAACACTCAGATCTTCCCTTTCCTTCCTAGCTATGCTCTGGAAGTGTCTTTCAATCACAAATTGGTGAGTCTTCATGCATTCCCCTGCCAGTGGGATCAAGCCAAAGTGCAGCTTTTCCACCCCTTGTCCAGAGTGCAGTGCTGCAAAGTCAGCAGTGAGAATGAGCTGGAGGGCGCTGTGCTATGGGGATTTGTGACCTTCTGGCCTGAGGCTATGAGTTTTACCAACTGAGCCACGCTCAAGTGGGTTTTCAGTTAATTTTTCACAGACTTAACTGAATCAGCAAGACCCAGCTACAGGTAAAAATACCTAACGTCCATTCACAGGTGTATCTTTGGCTTAGCTCCTGTTGATACTCAAGTGCTCTTTGGAAACTTTCCTTGACTTCACGAATGCCATTTGAGAACTCCAACTGGCAGACAGATGGTGCTTTCCATAGGATTCTGAGAGCCCTGTTTACATAAGGATCACAAAACTCACATACAGAGAATGAAAAATCCAGCTCCAAAGCTACCACCTAATGCAGTCATGCACACTCAACTTTAAGCAACAGGCAGCAAAATAGGAATATACCTGCAGCATCCTTGTGGTGACATCTGTCACCCAAAGGTCTCATTGCATAAATTGCAAACATGATCTTTTTTACATTATGGCAATGCTATGCAAAGCCATTGTAAACCAAAGGCAAGCTGTGGACAGCACAGCAGCTACTCGGGGCTAGCAAAGCAGCCCAATTATTCTTCTATAAACAAGTGCCAGAACTCAGATCTCTTCATTCCTGGCTTGAGCTTTGCTTTCGTTGTAGCAATCTTGTTCTTTCCTTTTCCTCAGGAGACACCTCATGCAAATCCTCAAGAACCTTTCCGTATCATGAGTACAGAGAACACAGTGTGGGAAACAAAGACGCATAAAGAAGGGGCGATAAAAATCAAGCTAGAGACAATGTGGAAGGTCTTGCTAGCAAGGGCAGGTTTGGAGGACTTTCCAAAAAACAAAACAAAACACAAAGGGCACTGAGTCAAGGTGAGCGGAGAAGTACGCAGCAAGGAACACTTGCCAATAAAAGGCACTCCTTCAGAACAAAATGTTTTGTCTTACTGCTTTATCAGGAAACTCATTTACAACTGGCTCTTATTACTTTGAACTGAAAATGACAAGAGTGCAAAGACACTAAATCACAGAGAGCGAGGTAGGCAAATTATGTCAGTCCTCATTCACTATAGGATTAAACATTTTCTCCTGCATTTTAGAGAAATACAGCCTGTTAGTTTCTTTTCCTGAGGGTATTTTTTGTTTTCCTTGGTTGTTTTGATTTTTAATCAGCACAGCTTCTCCATCACATGGCTAGCATAACCTTGCAGCAGTTACACAATGGTCTGCAGCACCATGCTCTATACAAAGATCTTTTTCATGGCCAAAGCTTTCCAGATAGAGATGCCTGAACCTGCTAGTTTAGTACTTGTCTGCTTCAGAGACTAAAAAATGTCCATAGATTTCAAAGCAAGGACTCTGACAGCAAAACCATCAGAGATATAAAGAGAAAATGATCTGGTGTTTTCCAAGGTTTAGATCAGAGTTGTGCTTTTGACACCTGTGCTGTACCTTTTAATCTACTAAGACTGTCTTTAAATATGGTTTATCTCCTTAAAACATTATAATGATGTCCCTTTTATTTATTCCAGAATACTACTCTCTTTTACATACTACTTCTCTCACAAAAGGAGAATGTGATTCACCCTTCCCTTTGCTTCTTCCTCTGCCCCCTTTCAGCAACAAGGTCTGTTGGCCCATTTTCTCCTGTTATGTTATTCACTAGTCCCAAGCCCTCAAGCACAGCCCAATTTCACCATTCAGTTTTCACACACACATACACTTGAACTTGTGCTGTGTGTTCTCCTGTACCTGCCATACCCTTGGCTAGATAGGCAGAAGCAGCACAGTGCCCTCTGTCAGAGGGTCTCAGCCTCTCCCAGAACAAGACAGGAAATCCCCAGGAGTTGGCTCTACATAGTTCCAAGTCCACCTGAACAATTTGGACAGCCTCAATGTTTTTCTTCCATGCTTCAGCACATAAACCCCCTGTCTATTCATACTTGGAAATCTTAATATCCATTTGTTCTACCCTCAGTGTGTTTGCCTGTTAAGACTCACAGGCACTATACTTCTTCAGCAAGTCTGTGTTGCTTTCCCAGTTGAAACACTGAGAGGCTTACTCACCTCCTTGTGGGAATCCTTATGTGCTTCCAGTGTTTTCATGATTGTTAGCTCCGCATAGTTTTTAAACCTTGCTGGCTGGTTCCGTAAGATCTCACGCAGGACTCGCAGTGCCAAAGCTCTTATTGAATGCTGTGTCAAGACAAAAAAATCACATTAGAAATGTCACTTCTCAAAACTGTCGTTGGAGGTGAACTCGCACGGCTCCCTACACTACCACAAATCTTACACTGCTCTACCAGCTCCAGATTAAGCAGCGTTATCAATAGAACTGAAACTCAGAATAGGTCTCCTGGTCTGCACTAAGATTCACACAAAGTGAGTGTTGTCACAGACCTGAGAAAGAATCAGAATGAGCCAAATTTCATGCTTTTGGTGATGAAGTACAAATCTGCACCCAAAGCAGCACAACATGGATCTACAAATAAGCCCAGATCGTATTTGTTTTGCTCCTCCTCCTTCACTTAGCTTTGCGGATATCAGACTGGGCTCCATCAATACAACAAAGAAGTTTCTCCTACACTCATGCAGCAAAAGCTACTGTCTTCCTGCAACTCCTATGGAAATGACTTTCCAGAACAGTGAAGTCATTGTAGTCGGTGCTGATCTGTGCGTTAATCCTTTATATCAAAAGATCACTAGCAGAAAGGATTTATAACACCTGCTTCAATTTAACAAGTGTTACGTTACAGTTTTTGACCTATGGCCACTCCAAATAGACTCAATCATTCCAGCAGATAAATACTTCATACTCAACCTTTAAAGAGCGTCCTTCACCAGTCATCTGCACAGCTCATGCAGTAGGGCAAATACACACACACACTTTGGTAAAGCCACTATATGTCTTCCGATAGACGCGTGATGATGCCGTGATTAAACGTGTAGGACTAGCGCAGCTCATGCTCATACACAAGTAATGATGGAAAATGTCATACCCATACTCAACCTAATGGACATTTCTGAGAGCGTGCCATACATTTGACAAGGCCCATAAGAAACACAGTGGATCAGATTTTAAGAGAGAGAACTGAGCGCTCTGAAAACTAAATACTGTATCATGCAGATGGAGCATGGCTTTGATGGGAAAGCGCAGCAGGGTGCTGAGTCTTTACCAAATACCACTGTGGTGCAAGCTGAACAAATAGCCCCAAGTGGGAAAAGTAAATGTCTAGTCTGTAAATTAGAACTTTGATCAACTATCAAATATAAAGCTGTGATAATAACACAGCTATTTTTTTAACACTTCAAAACAAGTTCTCCCATAAAAGCAGCTTGTTCTTGATGACATTTTTGCGAGAAGCCCATCCCCTGAGATCTAATAGCCCTGATCTTGAATCCACTCTGAGAAAAAAGTATCTACTGCCGAGTTCCTTTCTTCTCCCTTTTTTGGCAATGGGTATGACACAGTTAAGAGCCTGTAACTTCATCCTAACTCAGAAGGGAAGAACTTCTGAAATCTTAAGCACTAGATTAGAAGAAAACTCTTACAATTCTAGTTTAATTTCCTAGTTATTCATTACTAATGCTTCAGAGAGAAGGGGAAACCTGGGACACCTCAGAGTAGCTTAGCACTCATCATTGAGCACACCAAAAATGAAAGCAGAGTTGTCAGCCTTCAAGAGAAAAAGATGAGCAGCACAGCATTACTGATGAGATGCCGCATAAACGCAACAGATTTCACTCAAACTAACGTGGAGGAACTATCACCCTAGACATGATTTAAACAAAACTCGACAACTCACATCTTTGTCTCCAAGTGTTTCCAGCAGCAACAGCAGGATGGTTTTGAAATGCTCCTCCCAAACTCCAAGATTATCTTCTCTTGTGATCTTCAGCAGTTCCAGGAGAGCTCCTTTCCGCTCCTCCACCCGCTCGTTGTGGTTGGAGAGCTCTTTCAGGAGATCAGCCACCAAATCAGAATGGTCAATGGGTACTTCTAGGACAAATGGCAGTAAATCATTTGGGGAAACAGGAAAGAAGATCAAATGATCTCAAGGTTACTAACCCACTATAGAATAAAGTGCACTTCACAAGAGTCCTCAAAAAAATGGATCCGTTTGCAGGTGACCTCAGCCAAGCAGGTACAAGAATCTGACTAGCCTTTCACTCAAGTTCATAACACAGCTGAATCAGGAAATCAGGAAGAGATGACAATTGAATTTAAAGCAGTTCAAATAATTACTCCTACACGGCAAGAACTGCCTTGGTTCCCCCCATCCCCAAAAGCAGCAAGTGCGTGTATGACATTTAAACCAAAAGTATAGCCACTCATCAGTGTACTGCAAAATAATTAAGTAGCATCATTTCACTTCATTTAAGTCAAAAAACTCAGTAAGATGCTATTGAGTAAGGTGATCCTGTCGTAACGAGCAGTCCCAAAAGTTGTGTCCCTAGGGATGCATTTTGATGTTTATGGGACTAGTTTGAGGGAAGCTGCAGGCAAAGAAAAATCCAAAACTTGGGAGTGACCACAGGTCAGATTCTGCCAATGCAAGAGAACACAGAACATTTCATACCAAGCCTCAGCTCATACAAAGTAAGACACAACATATGTATGGGCAGGCACCCGAGAGCACTACTCATACCCAAACATAACAGAAAAAAAGCAAAATGCCTGCACTTTTATGAGATACACTGGTACAAACCATCCCGAAGCTGATCCATGTCATCATCAAACACTGCTTCCTTCAGGGCAGTCTTGTCGTAAGTGTTAATCGTGTCGGCATAAGGATAAGGGTTATATTCTCGAGTACGTGGCCCTGAAAAGGCACGAGGAGGCTGGGTGTTCAGCAGGGAGGTTTTGTTATCTAAAGCCATCCTTCCACCTTCAACAATGTCACCGCTTCCACGGACGTCACTGCTAGGCACAGCGAGGCCACCTTCTCTAGACACCTGGGGGATCAAAACATTCTGTAGAAGTTGTAGCTTTTTTGGAAGTTCACCCACCAACAAGTGAGGCATAGAACTGTTTACATAGAATACTTCAGTAAAACTTGAATTATCAACTGCTTCCATTACATGACTACGACTGTTCCAAAAATAGCTAGGCAGCGCTCCTACATCTCAGTTCATATTGCTAGAGCTACACACAGTGACAAAGATCATCAGCTCTCAAATAGAACTGATAAAGGAGGAGGAAGGAAGCCAAAGCAACATCCTACGTGTGAGACTTCACAACCCATTGACAGAGGGGACAGGATGATGGCATGAAAAGAACAATAGGAAGCATCTGAAGAAAAATCTTGGATCGAGAAGAGTTTTTAGCTTTGAAAGTTAACTTGATCTACTAACATCAATTTGCTTGTCCAGACAGGAAACAGTCATAGAATCACAGAATATCTCAGGTTGGGAGGGAGACTTGTAAGGATCATCATTTAGGATTACTGCCCATTTTCAAGTCCACATTTTAATTCAAACAAACGACATCTCACATAGTTGATGATTCTGTAATATTCGCAAGACACAAGGCACCACACGAGTTGTGCACTCAGTGATTATGTGCCCTTCCTAGATACGAAGCCTGTGAGGAACGGCATCCATGCATTTTAAGAACTAGTACTTCCCATTACAGAACTGACTACACACTCTCCATGAAAGAGCTGTCCTTGAGCTGTGCTGAACCCAAGGAACACTATCACTACTTCCTTTGTACAGGAGACTCTCCCAGAAGCCCAGGGAGCACGTTTCACAAGAGGCCGGAGTTTAAAGGCAGCAAGGGACTGCATTAGTGGACCCCATCATTAGGTGTAAGCAGCTATCAATCACTAAGCCAAAGGCACTTGCAAGAATATAGCAGGAACCATGGGGTTTTGTACACTAACAATCCAAAGCCAGGTCTGAGCACCATGCTTTAAAATGTCACCTACCTAGGGACATTAATCACTCAAATACTTACTATGTCACAGTCTTTCTTTCCATCACGTTTAATTGGCTCATTCAGGTCCTCTTGACTACGGAAACTAAATTTTTCGATTGCTTCTGTGACTCCACGAAGAGAGCTGTAGATTTCATCAGAGTTTAGGTTCTCCGTGTCATAATCCAGCATACTAAAGATTAAACGTATATGAAATGTTACGTATGAGATTGAAATCTGCATTTGACTTCACAAAACCAAAACAATGTCAAGTCACAGACAGATGGTTTGGCGTGTCCTGTCTAACAGTGACTTGGAACAAAGCACAGATGGAATCCAAGCAGGCTTCAGGTGTGAGGTTCCCCTCAAACAGGGCTAAACCTACAAGAAACTCCACTGAGGCCAGTGGGGTTACACTGCTGTAAACAAGGAGAAGTCAGATCCACTGTTACACTGCACAGCAGGGAGTGCCATGACTCCTGTAAACACTACACCCAGGGTGGCAATGATGTTATTTTGAAAGGAAAATACAGCAAACTGATCGCTATGAGAACTCAAAGTGAGTTGTGACAGCTGGTGGGAATGAAATCAAGGCACGTTTCATAATATCTCAAATATGGACTCAAAAGTGATGGATTTCTAAATGAGAGGGAAAACACATCTTGACATAAACCTTAATCTAACACGTTCCACTTTCATTTACAGACTAACCAAAACCACTTGCGTGATGCCTTGATACAAGATGCACTTCAGTATTGGAGTCTAAGTTCAGGAATTCTCTCTCTCAAATGAGGTACTTTCTAGTCTGTTCCTGAGAACCACCTCAGCAGCTTGCAGCCACCTAAATTCTGGGACTCCTCGAGGAGTTACCCAAAGTTAAGCTCCATGAAAAAAACGCCCAGCATGTAAGGACAGACGATATGGCAAGATGTGGCTAAGAGGAGGAGTTTCTACAAGCCTGGAGAAAATGAAAAAGCCTTACCGGCAGGGCTTCACTCTGTCTAGGAGAAGTTGAGTTTGCACAACAATCAGTTTCCAAGAGAGTTTTAATGAAGAGACCCAGTAAAATAAGAGCAATTTCTCTGGGGTAGTCTCGGATCTCAGCAGAGCCAGAAGCAAACAAGCCAAAAGAATCTGAGACTTTTACATCAAGTTGCTTGTCAATAAACAGCAAGAAGTGGCTCCCTACAGGGGTGAATCGCTGTTTCTTAACAGTTTGGGAAGGATGACAGGGTGGGCGTGGAGGATGGCTGAACAAAGAGTTGGGCTCCATTGCTACAGCAGAAAGAGTCCCTGTGACATGGGTGGGAAAAACATAACAAACATGACATCCCTTCTGAATCCTGGGCACACATCTGTTACCTCAGAGAGAAATAAAAGTAGGCTCTTGAATATCTAGAACCACTGTTTTGTTTTTCTGGAAGAAACTCAGGAACTTCAAACAGAGGATAAGGCTGGTGCTGCCTGTTTCCTCTGGGATTAACACACCAAAAATAGCCCTAATCCTTGGCTCCCAAGCAACATGCTCACACAAGCATAAGCACCGGGTATTCTGGCAGAGAAAACAAAGAACTCCTCCCCAAATTTAAACAGCGTTTGTCAGGTCTGGAAGAAACAGAAACCACTGAAGAACAAACAAAGATCAGGAAGCAAAAGGTGTTTATAAACCTGTACAAGGATTTAAAGGCTTTTCAGACATCTGAATGATGTTAATGCACTGCAATGGCTTTTCAGACAGAAGTGAAGACAGTTCATGTCTTCACATATTTTAGGCAGGGACAGGAACACCTTCACTTCACATGACCTTGAAAACACTGCTTTTGACCTCAAACATGATTATCTCAAATACTTTATGTAAAGAACACCTTAAGATCCAAGAGAGCAATGGAACTACCACTTGAGAAGTTACACATGTGGCTGTACCCTTGCATCCACATCAGATGACTACTTACCAAAAGGTCACACAAAGAAATCCATGGCAAAACATCCAAGAAATAATCACAGATTGACTGTCACTAAATCTTCAGCTAAAAATCAACACTTCTTTCCTCAGGGATGAATTTTGCCCTACACTGCTACCAAAGAATAGATCAAAGTACAGACTCTGCAACTCTCAAAGACTGAGGCAATTACTCCACAACAAGCCACCAATCTGATGCATTTTTTCAAAGCACAGAAACCAGATTTTAATAGAAATCTAAAGAATCCAGTGATTTCGTGTGTCAAGAGTAAGCCTGGGTGGGAGATTACACTATGACTGTTCTACACAAACAAATACTCCACATGGGAACACATACGTCTACTGACAGCACGTGCACTGAAATACTTCACAGACGACAACATGATGATAAGAAATGGAATTACATCCACTTTTTTGGGGGGGAAATGTCACCAAAAAAACCCAATGATCCATACTTAGAAAACTAGAGAAAGTCACAGGATGAATAAAGAAGTGAGTAGAAATGGAGTCGTGTTTCAGGATGTCACAACATTATTTTCCTTCTGCTGCTGCACTACAATGATGCAGCTCTCTACGTGTTGATCAAGATATCACTGGGCAGTTTTCTTGTCTGACACTGAACATGTTTTACTTGCATAAAGTATTAGATGGCTTCCAATTCAAAATCTGTGTGCTTGGCACTCGCAAGCAGGACACAGTAACCCACTTCCTTTCACTTTCAGGCTCTTGGCTGGAATAGTCATCAAATTATTCCAAGTCTTGGCATCAGTTAATGAAAAGGAAGAAAAAACTCATCCTAGGAAGAGTAAAAACACTGATTTAAAGTTTTCATTCTGCAGTTATTCACAGAAGTGTGGGCTATGGGATTCTGTTTTATCAGGTACTGGGATTTTGAGGGCTCAAAGAACAACTTGCTCGCTTTTCTTTCAATAGTTTTTAATCAGAACTTCTTGCTTCAAAGAAAAACGATAGATGGTCCTTCCTCAAGTTAGAGGTCTATTTAACTCGGGAGAAACCAGAAAGTCTGCTGTCAGGGTAGGAACTTGAAAAAATCCCAGGTATTTAACAGAAACTTGACAAATGAAACTTGTCTTGAGAAAGTTTTTGGATTGAAACCAGTACACAGCTTGTGGCCAGTACACTGACTAAAGATTTGCGTGCAGATTGGAATAAAACAGGAGGGCAAAGGAGGAAGATCTACTGTCAAAATTAGCCATCAACAGAACCTGTGATCTTACACTGAGGACAATTTTAATTGCAATCCTGCAAAGTTCCACAATTACGTGGTTCAAAGAGCTGGTAAAGTAATCAATGCCAGCTTCACCCTCAGTGTCCTAGGGACATTCGTTACCACAGATGTGAAATCACCACTGGGCTGAATTTGCCTGTTGAAAGTACTCGTGTGCCACTGGCACTGGTGTAGCCAACTTGAAAGCCCTTGGCCATGTTATCAGAACACATCCAGCACCTGCTGAAAATGTCTTCTGCCAACTGTGTTTTGCATAGGAAACCAACACAGCCATTCAGGACCCTGGTGGGGAGGAAGAGTCTGGAAGAACCTGATCTTCCTTTCTTTCACTTGCATGCTACATGTTTCTCAGACAGCGAGCAAGCAGCCGCCTGCAGCTCCACTGTGTGAAAGCTATTGTCATCTCTTTTCTTTTTCCAGCCAAAGCCTCTGCCAGTCATTTCCCACATTTGAACACATCCCACAGCGTCCAAGGTAAATAATACTGTGACATCTCAGACAAGTTGGTTTAACAGGTAGCTTGTTACCTGGGAGAGTAAGAGCGTCTGAAAGTCTTGTGGGAAGAAGCAGTGGGGATGGAGTTAGGCTGAGAAAGGGGAGGGGGGTGCTTCGACAGCCCATCTGCACTCCAACCCCAGAACCGACTGCCGTGATCAGAGAAGAAACAAAAGAGAGGAAAACAGAGAAAGGAGAGGGAGGAAGAAAAATAAAAACTATAATCTGAGTGGCTTAGTGCTGTCATGCTGCCTTGGAGAGAGAGAGAAAAACATTAATAGAAACAAAATTAAACAAGAATACTCCATTGAGCTTCGTAAGTCATTGCTTTGGACTTTACTATTACTTTCCACTGCTATTCCTAACGTGGTGAAACAGTTCATACAAAAACAGTCTGAGCTTACACTAACCAGGAAGTTTTCCAAGCAGATGTAGCCTCTATGAACAACTTACAATGCACTGAAAGAACAAACCCTGACCACACACCTGTATTCAAACAGGTGAGAGCAATGGGACTTCCGTAGAAGAAAGGGAAGTTGGGAGTTGGAATTTATTTTAACTGGACACCCAAAGGCAGTTTGCCAAGCTTGGCTCTGGTGCCTCTGTAAGAGCCGGCAATCGAGCTCAAACGTTTGCAGCGCTTATTTCACCAGATTCCAAACTGCATAAACGCATCACATAAACTGGTGCCTTTGTCCAGGTCTCAGCCACTAAACCTGGAAAGACTGGATGAAACAGCCACTAAGTCCATCCACATCTTTTACCCAACTTCCACAAGCCCCTTCGGGTTACTCTTCAATCCTGCACTTTTGGGTCAAGGCACTCATCCCTTGCTCAGTTTTTCTAACTTTGCTTTTGTCCTTTCTACAATCTTTCTGGTAGGCAGATTTTCAACAGTCTCCTAAATGAGACCAGAGATGCTTGAGCTGGTGGAGTATTCAGGACACCACTTTGTTTCTATTAAGTTTAAGCACACTGTCTTGGAAAGTCACATCTGTATACACGGAAGTGAAAGGTATTGCAAGATCAGAAGCAGCAAACCAGTCAAGAATTGCTCCAGTGCAGTCAGCAGCAAAGCCAGTTGAAAACTTCTCTGAACAGTTTTGTCAAGAAATTAACTCATTAACTGGCAATCAGAACACACAGCTATTACATGCAACTATCAGGGACGTAAAACAGAAGACAGCTGCTCATCAGAAGTCTTACAGCTCAGGTCTCACCTACCTGCACACGGGCCACCAAACAATGCAGGGTTGTCTGTATTGTATTAGGTGGGTGACTAATTCTTTTTCCATGCCTTGCCTTGCTCAACTTAACTAGATTTCATTGTTAGTGGTATTTTCCGTTGTCAGGGAAAAAGCAAGCACAGAAACTTCACGCAGGCAAATAAAGTTGTTAGGCTTTGATTCACTTCCTATGAAAATTTTGAACTTAACTGGGGGGGGGGGTTTGTTGGTTTCTGGGTTTTGTGTTTTTAAATGTACATAACTACACACAGGTCCCTGAGCTACTAATAAAGGTGGAGTTAGAAGGGAAGACCTGCTTATTTTTTGGTGTGAAAATTCACAACCTGAATGTAACACATGAGTTTACAGGAGAGCACTTGCCGTTCAGAGTAGCATTCTTACACTTTAGGACTTTACAACTTTGTATTATCCTTTTTCTTGTATGACATAATTTGGTACATCTCAGAAGCCGTTCATCTGAGCATTGCCTAGGAAACAGTCTTTCCTCTCAGTTAGAAGTCTGGAGGTTTTTCCTACTGTTTTCGGTCTTCTTAAGCACCCTTCCCTGCTTTTCTTCTTCAGAAAGTACCTCTGTCCTCCACAACTCCTCTCCTCCAAGACTAAGATCATTAAGACAAATAAAAGCAGGTACAAATGGAGAAGTAACTGACAGATGTAGTGGACATGTTCTAGCAATCATGAAGCACAACTGGATGGAACAAATGAAAGCAGAATGAAGGACTCTGCCCAAAGGGCTGTGAGCACATTACCCTTCTGGAGACGCTAACATAGGTGAGCGTGCTTATCATCTGCACAGGCAAATCACTGTTTGCATCACTGAAGACCAGTTAACTGAAACATTCAGAATCTATTCAGAGATCACACAAACACACACACACAAAACCATCAGTCATCGGGAATTCAGTTGTGATGTCACTATGGGAGAATAAACATGACCTAAGGGCAACAGCATTCATACGTATTCTAGAAAGCCTGGATCAGTGAATCTTTGATTATTGAGGATATCATGCACAAACCATCAGACAGATGGGAAAGCAGCTATGCTTTAGCAGCGTTTCTGTACTCCTACAGGAATCAAACTGGCCTTTCTATACATATCACAGCCCAAAAGATGTCTCTAGATACGACTCCACCAGTCTGTGTACCAAGAAAAAGGTCAAACAGAAGTAGAATCTTCAAAAGCAAAGCTGGCATTAAGAACTGGAGGTAATCCATCAGCTGACTTCTCTCAGGCTGCCTATCCAAGACACGAGGGAAGCAGGGCCCGCATACGGAGCACCACCGGAAGCAAAAGGCACACACAGCCTTGAAACAACCTTTTGACAACAGGTCCCAGGTATACGTAAAGCCAAGTCTAATTTCAGAGGAGGGCTACACAGAGAAACTGTGGGCATCTTTATTCTTTCACACTGCTATCAAACTGACTTGGGTGTGCTCATTTTCTAAGCCTGTAAAGGGAAAGTGACGCTTGACACCAGTACTGATGGAACAGTAAACATTGAGCATTTGTAATGAAACATAACAGGGATACCTGTACCTATGGCTGCAACAGTGCAATGGATCCTGCTCCCCATCATCTGTTTGCACGTCTTTCAAAGCCTTTTTTCCCCCCCCTCAAAGGACAATCACATGAATTCATCAGAAAGAGAGCTTAATTCTCCCTTGTTCTCCAAGTGAGGACCACGCTCAGATGTCTAACAAGTGATTGTCAAGAAGGATGCTGTCCAGCAAAGCATCAGAAGCTACAACCACCAACTTGTAATACTTGCCACTTTTACAAAACAGACAAAAATCTGCAGCTACTGTGACTGCTCAGAGCTTCCCCCTGAACTTCAAGGGCTATTACAGCAGCTTCCTCCTTCATGCATCATTAAAGACTGACTTTTACACTTCACTATTGAATAACTAAATTCAGCAAGAATGTAGAACAAGCTTCTTGAAAAAGACACCTACATTTCTGGATCCACAGAAAGTTGGAAGAACTACTGCTTTCTAAAGGAAATTCCTGTCCCACTCACTGCACAAGTGGCACCTTTGGTCTTCACGACGTAATAGCACAGTGCTCTGGAATACACAGCCTCTCTATTCTTTGAGAACAGATCCAGTTCCTAAACCCAAAACACTAGAAAACAACAGCAACAACAAAGTATTAAGTGCACACTGAATGCTCTGTTCACTGTTTTCATATGTGCATCCTGACATCAAGAACTGAGAACACAAAGAAGTTGAAGACTAGCGAGTGAAGTGGCAAAACAGTTGTGGCCCAATGGCAAAACCCCAAATGGCATGGTGAAAGGTAATGGATTTATAAAATAACTGCTACATGCAAACATGGCCCAGCAAAGCCACAGGGTAACCACGGGGAGATGGATCTTATAGTTTCCCATGACAGAAATCAGCAAGGCTAAAACGCTCAAACGACTCAAAAAGGAAGCAACATAGTTGGAACCATTTCCCTGAAATTCTACCACTTAATTTCTTAATGAAACTTCTGTTGAAAGAACTTGGAATAGGCAACTCAACCTTGGCTTGCAATCTCTTGGTCTAGTTTTGTATGCAGCGTTACAGGAGATCTGCAAAGTTTTCTCAAGAAACGTTGTGCCCTCCTCATATGCTGCTGGAATCGGTGTAACTGCTCACTAACAGCTAGAAGGCAGTGCTTTGCCTTGCACATGGCAACTCAAGTCTGAGCACCCATCCAGACAGGATCTGTAGCAAGTCACAACAGGGCTGATCAACAGATTTCAGTGTGGATTACTACACTGGGATACAGACTGCAGTCCTCACCCAACATGTTTCATTCTGTCTCTTCAACGAGAAAGAGAAGTGACCTCCCATGGAGAAGGATGGCAGGCAGGCAAGAGCAGCTCTTTCCCAGCAAGTAACGAGCTAATACTTCCCACAAGTGTTTCCATGGTCCCAGAGCACTCCATTTAAACTCCTATACCCTGTGCTCTCAATTTTTGTTGTGAGATGCATGTACATTCTCAACATCCAAGAAACCACGTTTGCTCAGTGAAAGGTTTTTGGAGTGGATCAATATATTCTGGAGTGTCATCTGCAGACACAACAAAGCACCTGGTTGCAGCAGAGCTGCTACTGAAAGGATTAGGCCACTGTTTTGCTGTGAGCAGCCATGAGAGTGATTTAAGTGTTATTCAGCATTGAAATATAGTCACCACCTCTGTTTGTTCTACAGAAAACATAAGAGGGGAACAGGGGATTCAGTACTTCCCTCAGCTGCACAAGCAGTGTGCTAGGGTCAGATGAATTACTGATCACAAGGGCACACCTCAAAAAACAGATGGAATCTGAAACTCTTGACCTGAAATTCATCACATACATTGTGATATCTGCAAACTCAAAAAGACCTAGTTTCTGTCATTTGCTGTTACCTTCCTTGAACTCACACACATGGTTCTAGTCATGAAAGAAAATTAGTATTATAAGACAAGACATTGCGATTTACATAGATAACACAAAGACTGGAACACTGAAGTGAATCACCAACCATTGTACTATCATCTGCTTCTTTAGAACAGTCTACTGCAGACTTTTGATCTTGTTTTTGCTTTCAAAGTGAGTCATTCTGCAAAGGCACGCTCAGTGTTGAAATCCTGCGATCTTTTGCAAGTGGTTTAATCAGCCTGCCACATTACCTTGGAGACAGTCCACCATGGGAGCAGTTGGTAGGTGAAGTTAAGGGGCTGGTTCTGCTGCTGGAGTGCCGGGAAGGAGTCCGACCGAGGGTATTGCTGGGGGAACCCTGGCACAGGAGGAAGACGACAGGGATTAGTCCTGTGTTGCAATGCACAGGCAGGAGTACACAACAACATCAGGCCCAAAGACTGCCTTTGTGTTGGACAAGTTTAGTGCAGCCTTGGCTCTGGGTCTTGATCTAAAGTCTGCAGCCACGGCTGATACAGGCATTAACACCTTGAAGGCACCGCTCTCAGGATAAAGCAAGCATACACGCACTTTCTACAACCCACAGTACCTGCAAGTTTAACTGTGCACCACAGTTTATCCATTGACCAGACTACCCAGCCTCTCAGACACAATTTGCCAGGCTCCAAAGTAGCAGACCAACCATTACCCTGGCAATTTAGCAATTTAATTGTGCAGCTATTTTCTGCATTGTCTGAACCATTCTGACTGAGATTGCTTACTTATGCCTGTAACAAGCAAACTTATCATTTTTCCACTGGCCTGCACAATCACTCACACCACAGCAAAACAAGCAGAAATTGCTCCCAGTTCTGTCTCTTTCCACACAAAGTTGAAGGTACTAGAGAATCCAGTCCATTTGCCTGGAAGCCTAATGCTGCAGCTTTAAGCTTGTACAAAGGTCTAACTTGTCCCTACGGAAGGGCAAAAAAAGGGAGGGTTCAAATTCCAGTAAGTTTCACAAGTTTTCCACATAAAAAAGGGCAAAAAAATACCCTAAATCTTGATGCTCTGGGAGAAAAACTACACTTAAATCCTCTGCTAACACATTCCTTCAAAGAAACGAAAAGGTGTAAGAGCTTCATGTAACATGAGGCTGTAGGTGTTGACTGAGGAGACCTTGTAGGTCACTAAGATCCTGCAAACTTCTCAATAGACAATATATCTGTTACTAAACTGATTTCAATAAACCCAGACAACGTGGTATCAGGATCTGTGTCTTGGCCAAAAGGTTATTACTGGCAGGATTTTCAAAAGCATCACCAACTTGAAAGCGTGAACCCCCCACCAAACTGCACGCACTTCTCTTTTTTAAATGGTTGTGACCAGAGTAAATTTAGAAATAACTGAGTTTTAATGGTTCCTATAACAGCAACATCAAACAGAAGCCTCTGTTGCCGTACTGTTTCAAGACATCAGTTACAAACAATTCACGCCGCTGAACATCTGCAACAGCTTGTCAATGAGCTGCTTTCTTTGGGGCACTACTGTTTGCAAGGACAAGGGCCTCTCACCACACTGGTGTTACTGGAGTTCTTGAGGTGGTTGTGCAGAAGCTTGGTAGCACCATCCTGGAATGTTTTTGGCAAGGCACCAAGTAACATGGTAAACTCTGGAGTATTCAATTCAAAGAGAGAAATCAGGACTATCTGTGCAGCCTAAGAAAGAAAGAAAAGACAGTAAGATGTTATTTCAATGAGCAGAGTACGCATTCTGCTGGCAAGGATCCTTGCAGTCAACAATGTGCACCTTATTCAACAAGAACATCCCACACTAGACAAACTTGTGACGTTTTCCTTGTGGTGTGCCAGAAGGACTTTCCAACCGCTACAGTTAGCTCTATAGTTCTTAGAGCATACAACAGACTCCTGCAGTTATACCGTTAACTCTTCAGATGTGAAGTGTACGTCCTTGCACTGCTAATGAGCAAATCTTATCGTCGTCCTGCCCGTGCTACATTCCAACCGAGTAAAAGTTACTGCAGAACTTTACAGGAGACCAATAAAAGCAGAAGCTCAAGTTCAAGTAAGTCTGAAGAACTAGGACTGCGATTTGCCATTCCCGTACTTTCCAAACAAAACCGTGTGAATGGGACTAGTTTTCTTCCCACCCAACCTGTTCTCTTCCTAAGGATGTGACAAATTTATTTAATCAGACCAGACAATCCCTGCTTTCTGTTTTTCCTTATGAGTCTTACCACTGAGGCTTTTTCAGGAAAGTAAGACTGAAGTGGAAGTTCTACTGACATAGAGAGAACCACCTTTCTCTCATCCACAGACAGGTAAGACCCCACCAGAGATGACCTGAATTTAACAAGTAAAACCTGGGTACCACTGGAACAACTAAGATTGTTTCCATTAAATTCATTGGACAAAGTTTGCTCCATCTGCCTCTAAGTATAGCTGATAGGATTTCCACTAATACATTAGCAAATGCACAGCTCTGTAGATCCTGAACTAAGACAGTGGAATCAAACGGGAATGGAAGCAGAATAAACCAGATTACAGATCTGCAAGAGTAATTAACATCACATGTTCCTATCTAGGCTTCCCCAGCACATAAAACCCCAGTTCAGGGTGGTTGTTCTCCCACTAACCTTTGCCTTGAAAAGAAAATACAAAAAACACTAAAATAACAGCAAAGACAAAGCAATGATGAAGGACCCCGATGGTCTGCAGCATCACTTTCTCCAGTGGGGGTGTAGTGATTGACGCATCAACCTCTAATACATACAACTTGATAGAAAGTAGTAACTTAGGCTGAAAAAGTAAGAGGCCAAGCAGACAACACTGCACTTTTGGAACAGCAAAGGTACAGGCACAGGAAGAGCAGACACTTGTGCATTACTCTGTCAAAAACTTTTGACAATTTCCTAATATAGAGAAGAACTTTAAAGAGAGAAAAAATACAATTCATTGCTGTGGTGATAACTGCACATTCATTGTCCTTATCAATTCAAAGAAGGAGGTTTTAGTAAGCCGTGTGTTTGTACAGTTGCAATAATTAAGTGTATCTGCAGTTTCCTGTGAAGGGGTATCCCTTAGCAGATGACGAACTTGGGTAGTACAAAAAAACCCTGTCACAGTGAAGGGGAAGCAAAGTACCTCATGGCTAAAGTGTGAGAATTGCAATTCAAGATGTACTGCTCCTTCTGCCACAATCTGTAGTAGTGTAGCTTTGTGTGCAAGATCATTTTGCATCCATAAACGTTTGGAAAGTTGTATCCTTTTCATACAGCCAGCAAAGAAACTGAGGCACAAGACATTCAGTGGTATTCCAAGGACTGCAGATTCTTCATTTCAGATGGATCATGCTGCTTCCTGCCAAACCTCTCACTGACTTGAGCAGAAACACAGCATGTCACTATGCACTAAAGATTTTCATCTAAGGATGAATGAAATGGGGATACAGTTTTCCCCACAGGTTTCTGAAATCCATCCTCTACCCTCCTCTGACCTGCAGCTTTGGACAATTCTGGCTGGCATCCAACAAGGATGTGTACTTCAGTCCACTTTGATTCAAGGAGTTTTAAGTTCTCACCAGCATTGTATCTTCTGTACCAAAAATATTACTGCAAACAAGAGATCTCCAAAGAGCAATCAGCACATTGAATTGAATGGAAAGTGACAAGTCATGCCAAAAGACATTCCCACTTGTGAACAGCATACGTATCCTGGGTGGTTAAGAAGTGGACATGCACATCTCCCACGTCAAAACAAGCACATCTCTTGTTAAAAAAAAAGAAAGGGAAAACTATTAACAAGGTTCTCAAGTTGAGAGACTGTCTCAGAGACTAGAATATGTGGAGATACCCACTGGTAGGTCAGGAGCTGCCCATGGTACAATGATGCAGGAAAGGATTTCACATACCTCTGTCCCACATATCTCCGCCATTGAAGGTCATTCTCGGAGACCTCAGAAGTCAACAGCACAAAACAGACGAGCACACACACTCTACAACTTGACATTCTGGATATACCTTTCTTGTCTGCCAGAGAGGTCTAAGATGCATCTCACAGACCTGAACTAAACCTTCACCAAAGCTCCACCAGGGACTTTGCAATCCTGTGGCTTCACCTGGCAGCACCGTTATCTAACTGGGACAGTTCAACACTACCATGCACAGACTAACAGCACAGACATTGTGTCACTGAATTATCTTGGGGAATTTATCAAAAGTTACTTCAACATTCTTCCTACTTTGTTTTGGCTTTACGAAAATGAGGACAATGTCCACCTTCCCTCTTTGCACAAAACATTGCTTGTCTTTAGGGCTGTCTAACTGTACCCAGAGCCCTTCAATAGCTTTGCAGTTGCCTACAAATACATCGCTGGGCTTCGAATGAAGTGCTCAACAGTCACTCACACTGCTTAAAATCTTACGTGGCCTGAAAGAAAGCCAAGTACCCTCCAGACTGTGAGCTGTGCTCCAGCAAATACCTCAAAAGCAACGCTGGAGTTACATGGCTGTGTTCTTTCTAGTCTTCACCCACGCAACTGCACGTCTGGGTTTACTTCAGGTGAAAGCCATCATCTGAAATTTCAGCCATGATTTCCTCAGGATTTAAACACAAAAAGGTCTTGCTCCCTGCTACCAGAGAGTCAAGAATACCTACTACTAACCCAAAAAGCTGTAACATCCGTGCTAACTTGAAATCACATTTATAACATGCCCCCAAGTTTCACTTGTGGTAGTTCCCACCTCTCATAGTTCATTTTATTTCATTGAAAGAAATAATCAAGGCAGTATTTTTATACTTGCTTTATGGTTAGATCTGGACACTTTAAAAAACCTTTTACGTGTCATTTATCTGGTGCACACTATCTAGTTAAAAGGACGTACTTTAAAAACTCTTGGGGATGTTGTAAAACTGTACTTTCAGCTTGTAACAAACCAGAGGACATTTTCATAGTCTTGATTCACTGGCCCTTGTTTCACTAGATGACTCAAGGAGTTGATCCATTTAAGACAAGCAATAAATAACTTACTTCTGTCAACAATGTACAAACATTCTCCATGCAACACTTGTGCTGGATGATGAATCGTTGGAAGAAGGGGTCACATCCAAATTTTCCCTTGTCTTTGTGCTCCTGAATCTTTAGCGTGGAACACTAATCTATTTCTTTTCAGTGACATATAACGTAGACCCTACTGATTATCTGATCTTAATGAAGCAGTTCTCTCATGGCTTGAGGTGGAAAAACTCCAGTGACTTCAGAGCCTGACTATGTGAGTGAAGGGTTTTGGCTCCACACCAGGTTCTTAAACCATTTAGAAAGGTTCACTTATGTAACTTCATTATTTGCCATGTAACAATGCAGGAAGGGATCAGGTTCCACAAGTCAGTAGTAGTGCCAAACTTTCACGCTTAGGTGTCAGCTGCTAAAGACTTTAATGACTTTGTTTTTTGGTTTTCACCTAGACAGTGGGGACTGGCCAGATTTATCAAGATTAGTGACTTCTGTGACTCGACTGAATCACAATAAAACCTCTTTGAAATGGTTTGGGTTCATTAAGCAAAAAGATCAAGGCTAACAGGTAAAAGCCGTTGATTTTAGAAAGGATATGTGGTCAGTGACCTCAGCATAAGACCCTCATGATTCCTCCTGTTGCTGATCCAACAGACCCAGCAGAATAAGCAGCTAGTTACCTGAGCTATATGAAGGCATTTTTCAAGGCACTCAAACTTACTACTGATTATGAGCTCACACAACACTGGCAACCCTATAAATGAAGAGGACCTCACACCCTCATCACTTACAACAGACTACAGCAAGAGAGTTAGCAGAAAAGCACCACAAAGCCAAAGTTTACTTCAGACAGACGTGCTTTTTTCAGGCTTGCACACAAGGTCTCTCTACACAACTAGACAGTTGAGTTGAAACTACAAACATGATTAGTATGATTAGTGCACACAACTCGTAGTCTACCTGTTTACATTTCTCTTCCAAGTTTCCTTCACCAGGCCCTGAGGAAGCTGTAGTTGTCCTAGCTGGCAAATCCTCGCCTACCCAACTATGCATGGTCTGGGTTTGACAAACAGGAAAGTTTATATTACTCAGAGAAAGCACAGACTGCAACTAAACAATCTGAACAGTACACATACTACCTTTTTGGAGAAGGTTTAACAGATTGCTTGCTTATGTCAAGAAACAAAAAGCATTAATATTTGATGCCAACAGAAGAACATTCCCTTCAGCAGAGGGCAGCCCTGACTCAAACTCAGCTACAACTCCCAGGCTTGCAGATCATCTCTTCCTTCTCCTACAAGGCTTTGCTTTGGCAGCCTCCTGATGATGTAACAAAACTACTTGAACACACCTGCTGAGGAGCAGAGCCTAGACAGTACTGCATTGAGACAGCACTTGCAAACAGCCAGTAAGGACCTGGGGAATAGGTGCTTTGCATGTGCCCACACCTGTCCTCACAGATGTGTCTAAAGGCAAAAGAAACCCCTGACTGCAGTACAGACATCAGTTTGATAGATTACACAATTTTCATCATGTGATAGGTCTGGGGAAGATCCACACTAACATCTATGCACTCCTGACAGTCTGGGTACATCATTCATTTCACCATCCAGCCTAAGGCTAACGTGGTTTTAGTAACTTACAACACACTAGAACAGAGAAGTGCTCTCTCTTTTGGCACTTTATGCTGAACTGCAGATCAAGGATAGATCCAATGAGATAGAGAGGCAGCAGTAACACATTAGGCAGCTGGTATTAGCACGTATTGGCATAGGGCTACAAGTCAGTTCTCCGCTGAGTCTAGCCTATGTTAAATGAGTTAATTCACATTTACCCAGAGTGTTTGCAGGCTTTATACAGGTGTTGAGTACTTGCCAGCAGACAATTGAGGTGATACTAAACTAACAAACCATCTACCGGCCCAAACCTCCTGATTGTTCCTTCTTCAGGTCTAGAATCACATGAGCACAGACATCCACATTACTACCACAGTAATATGAAGCAGAGTGGCTTCATCAGTTCATACACAATCCAAGCACGTTTGCTCAAGCACAAGGTTTTAAACACACAGGTTTGCCAAAGGACTTCTCCCCTAGAACATGGTGTTTACATCCACGTCCTGAAAAGGAAGAATTTGTTTAACAGGTTTAAATACATAATTAACGTACAGATTAAATCCACACTACTGCTGTGTTTTATACAGCACGTAATTAAAATGTGTCTTGAAGGGTTTTCCTAAGTAATGGGTGGCTGCATTACATGGGCATTGTATCAAGGCACATCAAACAGGCGCCAGCAAAGAACACG
Organism: Phoeniculus purpureus; assembly: GCA_028565055.1. Lineage (NCBI taxonomy): Eukaryota > Metazoa > Chordata > Aves > Bucerotiformes > Phoeniculidae > Phoeniculus > Phoeniculus purpureus. The sequence goes on from JAOXOE010000602.1 coordinate 20,849,880, forward strand.
CAGCACTGAATCGTCACATATTCAGGCTACCCTTCCACGATTGAGTACGACTCCTTACATGTCTTTTGTGATGCGAGCACCATGTTTCCAATGATTTTCTAGCCAGTAAAAGCCATTCTCCTCACACTTGTATACACTAAAAACACTTTGGCTCGTGTGACTCTCTAGCATCAAATTCAAAACAAACAAAATTATGACTACTGTTTTGGAAACACAACTAGGACAGGGAGATCTTTTTTGTTCAAATATCATTAAATCAAGTAAACACTGAAGTCTATCAGGTGCCTTTTTTCAAGTATGATACTTTTTCCCAGCACTGGCTGTGTTTCAATGCCAGAAAGTAGCATCTCTGCACTCAGGCCAAGTTTGGCTTCTTCAGAGTCTCCTTTGGCTAAAAGGCAGCCCTAAGCAGTATGGACATAGCCGTGTCCTGGACTAGTTCTCTAGTAAATTGGCTCTTCATGGAGTCTATGAGACAAACATGGATCTGCTGCAGCAGTACTGAAAGAGTGGTCGAGAAACCTCTGCCCCAGAGAGGCAAAGTCCTGCAGCTGGGGAATGTTAAATTAGTTTGCCATCCACAAGCAGTTCTGCAGACATCCTCTGCCACTGCTACTGTAAGAGGCCATGACCAACAGCGCTGATTGCTTAACACCAGCAAAGATGAATGATGCCATTTCAGTATGAGTCTTTGAGCCATTACATTGAGTCTTCAGTCCCAGAGCTGCTTAAATCAGCCTAATGCTGGATGGAAAATTAAAGCTCCAGGACAAATTTGAGAGGTCCCACGGCATCAAATTGCCAAGTCGACCAATTTAATTTGCTGAGTAGTGTTTGCTTTCCTGTCTGTCACTAGTTCCCCTATAGACATAAGTGAAAGGGAGAAGATGATGCACACATGACATGAGCCTGCCTGTAACACGTCAAACTGCATTCAGGCTTGCAAAGTAAGACTGCTGCAGGAACGTTTCACTGGCAGAGAAGCCGGTCACGAAGCACGGCACACAGCAAAACTGTCTTCTGCTCTGAGATTAGTAATCCAAGTGACTGTCAGGCAATACAGGTCTTGTTCTCTATTGGTACAACCAGAGCCTGGATGATTAACAGGACAGCAGGCAACGTTGCTGGCCTTTCACCTCAGAAGGTCTCGGCACCCTGCAGCCTGGACAGGCGTCTCCTAAACTCTCAAGTCCTTTGCGCCGGCACAGATGACTCCACCTCCGCAAGTGCTGAGCACTCTTGCTTAATAGTTTCCATTCACTCGAGCCTTGCACAGGAGGCTTTTTCTTTGCTTTGGCCAGAGTCAAATCAACCTCACTCTAATTTCCATTCTCAACTGATGGCTCTTTTCCAAGATCAAAGTATTTTCCCATACTGAGCCCGAGCCTGTCACCTCAATTCAATAAGCACTTTACCTACGTAATGGTTGCACAACACCACTGCTGGCAGTATCAGTGATAACATGGCAGAGTTACTGCCCTAATGTCCTCAGACTAGTCATCACAGTATTTACGTTGCCATTGTGTTGCTCTTCTCTGTGGTAACTGACTGGCTTCTGTAAAATGATCTAATCAAATCTTACTAGAGCACATCCAGAATTAACATCCTATCACAGAGAAAAATGCTGTCAAGGCAGAGGAAAGTCCAGCGTGTCGCATGAGGTTAGATGCTATTGCAATCAAAGTGTGAGCTCAGTTATCTAAAATCCTGATCTGCATTCTGCCTACTGACATGTTCTGCTTGGGGAAAAAAAAGCAACAAGCCAGCACCACGTGCAGAAACTGCCAACTGCTCTCCTTGCACTGGAACCACACCCCACTGACGTCTCCACGCAGTGCTGCATGACTTGTTCCTACCCAACGGCTTCTGCCCAGCATGGAGGACAAATGTCTTTCACCTTTCTTCTAGCACTGCCTGCAGGAAGTAAATCTTAACTTGAATGCAGGACAAACACCCGTAAGGATTACCAAGCTTTAAAACAAGGCAAATATTTACCCGTAACACACTGCCGATCACACCTTTGTGCCAATAAAGCTTGACAAGAATTCTGACTGTACATAGCTCATGGCTACTATTAACATCTTAAAGTCTCTGCCCTGAGAAGGAATCACTACTTTTGCCAGTGACACTCTGCACATCAACTGCGTGCTTCTCATCACGCTTTACTTTCGATAACAGAGCTTATGTTTAGCTACAGACATCATTCCATACGAGAACAGAAACTGTTTTAGGCAGAACAGTGTGCCCTTTGACTACATCTTTCCTCATTTTACTAGCCATAAAAGCATGATAGGTAGCACAAGAAATCAGGTGCCAGATAGGTTAAGTGTGCTTATGTAAGAGTATGTAAAGGTTACTAATAAAGCCGTACCTTTCCATTTGAAAAAGGTTTTTGTATGACATGCCACTTTTTAGTCTACTTTTGTCTAGTACCCTCCATGACTAACACAGACAGTGAAATGGACAGGTGATCACTAATAAAAGGATAATCTCACTATTTGACTGAAAATAGAACCCATCTCTTGAACAGGCTACACTTCTTGAGGGAAAGAATCCCTGCGGTCCCAAGTAGTTGCCTATGGAGTTGCCTCCATACCAAACAAAGTGTACTCTTACGAGCTTGCTGGAGCTGAGTTGATGGCACCTGTGGTCTCAACCACAGATCCTACGGAAAAATTACCTTATTTTGTGCTTTTTACAGGCTTCTTGTAGTGCTTTGATCATCTCAAGACTAAATTGGGTCATTTGAAATGGTTCTTCTTCCTCTCTCCCATAACCTCAACTGTTACCTCTATTTTTAGGTTGCAACAACGCATGGTCTGCTTTACATTTAAAGCTCAAGTCTTGAAAACCACCTTAACTTCCATAAGGGTCGAAACTTGTGATGCTCAAATGAGTTATCTTTATACAAAATATGGCACTTTTCTTCCAAGTTAGTGTTCAAAAGAGGAGGACAGTCTTCTAATTGTGCTGTTTGGAGCATGTCACCTTTCTGGGCTAACCCTCAATAAAGTCATTATATAGTAACTAGTCTGTTAACTACAGTCCCAACAGACAAAACAGCCAATAACTGGTTGCAAATCCTTCACTACAGTGTTTCGTCTGTAGCCCACAGTTTGTTTGTACTACGTTCTTAGAAAAACCATAGTACAGCAACAGTATGATGAAACGAAGATCACCTAGACATTTATTTTCGGTAGCTTAAGCCATCTTAACTGTGTAATAATTCATTTGAAAGCCACAGAAATCAGAGTCAAATCCAAACCACACACAGGCTTCATGAAAAGAATTTTGATTCAGTAATCTTTTGTCAGCCCAAGGTACTGCTCAGGTAGAGTTTGCTGGAAATTTTACCAGAGCTCTGCCAGTCTTTGAGGCAGACAGAAGGACAGACATCACACTGCACACAGCCACTCCTCGCATCTTACGGTTTCACAGCAAGTACTCCATCTTTTTCAGCTGCTGTAGATACTCTGAAATGAATTTAGTGTGCAGCAAGGATGACCCCTAACGGTGGAATATTCCTTCTGCTCAGCAATACACAGAGATTTTGGGTTTCGTTGCACATTTCTACTTAAATTAATTACAGCTCCCTCTCACAGACTAGAAGTAGCTCCTTTGCCTTCAATTGTCTCTCTGTGCATAGAAGCATCAAAGCAGAAAGTCCTACTCCAGATCTAAGTCCAGAATTTCAAGTCACTTTTTATTTCCTGAGGCAGACTACATTGCAGAAGCAAATTTCAGTCACATTTGTACGAATTATCCCTACATAAAGTCCTCGGAAAAGAGGATAAGACTTTTTTCTCTAGTTCTAGCCAGCTGCGTGCCAGAAAGAAAACACAATTCACTCAGAAAGATTCTTTGAAAGCCTCATCTCCGCTACCAGAGAATACTGCAGGTGCAACATCTTTGACACCCAGTGATCTTTTCAACAGAATCAAAAAAATCACTAATAAAAAGTTATCTCCAAAGTTATAAAATATTTTATTAAACACTGAAAGTGCATGACGTAGAGTGCAGAGATCTCATACAACTTGTATGTCATGAAATCCTTGGTTTTGTATCAAAGCCTTTAACTCCTCCTAGGATCTATTTTTACACCTGGGCTGGCATGAAGAAGTAATTTAAAGATACATTACAGATGCAAGGTACAAAAAACTGAAGTCTCATTTTTCTCTTGGAAGAGCTGAGTATCACTACCTGCCCCATTTTAGCTTGTTTGACACTTGCATCTAGAGCAAGACAAAGAACAAGGGAATTGTATTACTCAGTCTGGACCTAAATGTGCCAGATTTTTCCAGGTTGAGGTAAACACAAAGCTTTTCAAAAGAAAGACTTGAGAGACCCTGGCAGCTTACTGATTTGTTTACTTTTTCTTACGAATTTGTGCAGCTTTCATTTGAGTCTGCAAAAGAGAGAGCCTTCACCTAAATAAACAAAAACATCTTGAGCAGTTTGGAACTGTCTTTAAGAACAACATTTTCAAACTACAACCTCTTTTTGCATAGTAGTAGTTAAAGCCACACTGCCAAGTACCTACTAGGAAAAGAAAGAAAGAAATACATGCTTCAGCAACGTGTTTTTACTGACCTAGCCATTTGGTTTGGGTAGTAAAGTCTGTAAAATCCAGTTTTTTTAAAAATCACTGACTTTTTCATTACTTTTATGGCTGGTTTTGAAGGTTTCAGAGGTGCAGAGGAAGGGTTCTTAGGGGCTCTGTTTTTTAAGAACAATAACTGCTGCACATACGTCATCATCCTGGCTTACCTTTCTCACATCTGAGCTCTTTGGTTCTGTTGTCCAAGTTATAATTCTAGATACAGCAAGTCTTGTCTCACTGGAGTTCACAAAGTCTGTTGGATCCATCTGTCTTGCCAGGGATTCAATATACTTCAGGATAGCAACTTTTACCTAAGAAGTGAAAAAGGTTTTCTCAAGCTCATGAGCCGGCAAAAATGGATTTATCCTACAACAGACAGACACCAGTACAGATTGACAAGTCTTACATCATGTGGGGGAGAAAAATATCCCACTGCAATGTCTCTGTGTCATGTTTCAGAAGTCAATAGCGACTTCCTCCCCAGGATAACACCTGTGTAGTAAGAATCTGGAATGATCTATCAGAACTGGCTTGGAACACGTGTTGCCCTATGATTGTCATAAGGAAATCAGTCTACCACCACACTGTTTCCACTGCAGTTTTGGTTCCAGATGCCAAACCATAGCTTCTAGTCTTAAACCAAATGCCCAGTGCTGGAGTCTTGAAAGAGCAGAGATTTGGGAGACTGAAAGATCACTTGAGTCATTTGGCATCCTGGATACTCCTGCGTGCCTTGGAGTTTACTGTGCTCCTATGGACTTGAAAGCAACATCCTGAAAACCAGGATTTAGTAACAGAAAGCTCTGCTGTACCTTTCTCCAAACTCTGCATTTACTGTGTCTGATTGTGCAACAAGTGCTCCATCAGGTGTGCCATGGGTCTCAGCTTCTCAGCCATTCAGATAGTGCCTGATCACTTCCATCCTAGACAGGTTTTCTTCCCACCACGAAGAAGGATGTTCCACGTGTAAACTTCAATATGTTCCTGTGTGTTTATAGCCCAACTGACTTGTGACTGGTTACAGGGCCCTACTTTAAAAGGATTTAGCCTTTTCAAAGTGGAGAATGAGAGAGTTAACGCTGCAAATATAATTTCTGTATTATGCAGCTACTTCCAATAATTTCCTGACTGAGTTCTACCCTTTACAGCATGCCTGACACAGCAAGCTACGACAAGAAGGGTTCTTGATACTCACCTTCAGATTTGGTGTTTGGGTCTGATCTACAATAAACCTCATCAAAATGTTAAATTGCTGATCAAATGGAAAAGAATCCCTGCCAAAAGAAACAAAGGCAAAAGCATAACACAACATGAATTATCAAGACCATATTAGCTTGACACATCAAAGCTTACACAACAGAATTCCAATACCTGTTGTGCTTTCCTTAACTTTATCATTGACCAGAAAAAACACCATGTTCAAGGATAATCTGATTACTGACTTAATACTGGAGAAAACTGCTAACCCAATTCCATTACACAGTGTTGGTCTTTGCTGTCTGTACACTTACCCAGACTTAGGCTCATCTGTCCAGTCTTTCTTCATTTTAGTCTATGTTTTGTTTCCTTAGCTCTAGAAGTTTATCTTGTTCCCAGAGTTCACACCTGATTTTGATCACTCGTCTCTTTTCTCCCACATGATCCTATCTTCTCCTGGATTACTACTACAGTTTAAAAATAATCCTATTTTTCCAGGAGAAGCTCCGTGTTATTGTAACAGTTTTCTGTGATGAACGTCGTCCAAGAAAGGATAAGAACTACAGAAGTGGTGTGCACACACACCACTAGCATTCAAGGTCTTACCCTGATGTTATCACTAGCTGCTCTCTGTGCAACAAGAAAGCTGCTCTGAACTTTGTGGTAAACCACTGTTCACATTCTGACTACGGCAAATACTCTTTTTTCCATCAACCAGAAAGAACAGTGATGTCTAAGCCATCATACAACAAGCAAACTGAAATCAGTTACACATTGGAAATGTTATGCTTTCAAAGTCTAAATTAGAAGATTTAAGAATCCTTTTTGATTGAATGGAAATATTGTGATATAACTTTGTGCTCCTTTATTCTGGTATTCATCAAGGTTGAGCCCTCAAAATACACTCATTGCTGAGTTTCTATAAAGTTAATCAGAAGCCTTCCTGTATTCCTGCAACTCCTCCATAGAATCACAGAGTCATCATGGCTGGAAAGGACCTCCAGGGTCATCGAGTCCAACCTTTGTCCTAGTATCTAACTGCTAGACCAGATCCCTAAGCATCACGTCCACTTGTTCCTTAAACACATCCAGGGACGGTGCCATCACCACCTCCCCGGGCAATCCTAACCACCTAACCACCCTCTCAGTAAAGAACTTCTTCCTAACATCCAATCTAAGAAGAGAAGCAGCCTTTGGGAGCAGTTCTAAAACTTTCCCTGGACAACTTTAGTGGTGCACTCTTCCCAGCAGTCTGCTAATTACAAGAGAAACACGAGCAAAGTAGTGACGTCTGAGCTACACAAATTGAGAAGAAGAAAACGCTAGCAGAGATCCCGGACATCTATAAGTAATAGAAAAAGTTCCAAGAGTTTGGAGATGCATTTCTGAACAAGACAGAAAAGCAGATGTTCCCATCCGCTGAGACACGATGCCACCGACGCACCACGGCATACCCACATGAGGCAGCTGAAACCCAACTGAGCAGTCTGTAAGCCAGCTCTTTATGTCACCCTCAGCCAGACTTCCACGAAGGAATGAAGCCAGAAGTTCCCTGGGCCTGGGGCAGCCTCCAACATAAAGCCAGCCATCAATCCAAACCGCAGTGCCACGACATTCCTCCAAGTCTATTTGCCCCGTGCAAGTCGCCAAGCACCACGTGTGCTGTGAACACTGCGAGTGAAAAATAACAACGGAGCGCGTTAATCTCTGATGGAAAACCTAAGGCACATTTAGATGTAAATTGAGTGCAGCCCTTGGGCTTGGCAGTGAGCCAGCAATGCAAAGGTTGTGTGCTTGTTTCTCTTAAAGGCTTGTTCTCCCTTGTTCCCTGGGAAAATAATGGGATAATGTTCTCTCTGTGGCTCCTGCAAGGGGCACAGAGTGAGACGCTACGGTACAAAGAGTGAAGGCAAGAGTGAGAAGCTAGTGGATATTAGAGTGGACAAAGAACCAGCAAACTGGATTTCCTTCCAGTCTCTCCCACTGACTTGTTGCACATCTTTCAGAAGACCACTTCAAACAATGTGGTCCACTCAAAAATTATCTCAAAGTTATGTATTTACCCTAGCCATGAGAAACCCAAGAGGCTCTTCAAACAAAAAGGGATTGGAGAAGAGCATTAGTTCTTTCCATGCCTCTTTCGTGCCCGCTGTTTGTTTACGTTACGTGTTTGACAGTACTTTGTGTATAGGTCACGAGATGAATGGACCTGCCATAGCTCTGCGAGGGAGTGTTTACCGGACCTGTCAGCCGGGGAGTTTACATAGGTGCCCATCGCCATGGATATCTGCTTTGCACATACGTGCCTCCTAAAAGTCAGGTCATCCTTCACGAGTACTTTCAATAGTGCAAACAATGAAAGGAGTTCAGTTCTGGCTAGGTTTTTTCAAGGCAAGATTAAAAGACAACTTGGTGGTCTGTAAGAAGCAAGGAAACGACGGAGGAGAGCACTGAGGCTCTTTCGCTGAGGAAAGTGGATCAAGGTCTGTTGACTAGGCATCAGTGGCAGAAAAAGGAGAGTGTAAATACTCAGTGTTGAGGATATCTTGCAGGAGCAACTGCTTGCCAGGGATAGGCCAGAATCTCCCATTATTTGGCATCTTGCTACTGGGACGAGACAATATAACCTAACCTCCTACCCAATTTATTGTCTTAGATGCAAAAAATAATGTAGTATGTGATTTTGCTGGGTGACTCAGTAGCCTGTGTTACAGAAGTCACCAGTGTCACACTCTCGTTTTCAGCAAATAAAGGGAGACACCTGCACAGACAAAAAGAGGACTGACTTGGAAGTATCTGCTAGTCTTCTAAAGGTTTCTACCACTATAAGTGTTCCACAAAATCCCTTCATTATCTCTTTTTTCAAAATACTGCAATGTTTTTGCTTAATTTTATGATCTCTTTTCAACCATACAGACGAGAAGACCTTCAATGACAAGATGTTGCCTGTTCTTCTCATGCTTTTTCAGAAATATGAGGCAACTGTACATCTCATGCTGGAAAATTAGGGGAGGCCAGATAAGGTGAACAGCCCATTTATTCCCAAAGCCTGACCCAGGAGCAGCTACAAAGGAGGATGGGAGGAGTGAGAGGCAGTAAAGGCTGTTCTCAGCATGAGCTGCAGCACAGAACAGAGGTGAAGCTATGGCAGAACGTCCCCAGATGTTTCCAGAGTGCTGCGTGCACCATCCCACACAACTGCAAAAATTGATAGAGCAAACTTTACTGGTTACAGCAGCTATAAAAATAACTAATCTTCAAGATTACTTAAGGACTAGGAGTGATGGATGCATCTTCCTGGCTCCAGCCTCCAGAGCACCTGCAAATCCACCTTCAACACATACAAAGGCTATGGCTGCTTCTGCCATAGAAAGTGCTACAAAAATGCATTTCCACTTCCTTAAGTCTGCTTCTCCCTCCTCCATCTTCAGAGTGAAGTGTCTGAGTACAAAACAGCTACACAGCAGAGACTGGTTTGTCCCCAAATGAAAATGACAGGAATGAGGCAGAGTCAGGAATGCCTAGTGACAGTGAAGTACTCGCGGCTCTGTTTCATCCTTCAAATTCAAAGGAATAAAAGAAAAAAACCCAGTAATTCTGAAACACTACTAATTATTCATAACCCCCTTCAAAGAGTCTGCGAGTCTCATGGCAGTAAACACAACAACTTGCTTTTCACCACTGCTGTCAGCCAAAGGTCCTTGCTTGCGTTGCCTTGCCGAGATAAAAATAATGAAGAAAAGCAGCCTGAGAAGAAAACAGTTGAATAGCGATTTATTTTCCCCCCAAAACTTGTCAAACTGAAAAACAGAGGGGAAGACATGAGTTTAGACACACCTCATCCATCCTCACTGAGATGAAGCCCTCAGCCCCAGGTCCTGGCCCCACACATTGCTGTACAGGTGGGCCATGGAAACACTTGTGCGTGTAAACGCAAATGTCAGAACTAATCCGGATCCCTTGCACTGAGCACAGACATGGTTTTTGAAGGACACTTAGCAGAGAGTGATTGTGGCCAGTAAACGTTTAAAAACCGTGCAAGCCAATTCATCAAAGCAACGAACGTCAAACCAAACTGTGATGATTTGTGGACGGGACTTCCACACTCAATTAAGGAGGAGAATTTATGATTTCAAGAAAGCTAACGTTATACCCAACTCCTTTTATTTTTGGTTCGTTTAGGTCCTTCACACAGAATGGCTCTGCTGTGTAAAAAGCAGAGTGCCCACCTCCTTTAGCAGCTATTTATTCAGTTACTTCCATCAAGGGCAAACTGCATATGTAACACACGGGACCGAACAGCTCCAGCCTAACGACGATGTGAACGTGAGCCCGATGGATTCAGCACACTGGGGCCACCAAAGCCAGTGTGAACCAGAACAAACTATATTCATCTCTTTTTTAAGTCCTCTTGAGCTTGGAAACACCAGCGCTAGTTCTGAATGTGGACGGTGATATCACACCAGCCACGTACTCAACCAGAGCATGAAGGGGACTATTGCTCGTGTCCCCCACTGCTCACAGCTGGCAGCTTTGAAAACCATCCTCTTTACTCCAGTGATTAAAGGCTAGTTCAGTACCTTCACTTAAGCCCCCCATTGTGTAAACTGTGGCCTTCTGGTTTTATTTGATAGCACGACTTTCTATAGCTTTAAATGCACATCAACATGCAAACCCAGCTCCTATTGAAGTGAATGGAAATATCTCCACTGACTTCAATGGAGACTCGATCATGCCCAGGAACAGGACCCTAACTTACCACTTCCTGATGCTCTTTTTCTGGTCTAACTACAAAACATACATAATAAAACTGTAAAACACAAATAATAAACCGTGCTTGTCAAGAAGTGCAAGACAGGTAACGGACCTGTCTAGGGTTTAGCTTCTAATTTTATCTTTTCTGCTGATATTTTGAATGTACAAATGTACTGTTAGGACAACATGCAGTTCATGCAGTAAATACTAATTTCTGAGTTCCCAAAGCAGGAAAAGGGAAGTTAAAAAGCCAGTCCTCAGCAATGCTGTTTCCACCAACAGTGTAGGAGCTTGCAAATTGACCTTTCACTGTGTTCTCACACACAGTAACACAAATGAAACAACCCCAGGACTGCGATGTGTCAAGAAATGCAATATACCTGCACCTAACAAGTAAGTAGGTAGATAACATACAAGTTTACAAGTCTTACTGGACATTAGATGCTACTGTGTGTTTTGGGGGCAATTTCAAGTGTGCACTCTTTCCCCAAAAGGGGCCACAGACACATCAAGGCTAGGTGACTGGCTGCCACTAGGGCAGCCTTCCTAGCAAAGCAGCATCTTAATGGCACTGAAACAGAGGCACGTCCCAAATTAGCTGCTGGACCTTCTGGGTTACTTGTATTTTATGTTTGGAGGTGATCTTAATATATTCATTCTTCCTTCTTTACCTTCAAATGACTTCAAATCAATGCTGCTGATCTCATTTGCTTGCTTTATTTGGGGTGGGGGAAGGATAGGAAGACTTTCAACTTCACATCAAAATGAGCTATCGCTTAAATACAGTATCTTCAAGGTCACTTACACATCAATTTCAGAGTAATTTCCCAAACACATCATCAAGACACTGAACCAGAGGCTTAGTCAAATAAATTCTCTATCTTATTCCATTTATGAATTAAATGAAATAAGATGTGCCAACATTTTCACCTGACTAGGCTTTATTACGGTTTCTGTATCTCCCATCACTTTCCTCTACTTGTTCAAAGAAATATCCATATTCATCTTGCTTTAGTATTTTTTTTGCTTGGGAGAAAAATCAAATTAATCTTACAGAGATAAACAAAAATACAAAATAGACACCAGGGGAAGAACCAGATTGCCTTCAAAAGCACAAACACTTTGAAGAAACCCTCTCATTTATGAATAAGCTCTGTCAAAGCCTAAAACACTCTATCACTGATGAACAATGCAATAAAACCCTGAAGCAAAACAAGGCTGAAAGGAGCCACGAAGCCCCAGCAATGACTAAACTGCTGCCACTTACACTTTACTACTCACTACAAGCACTTGAAAATGATAGGACAAACCGTGACACGGCTCTGGCAAGCGGGATGTGCTGCGAGCCCGTGTGGTTTGAGCAGCACTGTGCAACTTCTACAACTGTGGGCTGCTTCTGCTTCCCTTCAACCCAGGCAGACCCACCTTCCCCTTTGGTTTGAGGCAGAGCAAAACATCATGCCCATTTATGGGATGAACTTTGCGCTATTCTCTGCACATACACAGCATCAACTTTTCAGCCAAAGGGACAAGAAAAACACATGAATATTCTGAGCCCGTGGCAGGTGTCAGGCAAAATTCAGACACCTCAAGCTTTTATGAAGACTTTCGGAATCTACAATGGGAACACATGCTCACCGTCATCCAGAAGAACAGTTGGTGGTATAATTTCACCCTAATCACTATGCATTTGTCTGTTTTTCTTTTTTTGTACTCTTTTTTTGTACAGCATTGTAGATCCTGGGCTTCCAGACACACATACAAGAAACTGTGAATTCTCTTCAAAATTGTCTGTGCCTGTTTATCCTTCTGTATCCATTTGTCACAGAATCACAGAACATCAGGGATTGGCAGGGACCTCGAAAGGTCATCCAGTCCAATCCCCCTGCCAGAGCAGGATTACCTAGTCATGGACACAGGAACATGTCCAGGTGAGTTTTAAATGTCTCTAGAGAAGGAGGCTCCACAACCTTCCTGGGAAGTCTGTTCCAATGCTCTGGCACCCTCATTGTGAGGAAGTTCCTTCTCATAGTGATGTGGAACCTCCTATGTTCTGGCTTACATGCACTGACGCTTGTCTTACCATTAGACGACACTGAGCAGAGGCTGGCTCCATCCTCCTGACACTCACCCTTCATGTATTTATCAACATTAATGAGGTCACCCCTCAGTCTTCTTTTCTCCAGGCTAAAGAGACCCAGCTCCCTCAACCTTTACTCATAAGGGAGGTACTTCCTTCATCATCTTCATGGCTCTATGCTGGACTCTCTCCAGCAGTTCTGTGTCCTCCTTGAACTGAGGGGCCCAAAATTGGACACAACATTACATGTGGGGTTTTACCAGGGCAGAGTAGAGGAGGAGGAGAACCTCTGTTGATCTGCTAACCACCCCCCTTCTGATCCACCCCAGGATGCTGTTGGCCTTCTTGGCCACAAGAGCACACTGCTGGCTCATGGTCATCCTGC
>JAOXOE010000602.1:20871495-20890616 GCA_028565055.1 Phoeniculus purpureus
CTCAAGAGACCCAGCTCCCTCAGCCTTTCCTCATCAGGGAGATGTTCCACTCCATCATCTCTGTGGCTCTGTGCTGGACTCTCCCCAGCAGCTCTGTGTCCTTCTGGAACTGAGGCACCCAGAACTGCACAGAATATTCCAGATGCCATCTCACCAGAGCAGAGTAGAGGGGGAGAAGAATCCCTTTTGATCTGCTAACCACCCTCCTTCTGACCCAAGAGAAGACGCTAAGCTTTGAAAACATTTTCACAAAGCAATTCCTCTTAGCATCGCATTTACTTGAGTCTGCCTGACACAGCATTTCCAACTGTCTCCGCACTAAAGCACAGTCTTAACTTCAGCATTTGAATTTTCACCCTCCAAAACCTGTTTCTCCAGGCACTAGTGTCCTCAGCTAATTTTACATTCCTGCTAATTAATCTTTTTTCTCGTTATGTCGTGCTTGCTTATGACATAATACCAGCGATATCAGAACAGAGGCTGTTTCAGGCTGTACAATGGATAGCAGCACTGCCTGCTACAGTCAAGGGTAGATTTTAGGATAAAAAAACATATATATAAAGGAAGTATATGTTAATATAGATAGAAAATTATATTAAAAATATATCTATATAAAAAGAAGAAAAGGCTATAGAATTTCCATAACGAGCATCATGTTTAACAAACCTTTCAGGCACCCTCAGAGGAAAAAGAACAAATCAGGACCATGTGCCTCCACATCCACAGCAGATTGCAGACAGAGGCTGGTTTACAAGTCCTGCCATAAGGACACAGGTGATCTGATACTCCCAAGATCAGTCGTTACCCAGAGGGGTTTTATTCTGGGTGGATCCACAGTTTCATTTTGCTTTATTCAAAAACCTATTTTCTTCCAACTTTCTGTTTGTTGCTTTTGCTCAGCGATGTGGATTTTACTCGTTACTCCAACTTACCAGCATAGTATGTTGTGTGCAGAGCCTGAGCTGCATCACCCCCGCCTGAGAAAAGGGAAGAAGGATGTTTTTTTCTGTGATGAGCCAAGACAGGTTCCACAGAACCTCTTGTGCTCTCCTCAGCAGACTCGTGGCACTTGGCACCTCAGTTCCCACCTGAAGTACAAGAGGCTGGCGCATGCCAAACCCCAGCAACTGCCAAGCCTCGCCGTGTTACTCTCTCTCTGGGGAGTGGAGGTGTCTGTGCTTGTCTGAAACTCCAGGTTGATGAGAACAACCAGCCTGTACTGTAACACACGTTAGAAAAATTGAATTCTCGCAGTGTCAGATGTTTCCTACCCAGGTAAGCCTGGAAGCATTTGGGTCCTTTACAGAAAGGGTGTGAGGGGGGTGCTATTTATTTCCTTGCGTGCTCCATAGCTGTGACTAATCCTGCTCACTGAAAGGCTGCATTGTTTTGTAAATTGGAAAATTGATTTTAAAATGTTTGCTTGCTGTTGAGGATTTAGATGAGATTAGGCTAATGCTTTGGCTAAGCAACTCCAGTCTTACATCTTGGCTCACCTCACTCATGCAAAGCTCTTTTCAGCTCCTGTCCAGTCGTAATTACAGCTGCTGCTGACTTCAGGGTATGTTCCTAGGAGGTCCTTTCCTTATAAGCTTCTCCACTGGTGTTCCTTGTGGAAACTAAGTTGTGCAGCTTTACCTTTTTTCCTGATATTGAACCCTCTTTATTGGACAATTTAAGGTAGAAACCTTCCTTTTCTCCAAAAGGGAACCAGCATGTTGGTCAGGCTCATAAGAGAAAAGGGATAATTTTGCATGGAGTTTGGTGGTTCATGTAACGCTCACATCAGCCCTTACAATGTGGTTGGCTCAGGGAGGGATTCACCTCTGTCCTCCTGAAAGTCCTAGGGATGGGATGTGCAGCTGGCAGGGCTCATACAGTCACCAAGTACTTGCAGCTGTAGTCTCACATACTCCACCCTCTATCCAGTCCCAAAGAGCCCAAATGCCTGCCTTGGACTCTTGAGACCCCCCCAACATCCTGCATCATAGCACAACCTGATCAGCTCCCCTGTTGCTGCCTGCAAGTGGGGTTCAACGTGAGCTGAAGCTGCACTGAATCCCAACAGCCCTGTGAATTATGATCCTACCTAACCATGCACGAAGCAGCTGAATGCTTCAGCAATATCAGACTTGAGATAGCTTGCGTTTCCTCTGGAGGCAGCAGTCTTGCTAGCAGAGATTAGGATAGATTGTCCCCTTCTCAGAGATGCCTGAGGTGCCAGTAGGGAAAAATAACCAATTCTCACCTACCTTCTTATAGGAATCTTGTCTGCATCCTTATACTTTGCAGATGAACTGATAAGCACAGAGACATGTTGCTGCATTATCTTGTTTTGCGATTCAAATACTCCTCCAGCAACAGAAAGGAGCCAACGCTGCTCTTTGCGTCAATTCGGACTAAGCACCACCCTTACACAGTAGTAGATTCGTTCTCTGTCCTTTGTCTTAATGTAAAGTTTTGCTGGAGGAAGATACTGTTTCCAAACTAGGCTCCATGATCTCCAACTGGAAAATGACACTGAGCATCTGCCAAGCTCCTGAACATGTTTGTTATTAAATCTATGGCTTAACCCTTGGAGGATAGTTAAATTATTCTGGCCAAACCATTGTAAGTGCTTCATGCTCAAACCTCACTGCTTTTCACCAACATGTGGCTAACAGCTGCTAAGTGGGACAAAGCATTGCTGTGAGGAAGGACTTCTTCACAGAACATTAGCGATTGGAAGGGACCTTGAAAGATCATCCAGTCCAATCCCCACACCACAGCAGGATCACCTAGATCAAGTTGCACAGAACATCTCCAGGCGAGTTTTAAACATCTCCAGAGAAGGAGATTCCACAACGTCCCTGGGCAGCCCCTTCCAGTGCTGTCACCCTCACTGGAAAGAGGTTCCTTCTCATATTGGTGTGGAACCTCCTCTATTCCAGCTCACACCCATTGCCCCTTGTCCTATCTTCAGATGACACTAAGAAGAGTCAGTCCCTCCTCCGGACACCCACCCTTCACATACGTACAAACATTCATGAGGTCACCCCTCAGTCTCCTTTTTCTCCAAGCTCAAGAGACCCAGCTCCCTCAGCCTTTCCTCATCACGTAGGTGTTAGACTCCATTTTTTGGCTCTGTGCTGGACTCTCTCCAGCAGTTCTGTGTCCTTCTGGAACTGAAGGGCCAAGAACTGGACACAATATTCCAGATGTGGCCTCACCAGGGCAGAGTAGAGGGGGAGGAGAACCTCTCTCAGTGTGCTAAGCGCCTCTATTCTGATCAACTCCAGGATGAGGTCCCTTCCAATCCCTAATGGTTCTATGACTCTATGTTCAATTCTGGGATCACTGTGGACCAGGCTCTGAAATTCCTGTGTCCTCTGAGCACTCCAAGACCAAAGCCAGCCATCATCTAACACAATTCATGCTCTCAGCAGAGCATGTGCCCATTGTCATGTCTTCTGAGAAGTAAGCATTTCTCCTCATGCCTTGACCTGGATTAAATAGGAACTGGTCTCTGCACTGTGCTGTGGAGAAATCCCGTAGAGTCAACCCCACCACAACAAGAACGCTGCAGGACTACTTGCTACAGACGATGTTCTGACACCATCACTTTGCAAACTCCACTTTGGCTCATTTTAAGAGTGCCCTGCACCTCACTACAAGCTAATGGTGAGGCTCTCCTGCACCCACACACACCAAGCAAGGCAGACAAAACCCATGGTTCTTACAAACAGGTTTATTTGCATTTTGACTGGAGCACAGATTTTAGATACAGATTTCTTCTGCACAACAGTACAAGAGCCAGTGCAAAATATGCTTCTTTTTATTATTATTCTTGTACAAAAAAATCCAAACAAACAAAAAAACCAAAGAGAGTGGCAGTATTTACTCACAACTGGCATGCCTCAGCCTCCCATCGACCCACCTCCACTTACCCTCGCCCATCACACCGACTTCGTGATCAGCTTCACCTGTCTCTAAATGGCTGCATTGTCAGTGACGAAAGGTAACTCCCCTAGCCCTTTGAAAGCAAAACACTCACCCCAAGCAAAGTGGGACAACAGCAGGCTACTCAAAAAACTTGGACACACCAGCTGCTCACCAATGCATCCCCTCCAGGGAGCAAAAGAATTTTGAGGGGACAGTAAGAAAAAAATAAAAGTACAAATCAGAAATGCACAAAAAATTAGGCACCAGCTAAAAGCGTTTGTGAAAGAGAAGCAAAGATGTTAAGATACACCTCCAGTCTGCCTTCTCCTGTTCCCCCCACAATAGTCACAGGGTCACAGAACACCAGGGATTGGAAGGGACCTCGAAAGATCCACTCCAATCTCCCTGACACAGCAGGGTCACCTAGATCAAGTCACACAGGAACATGGCCAGGAGGGTTTTAAATATCTCCAGAGAAGGAGACTCCACAACCTCCCAGGGCAGCCCCTTCCAGTGCTCTGTTAGACTCACTGTGAAGAAGTTCCTTCTTATGTTGATGTGGAACCTCCTATGTTCCAGCTCACACCCATTGCCCCTTGTTCTATCAATAGATGACACTGAGCAGAGCCTGGCTCCATCCTCCTGACACCCACCCTTCACATATTTATAGACACTAATGAGGTCACCCCTCAGTCTCCTCCAAGCTGAAGAGACCCAGCTCCCTCAGCCTTTCCTCATCAGGGAGATGCTCTACTCCACCATCTTTGTGGCTCTGTGCTGGACTCTCTCAATATTGATGATGAAGGCCAAACACCCCACCCTTTGAGTACCCCATGCTGTCAAACAGATTATATTCTTAAGAAAACATTTCTATTAGTAGCCTAATGTTAAACCACTGCATAACTTGAGGAGAAGCTACAGCCTGAACACAAGCATTGTTTTTGAGAAGAGCCAAAACCAATATCAGGTAAACACCCCTGTCCCATTCTTTAGAACTACAGCCAATGCTTAAGCAATACAACATTGAGCTAGGAAAGACATCATATGGTTGTTCTGCTTAGGGAGTAGCTCTCACTAGCTTACAAAGCGCTGGGCTATCTACTTCCTTTTTACTCTAACTAATTTTCAGAAGCTGCAATATAGAACTGCAGTGTTAGTGCAAGAACACGCTCATCTTCACTAAGGATTTATAGTGCAGAAATTCATCAAACTGACATCACCCCCAAGAGCACCGTGTCCAAATAACCTAGAGTTGCTATGATAGACTTTTACACTTCCACCCAAAGACTGGCTGTGTTTGAAAGCTCATCAACCAGAGCCTTACACTGAGCTGCAATTAAACAGGATACCAGTTAAAGCCAAAGAACACAAGTACCCAGCAGATATATGTGTTGATACAGTGCAGTATGTGTGTGTATATAGATGCATAAATATGTCTATGTTACACTATAAGGAGATTCTGAACTGCAAAAAATCCTTTGACCACCTCCCAAGTATTGGAACTTCAGCCCATTACATTTCACACCAAGCCAATGAGAAATCCAATGTTTTACAGAACTGATTATGTCAATGTTAGCCAATTACCCAAGAAGGACCACCTGAAAAACACAGAAGCTTTAGTTTTAGTAACAGCCATCCTGCCTCCTCAGGCAGATCACAGAATATTAGAACTGCAAGAGACCTCAGAAGACCATCCAGTCCAATCGCCCCCGCCAGAGCAGGACCACCTAGACCAAGTCGCACAGGAACACATCCAGGCAGGCTTTAAACATCTCCAGTGAAGGAGACTCCACAACCCTCCCTGGGCAGCCTGTTCCAGTGCTCTGTCACGCTCACTGGGAAGAAGTTCCATCTGATATTTATGTGGATGGCATAATTTCTATCAACAGATTATTTCCCTGTTCCCTGCCCTGCAGTTGTATATCGTGGACGTTTCTATGAGCTCTTTCCATAAACAGAGTCATACGAAGTGGTCTGTAGAATATACTCAGTTGTCATTGAAAATGCCACAGTTTATGAAATTATTTCAACAGCCAGTACAGATCTGATGAGAGCTCATGTTTATACTTGGCAGTACTGGCTTAGAGTCATATTGCTGTTAATCATGCAATGGTTTTGCTTTTTCATTCCCAGCAAGCCCACTTCTACTCATAATGGCTGTCATCGCACACACAACCTAACAGCTGGACAGTTTGGGTTGCCATACTAGCACAGCAATCCTAAATCCCAGACCTTATCAGAGAATCATTCAGGTTGGAATAGACCTTTGGGATCATCGAGTCCAACCATCAACCCTACTCTACATGTTCACCCCTAAACCAGATCCTCCAACACCACATATAAGCAACTTCTAAACACATCCAGGGATGGTGACTCAACCACCACCCTGGGCAGCCCATTCCAGTGCCTGACCACTCTCTCCAGGAAGAATTTCTTCATTATGCCCAGTCTAACCCTCCCCTGTTGAAAGTTGAAGCCCTTCCCCCTGGTCTCTAATCACCTGTGAGAAGAGACCAACACCGACATCTCTACAGTGTCCTTTCAGATAGTTGTAGAGAGTGATGAGGGCTCCCCTGAGCATCCCTTCCTCAAACTAAATAGCCCAAACTCTCTCACCTCTCTTCATAAGATTTATTCCTCAGGCCCTTCCCCAGCTTTGTTGCCCTCCTCTGCACTTGCTCCAGCACCTCAATGTCTCCCTTGTACTGAGGTGCACCCAGTAAGGTGCAGCCTCACCAGTGCTGAGTGCAAGGGGACAATCACCCCTGTACTGTTATAAATCATCTCCCTACACTTATAGTAGTGTTCTGTACAAATGCCACATACAGAGCTGAGATGGGGTCTCATTTAAATGACTGTTACTTTTAAAAAAGGAAATAGGAACAGCAAAAGAAAAAGAAGAGAAGTGTCACAGGCACTTAAGAGCAGAGTAAATGCAAAACCCTTTTGGATAGTTAGGTAAACGGGAGCTTCTCATCTCCCTCACCTTTAGCCTATCCAGAATTTAGGCATCTAGCCCAGACTAATCACTGTGCATCCTCCAGTCCCATGGAAACAAAAGCTCCCTTCTGGAGGCTGTCATGTCCTCAAAGAGGGCAAATGAGTCTCTCCAAGGATGGCAGCCCCTCTGTAACCACGGGGAGAGTTGAGATCACCTGTCAACTTAAACAAGTGAGACAAGTCTCTCCTCTCGCTCCTCACATAAGCCACTCAAATCACAGAGTGTTACAGGTTGGAAGGGACCTCAAAGGATCATCTAAGTCCAACTCCTACAGCACCCACTGTGAAGCCTGTGCTTGGTACCTGCATGGACAAACTCACCAGATTCAACAGGCAAGAGTTTGCTTTTTTGCTCTTGGGAGGCAGAGAAGGTTCACTGGCAGTCCAATCTCACACCAGCGTTGCTCTGGCCACACAAACTAGCCACTCGGCCACAGTGGTTCAGAGACAGTTCACCCAGGTACAACAACCAGCCGGTTACACAGCATCACACAACGAGGGCAGAGGATGCAGCATGTTTTACTAATGCCCAGAGCTGCATCACAGTCTACACCTTCCTCACAGAGGGCAGCAGAGAAGGAGCCGATACTGCCTCTGTTGAGCCAAGGTTGGTTGGTCACTGGAACAGGGTCCCTGGGGAAGTGGAACACCTGTTAGAGTTCAAGGAGCATCTGGATGACACCCTTAGTCAGGTGGTTTAGTTTTAGGCAGCCCTGTGAGGAGCAGGAAGCTGGATTTGATGGTCCTTTCAGGACCCTTCCAACTCAAGTCTGTAACTCTAAGCAACTCAACATTCTTCTAGGCACCAAGCTAGCTGTGCTGTGTCTTCATGGGCTACAATCCTTCACATTTCTGCTAGGACTACAGAGGTTCAACAAGGGCTAGAACTACTTTACCAAGATACACCATCAAGTTCACCCTCGTATCAGTATTTTTTTTTTAAATCTAAATATAATGAGATCCATCAGAGAATGATTTTTGTTCAAAATCAATCAAGCAAGTGCTACCAAAACACTATGACTTCTGCATATAATTCCTTATTGAAAAACCAAATCTTGCCCATAATCAAGAATTTAATCTTTTTAAAATAAGCAAACACTTCCCAGTCTCTAACTCTGGGAGCAAGGCTACTTCTATCCTTTCGTCAAAGCACTGCATCTCCTGAACCGCAGAGCTTCACCTGGAAGTGGATACAGCACAGGCTACACTCCTGGCAACTCTCAGACCCTCTTTAACCCTTCTCACCAGGTTGGATTCATGTCTCCGAGTTGCACGCCAACAACAGCCATGCCATCGTGGCTAAGTATTACAGAACAGGATGACAGAGCACAGCCAACACATCCATCCAAAGCACTTCCCACAAAATAAACCAAACAGCTCCTGGTGCACAAGGACACGCCAGTCTCATCTACTCATAAAACCAGCTGTAGTTTATTCTCTTCAGGAAGGCAAACTGCAACTGTGTGGCCACAACCTGGATGCCTCAGTGTGCAGGACTGGGGGCACCCAGCTGCCTTCCAGGCAGGTGACACAGGCACTAGGGCAGGGTCAAGCTTTACACTGTGCTCTCTCCAAAAAGGTGATGTTTCCCATCCTGCACAAACACAGTTCTTCTCCCAAAGCTCCCCTTCCCTGACTGTCAAAGAGAGACCACTTCAAAACCTCCTCACTCACACAACCTGGTCCTCAGCCTTAAGCTCCCCTTCACTTCAGGGGGCAGAATTGCCGTGTCCCAAAGCCTGGGAGTCCTTTTTGGAGAAACACTGCAGTTCATGGAGCATCTAGGTCAGCTGGTTGAGCAAGTTCGTGCCTAAGTAGGCACTGTTACTCAATTAGCTGAGTTGGCTGAAGGTTTTCCCATTGTAACACGATTTTTCTATTCTAGTATTATTTTTGGTGTAGAAAAATATCTGTGGGGATGGGCGGAATTTTTGCGCAAAGCTTGCTGCTTTTAATAAAAAAAAAAGGTTGCTTTTCTCAACATTTTGCTGTTTATTTCTGCTGGGAAAACTTGAAACACATCGTTTTTGTCAGAAAACTATCAGTACATGTCTGTCCGAATTCCTCTGGTGTCAGCTGGGAGCTGTAATTCATGGTGTCCATGTGCCCCTCTTTCCCAGAAGGCTGGGCTCACGGGCACCCCTCCAGCCTTCATGACGCATTCACTCTTTGACTAGCCCCACGGTAAGAGCATCACGGGATCTGTCACCCAGCCAAAGAGCTCGGCCCGCAGGGGAGACACGGCACACAAGGCACTCGAGCAGCGATTTCTGAGGTCTGCAACAGTAGCTCAAATTGATGCTCCTTTAAGGGCCAAATGGATTTAATTACAAGTTTCCATTTTAAAAGAGTAGAAGATTTTATTCAGCGTTTTACAGCTGAACAGTTTCTCATGTTTAGAAAAATTTCCATTTCAGGAAAATTCCTGGTATTTCAGCTCTCTCTGTCAATTCAAGATGAAATTAAAAGTTCAGGTGGCAGAATGTGATGCTCTGTGGACATTCAGGTTGGGAACACAGCACTATTAGTCAGCTGCCACACAGTGAAATGCCTCCATCCATGCAAGAGGGTAGGATCTAATTCATCTTCGACAGTGAAAGCCACCGCTTCAGCTTAGCAGAGGCTGAATGGTGTTTCAAGGGACCATGGAGTTGACCATGCTGGAAACAGGAGTCAACAGTGAAATAGCAAGAATATAAGAAGCAGCAACTAAGATGATCTGTTACCTGGACTCAATCAAAACTTAGTTTTGCTTACTTGAGTAACAGGAGGGATTAGCACTACTGCAGAACCCAATTTCCAGTTACAGTAAAGGTAGCAGTCAATCAATGCTTTGTAGAGTAGAATAAATACGTAGCGTGAATTTGACAAGTGTTCTATAACTTCTGATGGTCAAAACCTTTCCTCAGAAAACCTTACTACACTCCCTTCAAGCAGACTACTCTAAAGGTGAAGGTACAGCACGGGACCAAACTGCTAGCCTCATGCTGTGTGTCCTCCCCAGCAAAATTGTTCTGTTGGATGGATATTACAAGAACTCCTGTCAGGGGGGACCAAGGTCTCTGGACTTTGAGCACATCTACAGGTTGAGCACAGGCTTCCAGGGTTGACACTCTGGGTGAGGACTGGGTAGCAAATCCATCTTCTGCATTGCCTAATCTGTTTTTGGATGTAGCCCCAAGCCTTCCACCTCAAAGACTAAGAGAGGAGTCCCTAACAAGAGGCGCCTCCACCCACCAGCAACGGGGTGCGTGTTGGAAGCAAGAGGGCACTCAGAGCTGTAGATAAATCACCCAACCATGAGGGGCCTAGGGGACTGTATTTTGTTTCTCTTTCGTTTTTCTTTAGTAAGAGACAGATGTGTCTAAATAATAAACAGCAATTTTTAAGACTGAAGAGGAAGAGAGGGAGGAAGAAACATGTACAAGATTTGAGGATGTTCTCAGCTCCAGTTTCAAAAAAAGCCGCAGCAAAACCACACACCACCAGAACAGTGGAGCTGTACAAGCAAGTTTTTCCTTAAGCTGTTTGGTAATTCTTAGTTCAGAGGAGCATTTTATCCGGAATGTTCTTCATGTTTCCAGTCTAGGTTGTAGCAAGCTCAGTGAGCCACTAAATTCCAGGCCGTTAAGTCTTTCTGTGCAGCACGGTCATTTTAGAATGATGTGGTAGCCGTCATTGCTTTCAGCTGTAACAAAGGAACACAAAGGAGTTTGTCGCTGAGAAAAGAGCACGGACACTGAACCCCAGACTTGCTTCTAAGTTTGCACTTCTGTGCCACAACCCACTTATGAAAACCCAGTGTTGAGCACCTGGATCAAAGCATCTACATAAAAAAAGACATTAAATGCCATAGTTTACCATTTTACTAGTTTTTCTGCTCGTTGACATCAGCAGTACCAATGGATTTATGAAAGTTTTATGCTTTCCGCTCTGTTACACCGTTGGAAGTCAATCAGTCTATCATACTGCAAGTTGATGCAACACCTTGATTTAGAATCATAGAGTCATCATCATGGCTGGAAAGGACCTCCGGGATCATTGAGTCCAGCCCCAATCCCACATC
This sequence comes from Phoeniculus purpureus, assembly GCA_028565055.1. Taxonomy (NCBI): domain Eukaryota; kingdom Metazoa; phylum Chordata; class Aves; order Bucerotiformes; family Phoeniculidae; genus Phoeniculus; species Phoeniculus purpureus. The sequence goes on from JAOXOE010000602.1 coordinate 20,882,483, forward strand.
TTCCTAAGTCCTAGACCATGGCCTCAAGTGCTCTGCTCTAGCTACTTGGCTTTTAAACACCTCCAGGCATGGGGACTCCACCACCTCCCTGGGCAGCCCATTCCAGTGCCCAACTGGAGAAATGAGAAAGAATGCCATTGAGAAAGAGTTTATTTTTCCTCAAGAAATAACTTCTTCCTAAGATCCAATCTAAACCTCCCCTGATGCTCCTTGAGGCCATTTCCCCTTGTCTTATCCTTAGTAATTTGGGAGAAGAGACCAGCACCAGCCTCGCTACAACCTCCTTTTAGGTAGCTGTAGAGAGCAATAAGGTCTCCTTTCAGCCTCTTCTTTTCTAGACTAAACAACCCCAGCGTCCTCAGGCACTCTTCACAGGGCATATTTTCTAGACCTCTCACCAGCCTCGTTGCCCTTGTCTGGACTCACTGAAGCACCTCAATACCCTTCTGATACTGTGGCACCCAAAACTGGAGGCAGTATTCAAGGTGTGGTCTCACAAGTACAGAGGCACGAATTTTCATGACACTAGATTTCTTTCCAGGATAAGAGCACTGAGCTTGTAATGATGTTTAATGCCATTGAAAGGAGAAGGGATCTTTAGAGCCGTGTGTAGTAGCAGCAGCGATACATACCTTTTAACGTACTGATAACAAAACAAGATTCGTCTTGGAAGTTTTGCACCATCTGAAGAACAGAAGGAAAACAAAACACCACCACAAAATATTTTTAGCAATTAAATTCAAGTTCATGTCAATGCCAATGCAGATTTTCAAGAAGAGATATCAAATCACACTTGGTGTCTGGTCCTATACAGTCCTGAGTAACCCTGTCCATAAAGTAACGAAGTACATGAGTGATTAAGCAAGTTCCTGATGCTGCTAAAGTGCTAAAGAACGTGCTTAAGAGACTCTCATACCAAAATGCTTGCCTGGACTGATCTAGCTCGCTCAGCTCTTTACCATCCTTTTTGCAGCTCTTGATCCTGCAAGTTCTTGCACCACTCCAGTCAGTCTGTTGAAGGCTACGCTCTTGGCTTCAGTGAGGCTTCACTAGTTTGAAGCAGACAAATAGATTAATCTCCTCAAATCTAACAATGGCACCATACACTCAGCTGAACAACACAGCTCAGCTGGGCTTACACTACCATCTGAAGTACCTAGAGGTGGGCAGCCCTCAGAAATGGGCTCCTGCTGAATAAAGGAGTATTGCTACTGAAAAGTCATCTCAGCAGCATCCACCTCATTGTCTGACTAGCCAGTGCTCTAGCTGTGCTTGCAGGAATCATTTACCTGCTCGTATTTTGTTGAGGCACAGGAATCTTGGTGAGACTGCTATGAGCAGCAAGGCAGATCATGAGAACCAAGATGAGCATCTAAAGCTTTTTGAGTTACTCATGAAAAAAAGTAGATTTACAGAACACGTGCGGGTTCTAGCGAGGCCCTTAACTGAAGGGGTGAGTTAAGCAACTCAGAGCTGATTTCAGATCCAATCTAAAACATTCATTTAAGTTTCATCTTTAGCAGTGCTTCCTCCATCTGTGTGGGGACAGAGGAGGTGAATTACCTCCAGAAGGTGTTTCACAAGGTTGAAGTAGATAGTGAACCACCTGATATCAGAAGAGAGGCAACCAAAACCATTCTGATCAGCTCAGACAATCCACCCTTAAGCAAACATCATCTCCTAGCTACAGAACGCCGTTCCACTAGAGCACTCTTCAGCTGTAAGCTCTCACACCCAATACCCTTTTCAGCATAAGCCAATCATGCCATTTTCTTTTTGGTTTCAAATCCACCCCCCCAGCTCCTGCAAATCAAACTTCACTGCCCAGCCTGTATGTCTATGTCTAACGATGCATGAAGTACATTCATAGAGTGCTTCACTCTTGCCACTATAGTACTAAAACAAGAAAAAATTATTAAAAAAGCAATAGACATGGTTAATAATTGACTTAAATAAATACTTAAAGTCTTATACCCAAGCTGGCTCAGGCAATTCCCCTACCAAGAGTTGCCTCCGAGCACTTTACATCCATAAAGCATCAAGGTTTCAGATTTAATCAGGCTGCAATAGCAAGGAGACTTTAGGAATAAGCATTACAGCCTTCAATTTAGGCTGCAGCTGAGAGCTACGCTCTGCTTCATTTGTTTTAACAGTGTTTCTTATAAATGAAGCTCCTTAAGTGATTCTGGTGCATGAGTGACTAGGTAATTTAGTGGGGAGGAAAGAGAAAGAAGGGCAACTCGCTATTAACCTGCAAGTTAATGAAATGGGCTCAACTAAGCCATCACATAACGGGACACAAACAGCTAGCACAGGTCCCTTCAATCATACGGTGCACCTACACACCTCTGATCGACCCAGCAGCTGCAATCACTGGCCAACATGCCAAGACTAATTGCCCAGATTTTCAAACTTCCCTCAAGCACTGGAATCTGCCTATTATTTCATACCCTAATCAGCTCCCTCCCAGTCCTGGTAGCAATGCCTTACCTCATTGCTCACCAATACATGGATCCCTGTGGGTCCCTGCCTATAGATCCGATTTATCTGCTGTGGAGAAATGCTGTACAAGTTTGCAATCTTCTCAATTAATTCCAGCGTGGTCAATTCTTCCAAGAAGATTGCATGGTATACTGCAACGAGTTGAGAGTCATTTCAGAATTACAGAACAATTCTAGAATGGCAAATAACACCGAGACACTCAGTATTAACAACCTAATGGGTTTAAGACCAAGGTTCAAGTCTTGACAGCAAACAAACAAGCTTAGCACCTTTAAAGCAGACCCCAAATATCCAGCTTGATGATTTGTAGACAAACATCCAGCATTAGGTTGCAGCAGACAATTAAAGCCCATGCCCAGAGGAAAACACAGGAACTAACGACAACATGTATCATGGGGCACTAAAAAAACTCCTCTCAAAAGTTTAGTCTTGGATAATCCACTTTTACTGATTTTGACATCATAAAGTAGATCCAATTACACAGTAAAGTGTATTATGCTACACAAAAGCAGTGTCTTATTAGATGTAATCCCACTGATCTTGTAGGCACAAACTAAAGACTCCAGTGTGTCAAGCAGCTGTGGATTACTATAACGTCTCTAAGCCAACCCAAATGGTCGATTATACATGTCGTGAAGCACAGTGAGGCCCCAAAAGCTTTGAACTTCCAAGATTCAGAACCTTACTTGATGAGGCACCAACCCTTCCACTTTCCAGAGTATTTTCAAACAAGCCATAATCTTAACAGAATGGGGCGTTGGCAAGGTAGTTTTGAATGCTGTGGTGTCAATCAAGAACTTAATAGAGACTTCTGCAGTGGTATTTCACAGATAGTCTGGATCTGTTTCTCAGGCAGATGGCACCAGTTGGAACATACCAACAAACCAAAGTGGCAGAACTGGAATTAACAGAACATCTCCAACACTCAGGACACCAAGCTGCTCCATGTAGGAGCTCAGTCACTCTTACCAGGTAAGTATTTAACAAAATCCAGACACTTAAACTCACCACAAAGGCTGCCATCTCCATTTTCTCGTTTTTGGTGGAGATGGGACCTGTTTTGCTCTGGTTCTTGACAGACATAAATTGTCATCTTGGGCCTTACATTCCTATGTATTATTTAAAAAAAAAAATCATGAGTTATTTAGTAGATTGAAAACTGCTTCAGTCAGCTACCAAACAATGACATGGAATCTTTCAGGCTGCGTATAAATGACCAAGTAAGGGATAGTCTTGATGATGGTGACTGGATCTCTTAAGAGGTCTAGTAAGAGCCACGTGGGACATGGTGGTACAGGACACACCTTGAGGATCAGACAAGAACAAAGAGCTCACAGCATTCGCCAAGCAGCTCATCGTACCCATCTTAAACTGATCTGCCCAGCTGCAGAATTTACTCTGTTGCTGCAGTAAAAGTAACTCTAGATAAGAACTTAATGCTCATGGGGTTGCTGGTTGGTTGATGTCTTTGGGTTTTGTTACCAGCAAAGGGGTTGCAATGCAGAGTATTGTAGGCTGTGAAGTGGATGGAAGCCACCAGCTGGTTGCAGATAAACCCCTGAAGACCCACGTTATGCTGTTTCATTTCAGCAACGTTCCTGAGCTGTGATTGGGGATTTCAATACCCTGGTGATCTCCAGCATTTGAGACAAACTTTCTGGGGTGTTAAAAGGAAGTCAAAATGCTGCAGCTAAAACGCAGCTCTGGTTAACACTGAGATTGCCACGGGCAAACAAAAAGTGGGGAGAAGTACAAACCTTCCTTTGATCGCATTGAAGAGCCGAATTCCATCAGCGGGCCCACAGATTTGAACAAAATCCTCTTTGGACATCTTCAGTAAGTCAGCACCTACATATTCCAAATTGATTTTTTTTTTTCAGAAGTTAAGCAAACCTCATCATCCAAACTGGGTCTATGTGCAGCAGGACAGGGCAGGGGCAGACAGGCGACAAAGCTACGTCAGGCGGATTTGCCTAGAGAAGCTGCACACTCAGAGAGGTGCACGCTGCAAATCAGCCAGCGTGAAACAGAGCTGGAAGCTGCCACGAGAGCAGCGCTGCACCAGAAGGCAGTCTGGCTCACTCAGACATAATATTGGTATCTAACATTTGCTATTAAATGTCCCTGTTTTCTCTAACTGACACGTTCAGCAGGTTATTTAATCGTATTACAAGACAGATGTTCCTCAAGGTTCCAACATCTCTAACAATTCCCCCCTTCCACCATCTTACTACTGTGTACAGCTACCTAATGGGGGGCTACAGTGTAGATGGAGCTGCAGATGCAGGCAGACTCTCCTCAGAGGTGCACAGGGACAGGATGAGAGGTAGCAGGCAGAAACTCTGATTAGGTATAAGGAAATAACTGTCAGGTTTGATGAGGTTGCTTACAGAAACTATGACATTTCAGCTTTAGAGACACCCAAACACAACAGTGCAAGGTCCTGGATTTGCTTCAAGCAGGGGGTTTCACCTTGTGAACTCAGGAAGTCCCTTCTGTCTGAAGTTACTCTCTTTACTTACTCTGTATTTCTACAAACTGTTTTGGCAAATAGTAATGAATTTGAGAACAAAACAACCACCACAACAATGGACCAAGACCAAGGATCCCATGAGCAGATGCCAGCAGCAGATGCTGTATATACGGAGCATGAGCTGCACTTACAAAAGAAAACAAAGAACGAAATAATTGAACTGTTCAAACTCACCCGAAAAACTTGAGAAGAGTCTACAGAATGGAGAGAACCTATTACGATGAAGCCACTGCTGGGCATCTTGAATAGAAGCAGAAGGAAGGAGATGCTACATTGCAAAAAGAATAAGAAGGTCTTGAAATGAACTGTTCACCAGTGTCCTAAAAAAGAAAAGCACCACATTAACATGATCTCAAGTACTTACATCATTGCTGGGAGGCAGGAGCTCCATTTGGTGGGTTGGAGAACTGTTGCTAAAAAAGTTATATAAAGTTGGAAGAGAAAAAAAAAAACACACACATTATTTTAAGTTTTACATTGCAGTGTCCATCCTCTTCCCCCTCCTCCACTTGACTCAACTCTCACAAGTTCCATACCAACTTGGCGTTCCTCTCTACCAGACTGTAAAACAGATGTCCAAAATCCAGACCAAGAAACGCGAATTACTTTTTAAAATCTCAACTTGAGCCTTGTGTTGGTCCCTTGACATCCTATTCAACAGGGAAAAACCCCTCCTTTTACTGGCCTCGTCAAGCTTTTCTACATGGGCTAGTCACTAATGCCACACCATCCACGCAAGAGATGGTGACTTATCGTGTGGCTGAACTCAAAATGGCTGTGAACCAGAAATCCCCTACAACAAGCCACCACGTGATAAATATTGTTCACAAAAATTAAAGACCTTGTAACTCAACCCTGGTGTTACCTTAAACATAGTAAATTGGAACGTGTCTATATTACACACACACTTCTACTAAACCTCTCTAAAACACAGACTAGACTTGAGCATGTCAAGGATTTACCCCAATAATTATTGATCTGCCACTGGAAGAAAGTGCTCCACAGATTCCTCTAACAAGAGCAAAATGCGTTATTTCAGCATTTGTCCCCGTTCATAAGTTGAGGTCACCAAGTCAAAGTCTGTGACACAACACTGATTAACTACTAAGCTGCGCAGGAACGTGGCAATGCTGCAGAGTCCTAGAGAAGGAAAAGAAAAGCCTACACCAAAGTCCTAAGGGAAAGTATGCTGCGAGGGGGACTCCAAAGTATGGAGGAACCATGCTGAATGCCTCTGCCATCAGCTATCATGTTGGGTGTTTCAGGACCACCAGGACAGCTATGTTCATGAACTAAACATGCCTCCTCCTGTTAGCCCTTTCTTCTGGAACAGCTTCCCAAAGCCCAGCCTGGTTTGCCCTATACAGGATTCCTTTACGTTCCATTCAGCTGGATCCAACCACCTCAAGACATAACCACTTAAGCTGAATTTGTTCAGCTTAAGAGGTGCTGAAGTCTGAAAACCTCTAATAGGTTTGTCAGAAAACACTGAGAATTGCTGGTACAGGTGTTCTCTTACCCCCTGAGATGGGTAAGAGGAGAAAATAGTGGCAGGAATTGCCCTTCTGATGAGTCCTCTGATGCTTCCCTCTCAGCAGTGCACATACAAACAGTACTCCACATTACAGGCAATTCCTGGGTGTAAGATCTTTCTGGGAGCTATTTTCCCCTTTCTAGGAAGGGTGGTCCTTGACATCCTCTTCCAGGGTTCATATGAAGTGCATGGATAGGCAGAGCACACGCACGCAAAGGCTCCCACACCAATAGGAAAGACAAAGCATGTGTTACATACCCATCGCCAAGGTTGAAGCTGTTGGGAGAACTGTTGTAGCTTGGAGATGGCGCATTGTTCATTTGATAAGGCACATCTGGCCAGGGAGAGCACTGTTGGAAGAAAGGCAGCAGGGATACTTTCATAAGGCTGGAAATAAAGAGCTTGATTCTCCTTTCATACCATATTCATGCTGTTGCCACGCCACTAACTTCAGCTCATCGCTCCTGCTGGGAGGAGGAGACAGGCCATGGATTTTCTACCCTGCTCTCCAAGCGGGCTGTCAGGGGCCCAGATTGATTCCAGTTGTGCATTCCACATTTCTCCCATTTCACAAAGCCTGTCCCCAAATAACACTGGGCCAAAGTGTGCACAGCTGTAAGTCAGAGCAACGCCAGTAAGTCAACTCAGACTGAAGGCAGCGATGATACAGAAATACCCCTGGTCTCAATTATAAACCCGTAATTAAATCCAGACAGGAGTGACAAATACGCTCCAGTGGCATTGCTTCAGGTTTATACCAGCGAAAGAGCAGAATGTGAATCAGCCTGCTAAAACCTCTGGCTATTAGTCAAGGAGCTTGAGCTATAAACGGGCACTGCATGGAGAAAATCTGACAGACAGATGCAAAGCTGCTAAAAACCTTCGCAGATATAGGTCAAACTCCCCGTTTCAATTACAGTAGTGTAAAACCAAAGAAACCCAGTTAGAACTGGTGACTCTGTCCTGAATTTAAAGCGCTGTAATCAGTAGAAGGAATCTAGCCCTGTGGAACCCTTCACCTTCAAGAGCTCAGGAAAATGCCTTGTAGTATCTCTGTTTGTGATGATAAAAAGGAGACGAGTAACTTCAGAGTTTTATCATGTCCACAAGCACTAGCAAATATTTAACTCTTTGGCAACCCACACTTCCCCGAGCAACGTGTCAAAGTGCATCGGAGCTCACTGGAAGAGTTTGGGACCTGCCAACTCAGGAGAATTATGCCGGCGTACAGACAAGCGCCGTTCACAACCACCATACTGACCTAGAAAACACGCTGGTTTAGCCTGGCAACACGAGAAAGCTGAGTGGGAGGGACTGGGTCTCACAAACAGGAAGTTTATTTACGTTAAGAAAGCATTTTTAGAAGCCCAACAAGCCACTTCAAAGAAACAAGACCTAAAGCAAACAACAAAACATTCCCATAGGGAATCAGATCAGCACTTTCACACCACTGCCTTGACTCCTGCTGCTTAGTAATTCTGCAGCCAGAGATGAACCTCAGTATCCTCCATCCATACCCCTCAGTATCCTCCATCCATACCCCTCAGTATCCTCCATCCATACCC
>JAOXOE010000602.1:20890716-20910328 GCA_028565055.1 Phoeniculus purpureus
TATCCTCCATCCATACCCCTCAGTATCCTCCATCCATACCCCTCAGTATCCTCCATCCATACCCCTCAGTATCCTCCATCCATACCCCTCAGTATCCTCCATCCATACCCCTCAGTATCCTCCATCCATACCCCTCAGTATCCTCCATCCATACCCCTCAGTATCCTCCATCCATACCCCTCAGTATCCTCCGGGATGGGTAGAAACACACACGTCCACACCAGATGCATTAGAAAGTAAGATATTCACGCCATTCCTAGAGTACAAGCCAGAGCCTTCTGAGATGTTGTATGTCAGAGTAGTTTCACAGAAACAGAAGAATAGGTTATTTAATCAGATGGTCTATTCATCTATGTAAGGGTCCTGTCTCCAACACCAGCTTTTTCCAGCCAGCTCTGAAGAAAATACCTCACACAACTGTCCCTTGTGCCACGACAAATACCCAGGAGCACAGCAGAAGAGAGAGAAGATGTTTTGTTTAAAGCTAGCCTGCTAAGGGTAGGGTTATATCCTGAAACGTAAGAAACTCCGGCGTCGCTGTAAACTGCAACGGTGAGAGACATTTTGTCATTTCCATCAGATCCAGGCACACCTGTCTCCCCAAGACAGTCTCCAGGACTCAGACGGCATTGTCTCAAACCTTGCTAACTCGCTCAACTAGTATAAAAGGCTTTACCTCTGTGAGAATGGTCGTCTCATATGAAGGCTGATACTTCTCCTTCTCTTGGGTGGTCTTCTTCTCCATTTTCTCCCTGTCAGTCTTCTGTTTTCTGTCTGCTCCTTTAGGCTACAAGCACAAGCACAAGTTTTTCCCTTATGCCAAGTATCAGAAGTTTGGAGACAGATTTGTTTGTTTTCTAACCCGTTCAGAGGAGTCTCCTTCAGATTTACAGGGACTCTACATACAGAGCAGTATAAGATCTGTCTTCTAGACAAAAGAATTAGTCTACAGTATCACCCATTAATATCTGCTGCATTCCAACAAAGGCTGACCAGTCCCATTTCAGACCATGAGCAGTGCACCACCTCAACTGGCATTTGTACCACACCTCCAGGAACAGGAAAGACACTGCTCACAAGAACAGAACTGAAGCAGACCTCGAGAAAAGAAACCTATGACTACAGGTCTGCAATGCCCAGATTAGGAGTCTGAGAGGTGCTTTCTCTCTGAATCCTTCTCTCTTCCAGGTAGCAACAAACAAAGGGTAATTCCACATCTCCAACATACACTCTCATGGTTCACAAAGGACTGGAAGGTGCCATAGAAACTGGAGATGCCACTGTACCTTGATTGCCCTCAAACACCAAAACGTAGTGGGTGCCCTACACATCTCAGTATTGGTACAGTGTTCAAGGCACAGTGGACTGGCCTAAGCCTTGGTGCAGCACTTGGGGCATCTGGATTTAGCTGGAATTGCTTTGTGGTTCAGCATTTAGGTCACTTTGTGCACAAGAGGTCTGTTTAAGACCTCAAGCGTACTCAGTTAAAACTCTGTTCCTTTACTCCAATATTCATATCACTCCCACAATTTGAAAGGCACAAGCACATGTGAAGTTTCATCTAGTTGATGACAAAGTGAACACTGCCCCATACCTTAAACACTTTGATCTGGCAGCTTGCAGAATGCAAGTGTTCCGTGTATTCACCATTCTCATTCTGCTTAAAGGTGTCGATTTGGACCCGGAAGGGCACCCCTTTCTCTCCTCCATGTTTCCGTGGAGTAAACTCGGTGCTGATGCAGTGTACCTGGCAAGACAAAAACTGTGCTCATCTCTGGAGGCAGATGGAAGCTGTAAAAATCTGAATTGCAAATTTCACCCGAACAAGAGCTTTTGGCTCCCCCCAAAACAACAAGAGAGGCTGAAGGGTTCATATGTTTTCATTTCTATTCCTCAGGACAAAACAATTGGAAGAACAAGCAGTCCGGAAAGAAACAGGGCATGAGGAAAAGCATCCTTTGACTTAAGTAAATCCCACACGCAGATTAAAAACAGATAGCCAGCATTTGGGTCAAAGAAATACTCATGGAAGAGAAAAGCAAGCAAAATTAACAGGTCGTGAATGGTTTCCTCCAGACAGAAGCCATCCTTAGACAGCAATATTGGTTTTATTGCATTTGTTTCAAGAAAATCCTAGCGGCAGCAGGTCGTACTCCAAAGCTAGCAAGTAGCTAACAAGTTTGCTACCAGTTATTTATGCATGACTATGAGCCACCAATGGGCCCCAGTGGCCAAGAAGGAAAAGGGCACCCTGGGGTGGATCAGAAGGCAGTTGGTTAGCAGATCAAGAGAGGCTCTCCTCCCCCTCCACTCTGCCCTGGTGAGAGCACATCTGGAGTATTGCGTCCAGTTCTGGGCCCTTTAGTTCCAGAAGAACACAGCACTGCTGGAGCGAGTCCAGTGTAGAGCCACAAAGATGGAGTGGAACATGTCCCTGATGAGGAAAGGCTGAGGGAGCAGTCTCTTGAGCTTGGAGGAGAGGAAACTGAGATGTAACCTCGTGAATGCTGATAAATATGTGAAGGGTGGGTCTCAGGAGGATGGAGCCAGGCTCTTCTCACTGTCATCTGTTGATAGGACAAGGGGCAATGGGAGTAAGCTGGAACACAGGAGGTTCCATATCAGTCTGAGAAGGAACTTCTTCACAGTGAGGGTGACAGAGCACTGGAAGGAGCTGCCCAGGGAGGTTGTGGAGTCTCCATCTCAGAAGTGCAACTTGATCTAAGTGGTCCTGCTGTGGCAGGGGGATTGGACTGGATGATCCTTCGAGGTCCCTTCCAAGCTCTAATATTCTCTGATTCTGTGATGGTCACATGAGTTTGTGTATCATCACCCAGCATCTTTTTCTCTTCACGTCTCAGCTGCATTAGCTCTCTAGGTCTTTATAACTCACCACTGCATTCATCTTTGGAACATCACCTCTCTCTCACCTGAATGAATGCTGAGGCTCTCTTTGACGGATCCCACAGAAACTCAACAGTGTTCAGCTGGGTTGGGCTGGCCCTGGGATCCAAGATACCAACAGACAGTGGAATATCTGTAGAAGAAAAGCCCTAAAATTTTAAAAATATTAAATTGAAGAAGAGAAAGCATTTCCATACAATAACAAGACGCATGTGAAAAGCCAAGCCACCAATGCTAAGTCCCCCATCTCTTTGGGACCTATAGCACTAGATCTGCTTTCTACCCAAAAATATAATGCATTCCTGAGCACAGCAGATAAACCTAAGCACACGCACGAGCCCTCCATACATCGCTCAGCATCTCACTTTCAAACGCTGCAAGGGCACCACAATGAAAGAGTCTTACCTATATCAAGGATGCGGTCCCCTGGCCGACTCCACCTCCAGCCCTCAAGCTGCTGATGCTCTGTGTACTGCAAGCGTCGATCATGGAAAACTACCCGAATTATGCTCTGTCAAGAAAAGACAGCAAGATTAAAAACGTGATCCAGAGGCACTTCTCTTGAGATGATTTCAGTTTTCCAGCTTCAGTAGAAGCAAAATCTGATCTCTTTCTCATCCCCATTCATGAAGGGAATAGAAGGTCCGCCCAGGAGACCCATCACCGTGTTTTTCAAGTTCCTAAGGGACCCCTGAGTGAGACAGCAACACTTTTTTCCCCTTCACAGTGCACAGCTACACTGCATAACACAGCCCTGCAGAGCTTTCTGGGATTCAGTATGGAAGCACTATAGCAACGTTCACTTATCTTAGGTGTCACACCACATAAACATTGCTATACTGTCTCCACACCCAAAACGCTCACCTAGGGGTAGTATTTAATGTGTCCCAACCAGAGCATATCCCACTGTGTCTCACAAGTGTGATAGCCAGCTCACCTGTCCCTGTACCGGGGAAGCTGACCTGCCCAGACATCTTGTCACTGGGAATTAAACTTTATTCCAGCCATTAACAGCCAGGCTTTGGCTTTGCCCAGCGTACTTAATAAATAAGAAAGCTCCTGGAATGGGATAATTTTAGTCTTTGGTCTGCAATTGCTGGAACAAGGGCAATCCCCAAGGGGAACCAAATCCAAGGTACTCCTAACTAATGCATCCTTCTGTATATTCAGAGTGCTATGCTTGCATGAGTTAATGATCCTATACATCCCAGTTTCTCAAGTCCATGCACCTGCTGGGGACATCCATATCAAATGAGTGAGCAATTTTTGCCAATGAACCAGAGAAATTGGTTCTGCTTCAAGAAGCAGGCAAGCTGTCGTGGGAACACCTGCAAAATTGGAATCCCAAGCCACGAGCTTCCTGAATTGGACCAAAAAGACAAACAGGGAACTACCTGAACTTGGACAACATGTGAAATCCAGACTGGAGTCCAGATTTTGCAACTATCCCCACTTTTCAAAAGAAATCCTGATGCAGAACGCCCAAGAATTAGGGAGAAGAAGGCTTGAGGATTGGATCCAGAATGGAAGTCTGGACCAAAATGTTTGAAGTGGGGCTAACGACAAAAAAAAAACCCCCAAACCCAAGCAATCAAGTTCTGTAGGTCTGTGATAATGCCTGTTACCAGAGTTATCTGTGGCCATGCAGAATCTGCACAGCAGAACAGCGTAAACACCAGGGTCCTCTATTTGAGATGGAACAACCCAGGCGTGGTGCTGGGGTTAACACAGGAGACAAGTCTGCCTCTCAGCAGCTTTGATCAGTTCACCTCTGAACTTTGGGATTCCCCTGAACTCATTCACAGCGAGTCTCTGGGGTCATGATGATAAACAGAAGCCCTACAAAGCCAAGCTGCATAGTCCCATGAAACCTGTGCTCAACATCTCCGTTAGCCCTGCTCCCATTAAAAACAATGGCAAAGTCTTTTCCATTGTCTCAAGTGTGAGCAGGGTCATGCCCTTCAATAGAGGCTGTATGTAGTAGCAGGAAGAAAAGAAATCTATATTTCTCCTTACCTTTACATATTTTGTGTTTAAATCTTGAAACTCTCCCAATTTCCTATTCTCAAGTAGACGGATTTCATAAGACTGACCTAGAGTTTAAGGAAACATTTCCAAGGTGTTTAATATGTTGTAGCAATGAGAGAGTCATGCTGGCATTTATGTGGCTAATAAAGCATATGTCTGACCAGGGAAAGCTCAGTTTGGGTAACATAATGCATTTGCCCCAGAAATCGAGTAGGCACTACAGCACAGCAGATATCGAAGGGAAGCTTTGTCGTTCGGCAGCTGACACCTTTCATTTAGGGCATTGAACGCAGGCTGTCTCCCAAGTCTGCTAAAAGTTTTCTGGACACTGTTCAGAAAGTCACCGAGGTGTTTGAGGCAGTTGTCCCCTTGTCATATGGCTGTAACATCACTGCCTCCGTCCCTTCTGTTGAAGCAACAGTTGTGTGAAGAGTTGCTGGTACCATAGGTCTAGGCGCTGTTCTGCACAGAACAGCAACTTGGGCAAAGGCGCGTCTTCTTCAGAGAGCAGTCAGGTCTGTAAGGGGTTTTGGTGGACCAGAAACACAAAATTTGATCCATTTGGCCTTGAATGTGGCTGCCCATGGTGTAAGTACTCCTTCAGACGTGTGTGGAAGCAGCAGCAGGACCAATTCCAGGAAAGGAATTCATACTCCAACATCCCACCCCCCTCAGCACAGAGTAGTTAGTTAGTTCAGTAGAATTTAGCTACCTGGTTTATGCAATAACATCTCCTTCTGAGGCTGACAGCAGACAAAGGAGACTGATGTCACAACACAAAGAGCCCATTGGAGGACCAACTCTAAAGTAAACCCACAGCCAGCACAGAGACAGAACAGGACCATCAGCATTAACAGAGCACACATACACCTTAGAGCTAGTTTTGCTGTCCTCCCTTCTACTACAAAAGGTACAGGGTGTGGGGTACAACAAGGCAGGGGCCAAGGAGGAGATCAGCTCGGGTTTTCTGGCTCAACCAGTATCTGGAACTATACAACAGATGTGTCTCTGTCTAAGCAGCTGCTATGAACACACGCACACAAATCAATGGTACATCTGGATCTGGAAATAGAAGACCCATGGCAGCAGATGTGTCAGAAGGGCATTATGTTTCAGAGAGATTCCCTTTTGGCAATCCAGCTGTTCCAATTGCCCACCTGACTACAGACCATACAACTAGAGCACAGGGATCATTGTACTTCAGATGGCTGGCAGGGAAAAAAAGACATCAAAGCCCCAAGTATTTGCACAACACTGCTACTGATCCTGTTTCTTGCAAACAGGATATGACCCTTAAATCCAGCAAGAGGAGAGAGCAAATCACATGAAGTACCAAGTCAAGCACTGAAAACATGCATAGATCGTAACTTCTCTTTGAATATAAATAAGCCACCATGGCAGCACTGCTGGCCACACAGTGAGTATCTCAGGGACAAGCAGGTTTCTTGGAGACCTTTGTGCACTGATGCACTTGTCTATAGCTCTAGTGAGACAAAAGAAAATAAGGGGCATAAAAATAGCACCCATGTTCCTTTAAAACATCAAGCATTCAAACGCTCTGCAGCCACGCATCTTCCAACCAATTCCACAGGACAGGACCAACACTGCAACCTGGCAGACAGTGAGCACTGCACATCTCCTCCTCTTGAGTTCAGAACGGATGGAGTTAGATTCTGCCCACTGGTAAAAAAAGAACGGTAGCGAAGCCAGAGTTAATATTAAATGGAAAGCCAAGGAGGAAATAAAATGCTCTGATGAAAGATATATGGGTCATCTGATGTAAGCCCTGGAACTCTATTTACACCACCAAAAACACTCCATCAGAATGGTATTTTATGCTAACTGCTTTCCCCTTGACCTCTGAGTGTTTCACTCCAGTTACTAGAGAACTATTATCAAAACAAGACTCCTGCCAGCCAAGCTTCAGCAAGCATGCAGTTCACTTCCCTCCCTGGAGCTTCATCACTGAGAACATGGTCCTAATTCTTCACAATTCTTTTATAGGTAAACACTTCTGTATATATCTTGAAAAATACACTCTTCCTACAACTGACTCCAGCAAGAGCACGGCTTTGTAGCTAACGGTACCCCTAAGTCACAACAATTCATCGTTATGGCATGCTCCGTGTTCAGATGTCTTGCAGAGCTTATATTCACAGAATCTCAGGACATTAGGGATTGGAAGGGACCTCAAAAAGTCATCCAGCCCAACCCCCCGACACGGCAGGATCACCTAGATCAACCTACACAGCAACAAGTCCAGGAGGGTTTTAAACGTCTCCAGAGAAGGAGACTCCACAACACCCCTGGGCAGCCCCTTCCAGTGCTCTGTCACCCTCATGGGGAAGATGTTCCTTCTCATATTGATGTGGAACCTCCTGTGTTCCAGCTTACTCCCACTGCTCCCTGTCCTATCATTAGATGACACTGAGCAGAGCCTGGCTCCATCCTCCTGACACCCACCCTATACATATTTATAAATGAGGTCACCCATCAGTCTCCTGTTCTCTGAGCTAAAGAGACACAACTCCCTCAGCCTTTCCTCATCAGGGAGATGTTCTACTCCATCATCTCTCTGGCTCTGTGCTAGACTGTCTCCAGCAGCTCTGTGTCTTTCTGGAACTGAGGGGCCCAGAACTGGACACAACATTCCAGATGTGGTCTCAGCAGGGCAGAGTAGAGGGGAAGGAGAACCTCTCTCCATCTGCTAATCACCCTGCTTGGATTGTATTTTTCCTTTAAAAACACCTTCCAAACCTCGTTTACACTGTTTTCCACTGTCATTACCAGCAAACTTCCTGAAACTGTGAATTATAACCCCAGCCCTGCAACTGTAACAGCTGCAAGGGGAAAAAAGACCTTCAGGAATCAGTACGGGGATGCAGGCAAACAAGATCCCCTTTGTAAAATAAAGCAAGTGACAGTGACCTAGCATGAACAAAACTGAACCCCCCTTTGCACCAAAGAGGGCAAAGCAGCCACTCCATACTCTGATACAGAGATCATCTACGAAACCTGCATCACTGACCCACCACAACTAGCAGGCATACACGGAGTTTCCTGCTGCAGCTCAAGCAGTAACAGGTCATTCTTACTCTGGTTTCTAAGTTTGTAAAGAAATGTGGCTGCAAGGGTGACTAAAACAAACTATTCCCAGGTCCCAAGACTGTCTGCAGCTAGGTGATTCCCAAACACAGCTGGAACCTAAATTCCACTATACTGACTAACACAAGTCAGTAGCACTTAGGTGCCACCTTTCCAAGTCAATGCTTGGTGGTAAAGCTGGAGATGGGGCAGTGAGTAACAGTACTGAAACCGTAAAGATTTGCTCAAATAGCTTGATCTCGACCAGGGCAGTATCTCACCCTCAGGTGACAAGGGTTTAACACGTACCAGGCTCAGACGGAAGGAAGGGCCTAAAGAAAACGTCTGTGGCAATAGGGAGCAGCAGTGGCAGAGTTTAGAGCAATCCCCCTTTATCAGGGCAACATTCAGCACTGCCGAACGTTGGTCCTAAACCCAGCAACCTGCTGAAATCCTTTTCCTTCCATGCTCTCGACATTGGCCATAGCTGCATCACCACAGGCAGCAGAGGCTCAAGCTCACTCCAAAGTCACTGACCAGGCTGGTTTCTGGTCACCTTGTAATATTGGACAGATGTACACAAGGGCACCTAGAGCTTCTCTGTCACCCCCTGACATGGCAAGGACATTTTGCACACCAATCCCCAGCACAGCTGCAGCCAGCAGAGCCTCCTGCCTGTGCTACCCAGTGCTCCACTTGCACAGAGCTGGCCACAGCCCTTCTTCCCTACCTCAGGCAGAGAAGACAGTGGTAATAAATATTTAGAAAACCACAGTAAATTCCTGAGATGCAATGTGTCTCCCAGATTCAATGACAGCTTCAGGGGCACCAATAAAAACCTGGGCGGGTGATGATACTGGGTAATTCGTATTTTCAGCAGACATTCCCTGAGCAGCAGCAAATTTACGCAGTCTCCTCCTAGGCTGGAGTCTGAGCAACCCTGCTTTACAAACAAGAGTAGTATCCAGCAAAGCAGTAACCACCCAGGTCCAGAGAGTTCTTGCTTGGTGATTCATAAAGCAACTGCTTCTATCTCCAAAAGGATTTATAGATGACTTACTCTCTAAACTTTTGTTGTCTTTGGTCATTAGCACACTTTAACTGCAGGCAGGACCATTTAGTTTGGGGACAAAGGAACCGAGGATTAACAATTTGCTGCAGATTAAAAGCAATTTAGTTGTCTCACTCGCTGCAGGAACACTTTCGCTAGCTCTAAAGGTACAAACCGTAACAGCTTCGCCGATTCCCACTGCTGGAGTTTAGTCAGCCATCAGGCATTTGAGGCAGTTTTTCTGATTATGAAAGGTTACAATTATTTCAAGCTCCAAGTTGCTCCTTTCAAGGATTATTGGCTACACAACCACAATAATCTGCTTGCCTTGCTCTCTTCTCTCTGGGTGTCATGCTGCTGCACTGTGCATTTTGTGGGTTTTCTGCACAATGCACCGATGCCATGCAGTGAGTCCCAATTCGGATGCTGATGTTCCAGACCAGTATGACTCAGGCCTTACTTAATCTAAGCCAAGTAGTCTGCTTGCCCTTCCAGCAATTAACTACACCCCAGCCTTAGACCAAGCAACATCCCCTACAAAACTCTGTGGAAAAGGAAAAAAAACCCCAACACTGTGACTCCTCTTTCTCAGAATGGATCCACACAGCACCAGACAGAACCAGTCTGGAAACTGCTTGATTATTAAGCCAAGCTGGCCAATAAAAATTCCATTTAGCAACTTTATATGGACATCCTAAACAGTGCACAGATAAAGGCAAAGGAATGCTGACAGTCAATGGAGAATGCAGGAGGAGGGGGAGAAAGGACCAAAAAAAGAAAGCAAGCATTCATCCTCCCGAAGCAAAGCATTTGAAGCAGGCAGGATTACCTCTGACACAGCCAAACGTGCATCAGGCATCAGCCAAAGTCAGGGCATCAGGCACACATGAAGATTTTTTTTCCCCCCAACAAGAAAGATGAATGAACCCCCAGGGCAGGCAACAAGAATGACAGAGCTGGCATCTGGACTTCCTACTTGATCACCTACACCTTTTTAGCTAGGCAAAAGCAAAACTTAGCAGAAGACTTGCTGAATTGTCCCATCTGCTGACAGTCTGCAGGACAAGAGCAAGGACAGAATCCTCCCTACCCGCAAATGGCAGTGGATGTTCTGCAGTTGCTTACTGCAGCCTCATTTGACAAGATGCTGTAGGAGATGTTTATCCACTGGATATTATGAATTCACCAGCTACACAATGGGCCACCCTGAAATCTCCCACTGTGCTAGAAGCATGGAAATCCTGCAAAGGAGGACCAACTGTGAGCCAGGAAACGCAAAGGGAACACAACAGTCATCCTGACTCTGCAGGGCCACCTTGGCTCACATCTTATCTTTGGCACAGCACCTATCCGTGAGCACCGAGATGGAGCAGTCAGACCTTTCCCGGTCACATCTTTTCAGTTCCCGGCATTCAGCGTCCACACTGCACCGTATCAGGCTGCTCAGCCATGAGCAGTGCTCTAGCACTTCTGTACAGTCTCATTCCCAACTTGCCCATGCTGTGGCAATAAGAATCACAATTTGCACAACAGGCTTTAGTATTCAGTCTTGTTCTTGATCTGCTTCCTGCCTGTTGCCCTCCACAGCAAAGTTACATCAGCTCTGCTATTTCAGTAGCCACATGCTCTAAGGACACCAGCCCTTCCTGCCACCACACCAGGAGAGCAGTATTACAGGAACACAGATCAATTCACTACTAATTCTACTACCACACCACAAGACCTTCACTGTCATCATGTCTCTTCCTATGTCTTTTCTTCCCTTTAGAATCTGCCCACAACCCGAGTGGGGCTCTTTGTCCCTTCCCTTCTCTTTCTTTACTTCTTTCTTGTGGGAAAGCAAAACACAAGCCTCAGAGCCAAGTCTGCTGGAGGAAAACTTCAGTGCTCATTTACTACTATACGACCATTTGGCTGAGCCTTGCTCTTCCCAGACTTTTGAAGATTACCCGTTTACCAGTGGTGACATCTCATAGCTAACAGGCACCAAAAGACACTCCCCGTTTGCAGTGGTTCCTACTCAAAAGAGAGGGATGTACATTTAATCCCTCCACAGCTACAGCCTACTTTGAATTGTGGACACAAGAACAGCCACTAGAAAGAGAAACTCTCTCAGTTGCCAAGTCTGTGTGTACTTGGGCTTCTTTTGCCTAGAACCTCATTCGATTTGTTGGTCTTCACCTAACCCGAGCCACGTTATAAGCTTTTATTTAATACAAACTAATCGCTGAAGAAACTAAGGACTTGGGATGGAAAGCTGAAGGAGTATCTGCCCTGTGCAAACAGTGTTTTCCTGTATTTCCACTCCTCTACAGTATACTTGGAACACCCAGGACTATCTCAGTCACATCTGTCCAGTTCAGGAAACCTCAGCCCCTCCGTGTACTGGCTTTTTCCAGCTTCAACCTGTTCTCAGTTGATTAGGACAAAAGATTTTATAGCTCTGCAAGAGCAGCTTTGTGTGTAATATTTACTTGAGTTTCAGATAAGTAAGAAGAATGATCCTGGCTGAGGGTGCTGAAGAGGGATGCAGAAGAGCTGAGTACAATTCCTGAACTCACTCAGCAGCTCTCTCAGATGCCCTCAGGTAAGACACTTCCTTCACCATATTTCTGCAGTAAGAAACTGGAAGAAAGCAAATCCCTTTCCCATGCAGGGCTACTAACAGAGCAGGGAAAATGATGCAGTTGATCGGTGACTGTCCCATCAAAGCAGATGATGCCTTTGATATCGGCCACAAGTGAGACACCAAGCTAGGACAAAAGGAATCTCACTGCTTAAGTGTTTGCTGTCTAATTTCAGGAACACACAATATATGCTTAGTAGGAAGCAAAGGGGGTAAAAGGTTCTTCCAGTTTCTTTAGAAGAAGGTATCATACATGACTGCTGCAAAAGCAGTCAATTATATCAAAGCTACAGTATTTCTCAAGCTTCTTATTGCTACCTAGAACATCATCATCTAAGACACTGCAAGTTAGAGGAAGTGAATTGGAAAATTTCTGCACCTTGTCACATTGGCAGGTACATGGATATAAACATCGAATGCTCCAAAAATTACAGGCAAAACCTTCACCTGTCACCTGTCATAATCACAGGACTATCAATGTAGTTACGGGTAGTGAGGGAAAGTAAAAGGGTGACAGGAGATGTAAGGAAAATACAGTCTCACAGATACACCACTTCTTCTCACTACACTCAGAGACACTACCAGGCATTTCCTTCCTTTCTTAAAAGATGCTGGAGATTTATGGAAGTGGGTGAACCAAATGCAGTCTAGGGGCTTCCAGCAGGAGTTTCATACAGGCTACAGTCCACAGAATTCCCAGTTCCAGTTGAATTTCATCCAGATGCTAGCAACAGAAGATTACAGAAAGAATAGAAAACAGCCTCTTGATTAAGACAGCGGAGATCCTAGCTTCCTCAGGACAACAGAAGTCATATGCTCTACTTATGCAGAGGTGCCCTGTCATCTGAAGCAAGATTCATAGTGAGCTTAGGGATGGTGTGGTTTGGAGACAGGGTTGTTTATCCTGGGCTGCCAAGCGAAGACAGAGCTGCCAAACATATGGGGAAATTGCTGCTAGCACAATTAATGGTTCAGCTGAGACACCAGAACCTACTCAGAGCTGTCTTCAAAGTCTGGCAGGAGACAAATTCCTGCTCCAAAGCTGAAGAGGTGTACTACGAGAGCCAAACCCACCAAGTAGCCAGGCTCAGAAATGAGAAAGATAAGCCAGCTTTGTTAGCTATTTTTTAAGCCACCCAAACCCCAGAAAAGAGTAGACAGGGGTCAAAGAAAAGAGTAGACAGGGGTCAAAGAAAAGAGTAGACAGGGGGTCAAAGCACAGTACGGCACCCCACAACGATCAGGAATCAAGGACGCGTAGGTGGGCAGCCACCCAGGAGCATCTGACACTCGCAGTCTCAATGACACAAAGCCGGTGTGCTTGTGATCTCAGGCAAGGGCAGACACATGTTAAAAGCCAGCAGCAACAGAACTCCTTGAAATACCCAGGACCTGGTCAGTAGTGGCAGTGATTAGTAGGAGAAGAGGCGGCAGTAAGGGGCAAAGCAAAGATATCCCCGCAAACAGAGCTATAATTAAACCCGAAGCACACCCAGGCAGAACTGGTCACTCAGCCTCCTCTACACTTCATTTAGGCAAACAAAGAATTGTTCCAGGAAAACTACAAACACTCAGACAGCTTTGACCCCATAAAAACCCAATTACGTAGGAGTTAACGTCAATACAAAACAGCTTTTTTCATTTACTGTAAATCTCCGTGTTTAAGACGGGTTCTTTGGCTGTAGAATATTAGACAACCAAATCTGAACTTTAGACTTTTTAAGGGAGGCAAAGGTTCTCTCTTGCCTTTGGTTGTAGGCGATTTCACCTCCTATCCAAGCAACTAGCAACGGACTTCAAGCTGCCCTCTTTGGCTGCTCCTTGCCCAGTGCTTTCTGCATCTTTCTTGGGAGGAGAAACCAGAACGCATGGTTTCAGGGGTACCGGGTTTATGCACACGTGCCTTGAACCTGGACAACTGCCTTTGCACCTGAAGGCTAAAATTTGGGACTCAAAACACAAACTAAATCCTCCTTTAGCTTCATGAGGCAACTGTTGCTTACGTACACGCTCCCAAGACCATCAGAGGTCTTCTCGGATGTTCGCAGTTCTCTCTTATGGTTTGGGTTTCTGGCTTGTTTGCTTGTTGAACTGTCTAGGACTGGCAGTAAAGATGACTCTTGGAAGGCACTAAGGCAGAGATGGCCAGCCTTCCTAACCGTAACCAGCTGTACACTGGAATCCTCACATAGCCAGCAACCACAAGTCCCACACCACACATCTGGAGAGCTGAGCAGAGCCTAGGGAAGCTTTACAGGCAGGTGATGGCCAGTCACTCTGAAGGACCACTGCTGTCAGTGACCCTCTGCCATCAACCTTAACCAACCCCCAATTCAGAGTCATCTAGATCCGAGGCTCTGAGCCAACCCAGCACCGGTCATGAAACAGTCGTGACTTGAACGGCACGCAGCCCACATGTGGTCCTGACACCACAAAACCGATTCCCCTGGGCAACGACTCAGATTTTTGTGTCTTTTGGCTTTTTGTTTTTGCTGTTTAAAGGAACTATTTAATTTCCTCACATTTATTAGCATTTAGATCTACTGTACTGTGTCCTCTGCATTCCTCCCGGTGCAGTTTCTGGAACCACCTTCATTGCTCCCATTTCTGTCAGTGTCTGAAACTAGTTTCAACCAGCCGTGGTCAAACCCCACCCCTCATGACTGCAGACCACAGAACATGCAACTGCATCGAGCTCTCTTGCTAAAGCCGCGGTTTGTAACGCGGTTGCTGGTTGATTGTCTGAAAATTCCTGCCCACAAGGGACACTGAAGCAGCGCTAAAAGGCAGGCTGGGTCCAAAAACGTTAGGCTGTGGCCGTGCTGCAAACTTCTGGACAGTGTAGCTCTGCTGACAGACATGATCCCTGTGGCCAAAGGGGCGATGCCAGCAGCAGCAGCTCCTAGTGTGAGGGCAGCACCTTTACCAGGTCTGTGGACTGAAGGTGGAGTGGTGTTAAGACATACTAGTATAAGTCCATGCTTTGTTCTATCAGATGAGTAATCCTCCTGAGGTCCAGTAAAGACTTCAATGTAGGAACTGTGCTAAGGATTAGCAAACCAAGATCATGTTCAACTTGGGCTGGCAGGGCTCTGCCTCCAGTTTCCCAAGGAATGTGGGAAGGAGGTGGGGAAGAGATCAGGAAAGACAAGTGTAATGAGTCAGTCTTTGGAAACGAAGCTAAGGATTTGACTCTAGTTACTTCATTTACAGGCTGGTTTAGAGCCGCAGCCAACAAGCACTCATGGTTTCAAACTGGAGCAGATAAGCCTGGGAGCCTGCCACTGGTGAATGTCCCCAAGTCAACTTATCACAACAGCTAAGATCACCCTTTTATGCTCCTGCTCAAATACTTGCCCTGCCCTTGCTGAAAACACTGGCCTCCAGCTCAGGAGTCTTCTCCACTTTCTCATTCACCCCTATGGAGAGCTCAGGCCAAAGACCTCTTCCTCATCTCAATGACCTCTGGGTGCATCCAGCAGGAAACAAGACTCATGAGAAGTCGTTATTTCCACAAGCCTGGAGCACTCTACCATCCCTCTCCCATTCGCACACACAAACAGAGCCCTTCTTCCTAGCCCATACTCTCCCTGATAACCTTTCAGATCTCTCCACCGGTTCCTCTTCTGTCTGCGTCACGCAATTTGGCCATCGATTTGCCACCCCGCTCTTCCAGCTTCCCCCACTGTCAGACCCGACCTTTCTTCTATCCAGTTCTGTGCATCTCCTGAACTCATCCGCTCACCAACCACCACTGAAACAGCCACACGTGGAGTAAATATTTCAGGGCAGGAAGCACCCTTGCTCCACAATGGCAGAAGGTCACTTTTTCACCCCTCTTCACTGAGGGGTGAAGAGCTCAAGTCAGGAAAGCACTGCAAGATCACCCAGCAAGCAGAAAGCCCTAAACCAAATCATCACAATTTGTGTGAGTAACCACACTGGACACACATCTCCTGGCTGGCCCTGGTCAGCCGTTGTGCTTTTTTATCGTCTTAGCAGGAGCCAACTACAACTGACTCTTTCAGCAGTGCAGACAGGGTAGAGGGACAGGCACTAGTGAAGTTACCCATTTGCTAAAGTAATCCATCACAAAACTCAAGCACACAGGGAAGAAGGGAAGTTTTATGTAACAGTGTTTGGCCAGACCACGATAAGCAGAGAAAGAGGGTAAGGTGCAAGAAGTGTCCCCTTGCTTACAGTCAGCACAAGGTGCAGAAAATGGTCTAAACTGTGTCATGAGATGGCTCTGGTACTGCAGCCGGGTCACAGTGCTCTGGAGCCAGTCAACAAGTCCACCATGCCATGAGCACTGGCTCGAGAGACCTGAGCTGCCTTGAGGTCTCCTCTATGTTACCGCCTCAAGAACACGCAACACAATTCTATTAATGGGATTAATCTCATCCAAGCCTTTAACCTGCACTTAGCTCTAGCTCAGGCAGCACATTTGACATGAGCATGGCAGCACCTGGTTGGGATTCCCTGTCTTTTGTTGAACAGCTCAAAGAAAAGAGCTGCAACACCCAACCACTGATTTTGGAGAAGTGATGGGAGAAGACCTATAGAACTGGTACCTGCTGGGAATGATATCGCTCAAGAATTAGCAGTGGTTCCTACAGAGCAGCAATACTGAAAGGAGAAAACCTGACTCAAGCACTTCACATTTTTTTTGCTGTTAAGCATTCTTTATTCCAGAAAGTCAATGCACGAGGACCATACTTTAGAAAATGTCATTTAAAAAAAAGACAAAATACCCTTTTGGTTCAAGATCCTAAACAGAAACCTCTAAGTTAAATCAGAGGTTAATACTGAAATTAATTCTTTGTCCTGGAACTGTAAGACCAATCCCTCACCTCTGTTTAACCCCAGGCAATGTTCTCATTGATGTGCTGCCAACAGGAATTGTATTCCCCAGCTCTGACTACAGCTGGTTAAAGAGTGTGTCCAGCACCTTCTTCCCCCCGTATCTGTAGTCACTTTCAGTAAAGCCACAAGCTTCTCACAGCAGCTCACACCCACATGGAAGTAGACTCCAGTCCCTTTGCACCAACAAGCACAAGAAAGATTTTGGTCTAAGGGACTTAACTATCAAGGTAGACTACACATCAGATGACTTTACAGCCAAGGCTTGGCCTTGCTTCCAAAAAAGGTCAATGCTAGGAGCAACCCAACATCATGGACTCAAAGAAGCTGCTAGACTGGAGCAGAAAGGCTTTTAGAGTTCATATATTGCAAGATCTCAAGGAAAAACAACCCATCTAGATACAGAGTGCCTTGAATTTCAAGAGGTTTTTAAGGAACCCAAAGCACCTCAGTGTAAGGAGGAAGACAAAGTGCTTGGCCAATTAATTACATGAGGCAAGGATGCTCCTGAGAAGGTAGCAAGCAGATGTGAAGCTCCTGCCAAAAGGAACAGAAAGCAGTGAGCCAGCTAACAGTCAAAACATGCCCCACCTTCTACTTCTCATCACCCCAAAGACACTCTTAGGAAAAGGTGCTTTTTCCATCCACTGTGGAGCACAAACAGCACTGAGTAATCACAGCTTCATCCAGCCCCATCCCTACTCTGCTCCTCCAAGCCTCCAGGCTCGCCCAGCCTCATGCTCTCCAGCACATATTCCACAAGGACACATCCCATCTTCCCCTTGAGGGACGAAATAGCGATGCAGAAGGCACCCAAGAACTGCTGGTCTGCCAGTACTGTGTCTGTATAGACTTGTAAGGTGATTGGAAGTTGTCCTGAAAGGTGAGGAGCAGGAAAAGAATACGGCGCAGGAGACAGCTCTTTGCAGCAGGAGAAAAACCTAACGCAGCACCGCCTGCCTACGTGGACAGTAACAGTCTTCTCACAGGAAAACCTAGACTCCTCTAGCCACACAGGTCTCTTAAATCCCATCGTACTCTGTGAAGAGTTGTCCAACTTGTACCCTAGCCAGGCAATAAAGCAGGCAATGCCTCATGTGTGCCTCACATTTGGCCGTCAACTGCTTTTCACAACATAAAGTCTTTGAAACAGGATAAAGTTGTGTTGTGCAAGAAGACTCACCTCACCCTTCACATACCCCAGATCACCTCCTGGGCTCTGTTGTATTTGGACAGATAACTGAAGAGATGGTTACAAACTTCAAGGATCTTTTGATCTGGGAGACAGTACAGTGCCGGCTTATGTGACAAGCAACAGCTGGCTCATGGAACAGAGCTTATAGCCCTTGGCTGATCTGTCAGTGTGGACTCTATGAGTCTGCCAGCCACACCTGAGGCCAGAGACCGAGTGATGCCTCTGAGAGAAAGCTAGTCACAACGGCACCTGGGTGAGCTTCATTCTCAGTGCACAAAGCTTAAAGAGCTGGGGCATTGTCCTGAAGCAGGAGAGGATCTCAGGGCAGACAGCCTTCAGCTTGTTGCTAGGCTAATGCTCTTTGTTTACAGCCTGGCAGAAAATACATGTAGTAAGTGCTAGCATAATCTATGCCTGGAAAGATTGGATCCCCCTAGGACCCACGCACGGGAGGTGCTGCAAAGTGACAGCCAAACGGCAACCACAGATGTGTCCGCACAAACTCTCATAAAAAAAAGAAGCCTAGAGAAACACACAGTGCTTGTCTACCCGGGAGTGAAGAAATAGCCTACGAGGTCACTTACAGACGACCTTGCTGCACTGAACCACAGCAGCTTGTCAGGTTAGGGACTGAGCAAAGCCACATCACCCAGCCAGTGGGAGTCACACTCTGCACAGACCACCAAGGAGCCCTTGGATTCCAGCTAACTCATCCTCTGGCAATGCCCTCCAGCAGCACCTGGGGACTTGCAACATTAAGAATCCTCCCCAGCCCAAAGTTTGCCAATCTTAATTAATCTGACCTTTAAAGACGAAGGGAAGAGGCTGCAGCTTAAGTTATCTGATACCAAGCCAGTGCCCGGCCTCAGGGAACTGCGTGTGCTATAACGCTGCTTTACATCAATAGTTAAACCAGTGGTTCTTTGTTATAACAGTTGACACCCTGGCACATAAATATGAAAAATCAAATAGTCCTCCTTTCCTCCATCCCCATCTCTGTCCTTATTTGCATCCTGCTGCCCTCCTAGTACAGCAAAAGTACAGGATTAAATCTCTCACTCATTAATTTTTCCCCACTAAATACGTCCTCCTCTAGTGTACTGCAAACCCTACCTTGGTTGAGGTAGGTCAGTGTTTCTTCGTGCAGTTTCACAGCTGGTGACGTGGCTGTGCAGAGGACATACTGAAAAGGTGGGAGTTTGGCATCATTCTCAGGAGACAGCTGTGGTTCCTCCTGCTTGAAGATTGGCAGTGCAAGGACATCTCTGCAACACAGAATTCAGGCACATTTAGTTAGAAAGACTTTACAGAGCATCTCAGCCTCAATTTGCACTCGAGCAGAACATCTCAGTGACGAGGAAATGCTGAGGGAGCTGGGTCTCTTTATCTTGGAGAAAAGGAGACTGAGGGGTGACCCTCAGTCATAAAATTTAATGTTTATAAATATGTGAAGGGTGGATGTCAGGAGGATGGAGCCAGGCTCTGCTCAGTGTCATTTAATGATAGGACAAGGGGCAATGGGCGTAATCACAGAACATTAGGGATTGGAAGGGACCTCAAAAGATCATCCAGTCTGATCCCCCCACCACGGCAGGATCACCTAGATCAAGTCTCACAGGAACAAATCCAAGTGGGTTTTAAACATGTCCAGAGAAGGAGACTCCACAACACCCCTGGGCAGCCAGTTCCAGTGCTCTGTCATCCTCATCACGAAGAGGTTTTTTCTCATACTGATACAGAACCTTTGTTCTAGCTTACACCCATTTCCTCTTGTCCAATCATTATATGACACTGAGCAGAGCCTGGCTCCATCCTCCTGACACCCACCCTTCACATATTTATCAACATTAATGAGGTCACC
>JAOXOE010000602.1:20916576-20937001 GCA_028565055.1 Phoeniculus purpureus
TTTAAGGAACGAGTGGATGCGACGCTTAGGGATCTGGTCTAGCAGCTAGATAATAGGATAAAGGTTGGACTCGATGATCCTGGAGGTGCTTTCCAGCCATGATGATTCTGTGGTTAGTGTGAGGAGATTGTCCAGGGACCCTTGCCAGCAATGGTGCTACATAAAGCCCCCTGTTTTTCAGGTAGCACCCCAAAACCAACTATGATTCCCTGAAACAGGAGTGGTAAAGAGAGACTATACCCTTGCTTTGCTTTGCTTTGTTTATGAGAGAAACAACTGCAGCAGCTTAGCATCAACCTGGTGCATTTGGGTATTAGAGGTGAACGTTTAAGGTTAGGTTGGAATCATTTAAGGCTCAACTGAGGGCTGGAAATACTGAATTTCTATTTTTACTCAGCTAAGCTTAGTGCCTATTTTTTCCTGAGCTGAAAGACGGTTTTGGACATTTAAAACTGGTGTGGGGCACCATGCAGACGGAAAGGCAGGCAGGAGTGGTGGCCAATGGAAGGGAGGCTGTGGCACAGCAATAAGAATGGAGGACGTTGGAGGGCGGTGACAAGCTCATGAGCTGTGCAGTGCACAGATCTTTTCTCCTGCCAGTCTGGTAAGCACCAAACCCACTGGATCCCCCCCCAAAAAAAAAGCATGGCAGATGCACAAGGGTGAGGTTCTTTGCCCTCAAAATGACATGTGTGTGTGTACATCACTCTCCAGCTAAGACGACAATGACACTTTGAAATGTTTTTCTGCATTTGCATTCACAAAAGAAGCTGGATAAGCCTTTAAAAAAATCTGATAAGTAGCAGGCAATTGAATTAACCACTGTTGACTGTATTGCTGTCTCTTAACAAACTCCATCTGTATGGTCTCTCTTTGTAGACACAATTTTATAACTTAATTTCCCTACAAAAACATCAGTGTTTACTTAGTAAGAAATCTGTTCTTTGTCAGCTTAAAACAGTGATTTCTTTATTACCACTCTGCACAAGGAATGACAGCACAGAGTTGGCACTGGAGCAAGTCTGGTTGAGTCTACAGCGTTGTAATGGAAACAGGGTGAACCGAGGGTCAAGCATAATGGGATTTGTATACAGAAATGTGTCTGCATAAGGAATAGCTGCATGAGATAAGAGACTGAAAGATGAGGCCCGCAGGTGGGAGGGAGGTGTTGCCATAGGTACCCTGCAGTGCTGACATGGGGCATGGGGTTGCCTCTGTGCCAGGACAGCCAAGATGCCAAAATCACACAGTATTGCAGTGCATTAGGGATTGGAAGGGACCTCGAAAGATCATCTAGTCCAATCCCCCTGCCAAAGCAGGACCACCTAGACATGTGTGCTCTGGCACTGGCTGACATTGTGGGGTATTGGATGGATGGGGGCAGTGATCAGAGATTACTTTGAGAATGCCTTATACGTGATTTTTACTAATTCAGTGACGCACAGGGTCAACGTGGGGTTTTCAAGGTGTTGAAGTGCTGTGCACTCCCTAAAAGTTTTCCAGCAGGATTTTCAAACATGGTGAGGTGAATTTGAACCACAAGAGGTTTGCAGGGACTCTTTTTCTGTCTTTCACAGCACCTGACATGTATTTGGTGATTCACCAGGGTTTTGCAAACCAGGGGTTGGAAAGTACTGGTGTAAACTTTGAGCATTGTATAGCTGATGAGCATCAGATACCTGTTCCTTCCTGAGCAATACGTTCTGTTTTCCTTTGTCATTGGAAAACTGGAAGGAGACCTGCTATAGAGAGTGATGGCAATGGATCTGGGAGCAAAAAGGGGTTTGAACAAAGGCCATGTGAGTGGTATGTGAACAATGAGATATGAAAAACCCTTCATCCTTCATCCTCTGTTACCATGAGTTGATGATTTGGGGGGTGGGGTCAGCAGCCTGGCTCCTTTGAAGTCTGTTGGAGCTGTGCAGTGCACTGAGCAGTGCTGGGGTTTTACCAAAGGAGTGGGTTTCTGTTTGTTGTATTTAGCTTCTCCTGCTATAGAGCCTTTCTCAGTCTTAAAATGCAGACTACAGCCAATAGAGAAACGCCAGTTGTTTATAGCAGTCGATTGGAGAGAGAGTCTCTGAATTATTTCGGGTCCTATTTTCCCTATGGAAAATTAATTCCTAGGTGAATGTTGTCCAGATGTTAAAAACATCCACGTTTCACTCTGGTTCTCTTTCTTTCTAAGGATAAAAAAGGAAAAGAAAAATAAAGTGACAGGTTAAAAACAAGAAATTAAAATTGAAGAGCTTATTGTTAATTCTCTTATGTTGTACAGAAAACTCCTGATACTTCCAAGAGAAGAGCTCGTTTGGAATAAACAGAGTCTTCTTCCTGCAGTCATATCAGTGAAAAACTTTTACCTAGTTCTGCTCTTCAACATATAATTGCCTGCTTTTCAGCACACTCGCAGCAAAGCAAGCATGGTTAGATCAGCCAGCCTGCTGGATCAGATCTTACATTACATCTTGAGCTCTTTGAGTGCCATTAGCATTTTCTTTTAGAAGTGAAGAAATATTGACAGTTTGGTAGGTTATCTCGCATTTTACTGCACGTTAGGGCACTTCAAAGTCTTTATGTAGTGATGGGAACTGTCACGAAGTAGATGTGAAAAGGGCCTTTGGTCCAACTAAACCTGTCAGCTAGAAGATTTAGGGCAGGTGGTTATTATTAGAAATCAATGTATTTATTATATATTGTTCGGGAATATTTCCCTTTGGAGGTTACTGTGAGTGCTGTTGCGTTAAAATGTGTCAAATGCTGGTAAAATTAATTCCTGTAGAAAACTCCGGGAGCCCCAACCCAAAGCTTTGCTGTTATCGGAATGCACATCTTTTACTCTTTGTGCTGTGATGCACCAGAGGCAGGTACACACGCAGCACGCCAGCAGTGTCCCTGGCGTGTGTGGACGTGTGGATCTGGTGTGCGTGGGACGTGTTTCTGTGCAGCTGTCTCAGTTGCCTCTGCATTCGGAGCAACTATGACTGTGGTGTCTAGAAAGGCTCTGTAGAGATATGCACTGTACCTGTCCCCATTGGTTTTACTCCTCTTTCTTAACTCCTCGGATTTTGGTTAGTCCCAGCTGGTTACACCTTACTGTTGCTTAGAGCAGAGACTGCATCTTTCTAAAGCTGGAACATCAAGGGTTTTCCCCTGTACTTCAGAAAAGAGAAGTCGGAAATGCCAGGCTTCGTATAATGTTTTGAGTGTAAGTTTTCCTTCCTTGGTGTCTTGTGTAGTTACAGGACTTAAGATATAAGACCTTGGATAGTGGGAAGAGGACATCCCCAATAGGAAGAGAGCATATTAGCAGCAACATTAGTGCTGGAAGTCACTGTCCCCGATCAAAGATTCATTTTCCATTCACCCCATGATTTACAGCACATTTCAACCAAGTGATTTGGCTGTGGTCTTCTGGTGTAACATTGTTTGCCCTTTCCCTGACATTTTGCATATAAAGAAAAGTTATGAGCTTCTTTGGGCATTCAAGGTACCAGGAAATGCAGGAGTCTGCCTAATTTGTTAACATGAAATTATAGATGTCAGACATAGACTCTGTTAGTTAACATTGGTTAGAGTAATGCTGCAGCCCGCTGATTGTATTACAGTCGTGATGAAGAGAAATGGTTCCGTTTTGTTTTTCGGGGTTGTGACGGGTGTAGAGGTGAGATGGATTTAAAGCATAATGAATGAATAAGCATTTTCTATGGTTTGTCTTACTCTTCCATGAGCTCCGCTGCCGTGGTGTTGCTGCCACCAACTTGCCCTCTCTACAACAGGTTAGTAGTGACACAACATGGAAAGGGACTTTCCAGAATGACTATAGGAACAGTCTTTTAAGTGTTAAACCCTTCTGTAGCGCTTGGATGTTACTTCCTTTTAATGGAGAAAAGCCCCAACCTAAACTAATATGGCAAGAAAACACTAAGCAGCCATCAAAAACTCAGATTTCCTCTCTACACACATATAGTCCCCATTTGTTTTCCCAAGCCCCTTGTCTTCGCAGTTGCTTCGGCAAAGTATTCACTGAAAAGTGCTAATTCTCTCAACATCTGTCCCCAGGGAAATCAATTAGATGCACAGAAACGGCTGTGTCACATCTGACACATCTCTCCAGCACCCATTTCCCACATGCCTTCTCTGGTGTTGAATCCTCTTAGATGGCCCTAAGCTTCTTACTCAGCTCTGCCATCAGGCACTGGTTTGTGTCTGTGCCTCTTCCCAATTCATTCCTACTTCTTCCCAACTTGGTTGCTCCCCGCTCCCCAACCATGCCACTGCCCATCTCCCATTCCTTCCCTACACTCAGCTCACAGGGTTTTGACATCCTAGCTCTCGAATCTTGTGACTGCTGGAATCAAGTTCCCATGCCTGGTGGTTTCCACCTGAAGTTCCCATATCCCCAGGTCTGCATTGCTCCTTCAGTCTCTCTGAACTCATTTCATTGGCTCTTGCCCTTTTCCCCATGATTTCTTTCATGCCTTTTCTCTTCCTCTCCTTCCCTCTCTCCCCCTCAGCTACCTTCCTTGAAGTTCCCCTTCTTGAAATATGTTTCTTCTCTGAAGGCTTTCATCATTAATCTCTCATGAAACCATCTTAGAAACTCATCTACTGTGCTTTGATTTATTCATTGTGAGGGTTTATTGGTGGGTATCTCACAAGAACTGAGCTGGTCATCCTTCTACCACCACCGCTAAAGGAAAGCTTGTGTGAAAAGGTGGGCTTTCAGAACTTAAATTAAAAGATCATGTAAGCAAGATAATTGGATAAAAAAGGATATTAGGATCTGAAACAGAATGTTTACTCGCTTTGATGTGCTTTGGGAACATATGTCTGCACAGTGGGCTGTGTGGCTGATTAAGTATAAAACAACCCAAGAAAAAATCACCACTATTAAGCTTAAATCAAAGTTCTTTCCTCAAGACACTAATTTGATTTGGGTTTGAAGGTCCTGTATCAGCTCTAATTTCTACCTTTGATGTCTTGCTTCTTTGTGTGTTGTATAATGGAGGGCAACCTTACTTATTAAAATTTGCATTTTCCTTCCATTTTGAAAGCAAATATTGATATTGTTGTTGTTAGTGTGTCGCAGTTGTGCCTATAAGCGTCAGCCAAAACCAGACCTGCCTTGTGGCAAATGCAGCAGAAGTGCAATCAGAAACCATATGTGCGCAGGAGAGTTTCTCATCTGAGGACCAGCTCCTGTACTCACGCTCCCAGATTTGCTCCCTCCAACTACTGCTGCCCGCTAAGGCTGCCAACAACCCGTGAGCCTAAGAATGTTCTTTAACTTCTGGTGGAACTTAAGCAAAACAGAAGTTTCAATCTCTAAATGAAAATGCTTTTGATTGCGTGGATAAATAGAATGACAATCTTATACTGAGTGAAAATGACTCTTTGGGGTTGTTTGTTCTTCGGTTTCAGTATTTTAAATGTAGGATTGAAATTATTTTTAAACTTAGTCTTCAAGACCTTTTTCTTACCTGGGCTAAATACATTGAATTGACTTCATACGCTACAACTGCATTAAGTATGGGATATGTTTTTTCTAACAGATGAGAAAAAATGGTGCTAATGGAATATTGTGTCTCACTTAGATCATGATACTGTTTTGATGGTGTGGATGGAAAACAGCGGAATCTACACATTGGAGACCTGTTCTTGTTGCCTCCTGACATCAGCAGCAGAGTTTCCTTTGACATCAGTAACACAAAATGAGAGTTTAAGGCATGGTTTTTAAAAGTCTTTAGACAACTTCCATTACCAATGGATGCAGAGTGGAATTTTTCATCACATCTAACCTCAGTCCTTCCCAGAGCCATATCCTAACCACTAACAAGGGACTTTTTGTTCAGAAATCACTGTCTGCTAAGGCTGAAAGAAATTACCCCTTATCTGGTCTGTGATCTGTGACATTGGCCATAGGAACCCCCCCTTGTGAATTTACAGTGGAAGAAATTACTGTTTCCTAGTATAACATCTCCAGGAGGATGGAGCCAGGCTCCTCTCAGTGTCATCTAATAATAGGACAAGGAGCAACGACTGTGAGCTGGAACATAGGAGGTTCCACATCAATATGAGAAGGAACTTCTTCACCATGAGGGTGACAGAGCACTGGAAGGGGCTGCCCAGGGAGGTTGTGGAGTCTCCTTCTCTGGAGACATTTAAAACCCACCTGGACACCTTCCTGTGCGACTTGATCTAGGTGATTATGCAGTGGTGGGGGGATTGGACTAGATGATCTTTCGACATTCCTTCCAATCCCCAACGTTCTGTGATTCTGTCTAAACCTTGCAGTAGATTTAGACCCCACCTTTAAAAAGAAATACGTCGCGTTTTGCTGTAACGGCTTGCAGCACTAATGAATTTACCACTTCCCTCCATAAACCCATCTAATGGACACTTGCCCTCCTTATTAATATATATTTTTTATTTTTCATTCTTTCCATCTCATAAAGCCTTATTTTAGGGGAAAGGCTAAAATGGGAACTGCCTGAAACATGCCTGTTAGATTTCTGCAGAGAAGCTGTAGCAATTTTTGTCCAGGTTCACAGTCTTCATAACAACCTCTTATAAATGAGTGCACTAATTGCTGAATTAGCCAATGTAGCTCTGATTTTCTAGATATTAATCTTTCTGAGTATGGGGAAGGAAAAAAAAGGTTATTAATAACCTCATTTTAAAGCTGAAAAAAATCCAGGAAGAAGAAATAAAATTACTTGTGCTGAGCATCCTGGAAGGGGAGGGCTGGGAGTTAGCAGTGATATCTCTGGGGTCCCCAATCCTGATCTCTTCCTAGAGGGACACATAAGCTGGTGTCTTCAAGTTGATAGCCCGATATTCTAGCATCCATCACTTTACTGGATAATTATCAACTTGTTGCAGTGCTGGGAGAGCTGGAAAGCATGAGTGATTCCCTATGGCCTCATTACTAGGCTGCCCGGCGCTCCCTAGCAGTGGCTGGTAGGGAGAGGCAGCCACAAGGCAGCCCCGTGCTGCTCCTCCCAGTGCATCCTCCACTCTCTGAGTCAAAAAATTGGGAGGGGAGGAAATCTTTGTGAATAATCAAACGCCATCTGAATTTGATAGTCGTGGCCCAGGACTGACCTCTTAAAGGTACCTTATTTTGAAGGACCTCTCGGGGTTTGATCCTGAGGGTTCTGCACAAGAGTCATGAACTCTCACCTTCCTGTTGTAAGGGACTTTAAATCAGAAATTACTAGAGGTACAGCTGAGGGGCTGGCAAGAGCTCTTTGGACTGAGTCATTTAGCATCAATTCGGGGGCATTTTAGGTTTCCTCCTGTATACTGCTTTGGTATCCCATGCTCTACTGTCTACCACTAGGATGGTCCACTTTCCTGGCACCCCTATGGCTCGTCTCCGTCTCCTGAAGACACTGGGTGGTGTTCTGGGTATACAGGCCAGGACGTTTCATTTAAAACAAAACAAAAGAAGACACTTCTACCAAAAACCTCAATGCGACTATGATCCTAATCCCCATGAGCAGCTCTTTTTGTAGCTGCCATCTCTGTGTAGCAACTATGCAGTTTTTTTATTGAAAAAGAAAACAATTGCCTGCAAAGTATCCATTAAGCGTATGGAAAAGTATTCAGCCCTTTGTTTCCCACGGAAGGAGTACATTTGGCATGAAAGTATTAATTCAGGCTAGTCATGAGATGTTAGTGCTGATTAACAGTCCCCATTTTTCTGAGGTTTATTTAAGGAACCCCATCAGGCTCTGCTGCCATTCAGCAGGACCTGGACAGGCTGGAGAGCTGGGCGGGGAGACACTGAGTGAACTGTAACAAGGGCAGTGTAGAGTCTGACATCTGGGCAAGAACAATCCCAGGGATCAATAGAGGTTGAGGACTGACCTGTTGGAGAGCAGTATAGGAGAAAGGGACCTGGGGGTCCTGGTGGACAGCATGATGGCCAGGAGCCAGCAATGGGCCCTGGTGGCCAAGAAGGCCAGCGGCATCCTGGGGTGGTTCAGAATGGAGGTGGTTAGCAGATTGAGAGAGTTTCTCCTCCCCCTCTACTCTGCCCTGGTGAGACCACATTTGGAATATTGTGTCCACTTCTGGGCCCCTCAGTTCAAGGACAAAAAACTGCTAGAGAGAGTCCAGTGCAGAGCCACAAAGATGATGAAAAGTGTGGATCAACTCCCTGATGAGGGAGCTGAATCTCTTTAGTTTGGAAAAACAGAAACTGAGAGGTGATCCATTAACGTTTATAAATACGTGAAGAGTAGGTGTCAGGAGGATGGAGCCAGGCTCTGCTCAGTGTCAACAGAGGCAGTTCCACATAAAAATGAGGAGGAACTTCTTCACAGTGAGGGTGACAGAGCACTGGAACAGGCTGCCCAGGGAGGTTGTGGAGTCTCCTTCTCTGGAGACTTTTAAAACCCACCTGGACATGTTCCTGGGTGGCTTGATCTAGGTAATCCTGCTGTGGTGGGGGGACTGGAGTAGATGGTCTTTCAAGGTCCCTTCCAATTCCTAATGTTCTGTGATCCTGTGATTCTGTGTAAGTGATGCAGATTATTTCAGAAATGTGCAACTTATTCAACTGCTGCATTCTTTGCTGAGTGCACTGAGTGCCCCTTGCAGAGCCTCCAAACATGCATGCATTGGTGGGAGCTGCTGCCACATCTCTGTCATGCAAGATCTTGAGATTGGTGGAGCAATAACATGATCAGAAGTCACCTCAAAGCCCTGTTCTCAGTAGCCAGTGCTGATTTTCGCCCTTTCTTGAAGGGTTTTCCTTACCAGGAACCCAGGCCAGCTCCTCAGAGATGTTGCTGCTCCTCTGCTGTGAGCCATGAGGATCCTTTCTCAGCACATGAAGGATCATGCTTGCCCACCTCACTGAAAGCCATGAGCTGCAATTTTTTGCTTTGCTTTCCAAAGAAAAACTACCAACACCTTCTCTCAGAATTTGGGATAAAACAGTGGAGCTTCAGGCAAGCTAGAGCTCATTTCAGCAAAACCCAGGCAGCATGAAAATGAAACAGATCTCTTTTCCCTGGTGAAGGACAGTTAAGGAGTGACCAGTTACCCACTGGATAGATAAAGACCTGCTCTGTAAAGCCTTCAGCAGCATGCATACCCCAGGTTCTCCAGGGAACCTGTAGCTCTTAGATGGGATCAGACAATGTCTTCCCCATCTCAAGTACCCTCTCTGTTAGACAGCAGGGAAGAGAGATCCTCTCCTGTGTGGGGGAGGGGATGAGTCCAGGCTTGTGTGCTTCGTCAGAGATGCAAATTGATCTACAAGTCCTGAGCATTAATTATAGAGCCTGGGCTTCTTGACAGAGCCATGGGGAAAACAGGCCCCTGGCTCCCATTAAATTTAATGGCATTTGGACACCCAATTCCCTTAGCCTATTTGAAAATGAGAAGCCTGGTTTCTTCAGCAATATATATGGTCAGGTGAAATCCCTTGTCCTGCTGCAGGCAATAAGATTTATACATCAGCGGCTTCAGCAAAGCTGGGAGCAATCTCACAGGTGCAGGGGTGTTCTGCTCACACCATCCGTGGGACTCAGGGAGGCAGCAGGATATGAAGTTTGGCTACATGAGTTCTGGGCAGGAACCACCCATTGCATGGGTTGGTCAGGGCACTAAGGTGGTGATTGTCCTGCTGTGGGGTTCAGAGCAAAGGGATGGATATGTGATAGCACAGTGTGGGACCGGGCATTAGACAAGAAATAATGCCAGTGGGCAGTGGGTGTAAACTGGAACACAGGAGGTTCCACATCAATATCAGAAGAAACGTCTTCACAGTGAGGATGACAGAGCAATGGAAGTGGCTACCCAGGGGTGTTATGGAGTCTCCTTCTCTGGAGATGTTTCACACCCATCTGGACATGTTCCTGAGTGACTTGATCTAGGTGATCCTGCCGTGGCAAGAGGGATTGGACTGGATGATCTTTCACGGTCCCTTCCAATCCCTAGTGATTCTATGATTCTCTGAAGTACTAGAAGCCACATTATTTTGAGACATGCTGTGCAATGGGATGTTGCTTTGCTAGAACTGTAATTGGTGAGAGGCAATTCCTGCCTGGAAGGGCTTTCAGGAGCCAGATTTGGCTGAAAGTAGGGCTGTTCTAGAG
The DNA here is from genome assembly GCA_028565055.1 of Phoeniculus purpureus. NCBI lineage: Eukaryota > Metazoa > Chordata > Aves > Bucerotiformes > Phoeniculidae > Phoeniculus > Phoeniculus purpureus. The sequence continues at coordinate 20,926,692 of JAOXOE010000602.1, forward strand.
TGATGCAGCAAGGAGAGGCTTTAAGCAGAACCATAAGGAGAAACCATCTCACCAGCCTGTTGATGCACAGGCTCAGCCTCATGCGTTTTGAGTGAATTCATGATGTCTTTCCCCAGTGTTACCTTTCTGGCCAGGGTGGAGGTTTTTGAGGGACTCCAGCGTTTCTGCCTGATTTAGCGTGGAGAAAATGAGCAGCAAGCCCCTCACATTGTTATGTGCAGTTTAGATGTCAGCCTCATGGTTTGATCAGTGGAGGCTCCAAGGGCTCGTAAACCTGGTAATACATAGTTTCAAGCCTGCATCAAAGAAGTTCACAACCCTTTTGGGAGAAGCTGTGAGTACTGATGAAAGAGGGAACTTATTGTATATGTAAGAAAACTTCTTTCATGGCTTATGTATTAAGTCAGGCTCTGTGGCCCAGAGTCGATTGGGGCTGCTTTTAATTTACATCCCCCCCCCCTTATATTAAGTCTTCGTCAGAAGAAAAATTAGTCAGATGTTTTCTTAATGACATCATTTTTTTAAATCCTGTTTCATATTTTCCAGATGAGGCGGTGGAGATTATTAGAAATGAATTGAAACTAAATCTGGAACAGAGACTTTGATTCACTTCTCCCTCCTCCCTGGTAGAAATAAATTGGTTGGCTCTGAGCTCGGCCGCCTTTATTAGCAACCTCGACAGAAACCAGCCCTGGCGGCTTCAGCTGCAGCTTCCCCAACCTTGCCGCTGCTGTGGCTGACGTCATGGTGAGAGACACCAGAGAGCGATTTGAAGAGGGTCTCCAGCCACCCCATAATTTTGGTAATGAGTGGCCATGGCATGATGCAGGTGGGGACATTATGAGGTCCAAAATAGCCATGCCATCATAAGTTGGTCGCTTAGTGCTGTTAAGAAAACAGGCTTGATGCTGGTGGGTGTTCTAGCAAAACTTGGGTCTGGGTCTGACAAGAGCTGGTGTGGCTAGGCGTCTCTGCAAGTCATTTCTATCTGATAGGTTTTCACTACCTTGTACTTCGCACCAGTGAGCCACAGAGAACATTGCTACAGGAAAGTTCTTTGAACTATAAATATTTTAAAAGGCATTTAATTTACTACCGATCAGCAGAAAGTGTTCAAAAAGCCACAAGGTTTACTAATTTATCAGAAAGACAGAGAAAGACACGGAAGATCAAACAAAGACAAACATGCTTGTAAACTGCTGAGTAAGTCTCTAAAGCTTATATTACACGTCTGTGTGGTTTCATTGATATGCAAGTATTACAAATACATTCAAATGCACTTGAAGTGGTGATAAGGAAGGGTGGGACCGAGATCCTGAGGTGCAGGTGGCGTGTCTAAACGGCTCAAACCCTCATGTTTGTGGTTGTCTGTGCATGGCGAGACAGATCTTACATGCACTCACTAATGGCATATTTGGATGTTGGTAGGGAAGGACCTTGGTAATACCATCCTGTAGTGCAGCCCACATCCCAAGTCCTGACCGTCGCCTCCCATCCCCAGAGTGCAGCCCTGTGGTGTACGCAGCCAGGGATGAACGCCAGCCCTGCCATGACCTGTGTCTCTGTATCAGTTCCTCTTCCAGCAATCTGTAAGGACACAGAATGCTTAATGCAAAGCAGGTTTTGCTCTTTCTTTCTTCCCTAAAAGATCTCCTTCTTTTGCTGTCTAGCTTAGATTTGCTGCTTCTCAGGTCAGGGTGTGTAACTTATTCTCCACTCCTTATATCCTCCATGGTTTGTCTAAGAGGCTGGAGGGTACGGTAGGAGATACGGCTGGGAGATGGCCTCATGCTTTCTCTCTCATCCTTGCCCATCATGCAAAAACTTAGTGCTGACACATGCTCATGGCCTTTTTTCTGTTACCTGCTGAATCAATCAGTATTTACTTCTTTCTCAGGTACAGCTTAGCCTGAGGAAATTCAGAGGGATTTAACAGAGGTGGCCCCTAGAAAGCCTGCAATAAAACCTCTCATGAACTTTTGCCCTCTGAACCACGCTGCTGACCTGTCAAGTAGGTTTGTGCAAGCTGTGATGGACGCAGGCGGGGAGAGCTGTTCTGCCAGCACTGGCCAAGCCGTACAAAGCACCCCTCACTTAAAGATCCTGTAGGAACGCCTTACGCAGTTTACAGCTTTCACAGGCAGCCCTGTCTGGAGGTTTGTCTGCACATGGCAGCACTAAGCATCTGGGTACTCAGGGGCAGTGAGGAGCACGCAACACCCTGTGTTTGCCTGTGTCCATGTAGCCGGTCTACCTGTGCCGGGAGATGGTGTGGTATCTCCTCTAGCACAGGGAATCCTCATGCAGCCCACATGTGCAGGCGCTGCCTGAAGCAGGTCGTGCCCCTTTCCACAGCAGCCCAGCTGGGTTGAGCCACTTTGCACAGATGTATGTTTAGCATATTATGTTCAGTTCAATGTGGGTGCAGGTCTGCACTGGCTTCAGGCTTCATGTATGCCCAGAAGGAAATCTTTTCCAACCGTGTGTTCAAACTCCTGCTGATGAGCAAAGATGAGAGAGAGAAGGGTGGCAGGGGGCCTTGCCCACCCTGGGTGGCTGTGAGTGATGGCATGTGTCTGTTTCCTTCCTAGGCCTCCTCCTCTGAGCGGCAGCCCCGTCATCTCCGACATCTCCCTCATCCGCTTATCTCCACACCCCACTGGGCCTGGCGAGTCACCCTTCAGCCCACCGCACCCCTACGTGGCACCCCACATGGAGCACTACCTCCGCTCCGTCCACAGCAGCCCCACACTCTCCGTGATCTCTGCTGCCAGGGGCCTCAGCCCCGCCGATGGTAAGAGGCTGTGCTACTGGTACCACAGTGACTTTGCAGCTCACCGACACTGAAACTCCCTACAACACAAGGATTTGCAGCTGCAGGGGCTCCACAGCTGCTCTCTGAAGTGGGAGAGCTGTCTCTTTGGGATTTTTCCCCCCTGCTTTAACTACACATTTGTTTTGCATCACTGCACTGAGAAAGCAGAGCGTGAGAATAGCTATTACTGCTGGATCATATTATAAATATTTTGCTTAAAGTACATGCAGCGCTCTCGGCTCTCTTACAAGCTTCCCTGCTCTTGTGTCTCGACTGAGAGTCCTGCTTATCCTCCAAGAGGGAGGGTCACAGTCCATGAGGCTGCCTGGCCTGGCTGCAACCAAGGACGTTGCAGGGATCAGGGAACGTCAGCGGGATGAGCCCCTATTGGCTTTGTGCCTCAGGGCAAGATGGCTTCTGGGTGGAGGAGAGGAGCCATGCTTGCTTCCTCCTTATTCCTGAGCTGCCCTGCAGCAGATTTCAGGGTGTGTGCAGAGGTGGTGATGCTTTCCAGGCCCCAGCAGACCCCATCTTGAGGCACTAGGGACAAAAAAGAGAGCAGAGAAAGGGGAAAATGCACAACTTTGCTTTCACTTGAGGCGGTGCAGGTCATGCCACATTTTTCATGACACGGTTGCAGGCAGCCAGGACTCCATGCCCAGGGAGCAGCCAGGACTTGGAGGTCATGCTCTGGCAGGGGGATTGGACTAGATGATCTTTTGAGGTCCTTCCCAATCCCTAACGTTCTGTGATTCTGTGTGATTCTGTGACTCGGGGACCCTGCAGAGTCTCTCAGCTCCTGAGCTGCTGCAGGAACAAGCACCCCTTGGCTGCCGTAGAGCAAAGCACACCAGAGAGCACCAAGGCCCCTGGCTTGGTGTCTGGCAACACAAATGCATCTTTTACTGCTAAAAAAACATTGCTAGGGTGATGGGGAAATGCTTGAGTCTTCTTCCCTCCCCCACAACGTGATCCGAACTTCCAGTTGCCTTGTGCCGGGAGATGCGATGCCTGGTGTGTGTGTGCGTGCTCTGCCCCGTATGCTCCTTCAGAGCCAGTTTCATTGTCTGCTGTGGAAGAAAAGGCCTTGTGCTTCGGGTTACTGCTCCTTTTTATTTCTTGGGGTTTTTTTTTCTTTTAGGGCGGTGGTAAATAAGTTAATGGGGCAAGCGGGTGGGGGAAGCAGGTTTGAAAAATTGCAGCTGGGAGAAAGTGAGCATAATTGGCTTTGGCAGCCAAAATGGTTTTATGCTGCCAGACACTAAACCTAGCTCCATGCATTAGACCTTGGCTTTAATTTCCTTGCGCTGCTATCGGGAACTGGGCTGCATTTGTCTTTCCTTCCTAATAGGCAGGGATGTTAATGCTGACAGGGTTACTGCTGCTGGCGGGCTGGTCCCTCGCCCCCCTCCCCGGGGTGCTGGCTGCGTCTGAACGGGAGGATTATTAGAAGGGGGAACGAGAGATTGTTTATAAATTTGCGGAAATGGAGGAATGCAGAGGCCCCAGCTTAGTTTCTTTTGTCCGCAGAAGCACGCCCAAGCACACGTCATGAGAGCCCTACGCAGAGCTGTGTGGCTGGGGCTGGACGGGGGCGCGGGGGGGGAGAAGACGGGGCCACCAACGTCAGCACCGAAGTCTAACTTTGTGGTGGGAACCTTCTCCCCATGTTTCTCTCCTCATCCACCACTCCGGCAGTGGCTCACGAGCACCTGAAGGAACGAGGTCTATTTGGGCTTCCACCACCACCACCGGGAGCCAACCCCACGGACTACTACCACCAAATGACGCTGATGGCTGGCCACCCAAACCCTTATGGGGACCTCTTGATGCAGAGTGGGGGAGCAGCCAGCACAGCCCACCTCCATGATTACCTCAGCCCTGTCGATGGTGAGTAGTGGTTCAAGTCCTCCTTGGCGCAGCTGAAATTTTGGGGCAAACGGATGGGGGTGCCCTCCAGGTGGAGGTTGCTGTAGATGGTCACTCTACCTTGACAAAACCCATCGTTGGCTTAAAAGGTCGCCTTGTTCCATATCTATGCATAAAAAATACCTAATTTAAAATACATACATTGTGGCCTCTTTGGGAGGATGGCATGGCTACTGTATGGGTAGGAGGTGGGCTGGTTCAGCAGGCAGGGATTTGCTGCTGTCCTGCTGCTTTGCCCATGGCTGACGACAGCATGCCTGGGGCAAGCTCCATCTCTGGCTCCCCATCCCACCCCATATTTAGCCTGGTTTATGTCTCGGGCAAAGTCTGGCCATTTCCATGCGTAGCTGTGCTCAGTATGATGGACGTCGTGGTCGGGACCTCTCAGGTCCCCAAGGAAAGAAAAAATATGTTAATGAGGAGCCGCGGTGCAGACAATATGTTAGTGTTTTGTGGGAGAAAAAAAACTGCAGGAATGTGGTATTTATAGTAGTTTTGGGCATTATAAACCCAGAACGTTCCTGCTCCTCATCTAAATGAAGAAAAAGTAAAATTATGTTACGTGCTGCAGGGCTGAGTCACTTCTATGGCCTGATGGCTGCCACAGTGAAACAGGAAAAGTCTATCTGGTAGCGAATCTGAGGTCCAGTTGATTTTTAGAGGTGTTAGAAATGCCTTTGCTTTCACTTTATGCCACATCTTGTAAAAACAGGGGTTGCATAGAGGCAGTTTGGGGATTATTTCTTCTGCGAGAAAGAGCAGTTTCAGCTTGACTTTCAGATCCCAGCTTCCGTTTCTTGAGCTGCCTTTGGACCATTATAATTTTTAGATTGGAGATCTGCATCATTTCATTACTGCTTCAAAGTTGGTGTTGTTGAGCTTTTAAGATGAAAGACTTTGCAGTCCTGCTGCTTCATAAAGTGACTGGTTTAGAATGATAAAAGCTGTTCCGGCTGTTCAGTGAAGGGGGCTTATAGATACTTCTAACAAAAACCAATTTCTTATCTGCAGCTACTGCAGAACTTTTACCTGAATAGTCATTTTCTGCTGCCAATTCCTAGGTTAATTGGGAACCTGGATCCCATCTGAAAGTGGGAGCAGATACTCCATGGTACCATCCTGCCTCTAACACCCAAAATGCTTTCTGGGCTTCTCTACTACAAACCAGCTGGTCAGCAAGACTGCCCTGTCTTCTCTCCAAAGAGTTAATGGCTGTGACTATAGCAGATGGGTGCAAGCTAGTCCTGCCAAGTTCTCCTCAGGCTCATGAGCAGGGCTTCTTCCTCCTTGCCTCCTTATTAGTCCATCTTTGACCAGCAATGCTTCACAGAAATGACGGATAAACAGCCAGTATGGGAAGCAAGCACAACTGTTTTCAGGCTAGAGTGGGCTGACTCACAGCACACCAAGTTGCTTGTCAGCTGGTTTCCTGAAGATCAGTCTTCACCCAAAGTCATCTGAGATACTCTCCTTGGAAGAAGACTCTCTTATGTTTCCCTTCTCCTGAAAAAGGCTCTAGAGTGAATCGTGTATCAAAGGTTGTGGTTTCATGCAGTCGAGCTCCAAAACCATTATTCACTGCAAATCCAGGGCTCGCCAAGCATTCATTCTGATCTCTCGTGAAGCCTTGTAACTGGAAAGCCTTTTCTGGGCTTTCACATGCTCTGCATGAGAGGAAAGCTTTCAAACATCATGAGGACATGAGAAGCTGGACCGCTACTTTTTAAGACTGTGAAAGAAGCAGCACCCCAGTGCCGGTCTCTGGTCTGTGTGTTTGGGTTTATCCATCAGCCGGAGAGAAGACACAATTACGCATTATCAAGACAGAGACTAAAATGGATGGCTCTGAAATGCTGGCTGAGGAACCAGAGTCTCCTTCTCTATTTAGAAAGTTATTTCAAAAATTTTAATCAGTATGGCCTAAGTAAATAGTTGAATGGATAATTTAATAAAGTCTCCTCTTATGGTGCTTTTCTGAGACAAGAGTATCAGTAGCATGCCTAAAACCCCAGTGAGTCACCACCTCACAGCATCTGTCATTCAGAAAGCCCTTTTCTTCCTAGAGAGTCCCAGAGCATAAGAACTTTGCAAAAATTAGTTTGATGAAAATGCAGGTAGCTTCTTTAAGCCACACACTGCACCATCACACATCTGTGCTGACACTGGCACCTCCAGTGCCATGGGAGCCCTAGACCCGTGGTAGAAGTTCTACCACAGACGCATACCTGGGCCCTTCTGGTTGTTGTAATTGCATTTCTTGGACAATTTCTCAGTCTCTCCATGTCTGTTGGTGTTTTTTTCCATTTCAGCTGTGTCTGGGGTCAGGAATATTAATAAGACGTAAGAGTCAGCTGGAGCTTGCTGGTCTTGACCATGTGTCAGGTCTGCTGAGTGTTTAAATGGTGGCTGGGAGCTGCCATCACTTCAGCAGGGTTTTCACAGTGCGGTTAGAAGTGGTTACACCACTAAAGTCGACCAAATATAAGTCTGATGCACCAGACTGCTGGGTTTTCAGGCCAGTTCCAGTGGAAACTAAATAATGCTTCAGTTGGCTGTCCTGAGTCCTATCAAATGGGAATTCTAAATCCAAGACTAGAGTTGGAATCCAGGGTTACATATATTTTCTGGAAAGCCTGCACTTTCAAACTGAAAGTTAAACACTTTCCAAGTCACAACACTACTGGTGGAGCTTTTGAAACTAATTTACATGATCTATTCACCTATTTCTGCATTTCTTCTTGGAAGTGGATGCCACTTGGTGGATTACTCCAGGTGACAGAGTGGTTACACAAGAGCATCCCATAGGCAGTAAAGACTGGTGGGGAGCACAGATGAAGCTGGAGATAGAATCATAGAGTTGGCTACAGCTTTCTGAGCATGTTTAGTGAATCAGCTGGAGTTTTTTTTCCCCTGAGCATCAGGGCTTCTGTGATTTCTCTCAGCTGTTCAGGAGGTAGCATTTGCTCTGGAGAGGTGCATATCCAGACATACTCAATGCTGATATTGTTATATCCCTGTACGTTAGAAAAATCTTAAAGTACCGTATGAAGTAAAGATACTTATTTGCTGGACCTGCCAAAAAGAAAGGACATCAAGACATTAGTGAGCAGAGTGGTGACACCTCTAGGAACAAAATCCAGAACTTTGGAATATAACTCATAGCCAGAGTGGGAAGCAAACTGCCATGCACGGTGTTGGAAGCATGATAGGCTGGTTCCTGCTGAGTCAGGGAAATGGTGAAAAACATCACTGAGTTGCAGTGCTGCACAGAATGTAGTCACTAAGGTCATGGAGGCTGCATAGATGTGTTTGGGAAACCTTACAGTTACCAACAGCAAAGATGACTCTGCAGTCCTGTCACAACATTTTATCCAGTTCTGGAGCTAGAAGGGCAATCCCTGCCCTCTGTCCTGCTGCCTGATGCATGGCAGTCACGAATACTTTGACTCACAACCACCAGTTTAACTGGGAAAAAGCATTGTTTGGCTCAAAATAGCCAATAAACCAGTTACTGGCACAGTTGCTTAGGACATGGGCAAATCATCAAGCAGGACTTTATGTAGCCAAATCAAACAGTGGTCCAGCTTCATAGACCTCTTTCAGTCAGTGTTGTAGGAGCCTTTCTCCTTCAGCCAGATAATCTAGTAGCCACTGGGGCAAGGAGCATAGCTGGCAGTGCAGCCCAGTGCTTACTACTGGCGGCAGGCATCTCTCTGTAAGAGGTGAGCTAAGGACTCTTCTCCAGTGGGTTTCTGTGAAGTAACTGACAGAGCCCAGCTTGATGGCAACCTAGGAAAGAAATTCTTCACTTGACACTTGAGAGACCAGAAGCTTACGTTTTACAGGCTGTGTATGCTGGACCTCAGAGGACATCCCAGCCAAGCCAGCTGTTGGCTCCCTGGGCAGACAGCAAACCCTGTAGTTGTTTCCTTAAAAGCTCTAAAAACTCCTCTTCGTTGTCTTCTTTGTCCCAGCACAGAATGGAAACTTGCGAAACCTCAGAAAAGGTTCAGAAAATAGGAAATGATTTCCCACCCATTTCTAGCCACCAATGCTGTTTTCCTCCCCAGGAAAAAAATACATGCAGAAGAGAGCAAAAGTTCCAGGGCATCTCCAAGGCACTCTGTCTGGAACCCTGCTGCGCTCTGGTTCCTAAAATGCTTAATTTACATATGCAAGTTGTTTCGTCTAAACTGTTACCTTGTGGATTGGGAGTTGAAGAATGCAGCCTTGTCTTTCACCAAGGATTTGAGGGAAACATTAGTATTGCTTGAACTGCAAAGTTGATCAGCCTGGGGAGGGAAGTAAGGTCGGTCCCAGGACAGTGTCTGGTGCCAGAACAAATGTGCATCATCTGCTGCAGTCTAAGTAAGATGTGTGTTGCCACTACAGAAGGGGAGAGGGGAATAGAGAACTGGTTATGTGAGGAGTGTTTGTTACTGCTGCCTATTGATTAAGGGACCATCTTGTGTTGTTATGAGGCCCCTGGATTTAATTTGATGATTGGAGGAGGGGGATATTTCTGTACACTTTGGGTGGAGTGTTCTTGGTGAACGGCCAAAAAGAAGGACCATTTTGATAATGCTGCATTTATTGCAGGGCTTGGCCAAGGGATGCAGGGAGAGCAGCGTCTTGCTGTATTTCAGTGAGGAAGCGGGGATGAGCCCACATGCCTTATGGACTCAGCCATTTGGAAGCAGATTCCCTGATTTCCAACTGCAGTTGAGATCATGGCAACTCTGCTTGTCCATAAAGAGATGCCTGAGATTGCCTTGCCCAGAAGGAGCTTCAAAGGACCTCCCACTGGGTGCATGGCTTTTCCTTTCAGGAGGGCTCTGCTGCTGTTTTTTCTAGTGTGATACGAGGTCTGAAATCTCCCTCCAGGAAAACATTCTCTTCTAGTGTCCCTCTGATGGCCCATGGCCACAGAGTGTGGTCAAAGTAAGAACCTCTGCTCCCTCCTCCCACATGAACTAGGGCTTGATCCTGCCCTTTGGCACAGCAGTGCTGGGAACAGCCGTGGGAGTCAGACCACAGGCTGCCACATGTGTAAAAGCTGACTATTTGGCTCATCACTGTTCTGTTGTGGATACATCTAAATTTGGGAAGAAAATCCCAGTTTCTAAGCAACCTGTAGATGTGATAATTTGTAGTCACTGTATGAAAGTGCCAAAGAAACTTCTGCCTTTCTGCCAAGAAACCTGGACTTTTCCAGCTCTAGGTTGGCTGGAGGAGGGGGCTGGGCTGGAAAGATGTGGCCTGTATCACCTCGAAATTTAGCCTTGAGTTCTTGTTCTCCCCAGGAAATCACAGAATCACAGAACATTAAGGATTGGGAGGGACCTCGAAAGATCATCCAGTCCAATGCTCCCATCACAGCAGGATCACTTAGATCAAGTCACACAGAAACATGGCCAGGTGGGTTTTAAACATCTCCAGAGAAGGAGACTCCACAAACCCCCTGAGCAACCCTTCCAGCTTTGTCTCCCTCACTATTGTGGTTTGAAAATTAGTAGAATTTTCAGAATTACAGGTTTGTGCTTTTATGAAGGAAAGAAAACATCCT
>JAOXOE010000602.1:20937101-20949938 GCA_028565055.1 Phoeniculus purpureus
CAACAGAACGTTTTCTTTTCTTCATGAAAGCACAAACCTGTAAATCTGAAAATTCTGGTAGTTTTCAAACTACCACACAATTTATCTACCTTCACGTATTTATCTACATTAATGAGGTCATCCCTCAGTCTCCTTTTCTCCAAGCTCAAGAGACCCAGCTTACTCAGCCTTTCCTAATCAGGGAGGTGTTCCACTCCCTTCACTATCTTTGTGGCTCTCTGCTGGACTCTCTCCAGCAGTTCCCTGTCCTTCTTGAAGTAAGGGGCCCAGAACTGGACACAATATTCCAGTTGCGGTCTCACCAGGGTAAAGTATAGGGGGGCGGAGAACCTCTTTCCAGATACAGTTGTGAGCTATGGCATTGACATTTGCCCTGCTAAGATAATGCTGCTATAAAGTCAAGCTTTTTCTACTGAAAATTTCTTCCAGGCAGTTTTAAGAGATTTCTCAAAATATATGCGTTATATTTGTTCTCCAGCATGTAGGGTTGAGATTACGGTGGTCTATCCTGTATCCTTCAGGTCAAAGGGTAAAAACATCGGGTTTCTTCCATTCAAAAGTAATTATTTTAATTTAAAACTAATAAATAAACCCCAACCTGCTAGTATGTGCACAAAATGAGTGCATAAACAGAGCATGCTTTCCACATGGGAAAGAAATTAGTTTGAAAGTAAAGATATCGCAAACAGAGGTGTCTCATCTTTCAAATTAATATTTATTCCATGTTCCAAAGTCCATGGAAGTCAGTGGAGAGCATCTATTGGCTTTAATGTTCATCAAGAGGTTCTTTGAGTTGAGAGATAGAAATAGCAGAGTAAATGGACAACCATCACCCGTCCTGGGCATGTTGGAAATGTCCTTGGCTGGAAGTGACAAACACCAGAAATGGCAGTGATACGAATTGTCTCATGGAGTTGTCTTGCTTCTTGTTTTGCTGTGTGGGCTTTGGCTCATCACTTCTTTCTGGACCTCAGTGAGAAAGTGTTCCCAGCTCTCAGTAATAGTAAAGGGAAGGAAACTGCAGGTAAAAAGGTCTGACTTCTGTATGAGGTAGAGAGCCCTAGAGAGATTCATTTTCAGAACTGAAACACCAGTAGGGGACTTTTATTTCAAGATAGGACTTTTTGAAAATAATTTTGAACATTTAAAACCTGCCTGGACATGTTCTAGGTGATCCTGCTGTGGCAGGGGGATTGGACTGCATGATCTTTCAAGGTCCCTTCCAATCCCTGTTGTTCTGTGATTCTGTGATTTTGTCCTATGACGATTTGATGTTTCTGAACAGGAGCATCTTTTAGAGGAACAACAGAAAAGTACTAGATTTTTTTTCTCTTTGAGGCTGTTGAAGGGTGTACTTTGACAGCTTGGAACCTTGCCCCAACATATTTTCAAACATGAAATAAGACTTGAAATCATCCCTGTTCATATCCTGAAAAGTCAGCATGTTGCAAGTGGGGATGAGAGGAGTGTTAGTGATAAATCTTCCTGAGGCTTTCCATCTCTGGGTCTGAAAAATGGATCCCACCTCCAATTACATCTCTGAGTATAGTCACTGTTGAAGAAGTGGTGTGGGGTTTTTCTCAGGAGATGTTCAAAACCCTCCTGGTTGTGTTCCTGTGCGACTGTATCTAGGTGATCCTGCTGTGGCGGGAGGATTGGACTGGATGATCTTTGGAGGTTCGTTCCAGTCCCTAGTGTGCTGTGATTCTGAGATTCTGTGAAGACAAAATATAGATATATTTTCTCAGAAACTGTGAAATAAGTTGTTCTTAGTGGCCAGTAATAGGATGAGGGGAAAGTGTCTTCAGCTGCACCAGGGGAGGTTCAGGTTGGATGTCAGGAGGAATTTCTTTCCTGAAAGGTTTGTCAGGCACCGCAACAACTGCCTAGGGAGGTGGTTGAGTCTCCATCCCTGGAGATGTTAAAAAGAAGGATAGATACGGTATTGGGGGCAGGGTTTAGTGATGCTGATAGGGCTAATAAAAGGTTGGACTTGATGATCTTGAAGGTCTCTTCCAGCCAAAACTCTTCTGAGATTTTGAAACAGCACTGGACCTTATGCAACTGTAGGTTTTGCCTGTGCATTCAGATGGAGGTCTATCAGCCTATATTGGACACCTCAAGGGATGGCTACACTAGAGCTTAGCATTGCTGCTGCCTAGTATCATTTGGTGTTTGCACTCGGTAGCCTCAGATGAGTGGATTAGGCTGGGCCAGTTTTTGCTATTAAGAACAATCCCAGTGCTGCTAATCTGCATTTGAATAATAATAATGTTGAAAAAATTCCCTCTTCCTAAAAGCACTAGCAAGTTCTTCATGTAGTTTAACTCCCTTTCTGTTTTCTAGAGGCTTCCCTTCCTGCCTTGGGCAGGCTGTCATTGAGGACAGGAGGAACTGTTCATCCATAGCATGATGTTAGGTCACAACTCTCCCTGGAAGCTTGCAGAACCTAAGAGTCTTTTGAGTAAAGCATGGACCCGACCTACTGGATTCACTATCAAACGTTTCAGATAGCCTGTGGTACTCGCAAGATCTAAATTAGAGCGGACACTAATGCAATGCATATTACTGGGTTTGGGCAGCAGAATTCCCAAGCCACAGACCTGACAGCTTCCAGCAAGTTTTAGATGGGGACAAAATGACAAGCCTATGTGCAGCAGGAAGGGGTTGCCCATGCTGGTTGTGCTGCTAAAACTCAGGTTTCTGTTGGACATCAGGCCTTCTTTCCTCTGCAAATTAATGGTGACCAATGGCTGAACCAGCACTGTGGACATAAATCACGGGAAGGAACAGCGAGAAATGAGTACAAGGCTTTTCTTTCTATTTAGTAATTTATCAGGGGAAGTGGCACATTAATAAACAGATCTCCCTTGAGGTGTGGGAGTAACAGAGATAAATACGACTGTCAAATCTGGCCTGCTTCCTTCTGTTAGAGAAGGAGACTGTGAAAAATGCAAATGTGGAAAATAATATCTGTATCTGGAAAGACACCCATTATTTGTAGGACAGAAACACTGACAACTCAGCTGAGATGGAGCCACATCGCACTCGTACAATACATACAGAGTAAAACACATGCCCTATTTTGAAGGCGCTCATCTAAATAAATAACACTGGAAACAGGGATACAGAAAGAAATAGCAACTGGCTTGATGAGTGTGACTGAGAACAGCATCCAGGTCTTTCTAGGTGATGGAATCAAAACACCTTGTGTCTGGGGAGGTCGGGGTGGGGGGTGTAAGAAAGAAAAGGTTTGATTAATCAGCTGCATTAATACATTAATATGGTTTGGATAGAACATAGTTTTGACCATCATGAGCTAGACCTCAGCAACCCTCATGTTGTTTGGGCAGGGCTCTGACAGGGCCCAGATTTCTTGAACCAGATGTGATGTTTGGAAATACTCCACACCAGCTAGTAGGTAGGGCCAGTCTTTGCTGAGGGGATTTCATTTGCTTGTTTAGATTTTGCACCTATAGTGCCTCTACAAATGGGCTGCTCCTTTTTCCAGCTCACAGAAGAAGTACCTCTTGCTATGGCAAAACAGAGATGGAGTCTGCCAGCTGTAAGCATTAGGAAAGTTCAAGTCTAGTCCCTCTAAATCAAGGAACAGCTTTAACACTCAGGAGGTGAATTTTGCAGACTACCATGTGCTTTTCTGGCTTGCTACCTGATCTTTGAATTGTGTTTTCTAGCATCTCCCTGCCCTGTGATGCTGCAAAATGTAGTTACAGAAAAGACTTAACAAAAGAGTGTTCAGCAAATAGGCAGCAATCTGATTTTTAGGAGACATTCCCAATATTGTCAGTTTTGCAGGAAAGGTATTGCAGCTAGCAACACTTGAAGCTTTTTTATGTGTTGAACAAAAGTCATAAGAGTGCTTGGTTCAAGTGCCAGCTTAGCCTTGGACTTTCAGTGGGACCTTGGGCAAGACACTTATCTTGTGCAACAAGGGACATCATGAGCAATGAGACAGTGGTACTAAACCCCACTGATTACACAGCACCCAGGCATCGTAATGGCAGAGCCACTTCACTACACAGACATATCGTGTGAGTCTGGAAGACTGCAACCCAACCACTGGTCTCAGGGAAATGTTTACACAAACTTCTGCGAGCCAACACAAATCAAGGAACTGTTTGGTCACACTGGCAGGATATGTTTTACCTCCTTGCACATCCCGTTCATCCTCTGACATACCAGCACTGGCACCAGGATGGAATGTTTATGCTCTTGCAAAGCACTGGACTTGTGTTTGGTGATGTGCAACCAACATCAGTCTCTCCAACCAACTGGAGGAAAATAACCAGATTGTCTGTCTGGGCAAGTTACTGTTTTATTCACGGTGTTTAATAGGATACACCCACAGCAAGCTTCCTGGGGAGACTGCTGCTGGAAAAGACAGGTAGTAATACAGTGTTGTGCTCACTGAAGGAAGGAGCGGGAGCAGCTGAGCCCTCCTCACCTCAGGATGGGGATTACTATGAGCTGAGTGGCATATCTTACCCTTAGAAATCTTTTTTCTTTTACAAATAGGTGACCTAAGTGCTGTTCTCATTGCTTTGTTGGGATGAGATGTTCCAGGCAGGACTAGGGCTGAGACAAGCTTTGGATCTGGTACCCTGCAATCGGGAAACATTGTGAGATGGCCTATCCCCAGCTCCAATCCATGCCACCCCAGAGATGTGCAGGGGTGTCAGGCCTGGGAAAAGCTTCCTCTGGCTAAAGTCAGCTGTTCCAGTTAGCAGTGCCGAAATGCTGGGGGAGGCCAAACTTGTACAGTAGTAACTCACCATGTATTGCAGATCACTAAACAGGACTGGCAGGATTGGAAGTGACTTAATGCCTGAAGAATGATTGACAATTGCTAATAGGGTCCAGGCACTGGCAAGGTCCCCTTGGAGGGGAAGAGCTTGAACTTTGTGCCTGGGCTGCCAAATTGGTTTTCTTGAAACTCTTAATTTACTTTTGGGACTCCTGGAACTTTGCCTCCTTCATTAATTGGATGGTCAGCATTGTGCTCATACCCGCTTGGGTTCCGCTCCCTCCGCACACAAGCACGCACCCCATTTCCAAGGGTTGCCCCAGCTCTGATGTGCAGTTCTTCTGGCCCAGTGTTCCTGCCATCAAGTCAACAGGGACAGCTGCTCTCATGGAAATCTTGCAAGGCCTTTTGAGTTAATCTAGTGCTAATGAAAGGGAGTGATGGGCAGGCTTCTGTTTATCCACTAAGGAGTGTGTTTGTGGTGCTGCCTGAACCCTGTCATTCAGCAACCGGCAGAGGAAACTTCCCATCGAAGTTCTCAGCAACAGGTCCCTGCGCTGGTCTCAGCAACTGCATATCCCACAGCAGTCACGAATGCAGCACGTCTCAGCACCTCCCATCCCCACTGCAAGAAGGGAGCTGCCTGCTGGTTTTGTCTGACAAAGTCTCTCTTTCCTACAGTGTCTCGCTTCTCAAGCCCGCGGGTGACTCCAAGATTAAGCCGAAAACGAGCTCTGTCTATCTCCCCGCTGTCTGATGCCAGCATCGATCTCCAGACGATGATCAGAACCTCCCCAAACTCTCTTGTGGCATATATCAACAACTCCAGAAGCAGCTCAGCAGCAAGTGGTTCCTACGGCCATTTATCTGCCGGAACAATCAGGTAAAACTCTAGGACTGGTTCCATTCAGCTGCATAAGCATTCCCCTGAAAGGAGACGTGATCCTCCAGCAAGGGGGATCTTTTCCTACAATCCTTGCTTTTGTGCACAGGGCTGTGCAATGCGTTAACTCAAAGCCCTCATCTGGTTTTCATGTGGAAGGGTATTTATGGAGGGTAGGATTTGCTGGGTTGGGGTTATTGATTACCAGGTTTCCAGTAATCACAGTATGATCATACATCCTTGCAAGCAGAAACAAAGAATAAATTCAACTAACAAAATGCTCATTGTGAGCAGTTGGACTGGTTAAGAAACTTTCTGATTTAAGAGATTGCCCCAAAGAATTCTCCAAATTGTTTATTCACATTCTTCAAAAAAATGTCTGGGCAGACTGAAGAGCCTAATCCTAAAAACATTTTTAAAACAAATCTTAAGCCTTGAGTAAGGGTTTATTCAAATCTTAATTAAAAAGCACTCATTCTAGGCATCTTGCTGTTGTCAATTCCTGCTGTGATTGCTTCACCCAAGTTTCACAATATTATTATTCTATTTATTACTTAACCACCAAAAAACCATTATTTTTAATTAACAGGGATGTTGCAAAGTAGGGGCTTATGAAGGTCATGTTCTCCTGAAACTTGCAGGGGCTTACAGAGATGCTGCTGTTAGAAATGTGACATGAACTTTATAAATGACTTTATCCGGCAGCAATGTTTAGAAACACAACTGTAGATTCAAACTCTTTGTCTGGTGATCATGTTTTTCGAATGTTCTAGTCTTTTCACCTGTTGTCATTAACTAGACATTGCTGCAGCATCACATTTTATACTCAGATTTTATACTTTTCAGTATTTTCAACAAATGAGTAGTGTGCAGGGTCTGACCCAATAGTCAGCTGTTAGACTTTGATAATCAAGTAATAGTAAAAAATCTGCAACACTTCTCAGTGTTCTAAAGATAGGGAGCAGTGAGAATCACAGAATCATTCAGGTTGGAAAAGACTCTTGGGGTCATTGAATCCAACCATCAACCCTACTCTACACGTTCACCTCTAAACCAGATCCCCCAACACCACATCTAAGTATCTTTTAAACACATCCAGGGATGGGGACTCAACCACCACCCTGGGCAGCCTATTCCAGTGCCTGACCACTCTCTCCAGGAAGAATTCCTTCCTGATGTCCAGTCTAAACCTACCCTGTTGAAGCTTGAAGCCCTTCTTTCTGGTTCTGTCACTAGTGACCTATGAGAAGAGACCTGCACCAACATCTCTACAACGTTCTTTCGGATAGTTATAGAGAGTGATGAGGTCTCCCCTAAGCCTCCTCTTCCTCAAACTAAACAGCCCCACCTCTCTTCATAAGATTTATTCTCCAGTCCCTTCACCACCTTTGTTGCCCTCCTCTGCACTTCTCCAGCACCTTGATATCTCCCTTGTACTGAGGTGCCCCAAACTGGACCCAGTACTCAAGGTGTGTCCTCACCAGTGCTGAGTACAGGGGGACAATCACCTCTCTACTCCAGCTAGACACAGAAAGGTGTATCTTAAGTGTCAGGGATTGTAAAATGGATTGCAGCTATAACACAGGGTAGCTGTCAGCAATTTGGTGTGAAAAGGCTTTTTTGTTATTATTTTCAAAACGTCTTAATGGGGGGAATGAAATCTTTTCTTACCCACTCAGACCCAGATTCTTATAGCACTTCAGAAAGTGATTTTTTGACTTTGCTACAATATACAGTTGGATTAATGGTTGGACTCAATGATGTTAAAAGTCTTTTCCAACCTAAATGATTCCGCGGTAACGAAGTTGTACAGCAGTCACCCACCACACCTTGTTTGCTGCGGCACAAATTTAACTCTCGGAGTTCTTTTACGCTCTAGTGATTTTTGCTCTTTATTCTTTTGGTCAAGTTGTCATTAGCTGGTTTGGAACAGGAATTCTAATTGCATGCTCACCAGCAATGAGCATTCTCTCTAGAAGCAAGACAGGAAATGTAGTGTGTTGCTGATTATTGCCCCATTCTCTGAGCATGCACACCATGGGCAGTTTTAGCTGATAAAAAGCACCGTGAGTGTGGAGGTTCGGGGCAGCCACCTCCTGAGGGTGGCAAATACCCAGTTTTTGGGCTGAGAGCCTATGGTTCAAACATCATCTACCTAGAGTAGAGGGAGGAGGACATCTCCTGTACAGCTTTTGCCTTGACAAAGGGGCTCACTCTCCCCAGAAGTGAACCCCTTCTTTCCAAAAGCAGAGCTTGACTCCTGTTTTCCAAAAGTAAAACTTCATTTTGAATGCTGTCAACTGTTGCATCCTGGCTTGAACCTGTTGCCTGCAGTCAGTGCTTGAGCAGCCCAGAGCTGGTGGTTTTTCTGGTCACTGCTGGCCTACATTGGAGCTGAACCAGTGACCTACATACAGAGGGTGACACACTTCACAAGTCCCCTGAGCCAGCACTCCTCTTGCCTGAATACAGAGTAAACTGCATGGTTTTGGACTATGTTAAGTAGATAGTTCTTCATCCCCGCTGTGATCTGTGCCAGGTGAGCCAGGTGATGCTGGGTTTTTTTTATCCAGGGTACTACAACTCCAAGGTTACAAGCCTGAAAAATAGGTCTGTTTGGGATAATCTGGGAGTCTTGGGGACAGAAAAATGCAGATATGTCCAAGTCCAGTCCCCTTCTGCGCTCCTGGACAAGAGCTTTGGCTGTTTTTAAACATAGCAACCAAAGACATTACAATCAGTCTGAATACATGGGTCAAAATGATTCGCAAGTTTACTGAGGCATGCATGAGATGACTCCCGTCTTTGCTGCAAACAGGCTGTCAGGCTTATCATGGCATTGAAGGCATCTAGCTGAGGCATTGCAGCCTGTCTCCTGGAGACTCCAGGAAGCCAGACTTGAATCGTTCGCTAGTTATTGTGATTGTTTCAAATAACTCCTTGTTATTCCTTCTCCTGTTCCTGCAGTCCAGCATTCAGCTTTCCTCACCCAATTAACCCCGTGACATATCAGCAGATCCTGACCCAGCAACGAGGACTGAGCTCAGCCTTCGGACACACTCCTCCCTTGATCCAGCCTTCCCCAACCTTTCCTCCACGGCAACACATGGCGGTCATCTCTGTCAATCCACCACCCGCACCGATCAGCAGCAACAGCAACTGCATCTCTGACTCCAGCCAGGTAGGGACAACCATCCTGGCTCTCTCCATGAACTGCACGTGGGGAAATGGAGGCACATTCTTCCTGGGATGATTGCTGCCCTTCATGGCGACCGTGGGAGTTTCACTCTCTTTTTAACCAATGCTCTCTCCCTTTATGTTGGGATTTTTTCCTTCTGGCAAAGCATTTCTAGACTAGCCACAGCCAGATTTTACACCCACCTCAATTTCTTGTGCACACACGTACTTACCTGTGTAGGAGCCAAAGCTACGGATCCATCAAAGTGCTGGACTTGATATGTAGGGTCATCCCAGGCAGCAAATCTCCTTTAATACATATTAGTGACAATTTAAATCAAGGGAATTCAGCACATGCTGGATTGTTTTGCCAGATAAACTCCCAAGCACTGCAAATCAAGCTTTTATCAATTCCATCACCCATCCCTCCTTCCTTTTTCTGCTGGTGCTGACAGTCTTTAATCACCTTATTTTCTTTCCTCTTTAACAAATAGGTTAATTCTTCTAGGACCTCTAGCCATACTGGTCCTTCATTTTCAGTACTTTCTCTGGGTGTCCCTGTGGTTTTTTCACTTTTAAGGTCTGCAAAACTAGGAAGCTGGACTTTGAAAACTGAGAACGCTCTGCTGTGTGTGAAATCCCACTCCTCTAACGCATCTTTGCAAACACCTGTGGGTTCGCATAGGCTCACACGTGTATGCATAAGCTCTCCTGATGACCAGGGACAGTGACTGTGTCTAGCCATTTCTAATACTTTTTCTCACTGTTTTCATTCCTTGGAAGTTGAAATTGTGCTGCTTTTCTCCCCAAAGACTTGATTCACCTCATTTCACACCCATTTCAAATTGTTGTTTTAGTTGTATCATGCTGAACTTTTCAGACTGGTTTATTGTTTTAGGGTTTCTCATGGCTGCTGGGCTGCAAACTCTGTTTGTTATTGAAGGTTGTTTGATTGATTGGCTTTGTTTTCTTCTTATAAACTGGCTACCAAACCAACGTGGCTGGCAGGAGTTATGCCTCTGTTTAATAACTTGCAGGACCAATCTTGTGCAATTAGCAGGAGCTTATTAAAATGTTAGTGTTCCATTTCTATTCACATGCAATGGGATGTTTTTTCTCCTGAAGTTGTTCTCCTCTTCTAACAGCTTATCATAACATACGCACAGCCTTTCATGCACCCAGCACACCGGGGCCCTCACATGCAACCAGAGCCCCCCGCTCTCCCAGGAATTCATATTCTCAACAAATCATGTCATCGCTCTGAGAAATGGAATCAGGGCTTGGGTGGGGGTTGCATTTTGATGGCTTTAGCAGGAACTGGATTGCTCTGAAGCAGAGCAGTAGCAGTGAGGACAAGCTCACTGGTGAGCAAGCAGAAACTGATGCTGCCCTGGACTCTTCCCTCTCTTCCATCTCTCTGCCTGGCACAAATCACACAGGCTAGTTTTCATGTGAAACCCGGGCCAGCAAGCCAAATGCCCTGTTGTCCCTACTAAACTTCAGCCTTGCCTGACTTTTAAGTTACTTTTTTAATGCGGAGGTGGGCTGCATTCTCTTTCTCATCCCAAACTCTGGTGCTGTATCTTGCCTGGTTTTCTTTCCTAGAGCAAGCAGAGCAGCGAGTCAGCCGTGAGCAGCACAGTCAATCCAGTCGTTAACAAGCGCAGCAAAGTCAAGACTGAAGTCGAGGGCTTACCCCCAACATCCCCAACCACACAGGTAACATCCTTGGTGTGAGATGTGTTGTGGGGATGAGGCAGCTTGCTGTTTGGTCTCATTGTCTTTCGGATCAACACCCTTGGCACCTTCTGCTGCAGCTGAAAGCAAAGTGTCAGGTCTGAAAGCCAGGCAGGTGTCTCTTGGAGCATGAACCTTGCAGTGACTGAGTGAAGCATTCAGTGGGTGCTTGAAACTCAGCTTTCTGTTGCTGTGCTTGGATAGAAAGAAGAAGGGAGAGACTATTTCTGACATGATAATGTAAAAATGATGTCTGAGTTTTCCGTGCCGCAACACAAGAAGCGTTAGTGTCTCCAAGCAAACGTGGGTTGTGAGGGAACCCTGCATGTGAGTGGAAAGCTTGCACAAAAAAGGATGACTTCTTGATTGGACAAGGAATTGCTCTCGGTAACACTGGGCGACACAACATTTGACGCCAAGAGCCCAAAGGCCTTTGCTTTCTTTCCAGAGCTCAGTGATTGCAAACTGTTTAATGGCTGACAGTACCCATCTGACCGTTCTTTATCACAACTGTAAACTAGCAGGAGTGCTCTGGGCACTTCATTTTAATGAAATATTAGGCTGTGTTACTGTCAAGCGAATGGAAGGGTTGATGACAAATTTCTCCTTCTGCCCTGGTTCAGGAGCAAGTCTCAGTATGATGCATGGGGACAGCAACATGTGCAGTCATCAGGGGGCTGGTAAAATTGATGAAGATAGCATATCAGGGAAAGATAAACATGCTGTAGTCAGCACGATTAGGGCAAAGAGGCACTTCTCTGGAGCTTTGAGTTTAGGAGTGCATCTCCGAGCTGCTGCAAAACCACATGCCCCGTAAAAACCTTCTGGCCCCTGCCCAAGTTAACAGGGTCGCATGTTTATTCTTGCAGTGAATGAAAACATGTTTGAAAGCCATCACCTTCTTTTCTCAGAACATGTGTAACACAGGGGGTGTGGAACAGTCACAGAATCACATAACATTAGGGACTGGAAGGGACCTCGAAAGAGCATCTAGTCTAATCCCCCTGCCACAGCAGGATCACCTAGATCAAGTTGCACAGAAACATGGCCAGGTGGGTTTTAAATGTCTCTAAAGAAGGAGATGCCACAATCTCCCTGAACAGCCCCTTCCAGTGCTCTGTCACCCTCACCAGGAAGAAGTTCCTTCTCATATTTATGTGGACCTTGTATGTTCCACGCTTACACCCATTGCCCCTTGTCCTATCATTAGATGACCCTGAGCAGAGCCTGGCTCCATCCTCCTGACACCCAGTCTTCCCATATTTATAAACATTCATGAGGTCACCCCTCGTCTCCTTTTTTCCAAGCTAAAGAGACCCAGCTCCCTCTGCCTTTCCTCATCAGGGAGATGTTCCTCTCCCTTTATCATCTTTGTGGCTCTGCATTGGACTCTCACCAGCAGTTCTGTGTCCTTCTGGAACTGAGGGGCCCAGAACTGGACACAGTAATCCAGATGCAGTCTCACCAGGGCAGAGCAGAGAGGCAGGAGAACCTCTATCGATCTGCTAACCACCCCACTTCTGATCCTCTCCAGGATCTGCTTTCTCAATGCCTGTCACTCTCCATTCTCTGCTCCACAATGAAATGGACCCAGCTGCACAGAGTGCTTGGGTAGCATCAGCCTGGCTCACTCCTGCAGCCTTGCCCCAGCGCTTCCTCCACTTTGTCTTACATGAAATAAGCACTGGAAGAAGAGGAAGAGTAGTTTAAAGTGGATCAAGGAGGTTTGATTAGAGTAGTAAGGTGAAAGGAAGAGAAGGAAAATTCACACTGATAGTCTAATAGTTTCTAATGAGATGTGTGAAGTAATACCCCAAGGGAAATGTGGGATTTGTGTCCAGCAGCTTCTCAGTATTGACTGGGAAATTACTGGAAAGTACTTTGTAAAAAACAGCCCATTCTTGGCAAGGAGAACAGGTTAAAAGGTGTTGTGGATGTCTCTTCTTCAGCTGGTCTAAGCAACAGCAACACGCTATATTTTATAGAATCATAGAATCATTAGGGATTGGAAGGGACCTGAAAAGATCATCTAGTCCAATCCCCCTGCCACAGCAGAATCACCTAGATCAAGTGGCACAGGAACGTATCCAGGTGGGTTTTAAACATCTCCAGTGAAGGAGACATCCACAACCCCCCTGAGCAGCCTGTTTCAATGCTCCGTCACCCTCACTGTGAAGAAGTTCCTTCTGATACTGATCTGGAACCTCCTATGTTCCAGCTCACACCCATTGCCCCTCATCCTATCACTAGATGACACTGAGCAGAGCCTGGCTCC
>JAOXOE010000602.1:20950038-20985675 GCA_028565055.1 Phoeniculus purpureus
TCAGTCTCCTCCAAGCTAAAGAGACCCAGCTCCCTCAGCCTCTCCTCATAAGGGAGGTGCTCCACTTTCTTCATCATATTTGGGGTTCCTGTTCTGCAGAAGACTGCTGTAAATGCCTCATGTGAGTTGTGGTTTGGTTGTTTAAAATCCTTGGCCCAGCAGTATCTCCTGTGATGGCTTGAGTTGTAAAAAAGGCAATCTGGACAAGATTTGTAGGACATAGTGGAGCACCAGGCGTGAAGGACCTGAGTTACTCTCCTCTTACAATACCAGAATAGCTCCAGTAGTGATTCAGTTTAAAGCTGAACTAGACAGAAATTAAACAAGTCAACTTTCTTTAACAAATTAAAATAGCATCAATTCCATTTTCCCAACAGAATGTATAAAAATTCCGTCAGAATAAGGTTTTGGAGACCACACTTTGCAAGGAAAGAAACAGTTCAGAGAAATAATGTTTACAGCTCAACCAAACAGAAACTGCAGGAAAAAGTGCTGCTGTTTGAACTTGTACAGGCTGTTGCTCTTTGCCTCTGATGCAGCTTGAATCTCCAGAAGTATTAGTAGAGTCTCCTACTCCAAAAGACGCCTTACAAGTATTTTTTTTAAATTAAGAGCTAATTAAAACAAATCTCTTCCTCTCTGTATGTAAACTTCTGAATTAAAAAGTCATACCTGACATGTATGTCATGAGCTAGTTAATGAAAATTGTTTAACCTTGATGCAGTCCATCTCACTTTTTAAGCCTTATAAAGCCACTTTGGGGTTAACCGTTACAGCCCTTCAGTAAGCATTGGGAAGGCGTTGATGGGGAAGGAGATGGCAGCCACAGAGGTCCATTTGGGCTGGTGAGAGGCTGGTTCTGGCTGTGTCTATACTGTTCGCGAGCAACAGTGTTTTATTTGGTCAGTTATCCCAGATGCTACTGTCTAAAACTACCCCAGAGACAAGATGCTCTGTGCTGGGTATTAGTAGTAATTTAGAGGAAAGGGAGAGAAGGGAGTCAGAACCTGTAGGTGTTTGTATTGCCAAGTAATATAAGTAAATCCCAAGCCAGTGTTGGCTGTTTGCCTGGTCTGTAGTGCAAGTGCCTGATGCACACAGAGCTGACAGTTGTCCTTAATTCTGAATTGTACTAATTATGCCGTGTGTGACACTGTTGTGTAGGTGCTGATGCTTTAATCCTCACAGCAGCCATAACAAAAATCTTCTGTGCTTCATTTAGCACTGAGGAGCTGGCTAGACAGAGAAGCTAAGGAGAGAGCTCACAGCATGCCCAGTATTAAAGTAACATATTTATGAGTCCAAAGTCCCTGAGGCTCTGCACTGCAACCCACTCATCACTGGGTCTTGCTCAGGCTTCCCAAATTTCCCTATCTCACAGGAGTGCTTGGAGGGCTCTCCACGTTATCCCTGTGGAGCACCCTGCAGGCATAAATCTTTGCGGAAGGGTTAGGTATATTATTCTCATCTACTGAAAGATGTAGAGAACAGGATCACCCCCTCCCCAACCCGTGTCAGGTGAGTGCGATAACCACTAGGCTCTGACGGCTCTTGGGTTCTTAATGCTCCTAGTTCCCCGCTCCCCCCAGATCAGAAGTTTTGCTCCCAGCAAAGAACCAAATCAAGGGTCAAAGGGAAGCCTTTTCCTTTCTCCAGCCTTTCCTGGAACTGCCCATGAAATAGCAGGAGCCAGGCCACCACTACGATGACCATGGCTTCGGGGTGTTTCATGTCTTGTCATTAACTCTGGTACATTTCTACCAAAACACGGTCACTTATTATTTCACAGTAATTTAGGATGTTGTGTTGCCACAATGAGCACAGTTTTGTGATCAGTCAATATCTTCCCTGTAATCTATGAGTGATGGAGGAATTCAGATGAAAGAACTTCACCTTATGCAATGCGTTGTTGTGTGTTGCAGGAGCATCTGACAGACCTGAAAGAAGATCTAGATAAGGATGAGTGTAAGCAGGAGCCTGAGGTTATTTATGAGACGAACTGTCACTGGGAAGGGTGCACAAAGGAATATGACACTCAAGAGCAGCTCGTCCATGTGAGTAATGGTTGGGAGGAAACTCCAGCAATAAATTTGGGTTTCTCTGCGCAATGGTCCTCATTTTTTATCACTAGCGGCTGTACAGCCAGAGATCACTCTGGGAGCTACTAAAGGTGCAAATCAGAGATATGGTGTGTAAACACTGCCAAAGCAGGTTGCTACTCCCTGAGGAGTTCAGCTGCAAGAAGCCGCTCACAGATTATTTGATGTTGCTCTCTTCACAGTTGCTGAGGCTGCAGTTTTTGTGTCCCCTGTGCATGACCCAATGACAGAAGGCTCTGTGCAGAGGACCTGATCAGAAAGTGGGAAAGGGGGCTGAGCCTTTCCCTCTTTGCTGGCTGAGCCTCCCCACACACCTAAAAAAATTACTGGGTCAGGGGTTGTCCATACTGTCCTTGTCCAGGCCCTGAAAGGCTTTTATGCTGCTGTGATGTGAGTTGTGGGGTGGTATTTCTTAGGGGCACATGACCTGCTCAGTTCATTCCTCCCACGAAATAGAGGACCCCCAAAGTTTGGACATGTGCTCCCACATCTTCATCAGGGACTGAAAAATAGAAAATGGATTTTTGAATTTTTAGAATTGGGAAATGGAGCCTCCATTATGACAGTAATGCCTTCAAACAGACTCAAAACTGCTCTCTGAAGGATCTCCAGACCAAGTTATTAATCATGTTTTCATTTCTAATTAATTCTAAGAACCTTTTCTGTATTTTTTTTTTCACCTGGGAATCCACCATTTGGTTTTCTTTGGCTTCTGAAGTCAATAAATCTCTCAACCTTGGAGCAAGTGCTCGTGAAATCAGACATGATCTGTGTCTGAGCCCCACTCTGCCCCAAACCTAGCACTCTCCCGGCCTTCATTTTGGGTCTGTGGTGGAAGTCCCATTTGTTTGAAGCCGATGCAGAGCTGCTGGGAATTCACCAGCCCCAGCAGCAAAGTGTTGGATTGCGCAAATTTTGCAACAGGACTATCTTCTCATTTTCATTGAGCCTTTTGCTGCTTGCCTCAGTCAGGCTCCAAGCCGGCCAGGGCCACCTGTGTGTGACTCACGTATAACCCACTTCCTGAGGTCTCTTGTCTGCTCTCACACTTTTTTATGTATCTTCATTTCAGTCATGTTTAGACACCTCCAAGCAGATGTCAGTGTCTGTTTCCCCATGCTCTGCCCACAAACACTATCTTAGCCCAGAAGGACCACACTCTAAATGGTAATTCTGAGCATGTGCTCTTCTTCCATCGAAGGCCAACAGCAGCTCACCTCTGCCAGAAGTCACTGGTTCAGCGCAACAAGGCCTTGATTGCAGACAGATTTGGAACTGTTTTCAGGGCCAAATGAGTGATAAGGTGCTTAATGGGTTGCACATTGCATGCCGTAGGACATGGTTTTTCTGGGGTCAAACCGCAGCAACCCTGTCGGATGGGCTGGGCTGAAGTGTGTCCAGCAGCATTTATGCATTTCCCTCTCTGACTTAAGAAAAACTCTTTAACTCTGCTCAAAGTGCAGGGCAGATCCAGGCAGCTCAGCACAATTTATTTCCAGAGAAAACCCAAAGAAAAATATTTAATGGAATGTCCCAAGTTTTTCCTAAATTTGGAAGGTTATGAAAATGGAGCCTTCCGTACCATGATTACTAGCAACCTGGGGTTGTGGAATCGGGATGCCCAAAATACACATGCAAATGAAATACAGATGTTGTGGGCCAGCTTCTGAGAAGGTGGCATCTCACCATGCATGGAAAAACTCTAGTTTGTGTGCAGAGCAAAGTACTTGGGCGTGCAGGGTCCATTCTCCAGACACAGTGGGCAGTGTACTTGTGGGAGAAGTGCATGCCAACGAGGAGCTGTAGGAGTGGGGATATATTTTTGCAATACCACTGCTGCTCATGATCTCCAAGGTCAACCTTCACACACTTGAGAGAAGCCCAAGCAAAGCCTCTGACCAACTTGGGGTTTGGTGAGGGCTGTGGAGCTGTACCTAAAGTGTGGTGAGTTGTGCAACTGCTCCCTCCATCCTGTGATGGGAAGCAGATGTCCAGACAGTGAGTTCATTAGCCTAAAGTGGGGGCTACACACCTTTCATAAATGAGTCTTCCTCCCACCCATGATGGACTCTCACACTGCAGTCCGTAGTCTTGGCTGTAAGTTAGACTCCCACACAAGCAGTCCCAGGTGATACATCTTTCCAGTTTGATCTGGATATGGTTCCACATGTCCATGGGTCTCCTGTGAGGTTCACCAGCTTTAGACACTTGAGGCTAAAATCTAATATCGATTCCGTATTATGAAACCAGAATCATAGGCAGCTGAACTCCAACTCCATTAATGAAACCTCTTCTCAAACCTGCCTCAAACCTCTCAGCATGCAGCTTCAGTTCTTAGTGTTCACCCGTGGTGTGCTCAGCTGAGCACAATGCATCTCCTCTTGCCCCTGGTTAGATTTGGGTCTCTGTCCCCAGGATGAGGCCACAGCACACAAAATGCTGGGGCTGGGTTTGGATGGGACTGTGAAGGACAGTCATTCCCTTCTAATGTGTTTTTGTGTCCTCATGCTGCCTCACCACCCCAAGAAAATCTCATCCTGAGCTGCAACATGTGTGCCTGCCCTTGGCTGAGGGTGGGGACTGGGAAAAATTCTCAGCACAAAAAACCAAAACCCAAAGTAGTTTATTTTAGGACTTCCTGTCAGTGAACGTCTGCTGAAAACACAGGAGTGAGGACAGGCATTATTTTTGGCAGCAAGACCCCATTCAGAGAGAGACAAGGCCACTGAGGGAGCAGTGCTGCTTATGAGCTGCTCTCCTGCTCTGTTTGTTTTCAGCAAGGTTTCATCAGCCCTGGGCTGGGAAAAAACAGTCCTCATCTTCCTCCCCGGGTGGATGAAGGCACTGTTCTGGATCTGGCTTTTCAACACCCCAGGACAGGATTTCATGGACTCAAGTAATTAGCCCTACTTGAGGCCACCAAGCTCTCCTTGGTGCATAGCTCAGAGATGCCATCATTTCCTGCCCGTCTCCAGTGCTGGACTGCAGGTGGATGTCTGGGGGCCGGCGCACGGGCTGATGTGCAGGCAGGCTTACGGTCGTTTGGGTTGGAAAATACCTTGAAGATCATTGAGTGCAAACGAGGCTTGTATCCTCCTCTCCCCCAGTCTCCAGCAGCACCCAAGGAAAGAGTCTCAGCTGTATAAATGCAGCACTGAATGGTTTGGCAGAGACAAAAATGACTCCGTCATTCTGCTCAACCACAGGCAGCCCAGGAGACATCAAGAGGGCTCTTGTTTTCCTGGCACAATGGGTCCCCACTACTTTTTTAAACCTTCCATGGAAGGCTGCTTTGGACTCAGCACCAGTGTGCTGGATGCTGTGCACTGTCTCCTGCAGGACACAACAGACCATAAGGCTGGTTCTTGTGTCCCTGGTGTTATCTGTGCACCTGGCACCCAGGTGTGATGCCTGACCACAAGACCTGGGGAGGGAACAGCTGGCTTTCAGAGCACCACGTTGCTTCAGTGGCATCAGCTCTTCCAAGAGTGACTTATTTCTCTCTTCTCTCCCACCAGCACATCAACAATGACCATATTCATGGGGAGAAGAAGGAGTTCGTCTGCCGCTGGCAGGACTGCACAAGGGAGCAGAAGCCTTTCAAGGCTCAGTACATGTTGGTGGTGCACATGCGAAGGCACACTGGAGAGAAGCCTCATAAGTGCACGGTGAGTTGGCAGGGCATGTGGTGCATCTTAACTTGGCAAATGGGACACTGGACTTTGGTGGTCACAGAAATATTTGTGCCAATGTAGGCATGGCTTCAAGAAGGGCTCTCTTAGGGCACCTGCCAGCACCCAGCTCAGGGTCTGGGTTATAACTCCTTGCAGTTTACACCCTGGGGACAGAGCAATTGGTCGAGGAGGGTGGTTGAGGAGTTAGTGGGCACAAGTGACTTTCTTTGAAGCTAATAGGCTCAGCTGTACCACATAGATCCAGAATGGTTCAACAATGCCAGGTAGAAGTTGACTTAAGGAATACTTAGGTAGAAAACCAGCCAATTTATTTGCTTACTTCCAAGAAGGAAATCCAGTAACCTCACACTGTGGGGAACCACCGTAACCCTGGTCATGTCTAACTCAGCATCACCTAGTACTGCTGCTGGGGCTGAACATCAGCCTCCTTCCAGCCTGAGGAGCTGGGCCAACATCTCCTGCCTCTTCTCTCTCTTAATCTGGAGGTGAGGTCAACCACAAAAGGAACTCAGTCTCCAGACCTTCTACATGCGAGCAGTGCTTTACCTGAGGAAAACCATGGGGTGTGGATACAGGCTTATCTAGGACATGGGAGATCTGGACTCATCTCATCTTCAGCCTCTAGTTATGAAAGACTAGACCTATCCTCACACATGGAGGCTCCTTTCACACCACTGATTAATGTGGGGCAGTCAAGGATGCCTGATGGGGGCACAAGAGAGAAGTGAACTGGGAAGTTTGTGGCTGTGGAGATGAGGAGTGGTGTGTGTTCCTCATCTCTTTCCATGTGTGCTTCAGCCCTTTTTCTTCCCAAAGGTCCTTTGCTCTCTGCCTTTTCCTCCTGACAGTTTTTCATCCCTCCTCAGCTCGCAGCATTATGCTGTTCCTCTCCCCAGAGTCTTGGGGATGTGTATTTCTGCTCAGCAGATGTCTGAGCCCTCCTGCTATATCTTCCTCCTCTTCTGCTCTATTAGGCACTTCCAGCCATGCTCCCTCCCTGGCTCTGCCCCAGCTCCTGCTTACAAACATTAGGATATGTATGATTTGCTTGCTGCATGACTCCTTTATCAATCTTCCAGCCCCATGTCATTTAATTTAGAGCATAAGCTCCCTGGGGCACAGGGCCATGTCCTTTGTTTTAATCTTCTAAAACACTTTGCCCAGTTCTAGTGCTTTACCATTCTTCCTTAAAAGTGTCAAGGAATATTGATCATTGGTGTGTTTCAAAGTAAGTGGTAGATGTAAGCCTAACTGGCCCTGCCTTGCAGGTAGAAGGATTCAGAAGACAGAGAGCAGCAAGGACTGCAGCTTCTTCGATTCTGTAATGGAGCAGGAAAAAGCACTGCTGCACAACCCTGCCTCCTTCAAGCCTCAGTTGTGTCACGCTTGGAGCAGTGACAAGGCTGTGTGTGTTTGAGTCTCAGGCTATCCTCTGCCTGATGGAGAACAGCAGTCTCTCCATGTGCAATATGTCGCAGCAACTCTCCCCAAACTGGAGTACCACCGGTTTCCAATTGCCTGGGATACATGGCAGCTCTGCAGACGGTGCCCTTCTGTGGCACAGCATTTTGTGTCCAAGTCTGGCAGTGATTTTTCAAAGCACCATTTGTTTCAGACAATAAGTTTGTGGTGTACATAAAGCTACAGATGAGCCCAATGGCAGCCTGTGATTCAGTCAGGGATTAGTCCAACAGCCAAGACTCCCACTGACATAATCAAATCCACACGTAAGAGCGGGAACAACTGCTTTGAACACACAGGCTTCTTTGCTGAGAAGCTCTTATTTGAAATGGTGGCCTCAGTGCTTTTGCTTTAATAGCTGCATTTTGCTGGATCAGTATCCAGCACAATCAGAACGGACACGGGATTTCCTGAGTTCCCTCTGTTTTCCAGCAAGTGTAATCATGTATTTCAGTAACTGTAAGCGACTTGAGCTGTGAAGGACTGTTTGTGCAGGGCAAGAGAAGAAAGGGATGTACTCTGCTACCTCCAAGTTGCAGCATGTTCTATGGACTAAACGGGCTAATGAAAGCTGTCTAGGGAAGGGAAACTGGATCCATCCCACCCCAACAAAGCTGTGGAAGGTATCAGTTCTTGCAGGATGCTCCTGCTGTCCTTGAAGAGATCTCAATAGCTCAAAAGAACAGAGCAAGTTTGCCTTATGTCCACTACCCCAGTGCCAGAGCTTAAAGGCTGTAGCTTAAGTAACCCTTCTTCTTTGCCAGCTCAATAAACTTACCTGAGATCAACCTGTGCCCTGTTTCATGACCTGTGTGTTTGCCTCACTCTGTAGCAGCACAGGCAAGTCCTATGCCCTTTGAGTACAGACGTCATTGCTACTGCACATGGCAGCCTTTGGCTGTGGCCTCTGCCCAAAAGGGCCACATCTCTGGACGTGTAGGACCACTTAGCTGCCCATGGGGAGATCAGATGGTGAGCTGTGGCATAACCTGTCCTGTTACAACAGCAGTTTCTTCGCTGGCCATGATTCAGTTACAGCAATGTGAAGTCCTGTCACATCTGGACCGAACTTGCAGAAATATTTAGGTGATCTGACTAACAGCTTGTGGTTTGCATAGGTTACAAGGGGAAGGGCTGCTTGTTGAAACACTAAGTGTGTCTCAAGGTGCTTGCATAGGAAGTGCAGCGTGGGCTTGTCAAAGCTGAACAGCAGTTGCAGCGCTCAGCCAGAATTTGGACGGAAGCTTTGCGCTTCTAAAAACCTCTTCCAGCATTTTTACGTTCCCACTTGTGTAGTCAAAGAGCTTTTAAGATAGGCTCCTTGGTCTGAGGTGAAATTCTCCCCTGCTGTTGAAAGGGCAGGTGCAGGGACAAGCCTCCAGCCTAGCCAGAGCGGAAGGTGGCAGGATTAAAGCATCAGAAGCATCATCACATCTCCTAAGCTGCTGCTTCTTGTTGTGTGGGCAGCTGGTTTCCTTCCAGGGGGAAGTTTCCTGGCTTGTTTTCTCATCCAAAAATCCATCTGTCTTCAAGATTAAGAGTCTTGTTTTTCAAACTGGTAATGTCAGACAGCCCAACCACAGCATCCTCCAAGAGTAGACCCAAGCTGTAATTTGGGAGACTTCAAAGCTTGCTAGACTTCTGCTTGTGTGTTAAAGAATGGCTTGGCCTTCCCAGCGCTGGTGCTAGTGAAGTTCCAAGGCTGATCACACTGTCAGGAAGCTGTCGGTTCTCTGGGTGGGAAGGAGACAGCCTCTGTTTCTGAGCTAAGACAGCCCTGGAAAAGTGGACGGATGGGTGGGTGTTCAGTCCTGCTGGAAAAAAACCCGGTCTCTTGTGGAAAGGTCAGGCAGGTACCCAGTGAGGAGCAGCACCTTAAATGTGACTCACTGCTGAAAAACTCACCCTGCCTAGGAAAGTGGATTTCCCCAACAAAGTGAATGTTGTTCCCTGAAACACAAGCTCTTTAAAGGAGAGAGAAAAAAAAGAATGAGAAACAGATGAGAAGGGTTTAGGTGGGGGGGAACACAGAATTTTTCTGGTTAATTAATCACTCCTCCTGTGTTTTTTTAATTTTAGTTTGAGGGTTGCTCCAAAGCCTATTCCCGCCTGGAGAACTTAAAGACACACCTGAGGTCCCACACTGGAGAAAAACCCTATGTCTGTGAACATGAGGGCTGCAATAAAGCCTTTTCCAATGCCTCGGACAGAGCTAAGCACCAGAACAGGACGCATTCCAATGAGGTAATCCTGGGCTCACCTCAGCTCAATGGAGAGCTTGGTTTTCATGTTGTTGACAATAAACACACACTTCACATGCTGGGCTCAGGGAAAAGAAACTTACTGCAATGTGAGGCTTTTCTTATTTTTTTAATGGGATTTATTTTGCTGGAGAGCCAGACCACATTAGCTTTATATTGATGAAAGCCATGCTTGAATCATAAACCAATGTTAAAGTAGGAAAACTTGCTTTAGAAATGAAAGAAAGAATTTTCCACATTCATAACTTTAGTAGCAAAAACAGGACTGTACAGTTGTGCATCTGGTATTTAATATCACCATGGAGCCTACCTGCAGTAGTATAACAGCAAACCTAGATCCTGATTCTCTGGAAATATAACTCCCTCCATCGTCTGATGTACAATGACAGAGCACAATGCAATGCTTTGTTAACCTTGGCTAATTAAAAACCACTATTAGTAGTTGGGGAGCAGAGGAAATTGCCTTTGTTGTAACTCATGTGATGGTCTGTTGCAATCAACCACAGCTGACGACTGAAATTTATATTACCACTAATTAGCTGAGAGGGGAAGAAAAAAACAACTCCAAAGTTCTAACAGTGTTTGCAGCCATGAAGAATTCAGTCTGTAGCCTAATTTGCAACCGTTAAATATAGACTATTGGAGACTGAAGCACAGTTGACATGGGTGACAGCTTTTTAAAGCAATGGTATGTCTACAAAGGGCTTGTTGAGTGTATTTCTATCTTTGGCATATCAGTCAGTGATAACCAAAGCTCTGTAGATTGCAGAGTTCCTGTTGGAGTCAGAATAAGGGCTAGGATAAATCAGAGTAAGTCTAGGATACCATTCCATGCTGTGTGGTGCCAAGATGGACCCAGTGAATGACCTGGATTCCAGTGTTATTTGGATTGGTTTGGGTGTGAACCCACACGTCAGGACTGTCCTTCACAAGTAAGCCACTTCCCCACAGGATATAGGTTAAAATTAAGCCATATCCACATTGGCCCTGGGTAGCTTGGGTTTGGCTCAAGGCTACCCCAGCCTTGAGGCTGGGAGGGATCAACAAGACATGCAGCCTCTTTTCTTCTCAGCCACCTGCTCTCCCATTAACTAGTGTTTGACTAAACCATCTCTTGCTGTCTGTTAAAGCTCCTTCCCCTGAGGGAGGCTGTCACACTTTAATCTCACATTACAGTTACTGGAATTTGCTTCTTTTCCAGCCCTGGGTGCTTTCTTTGCCTTCCTACAGTGTTGGATCCGATGACCCTTTCATTGTTGCTATTTCCACCTCAGAACACTACCGTGTTCTTCTTTCTTGTAAGCTAAACAAGTCAGTCAAGTCAAAGAAGATTCCCATTACTGCAGCACATTTTTTCCAGTCCTTAAATCAATTTTGCGTCTCTCCTCC
This sequence comes from Phoeniculus purpureus, assembly GCA_028565055.1. Classification (NCBI taxonomy): domain Eukaryota; kingdom Metazoa; phylum Chordata; class Aves; order Bucerotiformes; family Phoeniculidae; genus Phoeniculus; species Phoeniculus purpureus. Next base: position 20,960,944 of record JAOXOE010000602.1, read on the forward strand.
ATCCCTAAGGATTCTCATATGGATGGATCAAGATTGCTGGTGCAACTTCAGTGCTGGATACAGACTCATTCTGCCCCCTTTGTGAGTCTGAAGCAGTATGTAAGCTACTTTTTGCCCATAGATCCCTAGAGCTTTTCCAGGATGCTTCCTTGCCAGACTAGAGTTTCCCTTCTGTTGGGCCAGCTGGTTCCTACATATGGAATTTTGGCTTTGGCTGTATTAGTAAATGCAATTTCTTTAGTGTGTTCAGTTTCCCAATTGATCCAGATCAGGAGCTGCACTAGCTCTGCGATGACTCCTCACTTCATCTGAGCAGAGCCTGGGCATGCTTGGTGGTCTGCTCTTTTGGGTTCCCACTGTGCAAGAAGGTGAGGTGGTAGGGCAGGAGCAACCCTAATCTCACACGTTTGGCACAGTCTGCATTCAACAACACAAACTAAAGACTCAGGTAGGAATTTTATCCTGTTGTTGCTTCCCCTTGAGGATGCTAAAGCCTTCTCAGGTGCTGAAACAGCATGGCCACTAGTGGAAGATTTGTACCAGATCAGCTGAGCTTTACCATGGGAAATAAATGGCACTGCATGATCTTATATTTTGCGATCGTGCTCACTCCTGAACTGCTATTAACCCTCCTTGTTGCAAAACAGACATGCCCCAAGACTTATGCAGACCTGCAGGCTACATATCAGAATTCTATGGATCGTATTTTTGACAATCTCTTTTTGAGATACATTCAACACAATCCTTTGCAACAGACAATATCTCTCATGGCAAAGTTCACTGCACTTGAACCAAGCCTACTACACCAATACCTTGGCTTGCAAAATCCCATGGGTGCAAGTGTGTGGTTATGAATGTTTCCCGTTACTAGCAACTATTGTGATTTCCAGCTACGTTTTTCCTCTGTTTGCAGTGTTTACTGGGATACACCACAGTTTCAGAGTTAGTTATCCACATCTTCTCTAAAGAGGAGTTCCTGTTCCAGGTTTCAGGTTCCCTGTATTTATCTCCATTGTTGTGTGACAGGATGTAGGTATGCGGTCCAAACCGTTGGAGTTCAAGGCTGGGTAGATATTATGACACTGGCTTTGTTTGATGGTTGAAATGTCACATACATACCGTATTTCGTTTTGAACTGTCAGTGGCTATTCGAATCCCTTTTTGGGATACCTTCAAAGCTACTCAAAGGGCTTTCATCCTGTGACAGTTCTACAGTGCAAGAGTGGCATGAGTTCACAGCCAGCCAAAGGCTTGGAGTGACATTTTCTCCAATTCAGACTAAACAAGGGTAAAAGGAAGAGATTCAGTTCTGCTGAGTGCCTAGAAAGCTTTTAAGTTCTTCCACACTAAGGGTCATCATGCTGTATGTGTACGGGAGTAGGAGGGAGGCATCCGTGACATCTAAATTCTTGATTTTGCTAAGACGTAGACTGCTTTAGATGTCAGAATCTGGATAACCCAGGGAATGAATGAAGGCATGCCAGCATAACAGCACTTGTAATCAGTTGAGTTGCAGGAGGTATGGCCTGATGAAGAGGATGATTGTATCCTGTTAGGTGGAGTTGTCTGCTGTCAAAACTATAGGGTAACTGTGTTATGCTCATTACTGTTGTCTGAAAATTCAGAACTATTGGGCAACAAAAAGATCTTTATTAAAACTCCTTCAATTGTTTTTCACCATGTGTGGTGGAGGTTCTGCTCTTTAGAACAGGTTTAATGGGCAACAGTACTTCTATAATGCCTCATCCAAAAGGTTACATGAGATAGACCTCATTAATGTTGATAGGTATATGAAGGGTGGGTGTCAGGAGGATGGAGCCAGGCTCTTCTCAGTGTCATCTAATGATACGATAAGGGGCAATGGGTGTCAGCTGGAATAGAGGAGGTTCCGCATCAATATGAGAAGGAACTTCTTTACGGTGAGGGTGATGGAGCACTGGAAGGGGCTGCCCAGGGGCGTTTATGGAGTGTCCTTCTCTGGTGATGTTTAAGACCTGCCTGGACATGTTCCTGTGCAACTTGATCTAGGGAATCCTGCTGTGGCAGGGGGATTGGACTAGATGATCTTTCGAGGTCCCTTCTAATCCCTAATCTTCTGTTATTCTGTGGTTTATAAACAAACTATCTTGCTTTTTATGCTTTGGTTTATACAGCTTTGAAATATATTAAATATTTACCTCAGTGGGGTGTTAGAAGGATTTAGGTTGTTCAAATGATGTGCCAAGATCAGTCGAGAAGCATGCTTGTGGATAAAAGCAGACTTCCAGTGATTTTCATGTGATGGTGCTGGATTTCTGCAAAGAATATATCTAGTTCTTTGTATTTTTTCACTTGAGCTGTGGACAAAACTACAAAACACATTAAAAAAAAAAGGACAGGAACGGTCATTTTGGGTATCCTTCAAAAAAATCATCTGTCTGAGTTTCTTTCATAGCGCATTGGCAGAAAAATACATAGAGTAGCTGCGAGGCTGAAAGCAAAACTTGTGATGAATTCAGAGCTTCCAGCACGGCGGCACCAGCTCAAACAACTGCAGCGCTAATACACTTTGGAATTGGAAACTCAAAAAAAACCCCAAACAAACAAAAAAGAATAAAAATATCTGTTTGCCTAGCTCTGTTTTCAGAAGCATGGCTTGAGCCTTGTTTTCCTGTGGCAATCAATGATTCATGAATTTGGGACTAGAGTGCTATCGTCTGGAAAAAAAAACATTGCATGCCTGTGGTTTCTTTTGCACAACAACAGATTTTGAGGTGACAGGTGCTGAAGCAGTGTGATAGATTGGATGGGGTGAATCCAGTCTGGCTTGGTCTTGCTGGAATTCCATCAGCCAGAAGGTCTCAGACACTTTCTCAGTGTAGATCCCACCTTAGCCTAGAGAATGTGTTATGGCCAGTCCCCTACATCACCTCCCTGCCACCCATAATCAGGAAACATTCCTGTGGCTACCCAAGCAAACACATACATGGCAAAGTAATATTAGGAAAGTATTTCATGAATTCTTAGCCGTCTTTTAATCCAGAAACTGCAAACAAGGGGTTTAGCCAATATTAAATGACTGTCCAGGTCTGTGTTGATCAGCAGCAGCCTATATATCATCTCTTAGAGATCTCAGGCTCAGAGAATCCTGTGGAACAGCTGGTCCATATTTTGCTGCTACCAGCCACTATGCTCATTGTATTTTCTTGGCCCATGCACTGTATCTGGAATATTGGGGCTTGTTCTAAATATAACCCAAGATTTTCTTGCATTGACAGAAACCCTATGTCTGTAAAATCCCTGGCTGCACGAAGCGATACACAGACCCTAGCTCCCTCAGGAAACACGTCAAGACCGTGCACGGGCCTGATGCCCACGTCACAAAGAAGCAGCGCAATGATGTTCACCCGAGGCCACCTCCGCTCAAGGAAAATGGAGACAACGAAGCCAGTGCCAAGCAGAGCAGCAAGGTTTCAGAGGAGAGCCCCGAGGCAAACAGCACCACTAGGAGCGTGGAGGATTGCTTACAAGTCAAGACGATAAAAACAGAGAATTCTGTGGTAAGAGCAATTGCTCTTGGCAGAAATGACGTGGACCCTCACTTGTCTGATGCAGTGGGGGCATGAAGTATTTGCATGCCATTTACCTCTCAAGGCAGTTGCCCATCACCTGCTCACACCCTAGAGTTCAAGCCCAGAGGCGAAACTGCAGGTCAGGGCACAGACCAGTACATTTTGCACCTTCCTAACCAGCATCACAAATTCTCACTCTTGTAGTCGTAGGGGCCACACGATGCCCAGCTTTGCGCTCCGTCTCCCTGCACCATGAAAGTGAGTGAAATGAGTTTTACTCACCTCACCAATGTAAAGTGAGCAACAAGCACATGGCGTAGATGGATGAACGCTTCTTGAAGCAGAACCCCTGGCTTGAGAAGTTCTTTTTCTCCTCCCCCCTGCACGCTTCACTTTTTTTCACTCCAGGCTGCTGCTGCGTAGCGGCATTGCCGGCACAACTCTTAAGGGCTGTCTGGTGAAGCGAGTGGAGATAAAAGTAGATGGTTTATTTTTGTTTGATATCTTAAAGCGTGTTCAATGTTTCGGTCTTGTCCAACATACACAAAAGAACAAAGTCACTGAGATGGGCAGGGACCTCTTGAAATCATGTAGTCTAGTCCAGCCCACCCTTCTCAAGCAAGCTGGTGGCTACCAGTTGAAGCAAACATCATTTATCAGACGACTGGCCATTACAGCAGCTACACAGTAGGCAATAGTGTGATTGGCGCTGCTAACAAGGTGCATATGGTGATGGTCCAAATACATTAAAGCTTCTACTCTTTGCAGGGAGCCCACCTGCTCCCCAGCATACCACTGTTGGTGGAGGAGCTAGAACATTGCAACACAAGTCGCTTGGTTTTTGATGTTTCTCTTCACCTTCATGCATGAAGGTCTGATCTGCTGCACCCGCTTATAGTCAGACAGGCAGCGGTCTGAATACAGCAGAGAAGATCTTCACCTGCTAAGAAGAGTGTTCACATAGTCCCCAGACTTCTCACTAGAGCTGAAAGGACTTTGAGCTCCAAAGTACATATTTTCTTGAGTGTAATCCAGGCAAACCCCCTTATTATTCCTGTGAAACAATATTCCCTGGAGCTACAAAGATTTTCTGAAAAGGGTTGAGGGATGTGTCATTGGATAAATTACTGATGAACAGCATGTTTCAGCTAGGACGAAATTGAGAGTTTTCACATCCTAAGTGCCTGTGAGTGACTAGAGGTACAGTTTTATTGTGATGAGGCTCTGTATTGGGTTACAGAATCTGACTGTGAGAACCACTGGACATAATGACCTCTCTCCAATACTCCAACACAATGTGTTTTGTTTGGTGGTTTTTTATGAAAACATGAAGACAATCATGGCTTCCCACCCTATTTCTCCTGAAGGTGTGGGCTTGTTTTCCTAGGGCTCTGCACTCCCAGAGTTGCAGCCAAACCATGTTACTGGCAGCAGAACCATGGGTGTTCCTCTCCATTCTCTCTGTCCAGCACTGCACACTTCACTCATGCATATCTAACAGGTGGCATCTGAGATGGTGGACCCATGACCCACTCCTGTTTCCTTATTAAGATCAGGGTGCTCGGAAGGGTGAGATGCTTCATGGGTTCCCATCACTCTGAGCCCCCTCGTTTTGACCCATCTTTGGGTCTTATTCCAGAAAATGGGTGAGAAGTCTCTCCTAGGAGTGTTTATCTGGGTCCCAAAGATAGAAGGCAGGGAAGACAGGGTACAGGAGATGTTGGGGATTTGTGTTGTATTTTGTACTTCCATCTTCCTCATTTACTAACGTGGTCCTTTCTGTGAATGCTGTCTTTGTCCTAATAACCTGTTCTTTATTCCCACTTACCCTTCCTTACTCTACCTTCCTAAGGACAGTCGGTACTAAGGTGAGCAAAGAACTCCTTTATATTAACATAGCCGTATAAAGCATGGTCTCCTGCAGACCTCCTGTCTCCAGCTAATTCCCTTGGGGTGGAGGCAGACGGGAGGGACAGGGGATATTTGCTTGAGTGCAAAAACAGGGAGGACACAGTATCCAAGGATTCCCTTTACTGCCTTTCTCCCAGCATCTCAACGTGCCATTAAACCCTGGGATCACATACTCTATCATCTCAATTGAAGGGCAACGAGGCCATCAAAGCCAGTGAGCACTGCCCACGAGGGCTGCTACAGAGCAAAGTAAACCAGTGCATCACTCTGCACTCCCACCTGGAGAAACCAGGCACCTTGTCTGCTACCAGCAACAGCTACCTCAGAACAAGTTCAGACTGCTTAGTGTCTGCTGCAAATAAACTACTCAATGTGAAATGCAAATCTTAATGTAAATAAAATAAATATTTATGGTGCCTGTCTGCCTTATCTGCAAGTGGGAATTTGCAAACAGTGAACCAGGTTTCTATCTGGCTGGGAAGTTTGTCAGGTAGCCTAATTATATGTTAGGATGTTTTAAAGACAGTAAGACGTTGTGTCTGAAATCCTTAGGCCTCGATCTTATGTCAGATAAGCCAGTGGTTGCTGCAATATACCTTGCACAAGTGGGTAACATGCTGCTTTTCTTCAAGAAGCATCTGTCCTTTTGGAGGAACAGTGCTTGGTTTCTCTCCATCCTCCAGCTGATCATGTCATAGTTTTTCCAGCTGTGGGGTGCTACCCTGCTGTCCTCCCCTACCCCCTGGTAGAGCTTGAGATCTTGCAGCAGAGCAGGGGTAGCCTGAGAGAGGGTCAAACGTGGATCCTGCTGGGAATGTTTGGCTCTTTGTTTCTTTCCATCCATGTTTTCATCTGATAAAATCCTCCTCCTTTCCTTCCCCAAGATGTGTCAGTCCAGTCCTGGTGGCCAGTCATCATGCAGCAGTGAGCCGTCACCCCTTGGCAGCACCAACAACAATGACAGTGGAGTAGAAATGAACATGCACAGTGGGGGAAGTCTGGGAGATCTGACGGCGTTGGATGACAACGCTCCTGTTGTGGACTCAACAGTCTCGTCTGGTAATCCGACAGTCAGTCTGCAGCTAAGGAAACACATGACAACAATGCAACGGCTCGAACAGCTCAAGAAAGAGAAACTCAAGACAGTTAAGGATTCTTGCTCATGGGTGAACCCAGCTCCACAAGCCAGAAACACCAAGCTGCCTCCCATCTCAGGAAGTGGTAAGCCCTGGGCCCGGATCACTTCTTGTGGCATCTGTGTCAGCCTTTACTGGGTAGAGATGTCAGGTAGAATGGGGAGCTTGGGTGCAAGCACAGAAGGGTGGTGGTGTGCACCAGAAACACAGATGCTCAGTGTAACAGAGCCATGGAGGCAGACAGAAGTGCTGGTTTTTCTGGGCTTCTCAAGGCCCCAGACACAGCAGTCCTGACTCTCCCAGTGGCAGCTGGACTGCTTGGGTTTGTTCCAGCAGTAGTGGTTCCCCGAAGGCCTCTTATAGACCTCCTGGGAGAGTGCTGGAGCACAGCAGCGATCCAGACAAGCGTCTACCCCTGGTATTGCTTTGACAATTGGCCTTTGTCACTTTGAGAGCTCCTGGCTATTGTCTGAGAGGGATGGCTTTGTATGTCTGTGTTCTGGCACCAACAACACTACCAAGTAGAATTTCTCATCTAACTGTACCTTTTCCTTCCCTGCAACCTTTCTCTCAGGCTCTATTCTAGAAAATAATGGTGGTTCTTCTGTGACACTGCCTAATCCCAGAATAATGGAGCTGTCTGTCAATGAGGTTACAATGCTGAACCAACTCAACGAGCGCCGTGATAGTACAACAAGCACCATCAGCTCTGCCTACACTGTCAGCCGCAGATCATCAGGGATTTCCCCGTATTTCTCCAGCCGCCGTTCCAGTGAGGCTTCACACCTTGGCCACCGTCCCAATAACATGAGCTCTGCTGATTCCTATGACCCAATTTCAACAGACGCCTCACGTCGGTCAAGCGAGACAAGCCAGTGCAGTGGGATGCCGGGTCTGCTGAACCTCACACCAGCTCAGCACTACAGGCTGAAAGCCAAGTATGCTGCTGCCACAGGGGGACCTCCTCCAACTCCCCTGCCAAACATGGAGAGGATGACTCTAAAGAATAGGATCTCACTTATGGATGGACCAGATCCCACCTTGCCCTCCACCCGCCTCCCACCAGGCCCCAGGCGTTGCAGTGATGGTAACACCTACGGCTATCCATCACCTGCAGCGTTTCCTCATGAGGTGCTGGGCAACTGCACAAGGCGAGCAAGCGACCCAGTGAGGAGACCTGCTGGTGACACCCAGGTACTCCCACGCGTTCACCGCTTCAACAGCACCAACAGCATGAACCCGTTCCATCCTCCACAACCTACAGAGAGAAGGAACTTTGGCCTCCAGACCTATGGGCGCTCAGATGGGAGCCTCCCCCGGCACACCTACTCACCTCGGCCACAGAGCATCAGTGAAAATGTCACCATGGAAGCCATATCTGGAGAGGCAGAGGCACCTGTTGGAGATGACGACATTATGCTGCCAGACGATGTGGTGCAGTACATCAAATCTCAGACCAGTGCAACAGCGGCCGAGAGTACTTCCATGGGGTACAGCAATGAGATGCAGAGCTTCCAGGGAAGTGGGAAGCTGCAGCCTTCAGCCTTGCCTGGCCAGCGCAGGATGGCGGTGGCTGACGCGAGCATGAGCCACTTGGGACCCATGATGGCAGAGTGCTCCATGGGCTTTGATGCTTCCTCAGAGATTAATAAAAACAACATGCCCGTCCAATGGAATGAAGTCAGCTCAGGTACAGTTGATGTCATGTCAAATCAGTCAAAACAGCAGTTTTCACAAGGGAACTTAGCAGTGGTCCAGCAGAAGCAAAACTTTGGCCAGTACCAGAACTATAACCAGCAGCAGCTGCAGCTGCCAGAGAACAGTGTGAATGTAACTCAGCAGAACTTTATGCAAAGAAACGTGGGCATGGACGGGCAGAGGCTAAATTGTATGCAGCTGCGGCAGCAGCCGATGAACTTGGGCCCTGGTATAAACCCTGATTTGGGCTTGCATGGAGGATATAACCAACCTCATCAGATGCTGAGCTCCAGTGCAATCAGTGGCAACCCAAATCAGATCTCTCCTTCTTGTAGCAGCATGGCAGCAAAATCTGGACCCCTCCTTCACCCTCAGCAAATGGACATGGCAACCGACCCTTCTTTAATGCTTGGCAGCAATAGCGAGCGTACAATGCTGGGCCAGGTCATGCACGAACCAAGTCAGCAGAACTACTCATCTCAGCCAACCCACATGAACTTCCCCATGGCTCAGGAGGCCTTTCATCAGCCTGTCATGACCTCTAACCAGCCCAGCTTTGAGCCTCAGCAGAGTATGATGGGCTCAGCCACACAGGTGTATCCACCCAGCATGGTCCAGCCTCGTCCTCCACCTGAACCAAGACCAGCCAGCAGATCTCGAAGTCTTCGCACTGTTCAGCAGCTGGGATATATGAGAACTCCTCACTCTACAAACAACATGAGCTCAAGCCAGGAGGCGGTGGATGCCATGCATAAAAGAACCGGTGACATGTTGCCAGCGCCCGCCCAGCAGTGTGTGGACAGTACAAGGGAAAACAACTTGATGTACTATTACGGTCAAATCCACATGTACGAACAGAACAGCAGCTTTGATAACCCTGCAGACTGCCAGGTCAGACAGCAGCAGTGTGCGCTGAACAGCAAGCCAGCTGCTTTGCCTTCCCCAGGTGCAAACCAGGTGTCCAGCACGGTGGACTCGCAAGGTCTTGAGCCACCCCAGATAGATTTTGATGCCATCATGGACGATGGGGACCATTCGAGCCTGATGTCAGGAACCCTGAGCCCCAGCATCCTGCAGAACCTCTCCCAGAACTCCTCTCGCCTGACAACTCCACGAAACTCTCTGACACTGCCCACGATACCCGCGGGAATTAGCAATATGGCAATAGGCGATATGAGCTCCATGCTGACCACGCTGGCAGAAGAGAGTAAATTTCTAAACATGATGTCCTAACAGAAAAGCACAAGGCCTTAGTGCTATTCAAGGGGCTCAGTGTGAAGCAGTTTTATGAATGTGCTTTTCAAAAATAATCTGATTCAATAGAGTAGGAATTTTTTTATAAGTATTAAATACGTTAAAGGGATTCAAAACGAAAATGTTGAAAGGTCTCTGTACAGAATTCTGTAAACTATACGCAGGCAGTTCAGCACCGCAAGGGTGCACCTCAAGTATTATTTTTGTGGCTTGGTTTCCCAGAGCATCACCACCAAGCTAAGAGACAGCATGGAGGGACATGAAGCCCTCTTTCCCTGGCAGCCCTGTAAATAGCACATCCCATCGTTTCCCGCTAGTCTTGTTTGCAAAAAATTCTCTTTTCAGCTCTCCCCAGAAAGAAATGGGAGAATGTGGTCTTGATCAGAGTAAAAGCCATACTATGTTACTCTGCTCTGAGGAGAGTACAGTTTAGTTACGTCTCCGAACAAGCCCTCTGCCAGCAGTATTGTTTTATAACTTACACACAAGTAACTTTGTACCTTGCGAAGAGCATCGATTCCAAATGGCTTCTCAGCAAAGTGCCTTACCATGCTTTTACGTTAAGTAGCCAAGGCCTCTCTTCCTTTAAAAACCAAGTGTAGTGTATCGCCAGAAGCATATATAAAATGCACGCTTATGAAAACATAGCCGTGTTTCTGAGAAAACATTGGGAAGACACTCTGGGTGAGACACATAAAAGGTGAGCTCCCACTTTGATCAGATGTGTTTACAACATGGTTTGTATCATGTGCAGAGTGGAGCCGCAGCAATCAGCAGGAAATAATCCCCCATCCCAGAAAGGCTGTGGTGTGCAGCATAACACACACACGCACACGCACGCACGCAGTTTTGTGTCCTCTGAGGTGGTGACTTTCTGTAGGGACTCCATAAGCACCTCTCACACTGGATGTTTGAAGCGTGAGTTGCCAGAGCCCTGTGCAGCTTTGCAGCAGCTTTGCTTTCTGTTGCACTTTTCCATGCTGATGTGCTTGCATACAAAAGTGATGGTGATAGAGCTTTAGGATCATTTCAGCCCAGTCTGCACCGGGGCAGCTCTGTGGAATCTGGTTTATATGGCCAGGGTTCCTCTGTGTAATACACTCCATGCAGGGCTGTGCCCAGTCCCCACGCACACACCCGACGTGTGGCTGCACTAATGTGAGGCCAAGCATGAGCTAATGAGATTCTTTGGCATGAACCCAGCACTACATTAACATGTCCCACAGCTTTGGTCAGCCTGAAAAGAGCTGTTGTGTTCCGTAAAACACACCATGGACAGCCCAGTGCTAGTTTGGCTAGTGCTTTGTGCTACAGCATACAGCTATGCTTTGTGTCCACACTGGCTTGAGTCAGTACTGCACCTGCACCTTGCCGCATAGGTAAACATCTGGAGAGTCTCAACACAGGTATTGGAGTCAAAATAGTAGCTCAGTCAATGAGAACATCTTGGAAATGTCCTTGGTGAAGGGATTGGAGGGGCAGAGCCTTCCAAAGCCAAGTCCTCCACTCATATGAAACTGCTTGTAGTAATGATCGGTGTTTCCAGGCTGGTCCCACCTGACACCGAGGTCAGTCATAGTTGCATTATTTATTACTGCTGTCATTAGACAAAGGAGTAGAAGCAGTGGGACGCATGTTTGAGAGCAAGAGGCCTTGCTTAACTTCTGACTGCATTGGACAAGGATGACTCTCCTCTTCCTGCTCGCACAGCATTAGATACTCGTAGTCTGTTGAAGGGCAGGAGATAAGCGTGACTTCTCCATCCAGGTCCTCACAGTTTGACTAGACAAGCACCTGCAGAGCTTCACACTCCTTCTCATCACTCTTCTCCCTCTCATACCAATGTGATGCTCTCACTTGCATCTGACTACATCATCTGCATGGGACTGGGATAGCTCTATAAAGGTGCTTTCTGGTATTCCTGCTTTCCTTTTGCACAAGCTGATGTCAGGCTTGCTGTTTGTGGCATAACCAGGGGCTGGCATGAAAAATGCCACGTTACCTCCAGGCAAACTTTGCAGTACCAGTCGTGCTTGGCAGGGGTGGATTGGGACTGCACTCCTGCCAGGGAGCCCTGGATATGACTGGTGCAGGGAGCTGCTGCTCGGCATCCTGCAGTCTCACTCATCCTCATCCCAAGTGCAGAGGGTGCACACAGGACACTCTTAACCCCACTCTTAGTCCTAAAGGCCCCCATGGTGCCTGCTGATGTCCAGGGTGCACAAGGACAGGAAAGCAAAGCAAAGCTGTTGTTGGTGTCTCCCGTGAAAGTTGTGTTTAAAGGGATTGTTTTATAGTCCGCTGTATATATTCTTCTGCAGTTACCGACATTGCCCTTGCCTTTGCATTTATGAAAGAAGGGCAGTACGTATTTTAGGACATTGTACGTTGTCCTAGACACTTGGAGTACAACTGGGCATCCTTTGTGCTGAGATAGATCAGGCTTGCGTGTGTCCTGCAATTGCTAGTATGATGTTGTTTTTCAACAGCAGCATAGGGCAACAATGATGACCGAGTCCCTCTTCACGGATATCTCATTAGTAAAAGATGACATACAAATGCAAAACCAAATCTCCAACAACTTGAGATTTCTCAGACCTTTCAGTGGTGGTCTTCTTTCATTTACTGAACAAGTATTATAATAACCATTCCAGCACTGTATATAATTATGTATAGAAGACATCATTACTAAAAGTACTGTAGGTGAATTGTTCTGTCAAATTTATATCCTAAGAACATTTTTAGCTGTTTTCTACATCATAAGAGCAGAGGTAACATGCCGAATCTGTATATAAACCTTTTGTACATTAAAAAGTAATTTTTTTCATAATTCCTGGTGCCTCTTATTAATGATTTTTATTGGTAACAATGACTGCTGTTGGTCCATTATTGCCAGACCAAAACAGTCAGTTGGACTCTGGTGGTGCTTAGGAGAAGCTGAGGAGGAGATGGATGAGTCTGATGTGTGAGTTACCCTGTAGATATGCAATGGTCTTGTCTTGAAGTGTTTCCAGAAAACAATGGAATGGAGGTAGCAGGAAGAGAGGTAGTGAGGCCAGGGGGCTGCTACAAGCACAGCCACAATTCCCAAGTGTCTTTCATTGGCCTCTTGTCAGCGATGATTTGAAGGAGGATGACAGTGCAACAGAGACAGCAGGGAGGGGCTCAAAGATACCCTCTTTGGAGATATCTGGCAACTAGAAGATCCATGGCTTGTCGTGGCCATTTTGGTCAGTTTCTGAAGGTGACACAAATAGAATCATAGAATCGTAGAATCATTAGGGATTGGAAGGGACCTCAAAAGATCATCTAGTCCAATCCCCCTGCCAGAGCAGGACCACCCAGACCAAGTGACACAGGAACCTCCTGTGTGACTTGATGTGGAATCTCCTCTATTCCAGCTCACACTCGATGCCCCTTGTCCTGTCACTGGGTGCCCCTGAGCAGAGCCTGGCTTCATCCTCTTGACATCCACCCTTCTCATACTGATCAACATTAATGTGGTCACCCCTCAGTCATGTTTTCTCCAAGCTCAAGAGCCCTAGCTCCCTCAGCCTTTCCTCAGCAGGGAGATGCTCCCCTCCACCATATCTGTGGCTCTGCGCTGGGCTCTCTCCAGAAATTGTGTCCTACTTGAACTGGAGGGCCCACAACTGGAGTTGAACAGATGAAAAAATCCTGCAACTTAGTCCTTAAGCAGTGAAGCTGAGGGACCTTTTTCACTGTAGGTGGCGGAAAAAGGCCTCCTTTTTGGGTGTTTGCAGCACTAGCAGCTGCAGGCTGATGTGTTTGCTTTTGTTTTCAGGGGAAGCTGGGGTGTAAAAATAGACGCTGGTATTTACTGGAAGCTTAAGCCTGCTGAAGTTTCACAGATTTAGAAAGTTCACTAATCACTATCAATTAAAAAGGCTGCTTCGTTGCTGCCTAAATGAATCACAACAATGCACTCGAGCATTGTTTGCTTTGGAGAAGTGTCGCTGGTTTTAGTCAGGGTGGTGCTTGTGGAAACTGTTGAGGCTTTTCAGCAGCCACAATTAGAACTGGTTTTCTAAATATCTTATAAACTCAGCTACAGCTTGTACCAGTGGCTTGTACCAGTGGTTACTGTAGGCAAAGGTCCAGGAGACAGAAATAGAAAAGGAATAGTTAAGACTTTGAATGTCTGGGATGATATTTGTGGAATCATAGTGACTCGACTTGGAAGGGACCTCCAAAGGGTATCTAGTCCAACTCTCCTGCAGTGAGCAGGGACAGCCTCAAGTAGATGAAGTTGCCCAGAGCCTTGCTGAGCCTCACTTTGAATAGCTCCAGGGATGGGGCCTGAAGTCCTTCCCTGGGCAACCTGTTCCAGTGTTCAACCCCCCTCCTCCTCCTCCCTTCAGGGAGTTGGAGAGAGGGAGAAGGTCCCCCCTGAGTCTCCTCTACCCCAGGCTAAACACTCCCAGCTCCCTCAGCCAGACTAGAATACCCACTAAATGATGCTCTTTGGATTTGCTGGTACCCTTGGTATAGGCAATACTTGTTTCAGGGGGAGGACATACAGGACAATATCTGTTTAAGCAGTGTTTTAGGGAAGTATATAATCCATTTTTCCTTCGAAAGACATTTCACCTGCTGTGAGAAATGAGGGTCCTGTTATGCTCATCATTGTTCTTTAATATGGAGGGTATCATTGGAACACATCGCCTTGCACCCTGGCTTTTTAAAATCAATGTGGAAGTCACCGCTTAATACAATTCAAACAACTATGTCTTGAACTTCTGCCTTCACAGAATCAATATTGAGCCAGATTTCTGTAATCTGTCCAGTCTATTTACATAAGAAAATGTTATTTTCACTGCTCTGTTTGAGGTAGGAACAGACATCATAAGTTATCCGGCTTTTAAATAAATTGAGAGAGCAAACTGGCAATAACAGGTCACTTCTTTATTCAGAGCCTGTCTCAGCCAGGTGTCTTCTTGCTGTTCAGTTATGCAGATAACAAGAATGAAATCATCTGTTCTGCTTTATGGTGGCATCTTGTTCTTCCTTAGCAACATTTACAGATAAATATTTATTATTTACACTGGGAAAAAGAAGTATCAGTTCTTTATTGTAGCTTCATCTTTCTCACAGAATCACAGAACATTAGGGGTTGGAAGGGACCTCCAAAGATCATCCAGTCCGATCCCCCTGCCACAGCAGGATCCCCTAGATCTAGTTGCATAAGGAACACATCCAGGTGGGTTTTAAGTGTCTCCAGATAAGGAGACTCCACAGCCCCCCTGGGCAGCCCCTGCCAGGGCTCTGTCACCCTCACCAGGAAGAAGGTCCTTCTCACATTGATGTGGAACCTCCTCTGTTCCAGCTCACACCCATTGCCCCTTGCCCTATCACTGGGTGCCCCTGAGAAGAGCCTAGCTGACACCCACCCTTTATATATTTAGCAACATTAATTAGGTCACCCCTGAGTCTCCTTTAGTCAAAGCCGAAGAGACCCAGCTCCCTCAGCCTTTCGTCATCAGGGAGACGTTCCACTCCTTTCATCGTCTTCACGAAAGTATCAGTACTTTATTATAGCTTCATCTTTATCAAGACATTCTAGTGCTTGTAAACACAGGTTGTAGAACTTTAACACTGAAAGCTTGGAGTATTTTAAGGAGAAAGTAGAAATAGTAAAGTAGAAGCAGTAGTCAGCCCTGGGTGTTTCTGCTCCATCTGCATCATCACCTGTGAGTGTCTTGGAAAATGCCCACTTTTCCCTCTGTACAAAGCACACATATGTGCACAAAACACACGACAAATGAGGATGTTTCTGGAATTTTACTCATAAAAGGTTTTGATTGTAAATAAATACTTAAATATCAATTATCAATTTAATATTTCTAATATTTAAGTAAGTATCGAAGAAATACTTCAGTATTCCTTCTGTCTTCATGCTGTTTTACAGGGATTTTCCCTGAGCAGCTGAGAAAGTGCTGCTGTCTGTAGAGTTACCCTCAAGCAGTGCAGTAGCAAACTTAACCCTGCATTAACAACTGCCGACTTCTCTTGCATCAGTGCCTCCTCTCCTGCATTACAAGGGCACGAAGTCTTTTGTGGTCACTGTATCTTTAGCAAGGAAAAGTATCCGGCATCAAGCACAAAGCAGTGATGTTTCTCCATCTCCTTCTGTACTTTGTAATTGGTTTTTGTGACGGTGGAGGATGGGATCCCTTTGAGCAAGTTCTCCTTTATGGTACCTGAGCTGACTGACAAGATCTCCCCTAGTCTTGGTGTTTCCTTCTGGAGAAATGCTCTGGGACATCTCCCATCCCTGGAGTCATTTAAGGTCAGGTTTGATGAGGCTCTGAGCGACCTGACCTAGGTAGAGTTGTCCCTATGTAGGGAGGTCGGACTAGATGACCAACTGTCTATCTAGTAGGGGTATTAGACTAGATGATCTTTTGAGGTCCCTTTCAATCCCTGTTCTTCTGTGATCCTGTGATTCTGTGACCTCTAGAGGTCCCTTCCAGCCTAGAACATTCTATGATTTCATTAATTTTATTGGAAACATGAAAAGAGGTTGGAGTGAGGCTGGTGCTGGTCTCTTCTCCTGGGTTACTGATGATAGGATCAGGGAGGGTTAGATTGGATCTTAGGAAGAAGCTCTTTCCTGAGAGAGTGGTTGGGCACTGGAACAGGCTGCCCAGGGAGGTGGTGGAGTCACTGTCCCTGGAGGCGCTTAAAAAACAGTAGCTCGAGCACTTGAGGCCAACTTGAGGCCATGTTCTAGGGGTTAGGGAGATGTTGGGTTGACGGCTGCACGTGATGATCCTGGCAGTCCTTTGCAGCCATGATGATTCTATGGAGTGTTCTTAAAAATACTTTTTCAAATCTCAAATTAAAATTGGTTTTGTTGAAGCTTGTCATATACCACTGATGGTATATTATGCAAATATTTGAACTCATGAAGAAGGGATATCCTGTGCCCCATCCTGCTGTTTCCATCTTCCACTTTTCAATATAAAATTAACATCTTAAGTATTGGAGAGGAAAGGGTGTAGCTAGAGGAGAATCGAAACAACTCTCTGCACAACAATAGGGTGGAGGGCAGTTAATTTCATAGAATGGTTTGGATTGCAAGTGACCTTAAAGATCATCTAGTCCCAAGGCCCTGCCATGAGAAGAGATACCTCTTACCAGATAAGATTGCCCAGAGTCTCATCCAACGTCACCTTGAATGCTTCCAGGGATGGAGCAGCCACAATGCCCCTAGGCAGCCTGTTCCAGTGGCTTGGCACCCTCAGAGTGAGGAATGTTTTCTCTAAGATAATTCATTCTCTTTTAGTTTGAAGCCATCCCTCTTGTCCTATCACCAGAGTCCCTCATAAAAACTCCCTCTCCAGCTTTTCCGTAGCCCCTTCAGGGATGGAAGCTGCTGTATCTTCAGTAACTGATGTCTTAACTTTATTCCAAGCGACTGAGCTAGTTGGAAACATGGAAGTCTGACTTGCATGTGGTCAGTAATCAAAAAACCAGATCCTACCTCTAATCAGAAGTGTTTTGGCAAGTTCTGTAGCTCCTAAGCTGCTTGAAGTAGTTATGTCTGTGAGGGTTGCTGTTGCTGCTGGGCGTTGTTGTTTGCTGCTCAGTATTTCAGATTTACCTTGTGACAGCACCTCTGTGGCAGGCATTTTCCTAATTTACTTTCTTACCCGACACCCTAGGGTGAGTGGAGCTTTCCCTCCGTGCCATGCCAGTGCCTTGCATAGGCCAGACAAGGAGTGACGGGGGAGTTGTGTTGCTTTGCCACAGTTGTGCGGGGTGGAGCTAACCGCTTCTCCTGTGTCCCTGCCACTTCAGTGCCAGCTTTCTCGGAGAGTGCAAGAGAACCTTTCGTTTTCCTTTCTCTCAGCGTAGTTGCATGATGTTGCCTTTTCATTCTGCCAAGAAACAATTTAATGAATCTGTGTCCTAGTGTTCAGGCTCTGTGGTTTCTAGCTACAACAATTTCTCCTTTCAAGCATTCATTAAGCTTTTTAAAGCTCTCCCAGGCCTCGCTAATTAGTATCCACATTGTGCTTTATTACCTTCGTAGGACTTTTTGTTTCTAAGAATGTGAAAACAAGGATCTGTTTTGAAGTTTCTCCACAAATTCCTACTTGAAGTGTTGCAACTTGTGATCTGGCAGAACGAAAAGGATTCAAGGGACTTGACTTTAAGAGCAACTAGGATTAAGGAGGCATTAGCTATAATGCCAGAGAGCCAGTATATAAAGTCCAGTGCATCGTAACAAGAAACAGGTCAGCAGGTTCCTAATGGGTGCTAATTGCAAATGGAGTGTTTCAAGGCTAGAGCTGCACTCTGCATGCAGCGTGGACCGGCTTTTGTTGCTTCTGTGGGAGCATGTTTTAATTTCTGTTTGCTAATTGCTTTAATGTCCCTACTAGAGCTGAGTCATGTTGGAAAACTCTTTACAGTGTGCCAAGTTTGGTTCTTTGCTTTTGTTTTGGTTTGAGGTTGGTTTTTTTTTTATTGGGGGTGTGTGTGTGGAAACTACCAAACAAGTGCTGCCCTTCCTGTATTTCTGTATCACTTACTGATTCCGAACCAACTATTTGGGCTGGTAGGCATGTTTAATCTGTTAACAATAAACACGTGGAAATAAGAGCCAGGTGGAAATTAAAACCATGTGCTTCACCCAAATTTCATTTTCAGGAGGAAATAACGTAAAGAATATGCTTCAAGTAATAAGATAGTTTTGGCTGTTATAATATTTGCTCAATGAGCTTTAAAACAGACTGTGAGCATCATAGTCTAAGACAAAATTGCTTTCAAACTGAGAGATAAATCCGAAAATGTATTTTGAATTGTATGGCAACAGAGTTTAGATTGAAAAGAGATGGAATTGAAAAATACTCTGCATTCTGAAATGATAATTTCAGACAAAGTTGCTGCAGAGCTTTTTTCTTTGACATTATTGAATTCTGAAGTCTTCAAAACTTGAGCTAAAACAGGTGGAAGTTATATAGCAGGCCTCGGGAATGACTGAAATCTTCTTATATTCCATTTTCTTGATTGCACTGATAGAAGATTTTGTTCAGAAGTGCTAAATTAATAATTAGTAGCTTAATACATGTTCTAAATATTGCTTGGTGGGGGTGATGAACATGCAAAAGAGAATTTTCTAAGTCATGACAGGTTAGGAAATAAAACCAAATGAGCATTAAACGTAATGGTTTTGGTCCTTCCCAGCAGCACTCTGACTGCCTGCAGGAACAGCATCTGGATACTGAGACTGCCTGAAATATTTAGGAATATAACTCTGTACTCACCATGTAGTTGATTTAATAAGGATGGGCCCTGGCTTCTTTTCTGCAGTCCTACAGCTATTACTCTGAAAGCTAAGATTCAGTGTTTACAGAGATGAGAGGCAGAGGGTTAGAACTTGGAATGTTGCCCAAATTAATAGCTGAGTTATCTGCATTCGTAGCACTGTGGAAAAGGAACCCAGGCATAAGTTATTAGAATGTAGTTGAAGCATTTCTAAACACAGAGGGTTGACAGCAACCTTCTGTGTTACATACAGCTGGAGTGTGCAGAGAAAGAGGTACCAAGTAAAATGTTTTACTTTTCCAGTGAACCTTCTAAGTGCCTACTGACAACAGCATTTGAGCTTTAACAGGGCCACCTTTGTAAGGTGATGCTTTAATTTTAGGTGCATATTTTGATACTTGTAATTCCTATCTCTAAGTTTCATTATTTTACGACAGTTCTTATAAGAATTTGAACCGCAGAGCTAGAATCTCTCTAATTCAACCATGTAGTATCCTCATATATTATTCTTGGTAGACACTTCAAATTTGCTTTCAAAGTTTTTGTTTCATGGGATCAACAGTTGAGTGGACAGTAGGGAAATTTGAATAATACCGAGATATTTTGTGTTTAGTCGTAGGTTTAAGGCTAAGGAGTGTGTTCTGATACACAGTACAGACACCATTCCAGTATTAACTTGTGGAGTTCAGGAAAGTTCTACTAGCTTTGTCAATGCTCAGTTTATTGATGCTGCAGTTGCAGAAGATCAGGGTGTCTTTTTGATCAATAAAAAATGTCAGTTCCAAGGTGACTATTGTGACAGAAGTGTGGTATTTGTTGTTATTCTCATTCAAAGAACTTGTTTGTTCAAATTAATAAAGGTAATTTGAAAAAGCTATTTATTCTTCAACACCTTGCATAGATGAATTTATTTAGAACTACAATATCTCTCAGGCATTGATACTTACTCCTTGTCTCATAAATATTTTTTGTGGCAAAATTTGCTCCTTTAACATCAGCCCTTTTTCTTTTTATCTTCACAGCTGTTTTGGAAAGAGTTATGGTTTGGGCTTTCCCATGTTAGCCATGGATGTAGCACTTTCTCCCATGAGAACACAAGAACTGGATCCCATGCCATCTGATGCCTCTCCCATGCTCATAAACATGACTCCTACAGTGGAGCAAGATGGGGAAGAGGATGAAATGAAGGAGCTTGATTCTGGCCAGCAGTATGAAAAACCTCCTCCTCTTCACACTGGAGCCGATTGGAAGATTGTTCTCCACTTGCCAGAAATTGAGACCTGGCTTCGGATGACGTCTGAAAGAGTCAGGGATCTGACGTACTCTGTCCAGCAGGACTCGGACAGCAAGCATGTGGATGTGCACCTAGTACAGCTGAAGGTAGGATGCAATAAGTATTGGAGACCTTTTGGTGAAAGCAGTTTACACAACTCTGCTGCTAGTAAAGTAAAAAACCCAAAGTCTTTTCATAACTGCTGTAGCATGCGTGTCATTCGGTGTTTGAGTAAATCTTTTCCAGGGACATAACAGAAAACAAATAATTTTCAGATTTTTTTGCAACATTATTTGCCCTTCACTTACTTCAATAGACACAACCATATTAATGAACCTGTTTACACCCCAAAAGCAGCTAATACAACACGGAGTGTAACCTGACTGGACAGCTCAGGAGTCCTCAGAAATATTCTCATTGGTTTTAATGGGTTTCAATACCTAAAACTCCCAAATTTGTGTCCCAGTATGAGTGACTGCTCATTTGAAACATAAAGAAGTTTAAGAGGCAGTAGAAAGGTGGTTTAATGTCTGGTCTTTTGGTCATAGGGTTGTACTGAAGATTGAACTCAAGTTCAATTTATTTTAAGATCTGAGTTTTGGTAAGAAATATGAAGTGATAAGATTCAAACAGTCACAACCAGTAAATCATCTTCTTTCCTCTACAAGAAAAGGCATTAGCAAGGCTGGACTTTGTACCCTAAACATCTGTGTGTTTTGTGTAAACACAAAAGAGCAATGATCTCCTTTCCTCTAACCCTGCAACTGAACACAAGTATCTTAAACAATTTTCTGTGTCTTGGTCCTAGATTTAAATGTTGGTGTTGGATCTTTAATGGTATTAAGGACATTCAAGGGGAAGTTCAAATAAATAGTGTCTGGATGGCTAATGTGTATTTGTTTTCATGGCTTGGTTCGATGCAGCAGATGAAGCTTTTGGAGGCAGCAGTCTCCAAAAATAGCAGGCAAGTGTTATCTCTTCAGACTGAGCTGTCTTCAGAGTTGCATTACAAGGCCTGTTTATGTGAACATAGTTTTCCTTCATACTCAGCGTGATGGTATTCTATTTGTGTTTATTTTGGGACTGGATCTGTAACACTGTCTTAAAATACAACTCTGTGTACTAACCACAGAGCAATTGTACTGTAAGCAGTGCTAACCTAATAGAAAACTCATCCTGAGTCTATATTCCTCCGATGTTTCTGAAAAATCTAGGGTACTCATCTCCAGCTTTTGATGAGAGAAAGGACTTTGTGTAGTAGGTTTTAGCAAACACACCTGAAAGATAATTCTGCTGTTAGACATGGCAAATCTTGCTAGACTTGGTGCTATTTCTGATGTGGGGTTGCTTGTGGCTGTGTTAGTGCAGTGCTGAGCTGAAACTACAGGGCTCTGGAGCTTGTGGACCCTCATACAATCACACGACAAGGTTTTATTTCTAAATGGATGTCAGAGGATGAAAAATATTCTCATGATTTTCTCTGTTTTAGAATTTGAGAAGTTGCAAGGGTCAATAGTCCTTCATAAAATACTTACCTTATGTTTTTTATTTCTGTGTAAGCAGTAGTTATAGCACCTGGGGCATGTTTGGGACGAGGGAGAGTTCTGGAATAACATTAAAGAATCTCAATTATCTCCAATTATCTGGCCTTGTCAGCCTAGGAGGTCTGTCGCTGAGGCTGTCAAGTACTCTGTGTGCAGCCCCTGAACTCACTGGGAAGTGCTCTTTTCCTGTGTGGTTATACATGACTGTATCTGTGAGCAGAAACGATAGTGACATGGTTGAATCTATTTGAAAATTATTTTATATGTTTTATATTTTTTCACAAAGTAGCATAAAAAGCCTTCAAAAAGATATGAAGTAGTTAAAATACAGTAAACTCTTAACAAGGGCTTTAGGAATACAGAGCTTCAGTAACCTGTTCACCTTTAAATGTGTGTATAGAGACCAAGAGTAATAAGTGTGTGAAAGCAAGGGTGGTGGAAACACTTTTATTCAGACATTAGATGTATTTTAGATAAAATATATCGAAATAATCTAAAATAAATGGTTTATCCTTGTATCCTCTTGCATTGTGTAACCTGAAGAAAATTGTCCACGTAAAAAACACCAACCACAACCTCATGCAGATCCTGTTCTTTAATTTCCCCTGTACTCTTATAATTCCACTTGAGAGGTTTATTTCAACTGATCTGCATCCTTGTGGAACTGTTTCCAGGCTGGTCACAGGGCCGCTGCTGAGTAGACTGGAAAAAGTATTTCACATGAATTCTAAACAGCACATACCAGTTTAGTATTTTCTCTTTATCGCAACAGGGTTGTGTGCTGATTGATGTTCAGTTTGTGATTCACTGTAACTCCTTTGCAGCACTATGGGGTTTTTGCCTCACATCCATTTTATCTGTTAAGTCTTACATGTAGGGTTTTTTTTCCCATTTGTTCATTGCCATTAGAAAAATCATCTTCACTGAGAGGGTCATCAGGCCTCGGAACAAGCTGCCCAGGAGGGGGCTTAAAGAGCCATCACTGGACATCTGTAAAAGTTGCAGAGATCTGGAGCTCAGGACAGGGTTTAGCGGTGGCCTTGAGAGAGTTGGGTTAATGGTTGGACTCGGTGACCTTGAATGTCTTTTCCAACCTAAATGATTCTGTGACTCTATGATTATTGAGCCTTTTTTCCCCTCCCATTTTCCAAGTGTGTCCCTGACTTTTTCTGTTTGAAAACTATATTCGGATATGCCGGAATTATCTTCATCAAACACACCTATTGCTCTCATGTGTGAAATTAAGAAACATTCTCTACTCCTTTGTCCAAACCATGAAGACAAAAATGAATGATACAGATGCAGGATGGAAGTCTATAATGAAAGCATCTCTGAAAATGATTTTGGAGCTGCAAATGTAGTAGTAGGTGAAACAATTACTCACTTTCTCACAGCTCGTTTCCTCACCTAGGAGAGGCCAAGATCCATTTTTATGCAGTTTTCTATTTGTTTTGGATGCTTAAAGTTGATTTCCCTTCTCTGGCTGTCAGTTGGCTTGTAGTGATAGGGCTGCTTTGAGGATCTAGCCAACAGCAGAATTGTAAAGTTATTCCATGGAAAAGTTGCTCAGCAAGTGATGACTCACTTTCTTTTGTGAACAGTCACTGCGTATTCCTGTTGCAGATCTGTCTGTGCTTCTGCTCTTTCTGCAATCAAGAGAGTTTTTTCGTTTTTGTGGCTTATTCCCTGGGGATTTTGGTGTTCTCTGCCAATCTCTTTTCATGCTACATAAATTAGGGCTTTACTAGCCACCACAGACCCTTTGAAAATACTTGTTTCTCTTGCTTTTGCAATGCCCTTTCTCAGAACTAGCCACTCAGTGTGAGTGGGAGGCTTGGCTTATGTTGTCCCTTGGGAAATTTCCTGGAAAGCTCAGCTTCACCGGAGAGCTTCAGTAAGAGAGCTGCATGAATTGCAACCCTCCAGGGCCTAGGATGCCTTTTATGAATCATTTATCTGGTCATCACTCTTAACTCAAGCTGTGCTAAGACACATTCACATGTCTAACACATTAGTGTAGCTGTGGCCAGCTGCAAAATTTTGTAAAAGAAACAAAACAAAATGCTTTTACTACAAGGAAATCTACACATTCTTTGTGTCCTTTTATTGTGCTTACCCTCTGAGATGCTTTTGTGATCCATTTAGGTTTTTTTAGTCCCAGCAAAATATGCTTGCTGTTATAGCAAATTCTTTCTTGGAATCTTCCTGAGATCCAACCTGAATTCAACTCCCATTCTTCTGCTGTATTTCTTATCCCTTAACCTGCTTAGGGAAGGGGCCAGTGTTGTAACTCACTGATTACTGCTTCCTATGTTTTGAAAATAACTGTAATTTTGGATGATCTAGTGTAAAATTTTGTATTTGGGATGCTTGGTAACTTCTAACTTACCATGGAGTAAGACACTCCACCAAGTTGTATAGGAACTAAACAACATTCAAATGCAATTCAGATAGTGCAAACAGTGATTTACGGGTTATCTGTGAATGTGATATCTCCACTCTGACCCATGATTTACAGTTTTTGAGAACTATTTTAGATTGCCTGTAGCTACAGGACAGAATGTACATTCTAAATACCCCTATGATGAAAGTGAACTGCAGGGAAAACAAAACTTATGTAACACTGAACCAGTTAATGTGCCCTGGACATCTCAGACGCTCTCTTAAATAATAACCAAATGCATTTTGGTTTCCTTAATCCTGTAAAATTCTCTGAAAAAATTAGTCTGGAAAGTTTAAAGTTTAAAAGACCATGAGGGTTTCAGTTAAATCATAGAACATTAGGGATTGGAAGGGACCTTGAATGTTCATCTAGTCCAATCCTCCTGCCACAGCAGGATCACCTAGATCAAGTCAGACAGGAACATATCCAGCCAGGTTAAATGCTGAGGGGATGGGGAAATATTCTTGATGTTACCAACAATTTACTGAAAAAGCTTTTAAATACCTTTTTTTTTTTTTAAAATAGGTGGGGTTTTGTTGTCCACTACAGATTCAAAACAACGAAAAAATTATTCAGACTCTTCAAGGTCATGTTAATTTCATATATATATATATATATATATATA
>JAOXOE010000602.1:21004761-21019741 GCA_028565055.1 Phoeniculus purpureus
CCCTTGTCCTATCATTAGATGACACTGAGCAGAGCCTGGCTCCATCCTCCTGACACCCTCCCTTCACATATTTATCAGCATTAATGAGGTCACCCCTCAGTCTCCTCTTCTCCAAGCTCAAGAGACCCAGCTCCCTCAGCCCTTTCTCATCACAGAGATGCTCCACTACCTTTATCATCTTTGTGGCTCTGTGCTGCACTCTCTCCAGCAGTTCTGTGTCCTTCTTGGACTGAGGAGCCCAGAAATGGCCTCACCAGGGCAGAGTAGAGAGGGAGGAGAACCCCTCTCAATCTGCTAACCACCGCCTTTCTGACCTACCCCAGGATGTCATTGGCCTTCTCAGCCACAAGGGCCCATTGCTGGCTCATGGCCATCCTGCCGTCCACCAGGACCCCCAGGTCCCTTTCTCCTACACTGCTCTCCAGAAGGTCAGTCCCCAACATATAGTGGTCCCTGGGATTGTTCTTGCCCAGATGCAAGATGCTACACTTGGAGACCTGCCTCACTGAATCAAGGCCATCTCAAAACTGCTGCCCTAGTTGGTAATACACCAAGAGGAGAAGAACATCCTGAGATCATCCAACCACTAATTTCCATTTCCAGGGGACACCAGTTTCCTCCATGCATGTTCAGGATAGCTTCAGACCTCATTTTGCACAAAAAAGCCCAAAGCTTTTACACCAGTCAGTTCTGAGCCTAATCCATCTTCATACCCCACATAATGAACCTAGAGAAAACCAGATCTTCAAAGCCTTCTATATCCTAGCTTGACACAGCTCTGTGCTTGATCTCTGGGCTTTCTGAAAAGGTACAAAACAAGCACTTTGGAACTTGTGGGACATTTAGGGTCTCAGTCCTGCCTTGCCATAGGTTTTGCTTCCAGATCCTGGATCCATGCCCCAGTTCCCTATCCATAAAAACAAGATAAGTAACAGCACTTCCTGGCATCTCTGTGATACTGAGATGATTTACACAATAAAGAACAAATTTCATCAAGATTCTGCAAAGGAAAAGCAAGTTAGAAGGTCAATAAAGCACTGAGAAGGAGTGTTGCTGTCCAAGGGAGATCTGAAGGTTAAAATTAAAGCAGAATAAATGGGATCTATCCCTCTGTGCTCCAGAGGAGACTGCTCAGTGTGTCCCAGGAACACTCCCAGGAATTGAAAAACAGTTGTGAAACCTGTGGGCAAGAAGATGTTAAACCTACTGAATCCCCACAGAAGCCTCTACTGCCAACTGTTTAGTGACCAGCTCATGGGCAGAGGCTGCTGACCACAGACTTTCCTGCTCTCAGACCCAAATGCCACAGTTTGAAGTGGCTCAGCCACCAAGTGGCAAAGCTGTCCTTCTGTAGGAGAACAATAGAACTGCCTGGCTCTATTGTGGCTTCAAGGTAGCTAATGTTGAACGTCCCCCAAACCCCCCAGGCACCTCTAGAAAACCTTGGCACAAACTCCTACAGGGTTATGGTGGGAGACCTCTTTGCACTATAATCCCACTCCTGATACACACAATTCTTCATCCTTCCACTTCACCATCATTCAAACCTGAAGGCTTGCAGCTCTGCCTCTCCTGGAGAGAACCTCACTCTAAGAGTGTGATTTGGCACAATGTGTTGGCTGGGGTGACACTGCATGGGGATTGTGATACTGCATTTTAGCACAGGACAAGAGGACTTCTGGGTCCTCTCCTTTCCACATGAAGCAACAACTGCCTGAGAAGCAGAGAGCCAGCTGGAAGCTGAATGCTCTCCAGTCTGCCTTATCATGTTTCATGTTTATTTTCCTTCTGCACCCATGAAACACATACTCCTGTGTGGAGACCTGTCTCTCTGGGGAAGTTAATACTATATATTCAGGCCCTCATCAACTCAACAAAGTCCAAAACTCAGGTCCACCATAACTCAGGCCTACCAAACTCTGGGGCTCTCATAGGAAATGTCTGCCTATCTGAAGAAAACCAAGCTAGTTCTGTTTAAGTACTCATCCTGGATGGCTAAGCAAAGGACACGGAAACACCTAGCCAGGACTGCAGGACCCTTGCACAGTAACTGCAGGTACTTTCAGATTGAAACACACGACTAGTACTTCCACTCAACTGGGTTAGACCTTTGGCACACCCCATCCCAATTGAGGCTGTTGTACCTCGGGTATTCTGTGAATTCACCATACGGGAAATGCAGGCACCCGAGATATCGCATTATGCATCTCAGTGCAGTGCAGGCTCACAAGTACTCCAGGACAAGACCAGCCCTGACTGCTCAGCTGCACGGCTCCTGTTCATCCAGTTTGCCCAGAGGAGCTTGAGAAAGTCCCAGCTTTCATGTCTTCACATGTATCTCATCCGTTTAGATTTCAGATAATTCAAAGAGAGCCAGTGCTTCCACTGTCCTCTGAGTTACAGAGGTGTGCAAATAGAGGCATGCTGTTTGAGTGATGGGCTCCTGACGTATCCCACAGTCTGCAGCACCTGTTGCCCTTCCTCCTTTGAACTATCATGTTAAAGACTGTGAAAAATTTCCAGGATGAAATGTGATACCCCAGAGCCAGGGGAAAGCAGTGGATGCTGAGTCTGTTGCATCATCTCTTGCTTAGGACCATCTCTGAACCCCTGTGAAGGGGCCAGGCAAACACAAACTAAAGTGAGCCGGAGCTGAAAATACAGCCTTTGGTCTAACAGGAGTCAATGGTCATAGGTGCTGACCCATGATTGCATCTGCCACTTGGCCCAGCCTCATTGAGTCTGAATGTCATGGTAGATTTGAATGACAGGGAACAGCATGGAGGATGAGTGTGAGTGACACAGGATATAGCAGGAAATACCAGTTTCTAAGCACAGATGTGGTAGTGGAATTTAGATACAAAACAAACTACAGTGAAAAGGAAAAACATAGTCATGTTCATTCGATCCTGCTTTCGGGTGGGACCTCTTCAGGCCTCCACCATTCGTCTGATATTCCAGGGCTCAACAAAACAGCCCAGGCACGCCACTCACCTGGAGCTACTGTGAATCCCAGCCCTCAGCTGTCACCACAGGTACTAGAGATCTCAGTTGGAAATATCACTTTCTTTGGGTGGCAGGGCTCCTCCTGCTTACCTACAGATCGCCTTGCAGGCTGGGTATGAATCCTGCCTTGGAATAACTCACAAGCACCAGATTGAAACTGCTGTCAGTGCAGATGTGTTTAATATGTGGGAGGGGAAAATAGATGAGATACACGGAATTAACATCCGTGGAAAACATAAAAGCTGGTGCATGGTAAACAGGCAGCTTGGACATCAGGCAAAGCTCACCAGCTCCTCAATGAACTGTGGATGCTCAACCCCTGCCTCTGCAACCAGCATGAACCCTTTCTCTCCTAACCTCTCTGTCTTTTGTATAGACACAGTCTCCTGCAAACTGTATTTCCTAAGACAAATCAGTACAGGGTTGTAAAATACCTGCAGTTATCGAAAGAACCTGCTGCCTGTGCCTGATGCCTCAACGACAGTGGCTGGCAGTGAGCTCTGTGCTCGCTGGGCTGCTGGCACCCATGCTCCGCTCAGCACCCTGCCTGCTCCCTGCCTCACCTCCAGTCCTCTGCAGCAGGACCTCTGGTTTATCTGGGTCTACAAAATCTCTACTAAACCAGAGATCTTCAGTTTCATATGACCCCTCTTCCCTGGAGCTCAGCTGTGAGAAGCAAGAGAGTTTTCAGGCAAGCTCTTCTCTACCACCTAGTGGGAAACCGATCTTTTTCCCACCATGGTGAGCTCTATGCTGAGCAGGATTCCTTGCATGATACCTGGGTGAGCCCTTTGCAGCTCATTTGCACATTCCCACCGGGGGCATCACAACGGCCCCCAAAGGCCAGAGCAGCACCAGGGCGATGGGTCCCTTTCTACATCTTAGCAGCACCCTGTTCTAGGGGCCAGCTAGCCGTGGCTGGGAGAAATTGTCCCCTACAGTACTGACTGTGCAAACAGGGTCTATCCAAGCCTATCTTCTGATCAACCACCAAGTGCAAGGGCACCTAAATTCAAGGCATCTCAAAACCTCTCAATGCCGCTGCTCCCCCACCCCAAATAAAGGCTGAATGAATAAACATAAATTCTTCACTTTCCCCTGTTTCTAACTACAACAGCCAAGGTGTCTACATGACCCACGTGTCTTCAGGAGCTGTGATGGCCCCGCAACACCTGAGCACCAGCCATCAGCATCCAGCTCTGTGTCGGCTCTCAGAGGAGCGGGGCTCTGGCCAAGCTCTGATGCAGTCAATTGCAGCCTGTGCACTTAAATTCCCCCTGCAGATACAGTCGCCTTCATTTCCTGTCCTGAGCTGTGGGGTAGTGTTGCAGTGTGCTGCTCAACAGCTGCCTGCATACCCAGAGGAGCTTTTGTTTTGGCTGTGAGTGGGTTGAGCACACTTTGTCTCTGGTGAGAAAGCAGGCAAGAAAGGTGCTGGGTTAAGCCACCGCTGGCCTCCCCTTCCCTAACTTGCTGTAGGCACTGCCAGCTCGCTGTGCAATCCCACACCTCCAAAATCTGGACACCTTCTACTTCTCCTTACCTGGTAAGCAAGTGCCAGTGGAGAAAGCTGGTCTTTTTTCTAATGGCTGTCAACATAGAATCACAGAGTCATTTAGGTTGGAAAAGACCCTTGAGATCATCAAGTCCAACCAGTAACCCAAGTTCACCACTAAACCAGATCGCTAAGCACCACATCTAAACAATCTATAAACACAACCAGGGATGGTGACTCAACCCCCTCCCTGGGCAGCCTGTTCCAAGCCCTGACTACTCTTTCAGTAAAAACATTTGTCCTAATGTCCAGCCTAAACCTCCCCTGGTGCAGCTTGAGGCCCTTCCCTCTTGTTCTATCCCTCATTATCTCTAAGAAGACATCAGCACAGTGTCCTTTCAGGTAGTTGTAGAGGGACGTGAAGGATGCAAAGGGTTAACTGTGCAACCACCAAGCGGGTTGGGGGGGGGGTCCCTCCTTGTAAACTGGAGACCCCTTTGAGTTTTATGGGGAGGGCAGAAGGATCGGGCGGGGGAAGAGAATGTGTTTTATGGCTTTGAGAGGAACTCCCATCATGGTATAATTATGGAAGTGAGAAGTCTGCGTGTAATGAAGACCATCTGCCGCGTTCAAACACACATGCACAAATATTAGGCCCCGTGAGACCTGTGGGGAGCAGGGAGGAGATCAGGAAGATGTGGACCTAGCCCTCCCCACAGAGCTCCTGGAAGCATCCCTGCTAGGGCCAGGGTGGCCGTGATGAAGGACAGTAGGATGCCCAGAGCTGCTGAACAGGGACAATTTGGAGTGAAAAACACCTGGTTTAAATAACACTGAACGGAAGGGAATACCTCAATTCCAATGCTGTGGATGGCCTCTGGAGCAGGGTCTCCTGCAGCAGCAGTTTTGATCCAGGTCCCACTAACAATTTTTCCATTTCATTTCAAACTACACCCTCGCTGGTCTTCTCTCACTGGAAAACATCTGCACACAGCTGCTTCCTCCTCGCCTGATCCAGCTGTGCTGGCAGGAGCCACGCAACATCCCCAAGCAGCTCCTGAGCTGGAGAAGATGACTTAGACAAGCACCAGGGCCACCCAGCTGGTGTTTGAAGTCCCCGTGCCATCTTCTCCATCACCGTGCCTGCACTTCATAACGCGTAGCTTTCTTGGCTGCAGCATATTCTCCCACTTGCTCTCCTGATGGGGTCTTTCGGCTTCTTTGAGGCTGTTTCTTCCTTTGCAGGCCACATGCTTCTTCCCAGCTCCCTAGCTGGGTCTACCACCCTGCAGGTCCTTGTGACACTCAAGCTCCCTCACGTTCACTCTGCCAGCCCACCACCAAGCTCACTCTAGCTCGATCAGCTATCCACAGTGTCTCTTAGGGAGCCATCACCCACATTAGCTTCCATCAGTGTTAAACCCTGTTACACTGTTCACCCTAGAGTATTTTCCATTCCTTTTCCCTCTGACAGGACAGACTTGGACCTGGGGCAGATGACTCTGTTTTTCTCCACTCTAGACCATTCTCCCCCCCACTGGTTGTGCCTTAGTTGGAAGCCCCTGCTCAAGCTGCCTGGCACAGGACCATTTTGCTCTTCCAACTGTTTTGTCAACAGAAAAGGAGCTGTTTCTGTTGTCTGGCAGGGTGGGCAATAAGAGCTGTGCAGAAGTCACTGAGGGCAACAAGGCTGTTCTCCTTGTTGAGCAGCACCAAGGGCATCCAGCTGCAGGTCTGGCTAGGGTCATCAGGGGAATGCAAGGGTATGGGAAAGCAAAACTGATTAGCTCAACATAAGCCCTCCTTGCATCAGAGAGGGGAAAAATGCACCCCCTTGACTCTCTGGTGGAAAAGAGAGGTGACGTTCTCTGGGGAAGAAATACCGAACACAACAGCAGATTATTCCATCTGGCTTCACTGGGATTGACTGGAGAGAAGAGTCCATGATCTGTGTTTGCCTTATCGTCTCTACAGCCTCGGAATAAAAGGGTTTCTTCTTTTCATTTATACCTGTACTCCCATGTGTCTTCCTGAAAACACAGCTGACTTCCACAGCCAGTGGCAGCTGCCAGAGAGTCATTAGACACAGGGTTTGGGATCTAGACTCCTACAGCATTGCAGGGAGGTGTAGAAGAGGGTCAGCCACTCTGGAGGGGAAAGCCCTTATTTCCCAGGTATGCAAAGGGGATCTGCCAAGGCCTGGATGAACACTGCTGCCAAATCTACGCTCGTTTTAGGAGTTATCTGTCCTCCTTGCTTTACCAGTGTAAATTCTCCCTGAATGTTTCCATCTGCATCTGATCTCAAGCAAAGCAGCAATGAGCATTCGCTGTTGGAAGCGAAACCGCTCCAACTAAGAGTTATCCCTCTCCACAGCAGCTAGAAGATGCTAACGCTCAGCAGTCACCCTCCCCAACACTCACTGCCTGCAAACTCTCCCTATCACCTCCTCCTCACGTGGTGAGAAACAGACACATCTCTGGCCACGCTTGCCCGCCCCAGCTGCAAAGCAGTGAATGTCCCAGGTCTCCTGCAAACTTTTACAGCTGTTTCTACAGTGGAGAGCTGTCACCTGAAGGTGAATCGCAGGTGCGGTGCAAGTGGCCTTCTTCCACAGGGGATGGTGGGGTGAGAAGCAACCTCTTCCCGGTGTCAGCTGTGCTCCACAATTCCCGTCATGCACAGTGTGTCATTTCCCATGAGTGCCCGCTTGTTTCTGCCATCTGCCATGATTTATAGAAAATGGGCAGTGATTAATAGCCTAGTCAGTGCTGAGTGAAGCCATTTTCTTTCATTTACCTGCTCCCTGACCTCCCTGTGCAGTCCCAGACAGGGGCTGGGAAAGTGTATTAATCATGCACTTAAAAATATTTAAAAGGGGAGATTGGCCGGGAGCTTGGTGGTGTTTATGGAGTCGTTTTCTACAGAGGGTGCAAACTAATTGCCAGATAAAATAAATGGGCTCTTTGAAATGAAAATGAGTCACTTGGAGATACTCAATATTTGATCCTTGAGTAATGTCCCAAAGCCACACTCCTCCTGGGGCTCCCCATCACCTACCTGGGACCAAAGCCAGTGGCAGCCACCGCTCTCAGACACAAAGGATGGGGTATGATGCACCAGCTTGAAGCGAGGTCAGAGTGCTAAGAGGTCTCCATCACCAGAGAGGTCTTTGGTCCCACTGTATTATGGTGATGTCACCAGGGCATAGTGCTGCAGGGGTTCAGAGGTCACCTAAAGTCCATGTGTGACAGCAGACAGGGGAAAGGGTAAGAGTATTTGGGGGAAACACCTTGATTTTTCTATGACACAGGCTGTGTTCCCAGAGCATGTGATCCCTGTTGGCACCTACAGTATGAACAGTCAGTAGAAGTGCTCCAGCCTATTCACCCAGACAGAGCCTGGGATCTCCACACCATTTGTGCCATCTCTGAGTGGTAGGGCTGGCTGTGGGGCTTCTCATTCCCCACAGGAGGACCAGTTCACTTTATGGGAATAAGCATCACTGTCTCTCTCTTTCCCAATCCCAACATGGGAGCCCCTGCTCATCTTTGTGTCACCCAGACACGATGCCATCATCTTCAGTGCCATCCTACATTGCTTCAGCTCAAATCTGATAGATTCTTTCCCTGTGCTACAGACCTAGAATGGCATCACAAGTGCCATATCCCATAAGAGACCTCCCAGAAAATGCTGTCCTGCCCTGGGCCCCTAAGGAAAGCCAGAGTTGATAGCAGCAAAATGAAAACCCCCTGTCAAGCCAAACAAAATTATTAAGTTGTTCTCACCCTCCAGA
Source organism: Phoeniculus purpureus (assembly GCA_028565055.1). NCBI lineage: Eukaryota > Metazoa > Chordata > Aves > Bucerotiformes > Phoeniculidae > Phoeniculus > Phoeniculus purpureus. The sequence goes on from JAOXOE010000602.1 coordinate 21,013,059, forward strand.
GACCAAAGCTTTATTGACAACTTAATTAACTGTGTTTGTAATGAATTTTTGGCCACATGCAACAGAGTAATTATCAAAGTAAATCTTAATCTCTTCCTGGGCACATCAAAGCATTGAGAGCACTAAATATTTACATGAGTCTCAGATAAAATTTTTTGCACTAATTCTAACATAATTAAGATTACGTTGGGGCTAAGGTAATTACTCAGGGTGCTTATACAGCATCACAACATGATACAAACCCGTGCCTCATCTTCATCTCTAGTCAGTCACTGAATCACAGAACATTAGGGATTGGAAGGGACCTGAAAAGGATCATCCAGTCCAATACCCCTGCCAAAGCAGGATCACCTGCTGTGATCCAGTCCCACAGGAACATATCCAGGTGGGTTTTAAATGTCCCCAGAGAAGGAGACTCCACAACAAACCTGGGCAGCCTGTTTCAGGGCTCTGTTACCCTCACCGTGAAGAAGTTCCTTCTCATATTGATGAGAGTGTCAGGAGCCAGGCTTTGCTCAGTGTGATCTAATGATAGGACAAAGGGCAGTGGGTGTGAGCTGGAAGACAGGAGTTTCCACACCAGTGTAAGAAGGACCTTCTTCCCAGTGAGGGTGACAGAGCACTGGAGTGGGCTGCCCAGGTTTGTTGTGGAGTCTCCTTCTCTGGAGACATTTAAAACCCACTTGGACATGTTCCTGTGCAACTTGATGTAGGGGATCCTGGTGTGCCAGGAGGATTGGTCTGGATGATCTTTCGAGGTCCCTTACATTCCCTAATGTTCTGTGATTCTGTGATGTGAATTTGATGAGCAAGGGGTGGAGAGGATTGTGTCAACTCATGCTTTCCTAAGGGAATCGCCTGCAAAGAACAGAGGACATGGTAGGGAGAGAGAAGAGTAGGAGAAGGGAAAGGTACCCATTTTCTTCCTGTGGTGAGCTGTAGCACAGCACATCTTTGCTCCAGAATGGGACACCGTGATAGAAGGCTGACACTTCTGCCACACAGGTCACAATGCCTTAACACATTCCAAAAGCCCCAGAGAGCAAAGGCTGTCACAGATCAATCCTGTCAGTTCCATATTCTCTGCCCAGCCCTGCAGGAGCTGCTGTCCCCATAGACATAGGGACAGCCTACCCATAGCAAGCTTTGTTCTGCTTGCAGTTTCTCATACTGCAAAAAATGACCAAAGGGAAGTTCACCCCAAATCCCATCTGTCATCTGCACTAGGAGTCACTTCTTCTGCCACAGGCAGTGACCTAGTTACAAGGAACAGGTCCCAGAGACGTAACCCTGCATCACTTACCATATCCTCCTGTCCCTGGGACCAGCACACCTGCGCTGCTGTGACCCAGGGCCTCATAGTGCAGGCCATGCAAAGTCTTCAGTGACCCAGAAAATCCTTCAGCTAATAAGCTGAGAAGGCAAGGTGTCTGGCTGCAAAGAAAAAGAAAAACTAAAAAAGAAATGCTGCCTTGGGTCTGCATCACTGAACTGCAGAGACATGGCTCCAGACGTTCCTGGCTTGCCTCATCCCAAACATGCTTGTGCATATCTGCCTGATAGTCTAACCTCTCAAGATGAGCAGCTCTAGAGACAGACACCTTGACCCGCCGTGCTGGTACTTCTATTAGGAAATGTTGAACTCTTACTCATTGATGTTTGAGCCTCATGTCCTGCCCATGATGGGACAAACTAGAATCCTTCATAGGTGTGTCAGCCTCATCCCTCCTAGAATGCCTGTCTGGTGCCTGACCTTCACACCTTATCCACAATGAAGAAGATGCCCTTCACATGTGTTGGAGTGTTCAGCAGCCCTAAAAACTGACAAAACACAGCTTGCTTCCCTCCTTACCCATCCTGACAGCTAAACCAACAATAAGTCCATAGGGGCTCATGCTGTACCACCACACAGTGGCTGTGGCTATGAGGAGCACCTAGTCCAAGAACTGTCCCTATCTACAGGGCCTGTGTTCCTGTTTTCTCAGCTACTAAACTCAGCTCCTTTCTGTGCCCTTTGGAGATATTTGCTGGCAGATAGACTGTCTTCAAACAGATTTGACTTCAAATAATTTCTTCCACAAAACACCAGGGACTTACCTGGAGGAGCAGGGCCATGCTGAGCGGCTCTGAAGGGCTGCCCAGAGGCATTGCCATAGACACACAGTTAAGTTTCTAGCTCCATCTGCAGAGCTCAAAAAACAAAAACACCCCAACAGGTGAGTTTGAAGCAGCAACAATATCTCCCACATCTGTATTCCAAACTATTGCTGCTGTGCTGGTGGGGCTGTATGGATGAAACCCTTCCCGACTGTTGGATTTGCTCCCATCTCTGCAGGCAGAGTCACCCCAGAAAGGCACAGATCTCTGGCAGGACTGGTGGGAATCCAGGCACATGACAACATGCCCAGCCCAGGGTACTCCCATTTTTCCCCACCACCCAGCTGGGCTGGAAACCCACACCAAATTATTTGTGCCTTGTGGTTCACAAAGGCTGGGGCACAACCAGGAGCTCTCCTACACTTCAAGCTTTTGCATCAACCACAAGGCATTCTGGAGACAGATCAAAAAGTCATTTTCTGATTGAACTAAACCTCTGATTTCATATTTCCAGCTTTCCTGCCTGCACAGAGCATCAGACTGAACTGAGACAGAGACTGAGAGGAAGACAAATAATCAGAGAAGAGGCTTTCTGCGGCTAAGAGCTTTGCTGCTCCTCAGTCTCAGCAGATGAGCTGCTGGGAAGACTTTTTGCTCATCTTGTGACCAAGAGAGAGGAGGAACTCCTCAGGTGTAGAAAGAGCTGTAGAAACAGCTCTTACTGATACCGTTATCATCTGGTGTTAACTATCCACAAGATTACTAACTTTACACCAAACAAGAAGAGCAATATCATATCTCAAGGTCCTCAAAAGGATCATGAGCTAGAGAGAGCCTATATAGATTTCTTCCACGGCAGTGGGGGTTTAGCCTGGAGTTACTCAAGAGACAAGCTATCCTGTTTGGCCATATGAGTAACCAACCAACAAAATGCTTGGCAGGCTCCTGTGCAGTGCTGCCCTTAAGTGCTCGGTTGCCTAAAACACAACTCCTGCGTTCCTCAAGTTTCTGAGCAGCCCGATTTCTATTTTTCTTTCCTTTTTTTTTAACCTTCAAAGCTCCTGCAGGATTAGTGCTTGGTTTAACCTCTGGCAGAACTGACAGAAGCTGTAAGAGATGGAAAGATTTTAGGGCTCTTTCTTCTTGGCTTCTCAGCACAGTCCAGAACTTTTATACTGCTGCCATCTTCCAGCCAGAGGAGAGTTGCTGGAGATGCTCTCTGGTGGCAGCTTGCAGAGAGCAGACAAGAAGTCTGCAGAGCAGATGTTGCCCACAACATCTGAAGCAGCTGAGGTGAAGCACAGCAGGGGAGGCAGGCAAGGCGCAAAGAACACCAGCAAACGTGAGCTAGGGGAGTGACAGGTTACAGACTGGTACCAACATCCTCCGCCCAGGTTGCTCTCTCCTAAAAGATGGTGTTTTTCCATTAGTTATGCAAAGGAATCTGTGATAGTCCACTCAATGTATCGTTCTTTTGCTGCTTGCAAAGGGGATGCTCTGGTGCCTAAGTGTACGCAGTGCTGCGGTACCTGAGCAGATCTGCATCTATTTTTTTTACCTTGACAAAACTGGTTAGAGATTAGGGGATATTACTGCCATTGTAATGACAGGAAACAGAGACAGAGAGGGATAGCTTTAAAGCTTTTAGCACTGACAGAGAGGAGATTGTCCATTGCAGAGTTGCAGTGTCACCAGTGCACAGCACAGAGGGGAAGATCATTGCCCTGCTCCTTCTGGCCACACGATTTTTAATACAAGCCTTAACAATTATAAATCTTTATTCACAATTTCTTAAGCTCCTTAAGCAAACAAATCTAATTCTAATCTTTATTGCGACAGGGAGAACATCGCCGCTCAGCGCCCCCCAGCCCCGCTTCGGGCTGCGCCCAGCAACAGCAGATGGAGCTGCGACACCACGAGTGAGGACAGTGCCTGGCGCAGCTCCTGGCTGCGCTGGGAGGTCGGGGCCAGAAATGATTGGTTTTAAAGGGGAGCTACCAAAGCTCAGCAAAGTGCGGCTTTTTGCAGCTCCCTCTCTCAGACCAAGCAAATGGACTCTAAAGCATGCCTCGGTCCCTGCTCCTGACAGCCCTCTCCATCCCAGTTACACCTCCTGCAAAAGCTTTCACTTGTCCTTCCACTCAATTGGCAGCCCTGAGCCCTCTGAACACAGGGTGCTCCGGCAGCCCCAGAGTGGTTCTTAACAGACGTTGCTTTGTTAAGTCATTCAACTCCCTTAGGAAGTAAGTGTTTACAATTAACTGAAGTTTTATGGGTGTGGAGTGCTCTTTGATGGCATTTGAGTCACAAGGAAGAGTGAGAAGAGAGACGGATGGAAGCGTGCCTGGGCCAGCAGGGCCAGGCTGACCTTGAGACATATCTCCAGGTTGAGAGAGATTTTGTAGAAGAAATAAAGTAATCACTTCAGCATAATAAGCCTCCACACAAGTCCTCCTTAGTTTAAGTTTTAACTGCCTGAGTGACAAACAACCAATAGAACAATTTCCATGGGGAGCAGCTGGATTTGTCATCCTGAGCAGATCAGGTCCATATCCTGTTGCAAGGTTTTTCAGGGGCAGAAAACCCACTGTCTGGGACAAGCCTGGATGCAACCCCAGCACCTGGTGTGGTCATACTCCGAGTTTTCAAAGGAACTTGTTTCAAGATAAGCTCTGTGTGTGCCCTTAAGTTTTGCTTAACTGCTTCTGCAACAGCTGCAGTGCAGTTACATGTGCACTATGCTGAGCTATTACACCACCCACCCTAAGAGTCTGCACCAGCAGAGCACAGGGCTGGGTCCCACCGACACCCCCTGCTCCCCAAACAGCAGCTGTACAGACTGAGAAATTTGAGTAAAACTGCAGGCCAGGTCCGGGCTATCTCAATTATCATCTCATATGTGGGCTCAGGGCAGCTGACACAGAAGGAGTTTCTTGTAGGGAATGACCTATTTGCTCCACAAGCCTAACCCGTAGCCTAATGTTGCATGGAACACATAGAAACAAATCAAGAAGCATGTTCTAACCGTGTAATAGCCATCGTTCTTCAGCAGGATTTTCATTTCACAGCAATTTCCAAGGCAGTTGAAGGCTTTCTGGTTTCTTTCATTTATGGGGGAAAAAAGATCAAAGCACAACACCCTCTGAGATCTGGCCTCAGCAGCATTGTCACCAGATCACTCAGTGGCATGTGACATCATAGCCTGTGAAACTGGCTTTAACAGGGCAAGACACAGTGCTGGTTGTCCCACCACAGTGCTGAGCAGCAGGATGAGGTGGGTGGTAACACCTGGACTCTCTGCATGGTTTGGTGGATGAATTGGCTGTGTCATGGATATGGCCAGTATGCTGTCCTACAAAGCCCACCCTTTGACACTCCGACTCCGTTGCATGCCAGCACCATCTACCCTGGGACATGCAGCCCCTTCATAGCCCACATCAGCTCTCACTTGTCAAGAAAGAGAGATTCTAACAACCTGGGAGCTCCTGGGCTGGCAGAGTGGATGTCCTGTGGTGCACTGCCCACCCGCGCAAGCTGTTTGCATCCAGCATGTGTCCTTCCAGCGCAGGGTAGCAGTGCACAGTGTCCAAGGAACCTTTCAGCCTTCTGAGGCAAAAAGCATGTCACACAGAGTCAACAGAGAAGCTGTGTGCCTCAAGCTACCCTCAGCAAACCTGTTTGCCTGCCCAACTGCTCTGTGCAAGTCTTAAAAACCCTGAAAGAGTCCAAGCAACCTGAGCTAAGATCAAAGTGAGCCCTGACTACAGCCGGCATTTGGACCAGAGACCTTTTGAGGTCCTTGCAGCCTGATTTACTCCATGACACTACTTTTGTGCACCACAGGAGGTCACCCCAGCCCACCCCCATCTCTTCTCATGTACCTCCCATAAAGGCTAAGGCACACAGCACTCCAAGCCGGCACAGAGTCTCTGTAGCCAGATTTCCCCTGATATTTAGCTTGTCCATTCTGCCAGCCCAGCTAGTAAAGATCATTGCCGAACTGGCACAACACCTAGAAGAGCCCATGCATCACAGCTCATTGAATCAAGCCCATCCTTGTCAGGCTTTCTTCTATAGTTTGTGTTGCATCTGGGTAAGAAGAACCCCAGGTACCAAGATAGGTTGGGGACTGACCTGTTGGACAGCAGTGGAAGAGAAAGGGACCTCGGGGTTCTGGTGGACAGCAGAATGACCACGAGCCAGCAATGTGCCCTGTGGCCAAGAAAGCGAATGGCATCCTGGAGTGGATCAAAAGGGAGGTGGTTAGCTGATTGAGAGAGGTTCTTCTCTCCCTCTACACTGCTCTGGTGAGACTGCATCTGGAATGTTATGTCCAGTTCTGAGCACCTCAGTTCAAGAAGGACACGGAACTGCTGGAGAGAGTCCAGGGCAGAGCTACGAAGATGATGAAGGAAGTGGAACATCTCCCTGATGAGGAAAGGCTGAGGGAGTTGGGTCTCTTGAGCTTGGAGAAATAGAAACTGAAGGGTGACCTCATGAATGTTGCTAAATATGTGAAGGGTCAGTGTCAGGAGGATGGAGCCAGGCTCTGCTCAGTGTCATCTAGTGATAGGACAAGGGGTAAT
>JAOXOE010000602.1:21026615-21036795 GCA_028565055.1 Phoeniculus purpureus
GGTTTTAAACATCTCCAGAGAAGGAGACTCCACAACCTCCCTGGGCAGCCCCTTCCAGAGCTCTGTCACCCTCACTGGGAAGAAGTTCCTTCTGATATTTATATGGAACCTCCTGTGTTCCAGCTTACACCCGCGGCTCCTTGTTCTATCACCAGATGAAATTGAGAAGAGCCTGGCTCCATCCTCCTGACACTCACCCCTCACATATTCAAACCAGGCTTCTAATAGCTTCTTCAGCAAAAAATAAACCAGAAATGCTTGTTTATAATTCTTTAAGCTAGTTCAGGCGATGTCTCCCAACCCCATCACAAAGCTAACAGATAGCAACATCCATAAGGAATAAAATTTGCTCACTGAGCGGTCAGGAAAGCTGCATCCCTTACTCACGCGAGGTGTGATGAACTACTGGACAGAGTCCAGTACAGAGCCATGACGATAATGAAGGGAGTGGAGCATCTCCCTGATGAGGAAAGGCTGAGGGAGCTGGGTCTCTTGAGCTTGGAGCAAAGGAGACTGAGGGGTGACCTCATTCATGTTGATAAATATGTGAAGGGTGGGTGTCAGGAGGATGGAGCCACACTCTGCTCACCATCATCTAATGATAGGACGAGGGGCAATGGGTGTGAGCTGGAACAGAGGAGGTTCCATATAAATACCAGAAGGAACTTCTTCACAGTGAGGGTGACAGAGCATTGGAATGGGCTGCTCAAGGGGGTTGTGGAGTCTCCTTCTCTGGAGATGTTTAAAACCCACCTGGACATGTTCCTGTGTAACTGGATCTAGGGGATCGTGCTGTGGCAGAGGGATTGGACTAGATGAGGTTTTGAAGTCCCTTCCAATCCCTAATGTTCTGTGGTTTTGTGATTCTGTGAACTGATAAAGACTCGAAGAGCTTCTGCAGCAGACAGCAATGTTACTACTTAAAGTGCTGCTGCTGGGAAAGTGATTGTTTGTGGTTAGGTGGATACACGGAGTTATCACCCAGCAAAGGTCAAAACTAGCATATACAACTGGAATTCTCTGGCTGGCATCCTATTGCCAGGTCAGCCTCTCCAACAGCTCCTATGTGAAACAGGGCCAAAACCTGAGGTAACAGCCAGACTTAATAAATGGAATCCACTGTGGTTCATCACTTCTGTGCCCTGCTACCTGCCTTCTCTTATTTCCAAGTTGTTTCCCAGGAACAAACTGCTCTGATGGCAGAAAACTGCTTTCTACGACTTCTGTCTTGGGGCAGGATAGGAAGGGGTCAGGACCTACATGAGGAAGCCAAAAATTCCCTCCCACATCTCCACCCTGCTCCAAATTACTTTGGCTAAACATAGTTTGGGGTTCAAGATATTAACTGATTGCTTTTAGGATATCGTAGACACACATCTGACTAAAATGAGGATGTGCAAGTTTGGCATTAGAGACAAGATCCTGACCCTGAAATGCCATCTCCAAATCCAAACTGAGAGCAGCATTTGGACAGGAGAACAGACTTTCCTTGGAAAATTCTTGTTACAATGTGAAAATTATTTCTCCATACAGCTGCAGTCAAAGAATGGGAAAGTACCTCATTCTTATAGGTCTTATGGACAGTTTATGGTTGTTTATGAAGAGCCCATACACATCAGCTCCTAAGACAGCCTGGCTGCAACACAGATGAGCAGCAGTGCCCTTCCGTACATGGGCTGATTCTACATTCAGCCAAGACCTCTATGCTCTAGTATGAAATAACATGAACTTTTCATACCTGGAAGAAGCAAGGACTTACTTTAAAGGCAGGTCTGAGCATCCAGCACATAGCCCAAGATGCAAAACTGCAGGAATTCTAAAGCTCCATGGCTGGTCACCCATGTCTAGTCATCACCCTAGAGGTCCCATTTCAGAGCCCGCTCAAAGGCAAATCAGGGCCAGAAGTTTAACCTATACCTTGAAAACCAGAAACCAAAGAGCATCACCCTAGAGGTCCCATTTCAGAGCCCACTCAAAGGCAAATCAGGGCCAGAAATTTAACCTAGACCTTGAAAACCAGAAACCAAAGAGCAAGCACAGCATAAAACACAATCAATTCCTTCAGTCAGATGAAGAACAAGCTGGTCTTGATTTGACACAAACAGTTGTAGGGTTTTGTTGCAAACTACAACCACGCAGGTATTTCATTTGTTTTTACCCTCGGGTGTTATCATCCCTCCAGAGCTGGCTCAGGCAGAACTAGATCAGTCGGTTCCAGTCTAACCTTTCAGGGGCAGAAAGAAGGAGGGACCACTTATTTGCACTGCTAAGCAAAACCAATCCTTCTATCACCGTCTGCCCTGTTCCTGTGCTAGATGGCTTTAAAAAAAGGCACAGCTAGTAAGGAAAGGAAAACATACCCCACCCAGCCTGCCTCCACGACATAGCTGCTCTAATCGAAGGTTAAAAATGAACTCAAGCCAATGAGATGGAAATAGAGAATAAACATGCAGAAGCATCTGAGATTTACTACTCAGATAGGACTATTTTCCATAGGATTTGACTAAGAATTCCTTGCAGAGGAATGGAAGGCAAATCTCTCTGTCCTTTGAATGGAATGGGGATTTTCAGGTCTTTCTCCAGCTAAGCAACTGCAGGCATGTGCAGCTTTCCGTAGATGTGAGCACATGTAGATACCACCTTCAGCAGCCAAAGGTTCAGCGTAAGCTTTCTGCTTTCAGAGGACCCCCAGTTTTAAACCAAGCCTGTAAAGATGGGAGTCAAATGCCTAATCCAAACATCTAGCGAAGCAGCAAGTATGGACAAATTGCTCATTCTGAAAGCTCTCATTGAAATATGTCATGACAGTTGTAAAGAAACGGTGCCATAATTGGGGCCGAAAAGCACACACTTCTCTTCATTTCAGCTAAACAACTCCAGGTCTTAGCAAATTCCACCTCTGTAGCCCAAACACAGAGGAGATGCCTCTCAGCAGTCAGAAATGCATGTAGCTCTCTGTATACGCCAAACCTATTTTTATGCAGGAACTGCTGTCATTAGAGCAATAAGTCTCTCCCAGTTTGTGAGCAACATGTACCCTTAATTGACACGTCACACAGGCAGGACATCCTTCCTTAAACCCTGAATAAAAACTGAGCTTCTCGTGTCACTCTATGCATCTGAGCTGGTGTCTCTGCAAGATGCTGCTCTGAGACACATGGATGTCTAGCTAGAGTACCTCCACACACGTTGCACAGCAGACTGACCACAGTCCCACACCCCTTTTGAAGGAGGGAGATGTTCCATTGACTTCATCAGTCACAGAACATTAGGAATCAGAAGGGACCTTGAAAGATCATCCAGTCCAATCCCCCTGCCGCAGCAGGGTCACCTAGATCCAGTGGCACAGAATCACGTCCATGCAGGTTTTAAATGTCTCCAGAGAAGGAGACTCCACAACCACCCTGGGAAGCCCCCTAGTACCAAAATCTTTATATTTTCTAAGTTCACATGAGTACATCAGTCAATTTATTTAAAAGTTGGGCAGAGGGACAAAATGAGGATGGCTTCAGATGAAATGTCAATTGTGTTAGTGGAGGGCAGAAAAGCACCTCCGTTTTTACCCCATACAATCCCCATAAGGAAAAACCCGTAACATTATCTCAGAGGACCTACTGATATGGCACTATTCTGTTTCTTGAAGTCAATCTTAACAAGCTGACTTGCTGGTTTATCCCCTTCCAGGACTCCCACCTGGGAAGTCTGGATCCCTAATTTCTATCCACTGAATGATGTCTTTAAAATAACCATACCATATAAAGCCCTGCAGCAGCCAGAGCACAAACAGAGAGCAGAAGAAAATTTCTGCCTGATCTAAGCAGTCCCACCATCTAAATTAATGGGGGAGTAGAACCTGTCCATTGCCAGGCACTGTTCTCAACTGGCAAATCATTCACTGCTGGCCTTCACTTAACTACAGGTTCCAGCACTGATATTGCTAGACGAGTACTGGCAGCAGGACAACTTTCAAAGTCCCTTCTTTCCCTAAAATACTGCTTCTAACTTATCCCTTCTCTTTTTCCTTGTGCCTTTCCACATGTCCTGTGGAGGATGGGGAATGCGGGTATTGGGGAGGTTCTAGTGAGAGGCCATGTTTAGGTCATGTCTAGTGAGAGGCTCATGGTCTAGGAATGAGTGCTGATCCCCTCAGCCCCATCTGTGAACAATACCTGTTAGCTTGCTGTGCTAGGGGGAAGAAGAGTCACTCCAGTGAAACCTGGAGACAAGAAAGTCATGTGGCAGTGTAGAGGTGTTTACTCCACAGGATATTACAAAAAGTTCCTGCTGTTGGAGGGAAACCTGTTAAAAACCAGTTAAACACTACATGGCCAAGGAAAGGCTCCGCATTCTAAACTGAGTACATTCTACCTGAAGCACAAAGAACTCAAATCCTCAACTGGTATTAACTGGTGAAGTCCAGTTTCATCATCCACTCCTCTAACCAAATTCAGTATATGCTTGGGGACTGCATCATGCTTGGCAGTAACCTGCTTGTTCTATGTGTGCTCTCAACTAGCACAACCAAGTTCAAAGGATGAGATTTCTAGCCAGAGTATTGCTCGAAGTTGGGGATTTGGAGGTGGCTCAGCAACTGAAACATCTCCATGACTTCAGATCACAGCAGTGTTCAAAAGTAGAGCTGTACATGCTGGCTGCACCTGCGGAAATCCAGAGCAGATAGAGTGAGCAGTCCAAACCTTGCTGAGATTAGCAAGGGGAGGCTCTGGCTCAGATGTTTTCAGTGCACTTTCTACAGGGCCATCTGGGTACATCAAATAGAGAAATAGAGGGGGGGAGAGAGAGAGGGAGACTGCTTGGATGCTTTCACTTGAGCCACGAGAAACCTTCCACTGTGTTGTCTCCTTCCCTAAACATATTTAAGTTCTTTATATGGCTGGTCATATCAGAGCCTAATGGGGTGAAAAAACCTCCTATTTTCAAGAGAGACTTGCATCACAGATTCACAGTGTGACCTTGAAACTGCTGAAGACCCTAAATCTTATCACTGCACCCAAAGGTCTACTTAGGGACCTAAATATCATTGTGAGGTTTATTCCAATTTAACTACTTATTTTGAGACTTGCTGAGCCTATGTGCAGATGGCTCATCCTTCAATCATGGTGGATCTATCTAGCTTCAGTGGGACACACAGGGAAGTCCAGGAAGTAGACCTTGTGTTCCCATACCTGAGATTTCTGCACAAGGAAAAGTCCTCACCTGCAGAAAGCTCAGTTTGGTTTCTCCAGAAAGCACAATGCCATCGAGGTGCCGTGCAAACTAAGCAGAGGGAGGAACAAACCTGCTGCAGCTCCCAGGTCCATCTGCTGGCTTAAGCAGCCATCTGAGACCACCTGGCATTTTGCATTGAGCAGGGGTGGGCACAATGGCAGTGGTTTGCTTTTGACCCACCTTTGCACAAGTACTGCAAAGCCTGCAAATGCCCTACAGTGATGCTTTAGCTCATTTGAGTGTTTCCTGCAGGAAAGTTTGAAGTTTGTCTCTAAAAAGTTGACAACGGCTAGAGGCCCTCCTTTCTAAATTGTTTATTGCCTGTAGATCGTAAGGACTTTGGCCAAACCCTCCCTTTGTGTCTGACACTTTGAATGGGAACACTTGGTGGAAATACAGTCAGGGTCTCTGACCCACAGCATTGGTGGTGAGCCAGGCAAGACACATGGGACTCCACAGACGAGGACCTCCACAATGCTACGCCACGGCTGTGGCCACTACACCCACACACACAGCTGCTTTCTCCTGTCTCCATGATATGTTCCAGCTCATAGACTCAGACCAGGCAGACAGTTTGATCTGAGAGCAACCAAGACTCAACTCAATGGACATTTCAGGACAACATTCACTTTCTACAACCTTTAGCATGAACCATCCCTCGGCTTTCATGCTAGAGAAAAGTGACTCGCTGGAGGGAGCTGGCATACTCAGTGTGCTCCATCTCTTCCTGAACACTAGCAAGTCCATCATCAGTTCACACTCCAGCTTGAACAAGTCTCATTCTGGGACCGTGGTCACATCTTCCCATTTAACTCAAGTTGGTGCTGTGCTACTACAGTTCTCTTTGGTGACGCAGTTGCCTCACCTTTAGCTCCAGAATCCAGACAATGGCCTTTGCACCACTTTACTCCTAAATTACAATGAACCAAGAGCGCTTCATTGGGTTTTTTGTAAATCAAAAACTAACCCAGGCTCTTCACTTCCTTCTTGAGAATGAGAAACATCCGGCAATGAAGATATTAACTAAGGAAGCAAGTACAAAATTCAGGAAATAGTTCACTACAAAAAGCTGCTAGAATTTTGGAAAATGCTTTAAATGCAAGACAACTGGATGAACTTCGTGTCAGTGGGTACACCCAAGGATTATTTAACACAGGCATAAGACAGCTATGACTCAAGGAACATTGATCCTGATGGCATGATGAAAGCTTCTGTTCAGGTCAGTGTCCTCAGGGACACCTTTGCATTACTCTGCAGTGTATTTACCCTGATGTTAGGAGCTTTTGTCCTTATCAGTCTGCTGCAACTGATCATAAGCTGCTTTCAAAACCATTTTCTTTGTCCTAGCGAGGATTATATATGAGTGACAACACAAGAAGCACTAAGGCTACAGCTACTGTAAGAAATCAGCCTGAAAAATCTCGTCTATCTTAATGTAGTGTAACTATTTTAATCTACGTGACTATAGAAGTCTTCATCTAGACCACTCAGTAGTGGTTTTGAGCGACACTAGGCAAAGAGGAGTATGGACACAGTTCAGAGGAGTGTGCTCTTGTCCATGACAACAACCCATGTTCACCTCAAAACATCCATCAATCCATAATATCCATCTCCTGCGTAGACTGCAAACTTTCTGGTAGACAAAGACCATCTTTTTGCTCCCCGGTAGTATTGTGTTTTCTATCAGCCCAGCAAAAGTACCAGAGACCTTCCTGCACGGCTGGGATTCTCGGCAGCAGAAGAGCCCTTCAGTTTGCCTGTAAAGAAAGTCACCACCACAGATCCTGACTGACAGATGAGAAAAACTGAGAGAAAGAGAGGTCATTCCTGTGCTGGTTTGAAAGAGCAGGTCTGAGCAGCACAGGCGCTCACTTCCTGTGTGTCTGTAGACAGTCCAGCTGGTTTTGCCTGAGGGCATAATAAGATGCTGGGTGTTCTTGGGTGGATGGATGAGAACGCGCACACCCTGGATGATGCCTCAGGCACAGGTCACTGGCTGGCTGTAGAGTAAATGAGGATGGCCTCGAGGCACGCATTGCCAAGCCGACAGCTCAAAGACATCCGAGAGGACGGTTCTCAGAGTTAAGATATGGTCTTCAGATTCCCAGATCCTGTTCTATCTGTACCCTTCCATCTCACAGTCCAAAGGTAACTGAAATATCCTCCAGCTAATCTGGAGAGGTTCCATTTCAAGGCAGTGATTTTCATTATGAGGGTAACTGTTCTTTGTCAGCAAAAAGGAGGATTCAGTGCCTGTGATAGTGACAATTTCATCAATACACTGAATGACACAGAGTGCAAAGCAGAGGTTGGGTGCTAGGAGAAGAAGTACACTCTGCAGAGGGCCTCTCCTTAACCGTAAACCCAACCTTCAAGATGTGTATTATGGAAGAGTGGGATTTAGAGAAACAACTATGACTTACCAGGAAGCTCTGGTTTTTTTTCTTGTTTTCTGACAACACGACCAACCTGACACTGTGGTATGTGCTACAGTGCCTGGTGGCAAAAGCTGGGCCAGAGCATACAACAGCTGATCTGAGTGCTGAAATGAGCGAGGGCATCTGCAAGACGTAGTCTGCTGTTTAAACAGCAAAAGTTATCCCTTGGATATTCTGATAGGAGTTATACTCGTGGTGAAGACAGTGAAATAAAGCACTTGTTTCAGCTCCAAGCAATGCTCTTTACGTAAGTCACTGCGGGATACGCTACAAGGAATTGCTTTAATCATAATAACTGTGTTTGTTGTAGATGTTTTGAAACCACTTAAGAAATCAGACTTTACCAGACCTCAGTCCTGCCTGTCCTAGCCCATGGAACGGACAGCAGTGCTACTAAGAAAGTGTCATGAAACAGACATTTCACACGAGTTGCGGTCCTATCTCCTCAACACAAAGTGCTAGAAAGGTTTGTATAACACAAATATCATCAGATGTGCTACAGGGCTTGAAAATTCATCTGGTGCAAACAGCTCTCATTCCTTGGATGGGTTCTCTCCTTGGATGAATCACTCTGGACAAAAAGTCCTACTCATCCACCCCAAATCAGATAATAGTCTTCACCTGGCTGCAACCACATGCTAGCTCTTTCCCCACACTGAATTCATCAAATTACCAGTGATTCACCCACTACTGTAACTGGTATAAGTCCAAGTGTAGAGGTTACTCCAAAGCAATTCAATATCCAAGAAAATTAAAGGAGAAAATTATTCTTCCGAGTTGGAAGGATGGTTATCAGGACAGTGTTCACTTAACTAGGACAAAACCAGCTAAGTTTTACTGCAATAAATTAGTCATCTTAGTCCTTCACCAGTGCACCCACCACTGTTCCATCCACAAAGGTGCCATCTTTTCATATAACTTTGTGTGAGTCTCAAAGGTTTGGGTTAAAACACACAAATCTTTGAAAGCTTGATTGTCCTTCTGAAGTCTGCAAGGTCTGGTACCAAATACTTAGTCATTTACATTTGCAGCCAAAACCAGAAGCACAAAGATCTACACAGACGAAAAACAAGGTAGAGAAGGACATGCATTGGTCACTGCAATGGATTTTCATGCTAGCCATGCAGAACCACAGAAGTTAACAACCACAACCACCATTACTTCTCTTGTGAGAACCAAAGTGAGCTTTGGGCACTAGAAGACATGGGTGTGACTGCTACTAGAATCAAAGGGCTTTTCCAATTGGTTTCTGCCTCAGCTTTGTTTTCCAAACCTATTCCATCTTTTTCAGAAATTGCTCACAACTTTCTTTAAGGATTCCTTTGGGAGATGAAGTCTTCTAGGCTGAGATTCAACCCCAAAAGGTTTTAATTTTAGCCAAATTGATCTGACCGTTTTTAAGTGATGAAGGAATGGAAGAAAATACTTTTCCCATATGTTCCAGTCAGAGGAGTATGTTTGCCGAGAAGAAAGAATCCTTGAGGAAACAGAGGGGGAGAGGGAGTAACTGTAAAGGATAAAAATATTTCCAGACACAACACCATCATGAGCTAAGCCCTAACCTGCGTCAAAGAACACAGCAGTGGTGGCATTTACGTTCACACCAGCTGAGTATGTGGCCCATAGGAATACAGAAGAAAGCTTTCTATTAAAATTCTGGATGGGACACACCAGAATCTGAGCAACATGGAAAAAGGCTCATGTGTCAACTCCCTTCTTGGTTTTTTCAAGACTAACAGACAGCATTTTCCAGTATGCGAATACAATCTGTTGCAAGCCCTGCCTAGACACAGCAAGTCCCTGCAGTAAGGCATCTCTGCCCAAACCTTCAGCAAGACAAAGGATCAGCCAAGGGTCTGGGCTCATTAACCACAGGAGATTTTTAATGGCTGTATGCTCCCGGCAGCTCAGCTTCTCAAACTCTCTGGGTCAGACCAAGCACCCCATATCTTCACCTGTTGCCTATTAGCTAAAGTGAAAAAGTATGAAGTCCAGGAAGATGGACAAAGTCCATGATGAACGACACTCAGAGTGGCCCAAACCTTAGCAGTTCTAGTACAAGGGAAAGACAAACATTAAAACTTTCAGCTTCCAATCCTTACTGTGGAAGCTCACAGATCCACAGAAGACAACCGACTGCAGCACTAATTTAGGCAGAATGATAAGGCTCGAGGCATCACATCCAACATGAGAGAGCCAGGCTTCACAAGAACCCAGCTACACACTGTTAGAAAACATCGTTTATTTTTTAACTTGCTCTTAGTAGTCTCTCTCTGAAGTTTTCCAGGTTCATGGTGTCACATGCCAAGCCCAAGATGCCCCAGCTTCTTCAGCTTCCAAGGAGGTTTTTGTTACACAATTGACAAAGAGTTGTGGGTAAGAGTCATGAACAACACACATTTTTATTAAATAGTAACATCATTACTGAACACCTCTGTCACACAGGAACATGGCCAGGTGGGTTTTAAACATCTCCAGAGAAGGAGACTCCACAACACCCCTGGGCAGCCCCT
>JAOXOE010000602.1:21056003-21067756 GCA_028565055.1 Phoeniculus purpureus
GTCACCCCTCAGCCTCCTTTTTTCCAAGCTCAAGAGCCCCAGCTCCCTCAGCCTTTCCTCAGCAGGGAGATGCTCCACTCCCTTCATTAGCTCTGTGCCTCTACACTGGACTTTCTTCAGCAGCTCTGTGTCCTTCTGGAACTGAGAGGCCCAGACCTGGACACAATCATCCAGATGTGGTCTCAGCAGAGCAGAGTAGAGGGGGAGGAGAACCTCTCTCCATCTACTAACCATCATCCTTCTAATCCACCCCAGGATGCCGTTGGCCTTCTTTTGTCTCTCCAGGGCAGTGTGGTGTGTCTATTTCAACTTCAGGATATGCTGGGTTTTCACTCATAAATAGACTATGGGGGCAACTAATTTAAAAACCTCTCTATACTAATATACAGAAGCTGTGTTAAACATACAGCAAGGTACAATTTTCTGCTGAACTATATCCCCAAATTTGTTTGTAAACAGAGGACTAGAAAAAAGCATTTAAAGTGAATTAGGGAAGTGTTTCAGCTGTCATTGAAGAGGCGCTTGCTTTGAGATTAATTTGGGAAAAGAAACAATGAGAAATTGTTTTGAAAATAAGACATGTGCTGTAGAGTCAAGGTCACAGAATCACAGAATTATAGAACATTAGGGACCGGAAGGAACCTCGATAGATCATCTAGTCCAATCCCCCTGCCAGAGGAGGATCACCTAAACCAAGTCCCACAGGAACATGTCCAGGCGGGTTTTTAATGTCTCCAGAAAAGGTCCGACTTGCCTGGGTGACTGACAGGTTCATGTCAAAGTCCTGTCCTTTTTCTCAGCTCAGGAAATGGGGAACAGGGATTTTTCTAACCCAGCTATTATCTCTAGAAATAATGTTTTTGTAGGAGCTAAGTTAATGAGGCGAAAAGCTGGTGATCTGCTAATTAAAAGTCTAAAAATAGGATTAGTGATAAATGGGCTGTCAAAATATCCTGGCTAAGGAAGAATCTTTAAGTTAGGAGTGATCAATGCACAGCCCTGATTTCATGACACTGCATATTCATTTAATGAACTTCCCCTTTTATCTGTTAATTACTGCAACTCTCTCTGGATTAAGACTACAGCACATTCTTCGGAGAATCTGTGCACCGTCTAGTTCAAGTTTATTTATGAATATTTATTAGTTTGCTGGCATACCAGGAGCTTCTTAGTAGCTGACACATTATCTCACACTAATAAGAGCTTCTGTTTGACTTGGAACGCTATTGCTTTACACTGGAAAGGCCCTTAAAGCTTCATGTGTGTCTTTCAGAAGAGCAGAGGAAATTGGGAAGCTAAATATACAGGATGTTTTTTTCAAACAGGCTCAGCTGAACTACACAACCTGTTTTCAGCGTTAACACAGAGTGCTATCCAAACCCATCTTTAACGCTAAAGAGAAACCTGTCACCTGCTCACACACTGGTAAACTTTGGGACTAATTGGCTTAATTAGCAAAGCACTAATAAACTGAAATAAACATACGGAGGAACTAACTGGCCCCTTATTGGTTTGCAGGCAAAAGGAAAAAGAATAAGGACTGTGAGTCTCCTTCTCTGGAGATGTTTAAAATCTGCCTGGATATCTTCCTGTGCTACTGGATCTAGGTGACCCTGCTGTGGCAGGGGGATTGGACTGGATGATCTTTCAAGGTCCCTTCCAATCCCTGATGTTTAGTGATTCTGTGATCACCAAGACCAGCCATTCCCTTTGTAAATCACTGAGCACATGGATGGAGTGGAAATGTGTGTGGCAGAGAGAAACAAGTGCCCAAGGCATTGCTGACCCTTCCATGGTCCAAATACACAGAAATGCTGAAAACAAGCCAGCTGTGCCAGTGGGAGGGAGGAAGTTAGTGGAAATTTTTATCCCATTAATAATCAGAGGTTTTAAGAGGAGAAATTCTCTGCAGATGCCATTTTTGCGGCAGCAGATAGCAAGGAAAGGAGGGCAGGCAGCAAACACCACATTTTTTTCTCTTTTTCCAGCTCTCTTGACTGACAAGGAAAGACTATTTTAGGAGAACAAGTACCTCAACAATCAATCCTTTAGTTACAAAATGAACCATAACTGGCCTGTATTTTAAGAGATTCAGATTGCTCTGTTGTTCTTAATAGATTCATCATTATTAGTCCAGGTAATGGGACCAAGGATTAGCATATGTCTCTCCATATTAAAACACTGTGACCAGTGCAGTTTCAACTGACGCCTGCTCACACTTTCCTGCAGTTTGGGGGTTAACCTGGACCTGCACATTATGGGATGAGGTGGCCGTCTGTTTCGGGAGGTAGCAAAACTTGACCTATATGAATGCCACCAGCTGGGCTGTGTAAGTTGGCCCAAGAATTGCAGAAGAGTCCCTGCAGCTTTGGGTTTCTTTGTATGGCATAAATACGGAGTGAATGCTGCAGGAGCCTCACTTGGGGGCTCAGGCTGAAAGAAACATTTGTGTTGTCTGGTATCGGACCGTTGATTCTGTGACTGTGCTCAGTATGTGATGATGTAAAACCTTTTTGCCGCTGGTTCCCAAAGCAGTCATAGGTTGTGGCTGTAGCTGTAACTGTGTCTGCAGGGAGAAGCAGATTTATGTGTCTGCCAGTCCTGGCAGTGGTTTGGGGACACCAGAGGCTGCATGAGCAGGAGATAGGGGGTGGGATGGCTGAAGTCTCCTACATTTCTGAGCTGGTAAAACACTAACCGTGTCTTAAAGTAAAGACTCCTTAGAAGTATCCTTATGTAACAGAACATCCCTACCCAAGATGGTTAAAAGGTGAATCTCATTTCTTCCAAATAAAATCCTAAGGGATGCAAGTTTATTTCTCCTCGAGGTGCTTTTGGGAGAGGAGGGAAGGGGAGCAGAAGGGGGAAGGCAGTTAACAGTTACCCTACTGTGTCCTGCCATTAGACGAGCTGCAAAAATGCTCCCAGTGTATCAGGTAGTGCGCAGTGCCAGCCTTCTGCTGGAGCACGGAGAGTGAGTCTGCTGTGGAGCCTTAAATACTTTCCACCCTGACTACCTTAGCTTAACGCCTTTCAGCAGAGTTGGCAGGAGGGTTGTTTTTGTGTAGTCTCTCACCTCTCCCGAAGCAGCCTGGCTGGCGCGCCTGTGCTGTGCTGTGCTCAGGGATTGTGCATTGCAATGGGAGTAGGAGCCTCAGATCCTCTTGCTGATATGCCAGGAAAGACATATACGGGGATTTCATCCGAGCTTTGCATGACAGATCAAGAAGGAGGACAGCCTCACCGGACAGAGTCAGCATAGTTCCGTTGCAGCTGCAGTCACAGATGCGAAAGACCGAATTCTAAGTTCTTTATAGAAAAAGAGCTTGGAGTTTTCTGGAGTTTGCTGAGCCGTCAGCCAGAGACTTGGCCCAAGCCTAGACACTTTGGTTTTGGATGGTGCTTCACTCTACAGAGAGATGCTACCTGTTGCGGAGGCAAGTCACAGTGAAATACTGAGTGCAGAAATGCTCAGCTAGGAGGTTGGTTTTGTTTCGCTTTTAGTTTCCGGTCAGGCAAAAAAGGCCAAGGAAGCGGAGAGGGAATGCAAAGACCTACGACGATATTAGATACTCTTTAATGAAGAACTTCTGCTTGCAAAGGCAGAGCAAGGCCAGCCTTTTATCTTTACCTGATCGCCGCTACCCCTCTAGAACGCGGCATCCTTACAGATGCGATGAGCCCTGTCGGAGGGCGGTTGTTACGGTATCGGTATTGAGGCTCTGCTAATTGTGTTGCTTTTGCTTCTGTAATTTTAGCAGAAAAGGCCCAGGCAGCAAGTCAGTGCTGTCGGGGTGCTGTGAAGAAATAGCCTGATGAATTTTCCATCAGATTGACTCACTCAGATATTCTCACTGCTAACTTTTGGGGTCAATAATAAATATTAAAGCCTGTAGATTTAATAAGTCAATGTAGGTGTTCTCTGCCTTTTGAGACCACTTTATCTTTCCATCAAAGATGAAACAAACTTCTCAAATGAATAAAAAATAGGGCCTCAAGTGATTACAAGTGAGAGCAATTTGGGCTCCTCTCTCAGAACCTGGCAGTAGGCACTTTTGAGCCTCCTCTGTCTGCCTAGATGGTCTGCATTAGCGCTACTCTCACCGTTACGTTTTTAGGTAAATATTTCCAGCGTTATGTGTACAGACCTTCAGGAAAGGTGTTTGCTGCCACTCCAGGCACGAGGGATGACGCGGGTCTGGATCCCGCCAGGCTCTGTTGAGTCTGATTTGCGTTGCAAGTCTAGTTTTCCTTGGTGCTTCCTATAATCTCCTCAAGTTCAAAGAGCGCTTAGCTGCTTGTCTTTGTCAAAAACCCTGTTGGAGATCTTTTATGTCGAAGATGTAGGATTTCTCCGCATGACTTTGATTATTTATTCATTCCACTTCTCTGGTGTATGATAGCGCTGATATCATGAAGACCCCTTGTCTTGCACTGCTCTTGCTCTGAAATTCATGGAGATTTAGTGCCTTTGAAATTGTTTTAAAAGGAAAGGAAAAGTTTTTGAAGTTCCTTTTTTTTTTTTCTTCTTCTATTCCACTCAACAGTGCCGCAGCACATTTTTCCAGCTTTCCACGCTCCTTTGCCAATTGACATGCGCCACCAGGAAGGACGATACCATTACGAACCTCACTCTATCCACGCTATCCATGGGTAAGTCTTGCATCTCTGCTACTGTGCCTTGCACCTCTGCTCCTGTGCCTTGCTAAACCATCGGCCACCTGCTAAACCATCCTGCTGCTAAAGTCCCCAGGGACTTGCTGCCCTTGCGACAGACTAGCCTTACTGGCCACCGATCACCCCACTGTCCCCATCCACTGACAGTACTGAGCTGCCTGGCAGGACTGCTCCACAGCTCTGTTAAATCTATAGAAGTGATGTAAAGCAGCGGGACAGGAGTACGGGACTTTCATGCTGTTTGTTGTCTTGCTGAGGTCTCAGGGACAGGCTAGACCTGTGCTTCTTGTACCCATGGTGTTTCTCACATCATGCCATGCCAGGCTCGTCTCTCGCACCAAAGATGGCAAAGATCTGACCTGTGGCACCCTCTGTTTTGAGATGCTGAGGACTGTTCCTCCCTGCCCACCAGCTGTGGGGAACGACAGAAAAAGGTTGCTGGAATGCTGTAGTTCAGTTTGATTTCACCGATCAACAGCCTGGACAGGCTGGGTGGTGTTCTCTAAAGTGTGGTAAAAAGACAGGTCCTCATGCCGGTGTCTGTCTACTCAGAGGGGCAGGACCCTGGGTTTTAGTGAAACTGCCCTTTCTTCCCAGGGCAGTTGATAGGCAGCAAGAAGAGGTGGTGGGTCAGGGGCCGTACCGCAAAAGAGGGGATCGTTGTTAATCTTCTTGTCCAGGACATGACTGCTCAATAATCCTTGATGCCTTAAAGGATGTTTATACTGAGATTTGGGTTCTCTTCCTATAAGCTTTGATCAGGGCAGGGGAAAAGGAGACAGTGGGGAAGTGAGCCAAGGCTCCAGTGTCCGTGTGACCAGAAGGGTTTACATTTGTCCCTGAAACATGCCATCCTTGTAGGAGGTGAGGAGTAGCCTGATGGGATTGGTGGTCCCACAGCCACTTTGAAATTCCTCAACCCGCAGACGAAATGTAGGGTTCAGCCGTCAGCTGCGGGACAGGTCCCAGGGCACTCGGTGTAAGGGAACCCATGAGGGCTGTGAATGTTGTGCAAGGAGATCAAGGGAAGAACAAATAATTCTTATAGCTTAAAAAACTCTCATTTGATCCCCTGGAGCACTGTTGTGGCCCTTGCCACCCAGCCAGGGTCAGTGCTCACTCAACTTTGCAGGGGCTGTTTGTAGAGCTGTGGGTTTTCTGGATAGGTGTGAATGGGAGAGCTGTCCCCGGGAGGCAAGTAACGCAGATGGCAGCAGCCAAGAGATCTGTGGAGTCCCACAGCTACCAGGACTTTATTCAGCTTCCAAAATGCTGCAGGAAAAAAATGATAGGGCATTCCCCTGTATCCTACCAGAAGACAAGTCCTAGTCTTTTTGGCTGGCTGTCAGTTTCACTGGATGTTTAAAGGGGCAGAGCAGCTCCTTCCATGATGTGTGCAAAGGGAAAAGACAAAGTAGGTTGTTAACATGGGAACCTGGGGGGACTGAGGGGATCTGAATGAAATGATTTTGGCCTTTCATGCAACCACGTGCAAAACCTGTAGAAACAGTAAATACAGAGTAATAACAAACTTACTAGTTGATAGCTAGTAAGCCAGAGCGCTGGCTAATAAAGCACATACTGACTTCTGAAAGGGACAATATTCAAAACAGTAGTTAGAAGAGATAGTGGCAGATGCTCAGATATTTGGCACACGTTATTTGTGTGCCACTCACCGTGCTCCTTTTCACTTCTTGGGAGAAGGATCAGGTGCGCTGCCTCTGCTCTAGAGGTCCGCAGCAGTTTCTTCAGTGGGTAATGCAGGGTCTTCTCCAAAACATAACCAAGAGCCTGCCAGCTGGTGACATGTACCAGCGAATCATATACCTCAGCGACAGGAGACAGTATTTTATCATATTGGTGTTGTCCACTGCTCAACCCTGTGTACAGTGCTGGCAGATCAACTTTCAGTTTGTCTGCACATTAATAACCTTAATGATAACATTAATAATTGATAGCATTAACCTTATTAATAACATTAATAACCTGCTGTCTTAGCAGTGACCGCA
Source organism: Phoeniculus purpureus (assembly GCA_028565055.1). Classification (NCBI taxonomy): domain Eukaryota; kingdom Metazoa; phylum Chordata; class Aves; order Bucerotiformes; family Phoeniculidae; genus Phoeniculus; species Phoeniculus purpureus. The sequence goes on from JAOXOE010000602.1 coordinate 21,062,690, forward strand.
TTTGTCTATCAGCGAACAGTGTCCTGCTTTTTGGGTAGAGTTGTTGGCAAATACCTATTGCCCTTCTACTTTGGGATCCTTTACCTTCCCAGCAAGAGCTCTCACAAAAATGACTTTGTAAGGTTGCTGGTCTTAAAAAAGGAGACAAAGTCTTCTTTGAAATGACCTGTACATTGCACTGAAGGGTGCTTCTGTGGCTGGGGAAGCACAAAAATTGAGCAGCCAACCGCTTATTTTCTGTGGAGGTTTTTCAGGGTCAGAGTCCTACCTCTGTCTGTCTGTTTTCTAAGTGCCATGAACTACGGCACAACCACATTAGGAAAAATCTCACTAGCTGTGATGTTAGCCTCTCAGTCATTTTTTCTCTTTCAAATTTATTGGTAAGCCCCTTAACCTCATCTCCTTGCCCTTTCCTCCTCTAGTTTTTGTTCTAATTCTCTTCTGTCTTGCTCATGTCTGCTCTGATTATCATAACATAGGGCTGTCCCTCCCTGCTTGAGGATGTCCGGTATGAAATCATCCAGGACATGCTGGTGGAGCTGTACTAGGATGACTTAGTGGTTGCATGGCTCTCGTTCAATAAGCTAGGTGGACTCTGCAGGCACAATTGACTAGAAACTGACAATGCAGAAATCCATGCTTCTGTTTAAAGAAGTCAAACCCAAACCAGACCAAAAGCACGTTCATATTTTCACTCTAGAGAATTACAGCAAATATTTGGAAGTTAAATTGTGTCTCTGAGTTTTGGCTCTATGATTAATGTTCTCAGTGCCTGACAGAGAGCCCCCAATTCATCAAGCCCTTATTCAAGCTGTATGCTGTCTTGCTGGTACCAAATTTATCTAATTACATGAATGTTGCACAGCAAATTAAGTATAGTCTCATTTGTTGTTAACTATGAGGTCTTATTATCTGCCTGCTGCATTATGTCAAAGGTTTGTTTCTCGACTGCTCAGTGTGACATAGCAGTGCATTCCCCTTCATCACTGTTTGCATTTAGCCTAATGAGAGCGTACGTTACTTTATCCTAACTGGAGGCAACCCCGCTGCAAGGATCTCTCAAGCAGCACCACCTGTGGGACCTTTTCGTGGTAATATGAATGGGAATATGGAGAACCCAAATAGGAAGAGACCCACGTACCAAAGCCTGGAAGATTTTCTGTTCCCTGTTGTCACTCTTTGTCTCAGTGATTTCCTTGTTAAGCAGCATGAAAAATGATTCCAGAGCTTGAGTCTTCTTGCAGATCACTGAGCATTTATTATACGTGTCCAGAAGCAGATTGTGTTGGTATTTCCCTGAAATGCACTTCAAGAGGTCTTTTTTCAGAGTGTTTCAGTGTTTTCCAATCATTAGAAGAACTCACTTTACTGTGCAACCTCTATTGGTTTTACTTCTTTGATACTATTGCTTTTGGACCTCTTTTGGTTTTTGTTATTTGGGATGTCGATGCGTGTTAAGAAGAATTCAGCAGAATCAGGGCACTTGATTGGCTTCTCTAGGAAAATAAAGGATCTCATCTGGATTACTCTGGAGCTCTCTGCAGTGCAAACCAACAGAAATATTGTGGATTCAAGGCAATCATCCTCCAATATGACACTTCTGAGCTTGTGGTCATGTGAAGGGTATGAGCAGGGGGACCTGCTGGAGAGCAGCGTAGGAAAAGGGACCTGGGGGTCCAGATAGAGAGTAGGATGGCCAGGAGCCAACAATGGGCCCTTGTGGCCAAGAAGGCAAATGGCATCCTGGGGTGAATCAGAAAGTGGGTGGTTAGCAGATCAAGAGAGGTTCTTCTGCCCCTCTACTCTGCCCTGGTGAAACCACATCTGGAGTATTGTGTCCAGTTCTGGGCCCCTCAGTTCCAGAAGGACACAGAACTGCTGGAGGGAGTGCAGTGCAGAGCCACAAAGAGGAAGGAGTGGAGCATCCCCCTGATGAGGAAAGGCTGATGGAGATGGGTCTCTTGATCTTGGAAAAAAGGAGAATGGGGAGTGACCTCCTTAATATTTATAAATATGTGAAGGGTGGGTGTCAGGAGGATAGAGCCAGACTCTGCTCAGTGTCATCCAATGACAGGACATGGGGTAATGGGTGTGAGCTGGAACATAGGAGGTTCCACATCAATATGAGAAGGAACTTCTTCCTGGTGAGGGTGACAGAGCACTGGAATGGGGCTGCCCAGGGGAGCTGTGGAGTCTCCTTCTCTTGAGATGTTTAAAATCCTCCTGGATGTGTTCCTGTGAGACTGGATTTAGGTGATCCTGCTGTGGCAGGGGGATTGGCCTGGATGATCTTTCAAGGTCCCTTCCAGTCCCTAATGTTCTGTGATTCTCTGATGAAGAAGGGGGGATTCAAGTCCGCGTGTGTGAGCGTGTGCACAGACGTAGAGGCAAACACCTTTCTCGCAGGCTAACGCACTGTCTCAAGTGGGGAGTCACCTTTTTGATGCAACCTGTCTTGATGTATTGAACGCAGTAACTCCTTCTGTAATAACTTCTTTAAAAAGCTGAGCCTTTTGTGGTAGGAATGCAGTCACAATGAGGAAAAAATCCGTTCTCGGGAGGAGAAAAAAAATCAGGACTCCTGGCAGGAATAATTTGCTTTGAAAAAAGCCTCCAAGCTCCCTGCGGTTTCACTGCAGCCAAGCGACTTCAGCGTTTCCCTGCAGTTAAAATGTTGTTCTTTCTCACAAGGGGTCTTTTAAACTAGGTAGTGATGCCTGTAAGGGAGATATTGCCAAGGTTAACTTTAAAAATAGGTAAATATTGGAAGCAGTTCTGTGAGTTTAAGGTGTCGGATCTCCTATTTCCACGGTCAAGGGGGGGTATTGATACGTGAGTGTTATCTTTGCGGCTGTATTAGTTCACAGCAGGGCAAGAGAACTTTCAGAGCTGCTCCCTCCCTTCTCCTGCCCCGTGTCCACAAGCTTGAGTGGCTCTAGGGGTGTGTGAGTGTGTGTGTGTGTCTGCCAGGGGCTCTTTGTGTTTGAACGTGGGATTAAAGCACGGCTGTGTCAACAGCATGGGTCCTGCTGCGCTCATTCGTTCAGTAAGGCAAGCGATCCCGCAGGTAGGAAGGTGAGCTGCGAATCTGGGAACAGCAAGCTCAGAAAGCCTTTGTCCCCTATGGATATGAAGCAGAAGCTACTCCCTGGGAGTTAAACTGAGATAGACAGTCCATAGTGCGATAGGAGGGCAGGACTAGCATTGCCTGGTTAATATGGGGAATCAATTTGCTATTTAATTAGGGAGCTAATAAAAGTCAGTAGCTCTGTCAGAAGAACTTTTCACACAGCGTTGTTTGATTCCAAAGCACCTAACTGCTTGAAACTGCACACAGGGTTAAATCTCTCTCAGCATCCAAGGGGAAGGAATCCTTGTGTTTTGCAGTTCTACAGGAAAACACACGGCTTCTCACCAAAAGGCAGATGTTCTGCTGGACAGAAGGTAGAGGCAGAGTAGAGGGAGCGGAGAACCTCCCTCAATCTACTAACCACCCACATTCTGATCCAACACCGGGATGCCATGGACCTTCTTTGCCACAAGGGCACATTGCTGGTTCATGATCATCCCGTTGTCCCCTAGGACCCCCAGGACCCTTTCTCCTACGCCGGTCTCCAACAGGTCAGTCCCCAACCTCCACCAGTACCTGGGGTTGTTCTTGCCCTTGTTATAGGTCATTCCATTTCTTCATTAAGCACCTGTGCGCGTGCACGGGGAGAAGAGAGCAGGCTTCATTAGGAGTATGGTGCACCTTCTGATTTAGAATAGTACTGCTCTCCAAGCAGCATTGTTGTATATAATACATACATATTATATAGGTTTGTGTTATATAATGTATGCAAAATGTTTCTATCCTTCTCCATACCCTGATTATGAGGAGCCAGCAATTCATTATGCGGATTATGCTTTTGTTTTAGTATTTTCCGTTAGCGAACACTGACACTAATCTTTCCAGAACACAGACGCAGAGATCCTTCTACGTTACAGCCTTCTGCAGTGTCTCAGCTTAGTCATCGAAACCGAAAATAGTAAAAACGATTATATGTGCAAGGTGAAGTGCCTGAAGAGCGAGTCTAAAGAGCAGTGGCTGAGTGAACTGGGGGTGTTTAGCCTGGTGAAAAGGGAATGGGAGCTTGGTCGCTCTTTAGAACCACCTGAAAGGGACTGTAGAGAGATGGGAGTTGGTCTCATCTCCCAGGTGATAGGACAAGAGGAAATGGCCTCAAGCTGCAGCAGGGAAGGTTTAGACTGGATATCATGGAAAAATTATTCACTGAAATGGTTGTAAAGCATTGGAATAAGGTCCTCAGGGAAGTGGTGGGAGATACCATCCGTGGATATATTTAAAAGACACGTAGATGTGGCACTTAGGATCATGGTTTAGTGGTTGACTTGGCAGGATTAGCTTTTTGTTTGGACTTGATCTTAAAGATCCTGCTGTGGCAGGGGGATTGGACTAGATGATCTCTCGAGGTCCCTTCCAATCCCTAATGATTCTATGATCTTTTCCAATTGTGTGATTCTTCGGGTGCCTCAGTCACGAGGACTTGGGAACGGTGAGTAATTCACAGCCATCACTGCCATTGGCCAAAGGTAGTTTTTTTGCTTTAGACTCTTTCTTGCTACCTGTGTCTTGAGGAGATGAGATGTTTTGGTATCAGATGCTTCCAGACTGTGACGTGTAGTTGTAATTGCCTTAGATCTGCACCTTTCTCTTCCCCCGACATACCAATTCTGCCTGTGACCACCTCACTTCTTTCCTAGCCAGTACGAGAGATTTTTGCGGCTCTGTGCTGTCCAACCTCACTAGACCACAGAAGCAATGCAAGCAAACAAAAGCAGGTGACTGTGGGCTTCTTTCACAGAATCACAGAATATTAGGGGTTGGGAGGGACCTCAAAAGATCATCCAGTCCAATCCCCCTGCCACAGCAGGATCACCTAGACCAAGTCGCATAGGAACACATCCAGGCGGGTTTTAAACATCTCCTGAGAAGGAGACTCCACAACCCCCCTGGGCAGCCCCTTCCAGTGCTCTGTCACCCTCACTGGGAAGAAGTTCCTTCTC
>JAOXOE010000602.1:21067856-21083114 GCA_028565055.1 Phoeniculus purpureus
TGTCACCCTCACTGTGAAGAAGTTCCTTCTCATATTGATGTGGAACCTCCTGTGTTCCAGCTGACACCCATTGCCCCTTGTTCTGTCATTAGATGACACTAAGAAGAGCTTGGCTCCATCCTCCTGACACCCACCCTTCACATCTTTATAAACAGTAATGAGGTCACCCCTCAGTCTCCTTTTTTCCAAGCTAAAGGGATCCAGCTCCCTCAGCCTTTCAATGTTTCTAGAAGCCCTGTCAGAGATGCTACCCTTTTCAGAGTTCATTATATGGGATGATACATGACATCGTAATAGAATAGCTCAAAATATTCTTTAATATTGTGATTGAAAAGTCCGTGCCGTTTCTTCACAAATGCATGAGTGGATGGCAGCTTAGCATTATTTCAATATATTGAACAGATTCCATCATACAAAGAATAAAGGACGACGGCTTCAAAATAGCAATGCAAAAAGAAATAGTCCTGACTGAAGAACTAACACGTCAATTTTACAAAGAGCATGAAGATCAAGACTACTTCCCAGTCCTTCTAGAGCAAATGACCAGGTACACTGAATGAAAAATGAGCATGTGGATCTACAAATAAAACTGGACTTTTCAAAATAAATAATTATCCTGAGTAACACGAGTACAAGACACCAACATGTCTGAGACGTTAGTAAAACTCAAACCAGGATCAGACAACTGAAGATAATGAGATAATTCCTAAATACAGCAGATGACGTAAATGAGGTTTTCAAAAATTACTAGCTGCTCCATATCTCTTTGCCTATGATGTTGAAGTCAGTGGCCAGTTCCATTGATTTGGGTGAAACCAGTTCAGTTCTGTTCTGGACAGCTGCATTTAGGTTTTCTGCAGAAGAGCTCTGAAATCTTAATCCAGGCTGTTTCCTTGGGAGGAGAAATAAATGTTTGGGTGTTGCTTTCATATGAAGTTGGGATATGGCTGTGACAGAATGTTAGGAGCTGATCAGCATCTTCATGTCTAATAATAAAGACATCACCCAATTCTAAAACACACCTGATGTTGTGGTAACATTCAGTAACTTTGACATTTAAATTCATGTTTAATGAATGTAAAGCTTTATCAGACTGTAGCTGTGTAAACAGAGATCAGTTTTGAAATTCTCTGATACGAGGGCTTGATTTCCTAAACTGGACTATATATGTACTCAAACTACTTGTAGAAATTAGAACGAGTTTAATTTCTGGTTTTTAATGACTGTTTTCCTGTTTTACAGTGGTCCAACCCTTGTACTTGCTCTAACACGAGAAAATGCTGTAGCATACTGGAGAGATTTGTTAGGTCCAAAGACTGTTGAAGAGGCTCAGAGGGAAAATCCAGACAGGTAATACAGTAGTAAACCATCACTCCCAGCTTCAAGTTCACCTCACATTCCTCATCTCGGTGCACGGCACATTCCCACTGGTGTGACTATAGTGCCATCATCTGGAAACTGAGATACATTTCTAAAGTTTGTCCCTTGATATAACACCACCCTTTTTCAGAACAGTTGCTTATTTTCTCACAGAATCACTCTGATTGGAAGACTCCTGGGGTCATCAAGTCCAACCATATACCTTACCTTACAAGTTCACCCCTAAACCATATCCCACAACACCTCATCCTAATGAACTTTAAACACATCTTCTCATCTTAAACAATCTCTAAACACATTTTCTCATCTTAAAGTTTTAATCAGTAGGATATTTCATTTGTGACAAAGTTTCTCCTATACAATTTACAAATGGACAGCTTAGCTTTACCTGCTTCTTATACTGTTACGAGAAACTGCTCTGGTATCATCTTACCTGTTGCTGACAAAAGGACTGTGTCATTAAGAAAGAGATGGTATGATCTTGGAAACGGAAGACAAGAGATAGGCAGGAGTGGGTTCATATTAGGTAAATATTAATATTAATTAATAGTGATTAAAAAGCTGAATCCTCGTTTTGTAGACAATGAAGAATTCCTTTTACAGAGAGATGGTCCTGCTCTGGCAGAGAGATTGGACTAGATGATGTTTCGAGGTCCCTTCCAATCCCTAAAGTTCTGTGATACTGTGAGAGATCATCAAGCCCTTAAGTCTCCAGATCAGCATTCATTTAGATTCGCTGGTTAAAGCTAGACACAGTTGAAGCTCAGACTGGTTATTCCTTTCACTAACTTCACCCTTTCCATGACTCCTAGTTTACGAGCAAAGTATGCAGTCGGCAATGTGCCAATTGGTCAGCTGCATGGTAGTTCTACCCCTGCTGATGCTCAGAAGGAGTTAGAGTTCTTCTTCCCTCAGGAGCACACTTTGGCATTGATCAAACCTGCTGCTGCTGCTAAGCATAAAGGTAAGTGATCTAGAAACTGTGAACTGCATCTACTGATGGAGTTTCTACAAACCATCAGCAATGTGCACTGGAATAAATCACATTGAATGAGTTCTCTGAAACATGTTTTTTTGGGGCAGAGAGATGCTGTATGAGACTTGCCTAATTCATAGTGACGTCTCAGACGTGACATCTCCTTTTCTTAAGCTGCCTACAACTCTTTCTTCACAAAGGATGGTGGTGAATTGAAGTGAGTGAGTCCTTATTTAAGTTGAGCTGTAGAAAAACCAGGCACTCATGCAGCATCCTTCCACATCAAAGCGGAGAGAGGCTTTCCAAATTCATAGTTCTTATTTCAGACTGACTCAAAAGGGCTCATTTCTCAGTTAGACGCATTCCCGTCCATGGTTTAAATTGCCGTTAGAGAATGGGAATGAGGAAGAAAAGTCAAATTCTAAAAATTACTACATAGAATGTGGAATCTTACCTTAAAGGTTTTTGCTGGCACTGTTTTTTTTTAAACCCCATATCCAGAGTGTCTTCTTGGCGTTCTTCTTTTCCTCATGTGTTTCAGTTGTGTTTCTACTGTTAATTCATCTTTGGCTTTTGTGAGTCTTCCTTTCCCTCTTGTACCAACCCAAGCTGATTTTAACAGGCCAGCTGCTGTGTGATGAAGTACTGCAACTACAGTCCACATGCTGTCCCATGTAAGAAACAACCATGGACACTACCCTTACAATTTAAACCAGTCTGGCTTTGTTGCCTCCATAGGGATGGATTAGTGCGATGACAGTGATTTGGGTACATTTTAGGGAATGACTTAATTGATTGTCACATTGTCCACCTAGTATTTTCTATTTAAATCTGGGTGGATGTTTGCATTTAAACTTTTAATTATAATTTTTAAAAGATCTAAGCTATTTCAATCAAGAACAAGTTTGTTTGGTATTCTCCTAGATGACATCATGCAAAAAGTTAAAGCTGCTGGATTTACCATCTCAAAGGTTAAAGAAGAAGCTTTAACTTATGAAATGGCAGCACAGTTTTACAACAATCACAAAGGAAAACCATTTTTTGAGCAGCTAGTGAATTGTATGACTGAGTAAGTGTCTTGTTAGACAATACCAAGGTATGTAATGCATCAGACTTCGAATTTACTCTGTCAACAAACCCCCAAACTGAGGCAAGGATTTTACACAGTGGATTCTACCACTTTTTCTGCCAAGTTTAGTGGCTTCTAACAGGGAGTCCTCTTCCTTTAAAATGAAGATTTTTAATTACTTCCAAATTTATGGAGTGACTATTTTTTTGGAGTGATTTTCCCTTAAAAAAACATGATTAATTTCTGATGGCATCTTTGTTCTTCCTGTGTGGGATAAATATCTTCCTTATAATATGATTGATAAAGCTGTTGATCAAACAGTATGTATTGTCTTGCTTCAGAGATTATTGGGTAAGAATCTTTATAGGACAAAAGGTCCGAATTCAAATACCACTCCATCATGGCAAGAGGTGTAAACTGGAACATAGGAGGTTCCACATCAATATGAGAAGGAACTTCTTCCTGGTGAGGGTGACAGAGCACTGGAATGGGCTGCCCAGGGGGGTTGTGCAGTCTCCTTCTCTGGAGACCTATAAAACCCACCTGGCCATGTTCCTGCGTGACTGGATCTAGGGGATCCTGCTGCGGCAGGGGGATTGGACTAGATGCTTTTTCGAGGTCCCTTCCAATCCCTAATGTTCTGTGATTCTGTGATCACCCTACATTATGATACTTATGGGCTTGCGGTGGTGTGAAGGATAGGGTCAGGGGGACAGGATTAGAGCCTAGCGGGCCCTGCAAAGTTTGCAATGCAAAGTGGAGTAAAACTGAACACGGGATGAAACCAGTTTCAGGAGCGTAGTACTCAAAAGCTAAAACACTACAGAAAAATCACTTCTGGGGTTCTGATGAATTTTGTACACAGGAGATAAATGCATTAGATTACAGAACCAAGTACTGTTTTTCTCTGGGACCACCTCTGGCACAGGATGGCCCGGGCTCTGCGCAAGAGCAGTTGTGGGTGTTGCATTTGTTTTCTGCATGCATTCTACTCGGTGTGAACTTCAAGTCTGCACACTTGGTTCTGTGCAGAGCACAGGTCAGCGTTACTGGGATGAGCCAGAGTGTTTCAGCAGATTCAAAGCTGAACCTCATAAGTTACCACAGGTTCTTTTCTAACAAAGGGGGTATTTTGCACTTCAGCAAGCTTCACAATAGCCTACTCCACTGTGGCATGGTCTCTGCAATAATTCCGTCCACTTTAGACCAAAAGGACTTCTAGCATCAGCCTTGCAAGATCGAGCTCTTGGCTACAGAGCTGCTGGCAGACAGAGCAGGCGATTACTGGTAGCCCACTTCCACTCCCTGCTTCTAGGTGTGTGCTTAGCTAACTCTCAATTTTTTTTTTTTTAAAGCACAACAAAAATAACTTAAAAACTCCTTAGCTCAGCTTAAAAGTCGCTGCCAATGCAAAAGCCTTCAGGGCTAACCCTTGTAAACAGCATGCCTAGGCTTGACTCAGCAAGAAGCTTTTTAGCAGTAGCTCCTAAACTGTGGTTAAAACCCATCAGGCGTTAGGCAGTGTAACAAACAAAAGCAGCCTTGTTTTCCTACCGACATCCTGGTGCTGTTTCAAGATGCAGTTCTGTCATTATTTACTGACAAAACGTTGTTGTTGCTGTTGTTGTTGTTGTGTTCTGTTCGCAAAAAGAATCCCTGAGCCAACAGTCACAAATTCTTTTCATGAGGACTGGATTGTCCCAAAGACCTAAACACAGAGAAGACTCCATCTCCATGATAACGTGGGGTTGCCCTTAATTTCCCTCTGGTAGGGGTTTTATCTGGTTTAATCATGAATCTTCCTCCATTGCCCTGAGATCTTAATATATTACAGATTTTGCCTGATACTCAGCCTACACTTTTTTTCTTTATCTGATCCTATTACCCCTCCTTGTTTTGTTTTTACTGCATTGAAAATAACAGAATAAGTTTTTGGGATCAGTTCCAAAGTTCCTGAGCTGTTAAGGCAAGATAGCTCACAGATCGGCAAGGTGGCTGTTAGGTATTTCATCATGTCTGAAGCCTCAAGGTTTACAAATTCACCCAATTTAATGTTGAACCAGGGTGTTGCACGTCGGATATCTGTTTCAGGCTGGTTTTCTCTTTCCTTTGTTGTTTCTTGTGAGGTTCAGCCGAGGGAGGCCAAGTGGGGTTAAGGGAAAACATGTTGTTCAGCCATACGAACCTTACTAGTTTGCGCTGAGAAACGCCAGTGTCTTCTGATGTTGTCGATGTGCTTTTTGCTGTTCTTGTTTTTAAAAGAAACACAAAAACGCCGCCCTTAACATTGCCAGGTAGAAACCCTTTGAGGAATCTTCATTCCAGCACACTCAGCGGAGGGAGCGTCAGAGTTTTGCAGTAGTATTTTCTGAGTGCCTCCGTGGTCCTGACTGAGCTCTAGCTGAATCCTGCCAGGGCTTCCCTGTTTTCAGCTAGGGCCTCTCATTCTTCCCTTCCACTCAGTGGGAAACACGACCACAGCCTGATGGCGGAGGGGGGGCCGGTGGCATCGCACACTCGCAAAGTCGCCTTTGTGGAGTATCAGGCATGCGTAAAGAGCCTTTGGTTAACCTCTGTGGGATGCAGCTCCCACGAGACCTCAGCTTTGATCCCATCAGGCGGTTGAGGATAGGACCTCAGGTAATGGGCATTCCTGTAGCAGGGACGCTGCTCAGCTGAGCCACAGAACGTACGCGCCAGTAAAACCCGTGTGTTTTCATATTTACTTTGCTACCGGAGTAGAAAATCTTTGGCAGGTCATGATTGATGGTACTGTGCTGCTTTGGAGATAGAGTGAGCTCCCTCCGGATTCAAAGCAAACAGCTGCTCAGAGAGGCCGCCTTAGGTTTTTTGCAAAGTTTTACGACTTTCACCAAACAGACACATGGCTCATTTGGGAAACAGGTTTGGGGGCTCCCACATCCAATTTGTTCTGTCCCCTTCTTTCCCACATGCTTCTTGTATTTATTTAGGAAAATAAGAATGTGTGAGTGTGCAATGGTTTGCAGAGGCTGGTTCTCTCCAGAAGGCTCGTTCAAACCTCTCCCTGGTCTGTAATTAGCAGGAGTGTGTTGCTTTTAGGTGGCTCTTAGGTAACCTTCAGGAGGTGATTTGAGAGACTATCTATACTGATCTCACCTCTAAAACTACCAGGATTAATACTTCATGGTCACTTGATCCTTCCCCAGGAGACCACAGATTAAATACTGGGCTGTTGCTGTCCTGAGAGCTGAGATCCAACTCTGCTTTAGTTTTCCCATCTCTGAAATGCTGTTGCAACAGTACTCACCCTCCTGAATTTTTGAGACCTAGGAAAAGTCAGGTGGTTGTGACTCATTTGGTTCCCCAGAAGAGGCTTGTGGTATGTTTTTGGGCATTAGGAAAGAAGCACCTAGTGCTACTTGGGTGTGCAGAAACTGAGAAGGTACCTGCTTAACCTCTTCTGACCTCAGTGCAAGTAGAGGCTGATCAAGGTCTTCGGACAATGGGGCAGATACAATCCAAAACACTCACCAGCGCTTGAACGTTTCTGTAGGTTTTTCCAATCTGATTAACTGTTTTATGGGAAAGAAACCCAACCAACCTACCAAACACAAAATACCACAGCTTGCTCTTTTGAGGCACATTAACAATTTTCAATCATTTTCCATGATGAGTGGGAGAGTTGCACGTGTACACTGCTCCTTAAATTGAGGGTAGCTTTGAAAATGCTTGTAAAAACTCAAACCTGAAGTCCAGAGGGACGTTAAAGTGCGGTAAGACAGATTGGACTTGGAAACATTTGGGTTGAATCTTCAGTTGTTGAATGCTGACACTGTCGTGCTGCAGTGAGGGCCCTCGGTGAGTTCAGACAAAGTCGTGCTCATTAGCACTTGGAGAAGATCTGGGCCACCAAGTTGCTGGTGCTGTGACACCACAACCTACTGAATGAAAAACTGCAGCTCTTATTTAGCCTAATCACTACCAGAAGTGTAAAAATGGCAAGGGGGTTTTTCTACTGAGAACAAGAGCCTGATCTCTGAGGTCTTTCATGTAAACCTCCGGCATGTGTTCATTTAATATGATGTCACTCTGTAATCCACCATTGCTTTTAAAAGTCATTCTCAGAGCTTCATGTCAGCAAGTCTTAAGTGATAATCCCTTTGCTTACCTCACTTTATAGTAGATTAAAAGTGACTTCATGCTTTCACCTTATCCACTGTTAAGCTCGTGCTTTAGGAAAAATTTATTTGAACTGTAGTTCTCCTGCTGCTTTGTAAAGAGTTTCTAAACAGAACGTGGGGCTCTTTGAGAAGCTATCTCAATGGCATTGACCATTCCTCTCTGCTTGCAGCACCCTATGAAAATGGAGACATAGTCACTGCCAATCTCCTGCCCTTTTAAACTCCAGTTACCACTTTGTTGCTCCAGTTTTCTTTCAGTTAAATGTGGAGCACTACCCTTCCTGGCCTCCCCTTTTTTTAATCCTAAATAAATCCCCTTTCTAGATAGTGTTTCACCTCTCACTAGCTTCATACAGTCATAAGGATGGGAGAGAGAGAGGACGTGCTGCAGTGTTCTGTTGGTGAGTAGCACTTTCTCTGGTAGAGCACAGCTGTGCGCAGCTTCCCCCTCTGTCTCCTGCGTCTCCTGGTTGAACTGTGTTCTGTAGAAATCCTGTCTGAGGATGAAAAGCTCTCTGCGCAGTTCAGCTTCCTAGTCCACCCTCCTTCGTTTTCTCTCCCTGAGTTTCACCCTTCTGCTCCTAGCCCACCTCCTCATGTAACATGTCCCTCCAGATACTTGCTGCATGTTGTCATATCCTTCCTCCCCGCGCTAATGGACTGGCCAGGCTGCAGCCTGCAGCATAGACTCAAATATCAGTCTGCTCAGCCTCCTCGTTTGCACTGTGTCTATCTCAAATCCTTCCAGTGTGTGTGGAGAGAAATGGACAAAACCCATTCATCATATTGTCTTGTGAAGTGAAGCTTGCGACACCTTGCTTTTCAGATACTGGTTAGTCTGTGTTCCTAGAACCAGTGGCCATGGGAAGCGAATAACACAAGGTGCTGGGAGATAAAAACTAATAGAAGGAACGCTGGCTGGCGATACTGGCAGAAAAATGTAGGATTTATCATGTCCATACAGAGCGGAAATTTTAAAATCTCATCCAGAAGTTTCCCCCACGCAAGAAAGAGCAGAGAAGTCAATTTACCCTGGAAGGATGAAGGACTGAGTCAACTCTGCTGGGATTAGAACATGTGGTTCGAGGGATCCTAGGTATTTCGGGTCTGATTCTCAGACCACCCAGCTTGCTGATGGGAGGGGATAGGGAAAAAATAAAACAGAAAGCTAATAAAAAAAAGGACCCTGTTTGGCAGAACTGGGGATCTGGATACCCTTCACTCAGCTCACGCCACGTGATACCCTGTGCACGGCTAACGCCACGTGCACACGTATCGGCGCAATCCAAGGGGCACAACAGGGCGCTGTTACTCTGGCAAAGCTCAGATCTGCAGAGCGCTCCTGCAGGAATGTGTGTGTTGAAGGGAGGTTTTCAGATCCCTGGCTTTGACACTGAACCACGTATGTCTGTTTTTCTTCTCTGTGCCAGACCGTTTTGAGAATTGGTGATTTGACATAATTTTCTGCCTTGGGGGCTTTTCACGCCTGTTCTTTTCTGCTTCACTGATGATATTAAATAGACAACTAGCAGAGCTAAAATCGAGAGCATTGCTCAAGGGTCAAATTTGCTGTATGATTTCAGATCTGAATCCCCACCGTATTGGGGAAAAGTGGGTGCTGTGTGTTTCAAAATAATGTTGACCCTTAGGGCCGGCTTGTCAAGTGCTGATAACGCAAAGGCACAGTGGGATTTTCAAACACGCTGGATCCCAGTTAATTTCTGATTCCTCAAACCTTCATTCAGATCAGGAACCCAAAGTCAGCCCTAGTAAATGAGTTAAATACCTACAAAATCTTTAAAGTTACTGGAACAGTGCAAAGAAACACAAACATGTTAATGAGGTTGGTTGTTGGTGCTTGGGGTCCAGTGTACGCATTCAGGTCATACAGACCCCATAAGACCAGCGGAGATGATCTCTGCCCTGTCTCCTCTCCATGGCAGAAGCATGAACATGGCAAAGCTCGTTGGAGGATATGCTGTGGAAAAAACATGATCAAGGTTTATTTGATATGAATTGGCCAGACTTATTGGAGCTGATAGTGAAAGCAGGAGATTGTGAGTCTTTTGATTAGGGTTTTTTTTTAAGGTGATACTTGTAGGGACAGGACGCACCTAGGACATGGCAGGACACTGGAAAAAAGGAAGAAGCAGCTATTCTTTCCCACTCCTTAGGCAGCAGAAAGACTTGTTACATGGTCTCCCAACTGCTGAGTGCCTGCTGTAGATTAAAAGTGAAGATTAGGCTCCACCACCAACTCCTACCCTTCCTGTGAGTGCAGAATTCGCCTTATTCCTTCTCGTGCTCCTTCACAAGAGGCTTTCCTAGCTTGGTTCTGGAACTACTTACATGGCTTTTGATTCGCAAACCAGCTAGTGGACATGGTACCTGCTGACTGAATGATTCATCTGAAACCTTGTTAATGCAGAGCCACAAAGATGAGGAAAGGCTGAGCGAGCTGGGTCTCTTTAGCTTGGACAAAAGGAGATTGGGGGTGACCCCATTAGTGTTCATAAATATATGAAGGGTGGGTGTCATGTGGATGGATCCAGGCTCTGCTCAGTGGTATCTAATGACAAGACCAGGGGCAATGAGTGTGAGCTGGAACAGAGGAGGTTCCACATGAGTATGAGAAGGAACTTCTTCACGGTGAGGGTGATGGAGCACTGGAAGGAGCTGCCCATGGGGCATTGCAGAGTCTTCTTCTCTGGAGATGTTTAGAACCCTCCTGGACGTGTTAAAGTGCGACTTGATCTAGGTGATCCTGCTGTGGAAGGGGGATTGGACTGGATGGTCTTTCGAGGTCCCTTCCAATTGACTTGGTCTAGGGGATCCTGCTGTGGCAGGGGGATTGGACTGGATGATCTTTCGAGGTCCCTTCCAATTCCTAATGTTCTGTGATCACACAGAGTAACCACATCCCAAATTGTGACTGGTAGAGGAAAGGCTATGTGATTGTGGTTAATGCATTAAGAATTGGAAAGTTCCAACTTTAAAGCTGCATTGGGACAATATTCTTGCATACATATTCTTGTTTGGGAATATTTGTCTTCATCGTGTGATAAAACACTTGATTTCATGTGCTGTCTTTCAGTCCAACTCAAGTGTAGTATGGTATTTTACAAGAGAAAATGGCACTGTGGCTGACAACAGCAGGGCATGGAATTTAAAGGTGGTGAAAGAATGAAAGCATTTAGTCATTAAATCAGTAGAGGAAAGGAAGGTCAATCTAATAGGGATTAGCAAATCAGTGGAAGAGGTATTTGTAGGTGTTTGAAAAGAAATGATGAACCAAAGAAGTGGGAGGACATACAGAAAGTGACCCGGGCTACAGTACTGTACAGGCTACTCAGGAAAACACCTAAGTGTGTGCTTAATTAGAAATACTTGCTTAGATTCAGAGGAACTTGAATGCATGTCCACATACTAGAGATGGAGAGAGATGGTCTTCTGAAAATGCCATAAAATAGAAATGTTTACTAAATCTTACTTGCATATTAAAAAAAAATTAGTATTAATGATTTTTCTTGTGCCAGCATGGACTTAGCAGTTGACTTCTGACCTGCAATAGATTATTTGCTGATATTCTCTTGAAGAGCTTCACTTCAGTTGTTTCTTTAGGTAATTTTGGCAAAGTGAAAGTCAAGGAGGGTCTAGAGCTCTCTTGTTACTTACATATAGCATTGCTGTGAGTCTGGGATCATCACAGAGATCCCAGAACTGGTGTCAAGAGAGCAAGCTGGAGAAGCTCAGCCACAGCAGTACCATGTGGACAAAACGTCCTGGTAGTTTCTTACTAAGAAGAGCAAGTTTTCAAGGAATTATCTAATTCAGGTGCTGCTTTGAGCAACTGGTCACCACTTAGTTCAGATGGTGTGGTGGTCCTGCCCTCGAGGAGACAATGATGTGTTCAGTTCTTTGGAAGGAAGCAAAATGAGACCTTTGCTGCTATTTTACCTTGTCCATGAGGCACCCATTTTGCAATGGCATCTTGTGGGAGTCAGAGTACAGCCTGAGATTGAGCATTTCTTAGGGACTAGGTCAGGGTGAATAACTCTGTTATCTGTAGACCAGTGGGAAGGATTTTGCTGTTGGTTCTCAAGGGAGAAATCATATAAAAGTTATTTCTAGCTTCTTCCCTTTTCAACTAGTCCTCCAGCTCAGCTGGTTTTTTTAAGAAGTAGTACTAGAAACTGATGAAAAATGACTTCTATCCAGTATGTTTAAATGCTTAGATCTCTATTACCTGTTTTTATATCATTTCTAGGAGAAGTCTCTAAACACAGACACAATCATAGTGAAACCAGTGTCAGCAGACTTTATTATCTTGAAAAAACAGAAGACTATAACAGAAGTCCAAATGTATTTCTAGCCATCTTTGGAAAATAAATTGTACACACACACATAACCAAACCAATGTTCAGGTTAGGTCAAGACAATTTAAACCTTCCCTAAAGGCAGGCAGCAGTGAAATGGCCAGAATGTAAAAGACTAAAGTGGAATTGAGCCAGGGTAGGTATTTTACAACTCATGTCTTTTTGAGAGCCCCACAGGACCTTTAACAAGAGCAAACACGCTGGACTTGTGGACTTTAGCAGATAGGAATGCCAGCCGCACCATGTTCCTCACCAGAGCGTTGTCACGTGGCATTCCTTAATGAGTCAGAGCGAAAAGCACTCTCACACCAACACCACTTCCTCTGTGTCCTGGGATTTTCTTTGCAGGCCATCCATTCAAGGCTTGGTTAGGTCTTGACCTCGCTTGGCATGTGAGATCTAAACCTTATGTGACTCCAGACTTCCCTCAACCACGTCTGGTTTGAATCCCGTCGGTGCTGAGATGTGTGTTACTGCAAGAATCAGAAACTCTTCAAAGAGCTGTTTGTTTGTTTGTTTTTTCAAAAAGGCAGCTCCTGCCAAATGTGAAGAAGGTAGGAGCACTGTGAACTGTAGCTTCTCTTTCTTCAGGTCCTGGTGAGATGATGGACCTCAGGATGCTATCAGCCTGGCTTCTCCTCTCCTGATCTCTGCAGAGCAGGGTTTGCATTTCTGGTGAATTATGTGACAGTTCCTGATAAGGATGGATGCTGAGCAGAGACCTGGGCTTAGTTTGTTCATGGATGCTTCAGATAGCTCCTACTCTTGGTAGTGTACTGAGTGAGTGACACTTCCCAAGATGAATCTATGAGGGATTGAAAAGTCCATGAGATGCCTTCTGCTTAAGAACAGGTCATACTTCCAGCCAAAGTCATGCACTAGATGCAGTTGTTTCCCATCCCTTCATTTGGTTTTTGTCTACGTTGCCAAAATGGCCTTTAACCAGCCTCTGGTTGTTGCAGTTGGTTTCATTGCTTTGCCTGTCAGCATCCCAACCCTACCAGCTTCACGTTCATTGCTGGCTGTTATCCCAAGGAAGACAGTTTGTAGTTCACCAGTAAAACTGCTGCAGTTTGTGAGCTTTCAGTGCAGTAAAGGGTTTTGTGTGTGTGTGTAGTCTTCCTTACTAAACCTCACAGGGATTCCTTACAAGGACTCAGTCTCCTCCTCCTGTTGCCATCCTCAGTGGGTGGAAGCTACACTGAGAGATTATCTTCTTGCCTACAGTGCATTGTAGTCTACACTCCACTGCTTGCATTTCTGTTGCAAATTAGAGACTCTCTAGAGTCTAGGAGCAAATCTTTGATTAAAATTAAACTGGGGACTTTCAGAAGCTGTTACTGAAGGCTGAAGGTAGAAGATAGAGATGGTACAGACACGGAATCTGGCATCACTGGGAGTATCACAAGAGCTTGTCGTGGTACAATAGCATACACTACATTTCTTTTTCACTTTTGGCTCATAAAATTTCTGTCTTTCTTCATTGAACTAGAGCTTTTGAGTGGGGCTTGTGTAATTAAAAGTCTGTTTCCTACCCACGGGTCCTTACAGCTCTTCTAGCACTTGCTCTGTCCCACTCAAGCTCATGTGACTGAGCTTGGAGAATGACCGGTGCACTCATGTACCTGTTTCTGTTGGCTGCAAATATCTCTGTAGCAGAGGTGAACGGTTGTGTGGCACTCATGAGTGCCAAATCTGTACTGCAGCGCTGGGTAAGAGTAATTGCTTTGCCATTACATTATGAACAGCTCCAAAACTTGCACTGTAATGTGACACACATAAAGGGAATTGTTAATACTAGAAATTCAGTCCTTGGCCGTTGTATTTCCTTGGGTACTAGTATTTAAACCACAAAATTTTCAACAACCCTCTTTATTTTCACCTGTTATATCCTATTTGAACAAATTAAGCAGCAGATACAACTGGAAAAAGCCTCAAACCATACAAATTACAGGCCAGAAGTATTTAGGTATCAATGTTCCCATCAGCAAACTGTTCTCACAATAAACATGTGTAGGAGCTTAGGATCCACTGAAATCAACTTGGGCTGCAAAAGATACTAGAAGATGCAAAAAGATGGTGGATGGGACTTTCAAAAGGTGCGACCATGTGCCAAACCTGGCTGCTGAAATTTCACAGAATCACAGGACATAGGGATTGGAAGGGACCTCGAAAGATCACCCAGTCCAATCCCCCTGCCACAGCAGGATCACGTAGATCCAGTCACACTGGAACATGTCGTGGCAGGTTTTAAACATCTCCAGAGAAGGAGACTCCACAACCCCCCATGGGCAGCCCATTCCAGTGTCTGTCACCCTTGCTGTAAAGCAGTTATTTCAGCATAGCTTTCGTTTCCAGAGCTGATTTGCTCATCACTATGTTGTCTAAACAGGTAGAATAATCCACTGTACCTGGGCAGTTTTGTTTTCTCATTCCCAGATCACAGAGCAGTGGCTCTGTGTTTACCTTTCCTCAAACTGGAGAGAAAAGTTTAAAGAAAATGTTGTTCTGAATTATTAAAGCCACTGAAAATGTTTTCATTAAAATTTGAGTATGTTTAATACCCTTTCTCTTTCATTTTAAATAGAACCAATAGCTGGTGACTTAATTACCTAGCAATATCTCTTTTTTCTTTTTAATGTTACCTTATATTAATAAATTGAGTATAGTTGTGTGTTGCCAAGCTACGGTCGTCACGCTTTACTGACTGAGTGCACCATTTAAAGGGCACACAATGTTAACACCTTTTGACTTGCTAGAGATTCACATCACTCTACACAAGGAATCCCGCACTGAATTGATCCTGTGCAAAAAATAAACTCTTTTCTTTAACCTTCCTGATATTAAAAAACCAGCCCAAACTGCCCCCAAGATGTCCTTGCTTTCATTGCGGTTATATTCAGACTACCCAGATTGTCATCTCAGACAGGTTTGGGCCGCTGCTGTGGAAAGCAGCAGCCATAACATACCAGTTGAACACCTGCAGTTGACCATGCAAAGGCAGCAGCTGCCTCTTCCTCGGCTCTGCACAGTTGGAAGGCTCAGCAAGCTGTATGGAGGCAGGGCTGAAGCCTTCATTCCTCTCTTAGATGCCTTAACAGGAGCATAGGCTAGTGTTTTGTCAGACCCAAGAAAGGTGTTCTTTGAGGTTTGTGCAGTGATAAGGAACTTCCTGCTTCTGCCCCCAGTCCAACCATACAGACGGTCACCAGAATGGTTAGATTGGATGTTAGAAAGAAGTTCTTTACTGGGAGGGTGGTTAGATACTGGAATGGATTGCCCAGGGAGGTGGTG
>JAOXOE010000602.1:21087061-21107041 GCA_028565055.1 Phoeniculus purpureus
AGAGTAGGTTTGATGGTTGGACTCGATGATCTCAAGGGTCTTTTCCAACCTGAATGATTCTGTGATTCCTTAAACCAGTTAAAAAAACCTAGTCCAGACTCTTCTTGTGAAAACTTGATGAATTTAATTCTTGCTTCTGTATTGCTATCACCTGAAGAAGGAGCTGAAAACCTGCCATAGGGTCTCCACTCTCATGCTTTCTGTCCTGTTTCTATGGGTCAAAGAAAGTGCAAGTGAACAAACAAGTAAAGAGCTTTTGCAAGTGTCTGTGACAATAATCTGGCCTTTTGGAGACCCACCAAGTGGCAGCTAGAGGCAGAAGGGGCATCATTATGCTTGCCTGTTTTACTGTGCTTGAATTTGTGAGCTCTGTTCTTTGCAGAGATAGGTACCACTTGGGATTCATCTCGGTGCAGACTGTCAGAGACATGTGGTTGGAGTTGTCTCTTGTGTTCTTAATCTGAAGTGAAGGTCATTCAGTTTGAAGTTATCCACCTGCTCTTTATAGATAGAAAAGTGTAAATTCAGTGCATCTGGTGATGATCTCCCACTGGGAAGGTGTGGTTTGTCCCCCTGTGCTCTACTGGTGCATTGCCTGGTGCACATCAGACCACCAAAGGGGAGACACTCTTGATAGTCTTAGAGAATTGTTAATTCAATAGCTCTTGCTGAATAAGGGACATTTTTCCTGCGTTGCGTTTACGCCTGCCCCGAGGTAAGTTCTGGCTCAGATTATGTTCTGGTGATCTGCAGAGGGACAGCAGATGCTGTTTTCCAGGGTTGTTGTTTGTAATTGTGCGGTGTGGTTCAAACGCTGAAAGGTAGCTGCACAACTGGGTGCACGCAGACGTAAAGATATGCTGCTCCTTTCTTTTCCAACACTTTTTTTGTTGGGCCCCTGAGTCTTTTCAAATGATTGGATGTACCATGTGGAAACTTAAATAGAAACTCAGGATGCTGATTGTTATTCTGTGCTTGCGAGCAAAAAGAAAAGATCAAACTGTCCTTGCAGTAAAAATGCAAGGCTTGAAAGAGTTAATGCAGCAAACAGACCTAAAGGATTCTTTTCCCCTTGTAAAATATGCAGCTGGCATGACAGCAGTATTCCCAGAGTCAAGTTATCTTTTACATTAGTGAATGTTGTTCCTAAAGCTTTAGCTGGGGGGATAAATTATTCATGGTCGCCACACCTTTGTGCACAGCCCGGCCACTTGATGTTCCGTCCATGCGCCACTTCAAGAAGCCTTGAGCTGGAGCTCTACAGCTCCAGTTCAGCAGCTTTCTCCCAGTAACTGTGACAGGGTGAGAGGCACTTGAGTAACAAATGGTAAGTCGAAGGGAAAGGTTTCTCTCCTGCCTCTTAAAGTGTAAATTAGCAGTGTTTGTTTGTGCTTTCTGTGCAACCCAAGTTTGATGCACACTCCTGAGAGTGTGGATGTGGAGAGAAGGCTAAGGAGGAGGCAGCTGAGTCTGTTCTCTTGGGGAAAGAAGAAAATAGGAAGAGGACTTTAAAAGATGTGCATGTCAGTTCTACAAGCACTTCCCCAACATGCAACTAATGAGACCTCCCAGCACAGCTGTACTGCAAGGGAGACCTCCTTGCAGAGGAGCTCCAGGTCAGATGACATTTGGAGCTGGGCTAGAGAGATGATGTCCCACTCCCTGACTTTCTGCTCTTGGTGGGACTCACAGCCCCACTGATATTTCTGCAATTTTGAACTGGAAGACTAACCGCTCGGTTTTGAGACCATGTGATACTACTAAGGATAGATTTGTCTGAGCAGCTAGACTTGTGCTAGTTTTAAAAAACATCTAGAAAACAGTTTTTCAAATAGGCTTGAGCCAAACCTAGCTAACAGTGAGCACTGCTAACAGGCCACTATGTCGGGATAGTGGACTACCCCTTATAACACTCATGGTGTTCTGAGATCCAGTGAGGAGCGAGTGGAGAGAAGAGGTACCTAGAGGTAGGTTTGGACTAGTGAGAGAAGTTTCTCAGCAGCAGCTTAGTGAAGATCCCAGAACTAAGCAGCACAGGAGGCATGCAGGAATTACAGATCCCAATGAAGGGAAATTGCCCCAGTTCATTCGGTGTTCTCCACAAAATCATGTGGAGGAGGTTTCTGGTTTTGATTTTGAGTCGACTTCCCCACGTGCACTCCTTATCTCATTCCCCTTATGAGTGTCCCCTGTGCAAGCACGAAACACTACGCCAGGCACTCCACTGCCTTCCCAGGGTCTGGTGTGAGGGTGCCACAGCTTCCTGGAGCAGCCAGCATAACGTATTGCAGCCGTGAGCTTTATGTATCTCTCTCCAGCAGTTCATGAATAGTAAGCACAGTGGGTTTTACAAGGACAGGACGGAATAGTCTCCATTGCATTCGAGTAGAAAGTGCAGCGCACAATTGACAGAGCCCAGTCCTGGGCGTCTGCTGGTTTAAAAGGAAAAAAATATCCCCAACACTTGAGGGTTTTCTCTTGCCAGACCAATCACAAACTTTTGAAGCATGAAATGAATTTCACTGGTCCTTGCCAATGAGGGTCTTTCTCCGATATTGGTTTTTATGAAATGGCTGTAATCTTTGCAGGTAATGAATGAAAGCTACACTATGAAGTCCCACCTAGCATTCTTCTTCTTGATTTATGTGTGTTGGTTAGAATAGTAAACTGATAATGATCACAAAATAGCAATAAATCACTGTGGGCTGATGTATCAGAAACAACAGCAAATTGTTCTGGAGGAAGAAACTTGGAGTCAGCTGGGGAACAGCTGGGTGTTCTGCAGAGATGAGAGATACCAGGGAGTCCACAGAAATACAAATTAAAATACTTTCTCCCTTTGGTTCTGTCAAGATTGCGCTGTTTGTGCTTCTGTCTGAAATAAACTCCAGACGTTTATGATGAATTAAGTTTCCCACACCCTCCAGTGCAGCAAATCTAATTATAAAGTGCTGGTGGAAATCCGTTCAGGCCAAAATCCTGGTTGGATCTGAAGTTTAGATGTGGCTGTGATGATTCTGTTTTATTTCATGCTGCATAAGCCTGGTATTTAGATCTTGCTCCTGCAAGAAGATCACACTTGTGGATAAATTTATGCATATGAGTAGCTTTCTAAAGGTGAGGCAAAGCAGTGTTATCTCGTATTGCCTCAGCATCTAGATAATGCAGCTCTTCTCTTTTCTGCCCAAATCTTTTGGTTGAGCTCGTATAATTGTAATGTATTCCAGCTCAGATGTGCTTTGGATAACGATACATCAATAGATAAAAGGTGGAGTGAGATCACCCTGCCTTATTGTAGCTTGAAGAGACTAGGATGTCTCCTAAAGTCTCCTGAGAACCAAAACGTTACTCGGACTTCTGGGGACTTGACCTATTCCAACCTGACCTTCCTGGAAAGGTTTTGGGTTACATTTTTCCCTCTTGTCTTGTAAAGGAAAGTTTCTTTGGACTTGGTGCTAATCATACCAATGAGCCAGCTCTGATTGGTACTAGCTTGCAAAAGGCCTCTTTTGTTCTTGTTAGAGTATCTAACCTCTAAATCTATTTAATACCCTTTCCCTGGTTGTCCATCATTATGACACATGATTTTCCAAAGGATTTACTATTAGTTAGCAGCACAGGGCTTTCTCCCTGGGGTAGCAGCTCCTTGCAGTGAAGAAAATGCGTGTTCGATGTAGCAATTTGTCTTTTTTTATATATTTATTATAAGAGTAAATGAGTTATTGTGGGGGACTTCAATATTATTGCAAATTAGGTGCTACAAGCCAAGCCATGCACATTTGTTATGTTTCCAGGCATACACAGCATGCATAGCAGTTCAAAAATCAGCAGTCATATTATATCTGGGCCTTTTCCTGGGCAGCTGCTACTTTGCAGGTATTTGTGTAGTGGGGCTGCTCCATAACTCTGCTTCCTTCAAATGAAGGCGGGGGGGGGAACTGTCACAGAAGTGATTGCTATAAAAAAGATTTTGATGAGCAAGAAGGCATGAATTATAAAATCTCTCAAGATTTCGTTTCCAAAGTAGGCATGGGCTAATGAATATACAGAGAGCATTGCTTGTTGTCTGTCCCCTTATAATAGTAATTTATGAAGTGGTCTGGTGTTTTTTCACTTGCACCTTTCTGGATGTACTTGCTGGCTGGAAACTTACCGGGATTACAAATCGCTCCTTTATTCAGAAAAGTGTATGGAAGCAAGCAAAGCACTCTGAACCAAATCCTACTCAACCTCTACTTCAACAAGGGGCTTGAATTGACTGCTGAACTTCAGGTCAGCAGAATTAGTCAAATGATTTGGTTCCAGCTCAGCTAAAGCTGTGGCCTCAATGTTAGGAATCACAGAACATTAGGGACTGGAAGGGACCTCGAAAGATCATCTAGTTCAATCCCCCTGCCACAGCAGGACCCCCTAGGTCTAGTCGCATAGGAACATGGCCAGGTGGGTTTTAAACGTCTCCAGAGAAAAAGACTCCACAACCCTTTGCCTTGAGTCACGCTAGTGAGTTTTTGGTTTGAGGGAACTCACCAGAAAAAGCTCCTTTCATCTCACAAGGATGCACAAATGATCAACTAGGTGAGAGACCCGGCTTTGTGAACTGAGAGTTTTCTCTACCTGAGCCATCAACCTCATCCTGGTCTTAAAGACTAATCTTGATGGAAACAGTTTCTGATGATGCTCTTGAAGGACAGGTGGAGTCTTGTGGGAGAAGGTAGCACTCTGTGTACAATGCAGTAAGGAAAAACATTCTGAAAAGTTGCTTTGGCTCCATCAGCTTTCAGAAGAGTGGAATAGATAAGAAGGTGGAGCCCTCCTGCATCTCTTCACTTCTACTGTGTGTCATGTTTCATATAACTCTGGTTGTATTCATCACAGATGACCTGGATCATTTGTACTTGTGGTTTATAGTCTCTCGACATGCATTGTTTCCTCCGGTTTGAAATATAGCACATTAATGAGGTATGTGTCTGTTCAGATATACGCAGGCAGAGCATGAAAGATGCTTTGGTAGCACTTCGACTAGTTTGTCAACAGCTAGCATTTTGGCAGCTGCAGGGAAAGAAAAAACATCCAAAATTCACACCAGGAATGAAGAGAAACTTGTATTAAACTTTCAGAAGCTGTGTTTACACACGCAGGAGCTCACTATGTAGTTTGGCACAATGTAGTCTCTCCAGTCCAAGCTCCACTGAAGTAGCTATCACTTTGCAATCAATCCATATCCACGTCTGATGAGGCTTCTGTTCCCTCTTTGCTGCGAGTGAACTGCGGCTGGTGCAGCCAACAGCCTGAGAAAGTGCAGCGCTGAAGGAAACACCAGCGTTGTTCGCAGCAGTTCTTGAAAAGCCGTGTATGTTTGGTGAGAGGAATGCTGAAGGCACGGTGGAGCTGCCTGCAGAGCTGCTGCCTGGGCTGCTGCTGCAGCTGGATCATAATGTCCAGCACGGGAGAGTCGCGCTAGCATCTGGTCTGCATGGGATGGCCCAGGCAAGCAGTCTGCTCCTTTTGCTCTGTGGAAACCCTCCATCTATCACAGAATCACAGGTTGTTAGGGATTGGAAGGGACCTCGAAAGATCATCTAACCCAATGCACCCTGCCACAGCAGGATGACCTAGATCAAGTTGCACAGGAAACATCACCTGGGCTTTCCTGTTGAGCACAAGCCTCCAGCGCTTAGCAGTGCCCAGCTGGGCACTTTGCTGCAGCAGCTCCCTGTGCACAGTTGCTCACTGGTCCTGATACCCCTGATTTGCTGCAGTGGCATCTTTGCCCCTCATTATTACAAAAAGGGGCCACTTTTTATTACTTTCTCATGTAACACCTGGAGTTGCTCGGTGATGAGAACAGAATGATTAGAAGCGCTATCTAGTGCTTAGGGAATCCTAAATTGGGCTCTTCATTTGGCCACAGGTTACAGCTTTGTGCTGACATGCTTTGGGTGTGCCTTGGCAAGCTCTTAGCACACTGGTTTAAAGCTGTTAACTTTCGTAAGCACTGGGCTAGGACACATTTGCAACGTGTGATTAGAATACAGGAGCATTGGGAACAATTTGGATTGTGGTTCCCGTTACCAAGGCGAGCTGGAAAGACCTTTCAGGCACATGGGGAGGAACAAACATGATTGCTGTTTCTCCATCAGACAAAGAGAAGAAAAAGAATTTTCTTACTGAGAATTTGTGAGTTTTAAGCGATTGTGGAGCACAGCCCTGTCACTGCACATGAATGGAGCTTTTTATTATTAATACAGCATCACGCAGGAAGCTGTCTCAGTTTGACAGAAATCGTTTTATTTGCATGTTAGTGCAATGGATTACAGGTACCAATCTGGAGTGGCACACTAAGGACAAAGAACATGAAAAACTACAGCTTGAAATTCATCTAAACTTGAATAGTTCAAGTCTCAAGGGGCAAAACTGTGTTATAAGTATTCCTGTAGAGTAGTAACAAGTAGTCCTATTAAGCAGTAGCTAGAAATCAGCATGCCTCTGAGACAACCCAGCAACATTTATTCAGAGACCCATTTGTGGGTGAGATGAGTGGTTGTGTCTTTGTACTCTGCTCTGAAATACTTATTCCCTGAACATCCTCCTGAGCTCCTGGGTTTCCAGAGTCCAGGGCTGCCTCTTAATCTTTGTTTGCATTCACCTCTCAGAGATCACGTTTTTCTCGTTACAAATTACTGTGCTTTTAAAGCAACAATGAGAGTAACTTTTAGCCCAGAGATCGAGCCAGTTGTTTGATTTAATTGCCCTACTGGTGTATACTTAGGGGCTTTCTGATTTGCAGACGTTTGTGTGCGCGTTCTTAGGGTAATCTTTGCTGTCAGGGACTTTGTTTCCTTGTGTAGAGGCTCTTTATCAGAGCTCATGCACCACGCTTTGCAGGAGCTGAGATGTTTCTCGCAGCCGTACAAAACTCTTTATTGCCTTTAATTGTTTAGTATTCCCTAGAAACGGTATTGCCGTCACCTTTTTCTTTCCCTACGTGCCACTCTGATATCAATGCGTCTTTTATGCTCGCAGATTTGGCCAGACCACTGTGTTATTTCAGCTATTTTTCATTAACAACTTGGGGTGTTTTAGCTGTGCAGTCGTTTTTTCATTGTGTTTCTGCGCTGCTTTACTATTGAATGAAATTTAATACTTTGCTTATAATTAGCGGCGAGGAATGTTACCCTATCATCAGTTTACTGCTATGAGGCTTGCTTAAAGATTTGCACAAAGAAAATATTCTTTACCCTTGAAATGCTTTGCAGTTCAACCCAGGCTGCTCCAAATAAACACAGGTTTTGAATCAAGCTCTTCCCCTTGCCGGCCCCCCCCTTCCCAGCCCCCCTCCCAAAACAAACAGAGTATTTTCACTGGCCATCAGATAGAAATTTGACCCTAATTCCATGCTTTGTGCATTCATGCCGTGTAGTAGGGGTCCGGAGAGTAATAGTTGGTGACTGAATGCGCTGTAACAGAGCTTCAGGTGCTGGCAGCAATACACAGCGTGCCTGTTGAAAGTTATAATGAGAGTTAGGTACCTCTGTAAGCTGCAATTTGCAGACATGAAGTGAGGCAGGATTTTTGTTCTAGCGATTAGCCGTTCTGGGACAAGCCCAGAAACCCTTACTCAGCTATAACTTCTGATGCTGGGTCACTGTTCATATAGTCATAATATAAATGAGACTTCTCCATTAGATGAGTTTTCAGAGACCATCCCATATCTTGCACCACTACAGATTTCAATACTCTCTGGGGCAAATCTCTAGTCTTCAGCATTGCAGTTTGACCCATCATCTCTTGCTCCTGAATCAGGATGCAGAGTTTCAGCACGTGGGTCCCCTGAATCAACTGCCCAGATCTCTTTGATACTAAGTCACCTTGCCCTGGCTCACACTCCTGACCATTTCTCTACAGGGTCTAGGAAGTCAGATGGCTCCTGCCACACATAGCAAAGCCCCCTTTCAGGGCTGGGTACCTTCAGCCCCTAAAGCCCCAGCAAAGCATTCGGAAAGGGGTCTGCCCACAGTCCAGGCTCTGCTCAGTGGGAACCACTGCAGAAATGCCAAACTGTTGAGTGCACTAGTGGTTCCATTCACGTCTGTTGAAGAAACTTCTTCGTTAACATGATCATCATTGGTAGCAGCGAGGATATTAAATTTACCATGGTTTTCCTTATGTCTGTGTGCGCACAAGTGGGGTCACTCAGCCAGTGGCTCAGACCTGGAAGGTTTTGTAGGTTGGTGCTGGTGTGGTAGCACCCACATGGAGAGGTGAATCACTCAACAGAAGGACCTTCTGCTCTTCCCTGGGTTGTTGCAGTCTAGTTGCACTGCCTTAGCTCTCATCCCCCAGCTTCTTTTACTAAGCTTGGCTTGCTACGGTCCTGTCCTCAAACTTGGTGACTCTTCTGAAACTCAGATTGAACATCATAACATTACTGCTGTTGTCTGGTTTCCCTTTGGTGGTTCTTTTCTGCTGGTTTATTTCCTTGTTTCAAGTTCAGTTGATGACTTTGGTTTCTCTGATGTATAGGAAAGTTTTGCGGTGGTTTCACACAGACGTTACTTCTAGGCAGCAACTTAAAACAAAACAAATGGGAGAGAGAAAAAGGAGGAGATTGTCTCTTAGTTACAGACCAGAGAGTGTGTCTCTACTGAAGAAGAGACTAACTCTTAAAGAATGCACTGTAATTTGTATTGTCGATCTAATTCGTGTGAGTCTTAAGCACAGCCATGCAATAGAGTGTTTGCAGAAATTAGAAGTCGGAGATGTGGGAAGAGATTAAATTTAATTTGTGCAAACATTTTAATCTCCCTCACAAAAGACTTTGTGACGTCTCTGCAAACCCAGAACATTTAATTGTCAGGGCAGTGGTTTTCCAAGGCAAAAACTCTCAAAAGCAAGACTCATCACAGAATCACAGAACACTAGGGATTGGAAGGAACCTCGAAAGGTCATCTAGTCCAACACCCCCACCACAGCAGGATCACCCAGATCGAGTCTCACAGGAACATCTCAGTCTCTGTTTTGATCAAACATACGTTTTTTTATTTCCAACATATGAGGTACCAAAGAAGGCTTTGAGAAGTGGCCCTGTGAAGCTGAACAAGCAAGGTTGTGGAACTGGGTGAGGAGACCTCCTGTTATCAAGACAGGCTGTGAGATGAAGGGATTTAGAGCAGCCCTGCCAAGAACAACTTGGTGGTGGGATACTGATGGATGAAAAGCTGGACAGGAGCAATGTGCACTCATAGTCAGGAAGCCAACCATACTCTGGGCTGTAAAAAAGGAAGTGCAGCTAGCAGGTTGAGGAAGATCGTTCTGCCCTTCTCTCTACTCTTATGAGATGCCACCTGGACTATTGCATCCAGCTCCGGTACCCCAGCGCAAGAGAGTGCAGAAGAGGGCCACAAAAATTATTGGAGGGCTGTAACAACCTCGAAAGACAAGCTGAGAAAGTTCATCCTGGAGAAGAGAAGGCTCTGAGAAGATCTTATTGAGTCCATTCAATAGATGATGCCCAAAGACGGGACAAGGGCAAACTGCAGTAGTGCTAAGCTGAAAGAGGACAGCTTTAGACTGCACATTAGGAATAAATGATGAGGGTGATGAGGCACTGAAACAGGTTATCCGGAGAAAATTGTGGATGCCCCATCACTGGAAGTGTTCAAAGTCAGGCTGGGCTCTGAGCAGCCTGATATAGTGAAAGATGCCCCTGCCTATGGCAAGGTGTTGGATGAGACGATCTTTGAAGGTCTTTTCCAACACAAACCATTCTATGACTCTGTGATTATAGGTTTTATGGTTTGAAGCAGGTATGCTGATCATTTCAACAGCATGACATGTGCACTGTCTGAAACAGCACAGTCTCAAACTGGACTTTCAAAAATATGTCCTTGAGTGTGGTGAGGCTCTATTACACCCTCTTCAATCTGCTCTGAAGGAGTTACAGATTTGGAGCACGGCGCACCTCAAAGGTGCTGCTCTCCCGGACAGACTGGGTGAAGTGTTCCCAGTGATACTGCATGGAAGGCTGTAAATAGGCTGGTTTTTACTTTGCTGGGGTGATTTGAGCCTGGTTGGGGGTCAGATGCTCCCACTTCTTAGGACAGGGAAGGAAAAAAGTATAACAGGAGGCTAGCAGGTAAAGACAACAACAGTTTAATAAAGCAAAAGAGCAAAACATACACTCAGAAGCAAAAGCAAATAATAAAGGTTATTTGTTACCTCCCATCAGCAGAAGTTGTTTAGCTGCTGTTCTAGGAAGCAGGACCCCGATACACACCTGCCTGGATATGTTCCTGTGCAACTTGATCCTGCTGTGGTGGGCGGATTGGATTAGATGACCTTTTGAGGTCCCTTCCAATCCCTAATGTTCTGTGATTCTATGATTCTGACACCAGAATACCTTTTGGTCAGTTTGGATTAGCTGGTGCAGCCCCCTCAGCCTTCCTCGGTTGGGGAGAAAGTTAGGAAAGAAATAAAAGCCCACAGGCTTGGTGCTGTGTGACCACTGCTCAGCTGTAGCCAAAACCCTGGGGTGTTGTCAACACCCCTCCAGCTACCGCCACAAACACAGCACTGTGAGTGATGTCATGAGGAGAATCAACTCCATCCCAGCTAAACCAAATACATTTGCACACAACCAGTCATCAATGGCTTCCTTCTTGGAACTGTGGTGTTCAGACACAGCAGCAGCAGCAGCAGCAGCAAAGACACAAAAACACATTTACAACCATTAAGTCAAGGCCAGAAAAATGTTGACTTATTCCCACTAAGGATATAACTAACTTGCTCACGAGTGCAAGTCCAGTTCATGTGCTGGGATGGTTTCCAGAGCATCCCAAGGAAGCTCTGTGATGTTGGGGTTGACTGTTGCAAAGCCACTACTGTTATCTATCTTCTGCTCTCTCGTGTCTTAAGGGATGATGGACATTTTAGTCTTAGCTTATTTCTGGAGTAGTGTTTGTTTCTCAAAGTCACCAGTAGGTTGCTAGTTTCATTACTGGTGGGAGAGGAGCATAAATTATATTGAAGACCACCATCAGGATCTGCTTAGGCAAAGCCCTGTATTTCATAATTAGCTGCGATGCTTTTGGCCCACTTGCTTAGGAATTGGCTCTAATCATCTTACGAAGCCAAATCTCTGTCTCTTTTCTTGGCTCTGGCAGCACTCCTGAAGTAGTGGTGTCTGGCTCCAGTGATGCTGACAGTGAGTTTGTATGACTGAGCGATCAAGATGGAGCAATCATACCTCGACTGTATTTAAACATAGGCTTCAGTGCCACATTTGAGTCTGACATAGAGTGAGAGTTCTGTGGCTGCAGTGTATCAGCCTTGCTCTGTCTTTGTGTGGGTGCCTGCTGGCACCTCTATCTGTGAGCTGATAGAGCTCTCTGAATGTACTGCAATATCAGTACTCACCATTGAAGATTTCCAAAGTGCTCTAGAATTAGTTCCAAATGACTGAGACTACGGGGAGCTAAGCCAGACTCTGTTTGCTTATTAATCGATTAATCGATTGATTATTAATGCATTTGGATGGGGTTTTGTTGCAAGAGGCAACTTGATGTTGCAGCTCTGTCCTCCGTAGCTGTGGAGAACTGGATCCAAGGAAAAGCAATTTTGACAGCCTCCAACAATGGGCACTGGTGCCAGTCTGTGTCAACCAACTCCCACTCCGTTGTCCTTCTGTGTGTTCACATTTCCTGTGAACCTATGACAAATCTGAACGTGTGTGTGGCCGAGTTTCTCTTTTCCAAGTAAAAATTCAGTAGTGCTGGTGCAAGCCTGGCCAAACTTAAGCACTTAGATACTCTGAGAATGTTCCCATTAGGAAAAATTCCATTGCACAGAAGGGACTGTAAAAAATCCAAGTGAAAGCAATGAATGGAAAACTGATCAGGATAGAGTCATCAATCCTTGAGCTAAATTAACCAGGTTAAATACAATCTAGTGAGGTTCTCAATGTAGGTCTGCTCAATCCATTAACAGATGTTTAAAACAAACTCTGCGATGACCACATTTCTTAAAGGCAGCATCAAAAGTACTTTTGCATAAGGTCAGCCCTGGACCTGTGATATTTTGGGCTCTACCCTGTGCTTTTTGGGACCACTTTCAGTGTTTAACATGCAATGAATAAATAAGCACTCCAGGGCCCTTTTCTCTCTCTCTCTCTTTTTTTTTTACTTCTCTTTTTTTTTTTTTTACTTCTGTCCTTTTTTTTTTCCTTCCCATAAGTGTGAAAGGATCTAAGAAACAATATTGGCAGCAGGAACACTTTGTGCAGATCAGAAGAGCAACCTCTTCTCCTCGGACTCGAGCTGACTACAGCTAATTACATGGCTGGAGACAGACCTTTAGGGAAACTGCCCCATGGCGTTGTCCTGGACAAACCAAATGAGGGTTGTTCAGGCCAAATGTGAAGGGGGTGGTGATTACCAAGAGTATTTTCTTTTTAAACATGCTCCTTAGCTCTACTTTGCTGGGTGTTGGTTTTCAAAAGGGGCTTATAATAAACGTGGGCCATCTATATATAGCCCAACTTTTGTTCGTTTGCACAGTTCAGAAAGCCTACTGTTTGAGGTTAGCCTTGAGTAAACTTGCACCATTTACTTTGGAGCATTTCAAAGGGAACAAAAACACAAATCATGATGAGGCTAATAAGAAGTTTGGGTGTTTAGTTTAAATGTGTACACAGCAATCATTGTAGAGGAAGTCCTTCTCTCTGGGAGTACATTATTATTAAGCAGCATTGCTGTTTGCCTGGTTTTGTCTGGTCCGCAATTTGCATTCACTTGATGGATTGCCAGGGTCGGAGGTGCACTACTTGGGAAACACTGAAGTGCCGTCTCAGCAAACTCTTAAGAGGAAGGGAACACTAATACAAGCATTTGCCCAAACTCCTTGAGGCTTCTTATGCTTCCTTGGGCTGTGCTAGATCAATATGACAGTTTGCTAAGAAGCTTTGAACATGCATTCACAAACTCTCTCTATTGGCTTTCTTGGTATGTTATTCACAAGGTAGCTGCTAGTGAAACATGTCTTCTACCAGCACAGAAGATTTATACGTGCATTTTCTTCTCCTGCTAAGTGATTTATTTACTAGCAATAATGCCTTGCAGAGCTGCTTGGTCCAGTTTGCAGAACTCATTATGTCGACCCTCAACAATCTATAGATGAATGGGATCTCTCTCTCTCTCTCTCTCAGTGTGTGTTTCTCTCTTGTTTTCCCTCTCTCTCTCTATCCTGTTTTTTAAACTGTGGTCACATGGCTCAAATCCCCCTGTTCAGTGGAGTGAGATGATCCCAAGCTGGTGAACATTCCTTTCCATACTGTGCACAGAGGGAAAGTTCTCTTGTGTCACCCATCTCAGAGCAGCAGAAGGGTTTGCTTGCTTGCTTGCTTTAATTGTAGTCATCTGCATTCTGACTGCTTACTGTCAGTTGCTTGCACTTGGATGGGCTTATATGTGAGACAATTAGTACAGCTTATTCCCTGTGAGCTACAAGCCCTGCAAAATAGGGCAAGAATGTGATACTGTGGAAGTTTCTAATGGCAAAAACTTTGCACTGGCCTTTGCTCGCAGAACACTCATCTCTCTCTCCTGTCCTCAGGCTGCCAGAGCCTCATGCTAGTGCCTCTCAGCCTTCCCGCTTGCTGGCTGGCTTTAATTCCTGCCTTTCCTGAGCACTGTGTGAGATTCAGCCCTTTCGCTTCCCACTGGCAGAGAATGGGAAATTGGCTGCTCTGACAGCTCTTGCTGCGGGTCCCTCAGCCAGGGAGGTTATGCAAAGGTGAAAGGTGACCAGATTATTCATGGTTTTATCTGCAAAGCACTAGCAGTGCTCTTCATGTCGGTTACAGGAGGGATGGAAGCAGTCCATGGTTTCCGTGTTCCCCATGGTCCTGCATGTCAGGGAGGTGCTGGCCTGGCTAGGGCAGGGCAGAGCTCCCAGCTCCCCCTGACTTGTGGGCAAGCTGCGTGTACACAGTGGACATCTGGGGACATCTCCATCTCTGATGAATCAAGTTTTCACTTAGCAGTATAAAATACAGTTTGAGGTTTGGGTCTCCCTGTTCTTTTGGGGGATGGAGAGTCTCGTCTCAGTGTGCACTTCACCTGAGCCTTTGTTTAAAGAGTTCCCCAGCCCGTTTGGCGTGCTTCCCTTTCCCAAATGCCTGAGCAGATATACGATTCCTTGGACATGTGATTTAAAAATGTTCCAGGGCATCTTAAACTGTTTTGCATTTTATTAGCCCTGCCAAGTGTGGAGCACACCTTGAATAAATTCATAGCCGGTGGTTGTGGCGTATGTACCTTGGCTGTCGTGGGTGGATAAAGAAATGTTTTATACCCCCGAGGAGCAGCAAAAGAGCAAGCTCGCTCCATACAGTGCGAGGAGTGAAAAAGTTGGATTAAATCACGCCTGTCTGCTTGCGGTTGAACTAGCAATGAGGCATTTTCAATCAGAGGTCAGGGCTGTGGTCAAATTTTTGCTTCAGCTTTTGCTTGCCGTGATTTTCCCTCATAGTAGATTCTCTATGAAACTCCAGAAGGACCGAGACACTCTCTGTGTCTGACCTTTCAGGGCAGGATTTTTCAGACAGTCCTGTTTCAATGGAACTTGCTGCCAGAGCACGCAGGAAGGAAGCGACATGTGTTAGTCATACACCCCTGCGTGTGTTTAGCATCCAATTTGTACACAGTCCAGGAATAAGCTTCTGCAAAGCTGGACTCACGCTTAGATGTTTTGATGTTTGGACTAGGAGAGGATTTCTTCATACACGAGCTGGGCTTTCAGTACTTGGAAAGGATCAATACCTCCCTGCCCCCATGGAGCTCAGGCAATGACAATATTTTCACAGCGGATGCCAGAGCTCAACCTGCACTCAGGCATCGCGGGCTGGGCGAGCACATGGCAGAGCAGTTCACCTGCAATTACCCACCCAAGCCAGACCCACCGGGGTGCCCGCAGGCACCACTGCCCTAGCGTCAGGGGCAGCATCACACCCCAAGGACGATCAGTGCGTGCGGGTTTCGTGGAGGGAGGGAAGCGCAAAGCTGCAAGAGGCAGGTTGTGAGAGGGGGAGAGCCTGAGGCTTCCTCAGCAGCCTTTGGAAGCAGCGCTGAGGGCAGCCACGCCAGGCTGGACATCTTGAAACAACATTAATTAACACTAACTTTTTAATCCTTGAGGGAAGAGAAACCAGCAGTGACAGTCTCCTGGCTCTGGCCTTTCAGTTTTAATCCCGGCTTTGACTTTTTGCCAGGGATCGACACGCCACGGAGAGCAAAACCATATTTTTAAAAGTTTCTTTTCAAGGCAGTTGAATGTGAATCGTGAGGGTGGGATTTTTTTTTTTGGTTTGAGGGGGGTTTTTTTGGTGGGTTTTTTTTCTTTGACTGCTGCTTGTCTGGAGGAACTTCAACAGCAGGCAGCCTTGCTGGAAATGGGTGTCACTCAGCCCCAAACCCAGGACCGTATTTCTGCTCTTCAGCAGTCACAGTTGTATATTGTGTCTGGCTGGTCTGGGGACATCAGGCTGCCACGGCAGGGTGGCTGGTCCTTTGAGTCACATGAGTGTGGTGGTGCCAGGGTGGTCTCTGTGAGTGGTCCTTAACGGTGGTGCTCTGCGGTGGGAGGGACTGCGATGAGCTGGTATTCGGATCTGTGCAGTTGGATACCCTTGAAAATGGGCTCTTTGAAACCAGACTGGAAATGATACAAGGGAGGCAGGAGAGCATCATTTCTCTTCACCTTGTTTTCCCTCTGACACAACATCCCAGTCAGCTCATCTGCTCCCTCACATGGACCTTGGCCCATTAGTGAACAGAAACACTTCAGCTTTTTCGCTGCTACCTGTTAGAGCACCAAGCCAAGGACTCCCAAATAACACATCAATCCCCAAATGTGCATGCAGCACCACAATTAACATTCCTTCTGAGCGCCTTGCATTAAGCATCTCTAGATGTGTCTTGAAGGAAACCTCTGAGAGATTGTCTTTTATGGAGGAGTTATAAGAGATTTCTTATGGCTGAGTTCACCTATAGAAAATACAGAATTGTAAGTCTATGTAGTTCAAGAAAGAAACTGAATTAGGCAGACCCAGACAAGAATAAGTTAACAGTACTCACTAAGGAGCCTTGAGTGGAATTAGAAAAGAGAAAAATGGCCTGCTGATAAAAAACAAAAGCCTAAAACCTCGAAGAAACCCTTCCTTCCCCCATCCTCTTCTAATCAGCCCAGGACAGAGCGGGAACAGGAGTGGGAGGGAGCGCAGGATCTACTCGATGCTGGGGGTGTATATCCGCCTTCCCCTTTTTATTTGACCCTCTTTTAGAGGCATGTTTAGCAAAGCTGTTTATTTTGCATAAACCCAAGTAATAACGTGGCCCGGGTGACAGGACCTGAATGAAGATGACAGCAGTTTGATTTAACGATTAGCCACCTGACCCGATAGCACCTCTGGAATCTCAACTGCAGAATAAATTCCCATTCTTCCCACATGGGCTGCATGTTAATCACGGGAAGAAAAGCAAAGGGTGGTTGCAATAGGGCCATTGTTCCTGGGGTGAAGGCTTGAAAAGAAACTGCCCGTCCCTGCCTGCTTTGTGCTGGCTTCATGCTGAGTCTTGGACGCTCAAGTTTCTTTTACTGCTTCTGTATCCCCCCTCGGACGAAATACTGGTTGCCAGCGTGCCAGAATGAGTCGGGCTCATTCGCCGAGGGACTTGCCTTCTCCTCTGAGTTATTGCTATATGGTTTCTAGCACTTGTTTCAGCTGGGAGCCGGCCCTCGCAGCGTGGGAGTCTCTCCGTTTGCGGCACAGTTAGCGGAGTTGAGTTGCTGAGGTACCCCTGCTTGTTCCAAATCTTTCCTAAAGCAGCTCAGACAAGCAGCGCGGCTTTGTGTTGAGGGAAACCAATTTGGGGGAAACCTTGCTGTGCTTTTTGCTTCCCCCGTCCCCTCCCCCTGCTCTCCCAACTCTTTCAAAGTCCCTGCATTAAGCGGGGTTGTAACTGCACAGCCCTCGCCTTAGCAGGCTAATATTCACTTACAGTTCAGCCTTCCAGCCTGGTAGCACAGGGAGAGATGTGGCAAAGGGGAATTAAAAAATGATTGCAAAGTCAATGGTTTAAAGAGTAATTACAGAGTCATTAAAGGTTATTACGGGGAAATGTTCAGCTGAGCAGCGATTAGCATTCCTGATACCTCAGGTTCACCATGGTTTGAGGGCACAAGTGAGAGGAGTTGTAGAGGTCTCTGATGGGAGGGGATGAAAGTAGCTGCCAGTCCTGCAGCTCCTCAGAGGCCCACAGCCTGCTGCCGTGGCCACGCACTCTCTGCCCTTCTCCTGCCTCCCCCGGGGCTGCTGGCTCAGCTCGCAGCTGCACCTCAGCACCATAACCTGCTCCAAACTACACACTGCCCTGCTCTGCCCAGAGCTGCGCTCGCTGGGGTTAGCTTGTGGCTAGTGATCCCAGCCAACCATTCAGAGTTGCCGCAGTCTTGTCCCACTTCCTACCCATGCAAAAACTTTCAGGTGCCGTCAGGATTCAGCTGTCTCACAACATGGGTGGCAGAGAGCTGTGTGCACCTGCAAATAATTTTAGAGGTTAAAGCTCCCAGCAGGCAAATTCTTAAAACCAGCACCTCAGCATTGCCCTTGCACGGTGACCGCCCTGCCCTTGGGTGGCTGTCTCCCAGGCTGCTGGGTCTGGGGTGCTGTCCTTGCCATGGACCCCAGACCTTGCCCAGCCACGGTGGGAAGCTGGGATAGCCTGGTTTCCTTCTGCACCGAACCTGTAAAAGTCTTGAAGAGTAGCAGGAGCAACCAGTCTTGTCTCTTGTGTGTTTGTGTTTGTCCCTATCCAGTGGAAAAAAAACCCCACAAATCAAAGTGAGGTCGGCTGTCTCAGTGCAAAAAGAGTGAAACACTAGGCAAGAGCCCCTGATGCTTGATGGTGGGGACAAGCAAGTGTTTAAACAGATAAAACACGTAAGTAAAATAAAACTTGCTATTAACAGCAGTACTAGCCAGTCACAAATGTTTAAGTACAAAGCAGGTACTGCTCTCACTGCTCAGACAGTTGGCTGTCTCGTCTGTGCTGCTCTTTGGATCTTCTTTTGAGCATTGAAAAAGGTCATTAATATATTGCCAGGAAATATCCTTTCCAAGGTAAATTTAAAAAAAAAATCAATGGGCACAGCAAGCCAGCAGGAGTCCTGGGATATGCAGAGACAGACCCTGCCAGAGCCTGGCGTCAGGGTGGGAATATGCTTGTGCTTGAAGAGGAGTGGTGGGCGGCACATCTGAGTCAGGTCTCTGAGCCACTGAGGAAGACTTGGGCAAAATAAAATGGGATTTGTGTTCAGATGGGTGATAAAAAGCTGCTTTTTTCCCCCTCTGAGGGCAAAAAGCACTTAGTTTGCTTACCAACTGACACCTCGGGAGGAGAACACTGCTGCTTTTTCCCCTGCACAGCATCCCCAGATGGACAGGCATAGCCCGTCCTGCCAGCCCGTCTGGCTGCCCTGGGGACCACAGCCCCACCGAGGAGGGAGGCTGTGCTCTGGGTCTGTCCAGGCAGCTGGTATTCATCTACGTGTTACAGGAAAATCCTCTCGCTGCTCGTAGCTTTTGTAGGTCGCTAAGATGTCGGAGCAGTACAGGGAGGGAGGCTGTGGTTTCAGCTCTGTGGGGCTGACACAGGCAGAGCTGCTTGACACCAGTTGCTGCCACTTCCCCATCAGATCTGTGCTGTTCTGTTGCTGGCAGCGGGATTTTCATGCCAGTGTGACCACAGCTCATCCAAACGCATTTAGTTAACTCAGATGATTTCATTATTCTTGGAGGCTGCTTTCACCCTCCCTCTGCAAATCCTGGGACCTGTGAGACTGGGGGCAGTGGAAGCTACAGTGTCTCCTGGGTTCTCCAGGCCTAGCAGCAGCAAATCAGGCATCCTATGTATGGTAACTGCTCTACATCCAGCTACAGGCACTTCTCAGTCTATCAGCTTTGCCAAAGGATCAGCAATTGAAGCTGAGCTGCTTGCTGCTGGTGCAAAATTGCCAAGAGCTGGTTCAGGGCCAGGAGTTGAAGCTTTGCAACAAGCTGAGTGAGCAAGAGGTTACCCTTCAGCAAGCAAAATCGCAAAAGAGAAGGACCCCTAGCTGCTGCAGGCATACAGGGATATTTGTCATCTGTTTTCTTCCCCTACTGATGGAAAGAAGGGCAGCTGTGCGGTAGCAGTTACATTTAGCTGAACAAAAGACACCGGAGATAAGAAAGACCTGATTCAAGCAGGCATGGCCATCAGCCTGGCTGGCTTCTTCCCAGCCTCCCTGCTGCTTCCACCTACTGTGCCATGTCAGGAAGGGGGGGTGTCCACTAAACAGCAACAAAAAAGCAGCAGCACCAGCTTAGATCAAGGTCAAGATCTGTACTCGGGCTCCAGCTCAGGACAGTGGTGAGCACCTAGATGCAGGGCAGGTGTGCAAGCGGCTTGACAGCAGCGTTCTCGCAGCCTTGCAAATGCTCAGCTCAAGGACTGTCTGAGTTGCAGACAGCAGCAGGGGATTCTTCTGCCTTGAATTTGTAGTTATTTTCTGAAATGTTTTGTATTTGTAGTGCGAGCACCATCCTACAGGAAGGAGTGCCACGGCTTTCCTTTGTGTGGCACAAGGGAACACTTCTGGTTGCCTAGGTTTGTGTCACAGGATCACAGAACATTGGGAATTGGAAGGGACCTTGAAAGATCATCCAGTCCAATCCCACCGCCACAGCAGGATCACCTACAGCAAGTCACACAGGAATATGTCCAGGTGGGTTGTAAACATCTCCAGAGATGCAGACTCTTGGGCAGCCCCTTCCAGTGCTTTGTCATTCTCACCGTGAAGAAGTTTCTTCTCATACTGATGTGGAACCTCCTCTGTTCCAGCTCACACCCATTGCCCCTTGTCCTATCATTAGATGACACTGAG
>JAOXOE010000602.1:21107141-21131720 GCA_028565055.1 Phoeniculus purpureus
TGAGGGAGCTGGGGGTGTTTAGCCTGGAGAAGAGGAGACTCAGGGGGGACCTTCTCCCTCTCTCCAACTCCCTGAAGTCATGTGGGGGTCAGGGTCTTCTCTCAGGCACCCAGCACCAGGATGAGAGGGCAGGTCTTAAAGCTGCCAGGGGTGGGTTAGGTTGGATGTTAGGAAGCTCTTCCTCGTGGGAAGGGTGATCAGAGCCTGGACTGGACTGCCCAGGGCAGCCAGATTGGTGGCTCTGCCTTGACTGAGGGCAAACGGCATCCTGAGGTGGCTCAGAAGGGGATGGTTAGCAGATCGAGAGAGGTTCTGATGCACTAGTGAGACCATATCTGGAGTGTTGTGTCCAGTTCTGGGCCCCTCAGTTCAAGAAGGACATGGAGCTGCTGGAGAGAGTCCAGTGTAGAGCAATGAGGATGATGAAGGAAGAGAAGCACCTCCCTGCTGAGGAAAAGCTGGGGGAGCTGGGTCTCTTTAGCTTGGAGGAGACTGAGAGGTGATGTCATGAATGTCTATAAATATGTGAAGGGTGGGTGTCAGGAGGATGGAGCCAGGCTCTGCTCAATGTTTTCTACTGATAGCACAAGGGGCAATGGGTGTGAGCTGGAACACAGGAGGTTCCATATCAATATAAGAAGGAACTTCTCCCTAGTGAGGGTGACAGAGCCCTGGAAGTGGCTGCCCAGGGGGGTTGTAGAGTCTCATGTCTGGACATGCTTGAGACCTGCCTGGCCATGTTCCTGTGTGACTTGGTCTAGGTGATCCTGCTGTGGCAGGGGGATTGGGCTGGATGATCTTTTGAGGTCCCTTCCAATCCCTAATGTCCTGTGAGCCTCTAATGCTTGGACATCCTGGCCAGGACAAGTAAATCATTGGGATACTGTAAAGAGAGAGCTGTCTGCAAAACTGGGCATTAGATTTGAGATCTGAGTGTCTTCTAATTAATTAGGAATTAGCTGGAGGCAATGATTAGCACTTTTAAAAATCATTTTATTCCATTTTCTCTCCTTTCTCCAGCCATTTCCCCTCATTTGTACTTCACAGCTGCTGTTTTGATCCAGAGGAAGCCCAAGATGTTTCTGCTCTGGGTGCAGCCCGCTCAGCCCAGCCCACAGCCCAGGGCCATGCTGAGGGTTAATTATCCCACACAGTTAATGACTCTGGGTTCTCTCCACAGGCCTGAAGCGCAGCTACACCTGCAGCATCTGCAATGTCACCCTCAACTCCATAGAGCAGTACCACGCGCACCTGAAGGGCTCCAAACATCAGACCAAGTGGGTATCCTCAACCTTGCCTGGTAGCCTCCTGTCTGGGAACAGGGTTTGGTGGCTGTGGTGGGGTTGGGGTGGTGGCTGGATTTAATATTGGGTCCTGGAGAGGCTGCACCTTGAGTACTGGGAGCAGTTTGGGCACCACAGTGCAGAGGGGGACTGGAGAGGGGGCAGAGAAGGGCAACTGGGCTGGTTCAGTGTCTGGAGAACAGGGCTGATGGGGAGAGGCTGAGGGAGCTGGGACTGCTCAGCCTGAAGAAGAGAAGACTGAGGGGAGACCTCACTGCTCCCTACAACTGCCTGAAGGGAGGGTGCAGTGAGGTGGGGG
Source organism: Phoeniculus purpureus (assembly GCA_028565055.1). Classification (NCBI taxonomy): domain Eukaryota; kingdom Metazoa; phylum Chordata; class Aves; order Bucerotiformes; family Phoeniculidae; genus Phoeniculus; species Phoeniculus purpureus. The sequence continues at coordinate 21,108,744 of JAOXOE010000602.1, forward strand.
TTGGCCTCTTCTCCCTAGGGACTGGTGATAGGAGCAGAGGAAATGGGTTCAGGTTGTGCTAGGGGAGGGTCAGGTTTGATCTGAGGAAAAACTTCTTTCCAGAAGGAGTGGGGAGCCCTTGGAAGAGGCTGCCCAGGGAGGGGGTGGAGGCAGCATCCCTGGAGGGGTTCAACAACCAGGCAGCCAGGGTGTTTGAGGAGATGAGTAGTAGTTGGGGGTTGTAGGGTGGGTGGTTGGACTTGATGATCTTGAGGGTCTTTCCCAACCCTGATGACTCTGATTCTACGATGATCTTGGAGGTCTCTTCCAACCTCAATAACTCTATGGTTCTATAGTGATGACTGACACCCTATAACCCTCTTGTCTGAGGAGCTCTGAGGGTTTTGCAAGTGCAGGCATCAGAGTGAGGGTGACAGAGCCCTGCAAGGGGCTGCCTGGGGGTTGTTGTGGAGTCTCCTTCTCTGGAGATGTTTCAAACCCACTTGGCCATGTTCCTGTGTGACTGGATCTAGAGGATCCTGCTGTGGCAGGGGGACTGGACTGGATGATCTTTCAAGGTCCCTTCCAACCCTTAATATTCTGTGAGTCTGTTCCCAGAGTCTGGAGCTCCCCCAGCTCTGGCTGGAGAGCCCCTTTGTTCCTTTGCCTCAGTTAGGATGAGGCCAGGGAACTCCAGAGCCCTGCAGGACTCCCCCTTTTTCTTTTTAAGGCAAATTAACATTCTTATCGAGCCCTTCTAAATTTAGCTCCTTATCATTTATTCATAATGACCGAAATCTGCTCCCGGGAGCCTTCTCCTGGGGCAACTCAGAACAAGGGGCAGACAAAAAGGACTCGATTCCAGCGCGAGGATGTGACAAATGCAATAATGGGCTCTCAATTAGCGACACCCCTCTGACCAATTTCGATGGGAAATTGCTGGGATTGTGCTGGTTCCCCCCCCCTTCCCCATCCATTGTTCATCCTTAACACCACGTTGGTCGAGGGGAAGGACCCCGCACAGCAGCAGATCTATCGGGAAGAGCAGGAGACAATAGATTGGCAGCTTGGGTTTGTGAACAAAAGCTCTGCCCAGCCTGTAATTAGGATGTGGCTGCGTCCTGCTCCTCTTTTAGAGCTGCTCTTGTGGCTTTGTAGTCCTCTGCGTGGGGCTGAGGGGGTGGGTTACCCCTGTATCCTGACATAGCTCTTCCCCCATAGTCTGAAGAGGTCTGTGACAGCCAAACTGAAGGTGCTTGGAGCAGATCCTGGTTGTGACAGATTTTATTGGGGCTGCATTTATGGGTTTGTAGTTTGCTACAGGCAGTTCACCTCTTCTGTACAAAGAAAGTTGGTTTTGAAGCTCAGACCTGGTGCCTCTGCTGAGGTTTCTGCTGCCCCTTTGTTCCAGAGCAGGGCTGGGTCAGGCTGAAGCAAACATGAAGATGCCCAGTGTTGGGGTCCCAGGTGAGGAAACTCCCTCCTGCCTCCCTCAGTGGGTGTTTTGCCCCCTGGACTGTGCTGCTCTCATTACTCTGGTTAGTGTCAGTGCTGTCCTCTTCCCTCTAACTCCGTCTGAAGCCAGTGGACTGCAGTTGCCAAGGCAACAAAACATTTAATGGTGCTGTGGTACCTCGTACAATTAAAATCAAACTACATCAAGAGGAGATGCAGGAGAGGGACTGGGTCTGGGACAGGGGATTGCAGGCTGGGAGCTGGTAGCACCCCAAAAAACACCGGCCAGATGAGTTTTGCTGAGCAGCTGCTTTAGGAAAGAACAACTTTTATGAGGAATGAGTGGGGTTGGGGAGATTTATTATCTTTCTGGAGAGCCCTCCAGAGAGCAGCACACGGCTGAGCTGCTGCTGGAGGTGCTTTAAATAACCCACCACAGACCTTGAGCTGGTGCTTAGCAAACTGGGCTCCCTCGACCTCCGTCAGTGGCCATACTGGAGCTCCAGCAGCAGAGCAGGAGCTGATGTGTAACCCCAGCTGACCTCTCTTCCTTTGCGGGGGGGGTCTGGAGGGGGCTCTCAGGGGTTCGTCTGAGCGGCTCTGACTGGGTTTGTTTGCCCAAAGGATGGGGAGGGTGGAGGGGATTTGACCGCAAGGTGGGGGGTTTGGAAGGGATTTGAGCACAAGATGGGGAGTTGGAGGGGATTTGACCACAAGATGGGGGTTTGGAGGGGATTTGACCACAAGATTGGGGTTTGGAGGGGATTTGACCACAAGATTGGGGTTTGGAGGGGATTTGACCACAAGATGGGGGTTTGGAGGGGATTTGACCACAAGATTGGGGTTTGGAGGGGATTTGACCACAAGATTGGGGTTTGGAGGGGATTTGACCACAAGATTGGGGAGTTGGAGGGGATTTGACCACAAGATTGGGGTTTGGAGGGGATTTGACCAAAACAGGGGGAATTGGAGGGGATTTGACCACAAAATGAGGTTTTTGGAGGGGATTTGACCAAAATGAGAGTTGGAGGGAAGCTGGAGGAGTCTAGGCTGGTATTTTGGTGCTAAATAAATGATGCAGAAGGAAGCAGCTAATACCGAGCTAGTCCTTATCCCTCTGGCCACTGAATATGCAAAGCAAGTTAATGTCTGCCAGCTCCTGCTGTTCCCAGGGGTGCAGGTACTTTAGGTTGTGTGTTTAAATCAAAGGAGCAACTCATCCTTCTTTATCCCATCACAAGGTCAGGAATGAGGCAGGAGTCAGATAAAGGAGAATGGTTTCTCTTAGGGCATCACCAAGCTGGCAGCCAGCCTGCCTCCATCAAAGGTCAGGCAGTGCTCGCCCAGCTCAGATGGGCACACAGGGGCTGCTTTTAGGGTCAGGCACCACAGCTTTTCCATGTGCTGGGAGCTCAGCTCAGGGCTCTGGGACCAGGCGCTGTGGCAGCGGAGCAGGTCCTGAGCTGCGGATGGTCTCGGGAACATCTGCAGCGGGGAGGAGCACGAAACCTTTAATTAGGAATTTAGGAACTGGGGAGAGATGATTGAGTCATTGTTTGCCTTGTTTTCCACAAATAGATGTGGGGGTTTTTTTAATCTCCCCTTCTCCTTCTCCCCACTCTGAGCAGCAGGATGGCCAGTGAGGTGCTGGTCCAGCTTTGACCGGACCCCACTGAGCACCAGCAGCTCCGTTTCTATGGGTACCAGTGGTGTGAGGAGCAGCAGGAAGGAGGACAGGCTCTCTCGGAGATACTGGGAGAGGATCACATGCCAGCCTTGCTCCTTGCCATGGGCTGAAAGGAACAAAACCTCCCCTCTTCTGGGCTCTGCAAAACGAAACGATGAACAAATCACTCTAAAAAGTGATTTGGGATGAACAGCAGAGAAGGAAAGTCCTGGGCAGATGGGAAAGATGCCAGAGGTTGTTCAAATTGTGGGGTCAAGGAAATGCTGCTGTGGAATATTAACTTAGGGCTTTTCAGAAAGCATTTCCCTCCCTCCTTTGATCAGCGGGATGGGGGCTGGGAGGAGAGAGCTGAGCTCCTCTGAGGGTTCCAGGTCTGAAGCAGCTCCCTGGGGGCTAGTGGATGAAAGGACCAGAGATGCTGTTGGCAGAGCAGCAGAGCCCAGACCCCCGTTTGATGTTAAGTGCCGTCCTCTGGGCTGGTGGCAAATCCATCAAACACTGTAGTAACGCTCCGGAGAGTGAGAGCTGAGAGCTGTCCTCCACCAGCCTGGCTGTCAGCAATCGGAGCTGAGATCCAACCTCAGTAATTAAGAGTCTGGCTATGATGGGGATGATGATTGCCACTTCCATCAGGAACAAGTTCTATCTTCTCACCTTTATTTTGCCTTTTGGATCAGCCAGACCTCTCTTGCACACCTAGGGCTCACAAATAGCTTCTGGAGTTTTATAGCTGCTCATTTCCACATTGATAGATACTAATACACGACCAGGTTTCCCTTTCAATCTCATGCTTTGTGATTAACTTGAGGAGTTTTGCAGAGAGAAGACCCAAAGGCTTAAATCAATCCAACTGACCAAAGGAGTGCAGCGTCCTGAGGGGTGGAAAACCGTAGACCCCACAGAATCAGGGGGTTGGTAGACCCTCCACAGGGTATCCAGTGCAACCCTCAACACCCAGCAGGGCCAGCACTCCCCAGACCAGGTTGCCCACAGCCCCAGCCAGCCTGACCTTGAACAGCTCCAGGAATGGAGCCTCTACCCCTTTTCTGGGCAGCCTGTTCCAGGGATCCCCCACCCTCAGATTCCAGACCTTGTCCTCCTGTTCAGCCTCACTCTGCCCTTTTCCAGCTTCCAGCCATGACCCCTATCGCTCCCTTGGGAACAGTCTTCTCCAGGCACCCTACAGGGCCCTTCTAGGGGTTAGAAGGTCACTAGAAGGTCCCCTCTGGAACCTTCTCCTCTCCTGGCTGAACAGCCCCAACTCCCTCAGCCTGTCCTCATTTCTAATTTGGAAGGTGAGGACCATCCAGCTCAGCCCTTCCCCTCCATCGCTGGGTTGCTCCCCGTGAAAGCCCAGATGGGCACTGGCCAGCTGAGGAGCAAATGGCAGCAGCCTTGGTGCCTGGGCAGGGCTTTTCTCTTCTCTCTCAACAGAGCTCACAGATGTCTGACTGCAGTTGGGTAGTTTTGGTCCTCATCTGCTGGGTCATTCAGAATCCCAGAATGACTGAGGCTGGAGAAGCCCTCTGAGCTCATCCAGACCAGACCAGGATATAACAACACCCCAGTGGCCACACCAGGGCACTAATGGCCACAGCCAGGCTGGCCTTCAACACCTCCAGGGATGGGGAGTCCCCCACTGGGCTGGGCAGTCCAGTCCAGGCTCTGAACCCCCTTTCCATGAGGAAGGGCTTCCTAACATCCAGCCTAACCCTCCCCTGGCAGCTTCAGGCCCTGCCCTCTTGTCCTGGCGCTGGGTGCCTGGGAGAAGAGCCCAACCCCCACCTGACTACAACCTCCCCTCAGGGAGTTGGAGAGAGGGAGAAGGTCTCCCTGAATCTCCTCCAGACTAAACACCCCCAACCCCCTCAGCCTCTCCTCATCAGCCTTTCCCTCCAGTCCCTTCCTCATCCTCGTTGCTCCTCTAGACCCACTGCAGCCCCTCAATCTCTCTCTTGAAGTGAGAGGCCCAGGCCTGCCGCCAGTACTCGAGGGGAGGCCTCTGCGCTGCCCAGTGCAGGCCCCGGGTGCAGCTTCAGGCCCTGCCCTCTCATCCTGGCGCCAGTTGCCTGGAAGAACAGCCAGACCTTCACCTGATAAACAACCTCCCTTCAGGTATTTATAGTTTTACATCATAGAGTTGTAGGAGATGAAGAAGTAGTTGGAAACTCAACTCAGCGAATGCCCCGACTGCAGCTTCTCAAGTACTTTTCTCACTTTGTAAGAGGTAAGAGTGTGGTAAAGGCATCTCTTCAACGATGTTTTCTGCTGCCATAATTGAGACTTGTTTTTAAAATGGTGCTTGAAGGAGACCTGCACTGCCTATCCTGTCCAGAGGGTTTCAGTTTCTTTACCAAGAACTCTGGAGCAGCACCATTTTCTGAAGGTACAGATATGTGGGCTAATGGCTAGTGATAGGATGAGGGGAAATCAGTTCCAGAAGGACACAGAACTGCTGGAGAGAGTCCAGAGCAGAGCCACGAAGGGAGTGAAACATCTCCCTGATGAGGAAAGGCTGAGGGAGTTGGGTCTCTTTAGCCTGGAAAAAAAGAGACTGAGGGGTGACCCCATTCAGGCTGATAAATATGTGAAGGGTGGGTGTCAGGAGGATGGAGCCAGGCTCTGCTCAGGGGCATCTAGTGATAGGACAAGGGGCAGTGGGTGTGAGCTGGAACAGAGGAGGCTCCATATCAGTCTGAGAAGGAATTTCTTCCTGGTGAGGGTGACAGAGCACTGGGAGGGGCTGCCCAGGGGGGTTGTGGAGTCTCCTGTGAAATGATCTTAAGCTGCTTCAGGGGAGGTTCAGGTTGGATGTCAGAAGGAATTTCTTTACTGAAATGGTTGTCAGGCATTGGAACAGCCTGCCCAGGGAGGGGGTTGAGTCACCATTCCTGGAGGTGTTTAAGAGAAGTATAGATGTTGCGTTGGGGGACAAGGGTTTAGTGGTGATGACAGGGCTAGGAAAAGGTTGGACTTGATGATCTCGAATGTGTTTTCCAGCCAAAACTGTTCTATGATTCTATGTATCTGCAGAATATTGCTGTAAGCATTTTGCTCTAAAGACAGTCCATCGTATTTCAGTGGTGTTTCTTTGCATCAGGGATAGGAAATGCTTTTCTAGATGAGGGGGCTCTGTTTTCAATACTCTGAAAACATTGGGAGGGGATCAAAGACCCCAAGAGCCAGACCAGCGTTCCTGGGGCACCCAGGGGCAGTCATGGCCTCACTGGGAGCTTTGTTCACAGTGAGTATGGCCAATTATGCTGGGCAAGAGATGCGTGCGTGTGTTTTGGCAGGGAATCATGGAATATATATACTGGCATAAAAATATGTATAAATTGTGCTGTTTATGAATTAAATGTGAACCCAGATTTAAAGGCATCGTGTGAAGAACTGAGAGGCGAGGTCAGTGCAGTGAGTGGTGGGGAGGTAGGAAAACATGCACTGCTGGTTTCTCTTCTTTCCCCCCTTATGCCACTGGCCTTTCGCTGGGCTTTTCAGCTGCAAAAACATGGATTTAGTCATCAGTCAGTATTTTCTGAAGTTAAAAATTACCAAAATAGATTACTTAATATGATCCAAATGCCCCTGGGTTGTGACCCGGGCAGGAGCCGCACATCTTGAACCTGTTGGAAGTTTCCATGATGAAGCAATCTCTGTTTTGTTTGTCTTTTCACAGCAATGTTGGTGCATTAGTGAAGCTCAAAACCAGGACTTAGTTGTGTCTTTTATTCATTATTCTGGTTGGCTTCTTCACAGAATCACATAACATTAGGGATTGGAAGGGACCTCGAGAGATCATCCAGTCCAATCTCCCTGCCATAGCAAGGTCCCCTATATCCAGTCACACAGGAACATATCCAGGTGGGTTTTAAACGTCTCCAGAGAAGGAGACTCTACAACCCCCCTGGGCAGCCCCTTCCAGTGCTCTGTCACTCTCACTGTGGAGAGGTTCCTTCTCATATTTATGTGGAACCTGCCGTGTTCCTGCTCACACACATTGTTCCTCATCCTATCATTAGACGCCACTGAGCAGAGCCTGCCTCCATCCTCTTGACGTCCACCCTTCACATATTTATAAACATGAATGGGGTCACCCCTCAGTCTCTTTTTTTCCCAGCTCAAGAGACCCAGCTCCCTCAGTCTTTCCTCATAAGGGAGCTGTTCCACTCCCTTCTTGCTCTCCCATCATCCTGTCCCTCCTTCTGGCAGCAGATGGAGCCCGATGCTCAGCTTTCTGCTAACAGCTTGCTGCTGGGTGGGGAGTTTTGGGAGTTTGTGACTCCTAGGGACCTGCTTTTAGTCGTTATTTACACAAAAACGTGACACAGACTTCAGTCTCATCTCTGGGCACTAACCCGACGTGGAACGTGTGCTGTGTGCTCGTGTGTGAAAGGATTTTGAAAAGAATTCCTGTATCTCCCATACGGCAAACGTCAGGTATCACAGAATCACAGGCTCATTCAGGTTGGAAAAGACCCCTGGGGATCATCAAGTCCAACCATCACCCCTCTACTCTACAACTTCACCCCTAAACCATGTCCTCCAACACTACATTAAGTGACTTTTAAACTCATGCAGGGATGGTGACTCAACCACCACCCTGGGCAGCCCAGTCCAGTGCCTGACTGTAGGTAGTTCATAGCTGTCAGAGTCTGTCTGGTAGGGCTGTAGGGATAGCTGAGAAGAGAAAACAACCCCGGGTTCTCTTGCTTGCAGCACATCAGGGGAGCAAATAAGAAGGTGGAGGTTTGTGACACAATTATAAACATTTCTTTCACTTGAGGAATTGCTTTCTCTGAGCCTCCCAGCTCTGCTTCAGTCCAGAGTGAGAGGCTTAACCCATTGGAGCTGCTGTGTTTGTGCAGTGAGAAGAGGCTGAGTGTGTGCTCAGCCTTCAGCAGGAAAAGCAGACAGGAAATGAAGGTACCAAGGGGGGTTGGACTGGATGATCTTTCGAGATCCCTTCCAGTCCCTAATGTCCTATGATTCTGTGATTAAGCAATCAAAAACCCCTAACAGCACCCTGGCAGAAAGCTCACAAGGCTGCTGTGGTGCCCATCACTTGGCACCCGCACCAAACACTTGAGAGTGGTAACTTCTCTTGCTGCATGGGGGAGCTGGAGCTAGCTGAATACAGGCACATTCCTCAGGGGTTCAAGAAAAAGTTGCTGCCCTGGGCCACTGCTTAAAACTCTTCGGTTTTTCCTTTCCGGTGCAAGTTTTCCTTTCCAGTGCTTTTATTTTCATTCTTGTAGCCTGTTTTCGTGTCAGATAAGAGGTGGCTGCACTGAATCCTCCTCAATGGTTGTTCTCCTCGTGCTCTCCATCCGTCTGCTCGCGCTTGTTTGGAGAAACCAGAGCAGAGGCTGTGCTGACTGGAAAATCCCCGGGCTGTTATCGGCACTGGCCCAAACAAATAAGGGTAGAAAGCAAACTCCTACTCATTTCTCTATAAAATCCTATTAATCTCAGGCTGCGTAGAAACCCCCCCTCGAGAGTACTGACCCTTTGCACAATGTGTAAAGCAAACAAAGCCCTGGACCTTGGATGAACTCCCAGCCCTTCTCTGGGGTCTGACCCATGGGAGACCTAATCCTTGAGCTAATACAGTCATGTGGAATGAGGAAGGGGGAAAGCTGGCAGAGTTACACACCTCGGCGTGGGATAACAGAAGAACCCGCATATTTAGGGCTAAATTACCCACTAAACACTCAACGTTCAGGAATCATCTTGAGACTGGGGAGTGGGGAGATGCACAGGAGTCTTCCCTCACCACTGCTGCCAACTGCACCCACAGGTCTCTGTGTTGTGCCAGGAGCACCTGGGTTCCAGGATTCCTCTACAGTTTTTCATCTGCCACCCATCAGAGATTGTTAAAGGTGAATTACTTGGTATTTTAGAAGCTCTGGTACAGACTGTCTTTGTGCTGGGAGGGTGAAGCCTCCCTGGAGCGATGGTTGTGAGAAGCATCTTTAAGATTATATTGTTCACAGGTTCAGGAAGACATTGGAGAAGGAAAAACCCACCTCTATTCCCTTTTTCTCTTCATGACCCCCCCCAAGACTATGAATTAAAATTCCCTGCTGCTCACTGTGGCCTTAAAGAGTGAGACAATGTTAAGCACAGAATCACAGAACATTGGGGATTGGAAGGGACCTTGAAAGGTCCTCCAGTCCCATCCTCCTGCCACAGCAGGATGGTCAGTCCCTCTTGGTGAGTCCATAGCAGCTCATACTTCATTAGCTACTGTGGAGAGGAAGGCGCGATGGACAGTGCCAGGTCACTGATGGGATGTTGGTGTTCAAGCAGTGACCTGTGGATGGTCACCCAGCTCCATGCAGGAAGGGTTCCTCAGCCCTGCTGCTGAGCCCAGCACTTTCACCCTCTACAGAATAAGGCAGCATGTCCCTGCTTTCCTTGTGCTGCTACATTCGACAGATTGCAGGCTCTTGAGACATGACTGAGCGGCTCTGGACCTCCCTGTGCTTGGCATGGACCCGGCTGACTCCAGCCCTGGTTGGGGGCTTTGTGAGCACCTGGGCCAGAGCCACACAGTTAGGACGTGTTGTGTTGTCTAGACTGCAGTAATCATCAGACTGTTGAGTGCAACCACAGTGCCGTGGCCTTGCTGATACCCTGACACCCTCCTTGATATCTCCTTCATCTGCAGGAGCAGCTCCTTCACGCCAAGGTTAAAGGTGAAGAGGGAAAGGGACTGGTGTTGGCTTGTGGCAGGGGTTCTGATCAGAGTGCTCCCAGCTCTTCATTTAACCTTCCAGAGCACCACAATGAAAATCAGATTAAAGTCAAACTGGGCAGCTGCTCCTGTGTAGCCACGCCCTTTCATACCCACATTATTAAAGATATTAGATGGCCTCTCCTTGCTCAGGAAGAAATGCCTCACCCTGAGGGTGCTGAGACACTGGAACAGATTGCCCAGGGGAGGTTGTGGCTGCTCCATCCCTTGAAGTGTTCAAGGCCAGGTTGGATGGGGCTCTAGACAACCTGGTCTGGTGACCCCCTATGGCAGCAGGTCAGAACTAGGTGATCTCTGAGGTCCCTTTCAACTCAAACCAGTCCATGATTCTGTGAGCTCATGAAATAATGTGATTTTGAAAGACCTGGCTCCTTGTGGCACTGTGGGGGTGAACTGGGATCATCTAGCGGGGCTTTCTAAGCTCTGCTATCACTACTTAAGTCCATAGGTTTGAGCTCTGTGGGTGAACAACCCATCCTTCAGTAGCCTGGATGAACTTCATGCCTGGGAGAAGGAACCTTTGTGCACCCACAGTTGCTTTCAGCTTTGTGGGGGTTTTGATTGTGTGGGCAAGGGATCCAGTCATCAGCTGTTTTCAAGAGAACTGAGGTGTTCATGGTGGTTCTCCAGATGCTCACTGTAGCCCAGACCTCTCATGGTGATGGGGAGGCAGCCAGGGAGCACAGAGATGCTCCCAGAGGGATGCAGCTGGCTTTTCCCAAGCTGAAAGTCACCAGTTTGTAATTCACATGACTTCGAGCAGGAATGTTTTGGTTTAATCTAGTTCTCTGCCCACACTATTCTTCTGCAAACTAGTGCGTGGTCACATGCTAAACCAATCACAAGTAATTAAAACCAAAAAAAGAAGGGCTGACAACCATGGTGGTGACTGGGACCTGATTCCCCTTGAGGAACAACTTTGCTTGTCTCATTGTCGCTGGGTCTACAGTGCCCATGCAATCATGCTGAAGTTTCTTCCTGACCACAGCAACTGGGATCTCCATACAGAAGTGAAGGTAAAACTACTGAACAGGGTGGGTAGCAGAGTCTGGGGACAAACCCAACACCTTCAGAGCAGCACTGGTGCCTCCTGAGAGGATCCTGAGGGTCTCCCTGGTGTCAAGAGGATGGAGCCAGGCTCTGCTCAGTGGCATATAATGATAGGACAATAAGGCAATAGGTATGAGCTGGAACATAAGAGGTTCCACATTAATATGAGAAGGAACTTATTCACAGTGAGGGTGACAGATCACTGGAAGGGGCTGACCAGGGAGGTTGTGGAGTCTCCTTCTCTGGAGACGTTTAAAACCCACCTGGACATGTTCCTATGTGACTGGATCTAGGTGATCCTGCTGTGGCAGGGGGTTGGATTGGATGACTTTTCAAGGTTCCTTCCAAACCCTAATGTTCTGTGGCTCTCTAACTCAGCTCATAGGTTGTGGAAGAGGCAATGTCTTCCCACTGAGATTTAACAGGAGCTGTCCTGGAAGATGTGCAGCTGAAGAACAGATGGACTGCAGGTCTCCTGTTTCCTGTGTCTTTCCCCTTAAGTTGTTCGTACGTGTTGTATCATCGTGTACAATGATGCTTCATTCCAAAGACTGAAACTCCCAACTCTGAGAAATATTTTGTGAGGGAATCTCAGTCAGTTGTGCAGAGAAGACTGGTAAAGAAATAAAACAACTCGATGAGAAGCAAGACAGTGCTTTGCGAAGGAGTTGGTCTTCCATGACAGACTTCGTGTTCCCCCGATTTATTTATTTATTTTTCAGCTGAATGAGCATGATTACTTAAAAAGAGTGGTGGGGAAAGTCACTGGGGAAAAGCCCCCTCCTCTACTCACTCATCAATTCTTATAGCATTAAAAAAATTAATTTAAATTGCCACTTTCCTCAAAATGAAGCGTAAAGCTTTTAGAGTTCTGTTGTTTAATTTCCCAACTGGATATGAAATTAAGGCAATTGTAATTGTTTGACCTCTCACATCAGGGAGCCTAGGTATTTTTTCTTTTGTTTCACAGGAGTACATCTGTATGAGAACAAGGGCTTCCCTCGAGGCTCCATTCCTTGTAAAATCTGATCTAGTGAATTAAAATATATCTCCTCTTGTTGGTGCCTTTGCATGCTGTGACATGCCTTGGGTTTGAGTTCGGGGTGGCTCCCATTGACTTGTCTGAAGGCTTTCAGCACACTTCCTCCTGGTGAATTGTTCTTCCTGAAGTCTGTCCGTTGATTACATCCTCTGGATTGGTTGTCTTTCTTACTCAGTCCACTAAGTTTTCCTTGCTAAGCCTTGCTGCTGTGCCTTCCATAAACTTGCAGCATTTTGAGCTTTGATCCAAGAACCTTTCCAAATTCACTAAAAAAAACAACTAAAGAAATGAGACTTTCATACCCCCCCTCCTCGGTCTTTGTGCCCTTTGTTAATCAAGAGGGCTGCAAATATTTCAAACCATTTAAAGCCAGACAAAACCCCTCTTTTTTGGTGATGTCTTCAAAACACCAATTGATTATTGTTGGCAAGGACATGACACTGGAAAGGACTAGCTGTTCTGTGTGGTTTTGAGGCCAGAATACTGCTGGGGTTGTCCCTGGTGTCTGGGTGAAGTTTGCTGGGTACCTGCCCAAGGGTTGCTGGGTCCCCATGGACATCTCCTGAGAGAAAAATAGGTTGACACCAAAGAACTAAGGTGAAAAAAAAATATACTGAGTATCGCTATGGAAGCAGCAAATAATGAAGATCTTGAGATCTTCATGCTTTGTGTGTCTGATCCCATGTGAAGTTTTTTAGGAGATCTAATCCTCTCCTTCAGAGCTCGGCGTCAGAACACCTTCGTTTAGAGCGTTAGCGCAGAGCAGGTTTTTTTCCCTGAAGTCAGCACTTTGAGAGGATTCCCACGTGGTAGGAACGGAGCCCAAACTGACTTGCCAAGAGTAAGAATAGTTTGCTCTTCCTGGGAAAAGGTGAGCAACTGTCAGCATCGCTGATGTATTTAGCTCTCAGTGATTGTAAGGATGACTTCAGCTGGCTCTGCAAGCTCTGGTTTAGCCCTTATTTCCCAAACAGGCCACACAAGTGGCCTTACGCACACCCGTAGCAGCTGGTAAAATAGCTCTCCTTGCGCAATGGGATAAAAGTTGGCAGGAGAGGACTGTCAGGACGGTTTTGCCAGGAGCTTGTGGCAGAGAGGTGACTTTGCCAAGGCTGAAGAAGAACTGTGTTGTGTCCGGACCTGATCAGACGTTGGGATCTGCTCTGTTGTGTTTTAGCTGCTAGAAGGTCTAGCTCATGCCGCATAAGCTCTGGGGTTTTTAAAGAGTCTTGTGTTCATTTCCCTTTCTCCAGTCTCTGTTGCTTTAAAAGGAGAGGAGCTTTCCAACGTGCCCCAAATAAGCAAGTGGCAGAAAGCAGGGGCTAACTGTGCTTTGGGCCATCCGCCCCATTGCGGGCCATCAAAGGGGACTCAGCAGACCTCATCTCTCTGTTGGGAGTGCGGGGTGGCGTTGGTGTGCAAGCGGCAGGAGCAAAAGCTGTGCCTGTGGCAGGCAGGCAGCTGCGAGGCGGGCAGCGGCCGCCAGCTCGCTGACAGCACAGCTCTGGCACTGCGAAGAATCAAGCCCTTTGTATTTAACCATCCAGACCTAATATACTGACATGGTCGTCATCAGATACAGTTGACGCATGTTTAAATGGTGTATCTCGCTGCTTTGAACAAGTGGGAATGTGTTCTTGGACTGCTTCGCTCTCCGCATTTCTACGGAGTTTCCCACTGTCCATTTTCCATAGTTACTTACAGCGTTTAACTGGAATCCAGCGCCGCAGCGGCTGCGTGCATAGTCTGTCTAACCACACCTGTGGCTTTTTTGTGCCACATATAATTCATTACTGAGTGATGCTTCCTGCCTTGTCATCTTTAGTCCGAGATGAATGAATGGTGCAGCTAAATCAGCTTAGCGCCGAACTAAAGCGGCGGTACATGTTTAGCTGTGGCTCTTGCACAAGTCATGCAGAAACTTATTTGTGTTGTTATGGCTGGGTGTTCACTGGAGGCTTCAGCTCTTTTGATATCGGATCCACTCACAGCTTGCATGTCCTGCCTCAGCTTTATTTTCCCTTCCAGAGGGATGGATACTGCGTGATTCACTGCGTCTTTGCAGAGGCTCCGGTGGGCAGAGGTATTTGTGCTGAAACCTCACCAGGCTGTAATTAATCTGCAGAGGAAAGGAAATGGTTTTGTGACAGCTAAGTGAAGACCAAATAATGCAGTGTGATGAAAGGTATGCTCAGCAGTCTGATTGAGGATCTGAAGTTTGTACGTGCTTAGCTTCATAGGGGGCTGAAATACGTTTGAGACAAGAATTGCCCTGAATGTCTATTAGTAGTAGACAAAAAGCAGACAGAGGAAAACCTGTGCCTAATCCTATGTTAATACGCAGAAAACTCAACAGAGATTAAAAAATTATGGCCTGTTATTCATTGTACTTGAAAAACTGAAGAAGCCTGCACATAAATCTACGCAGGAGTGCTGTATGCAAAGAGACATGTGCTGTATGAGCTGGATCTGGGAGACCATGGTATGTTCCAGTGAACAGGCTGTCTCTCCTTCAGGCTTTAGCTATGCTGAGATAGAAAACATCTGATAACCTTTAAAGAACGCTGCAGACTTTGGTAAATTAGGGTAGTTTTTTTTTTGTTTGCAGGGGGGTTTTTTTTTGTGCTTTTCTTGTAGATTGTAATTGTTTTGCAGAAGAAAGAAGTTTGTCATCATCTTGTTTGAAAGTTAATATTTGAAAGTAAATGTTTTGGGGTTTATTTTGTTTTTAAAGAAGGAAGTAATAACTTGAATTCATGTTTGAGCTTCTTCATTATCAGGTGCACCTTTAGATGCAGACTCTTGGTGCAACAGGTGTAAGCTGGAACAGAGGACATTCCACATCAATATGAGAAAGAACTTCGTCATGGTGAGGGTGGTGGAGTGCTGCAGTGGGCTGCCCAGGGGGGTTGTGGAGTCTCCTTCTCTGGAGGCATCTAAAATCCACCTGGCCATGCTCCTGTGCAATTTGGTCTAGGTGATTCTGCTGTGGCGGGGGGATTGAACTAGTTGATCTTTCAAGGTCCCTTCCAATCCCTGATGTTCTGTGACTGTGTGACTTCACTTCATGTTCACCTGAGACTGTTTTTAGTAAAATGATGCAGAGGTAAACTTGGCAGCTTCCCTAGAATGTGGTGACAGTGACCTTTGGAATAGGCACTGAAACTGGTTGGCACTGAACACTTAAACAGCAGGGAGTCCTTAGCTGACTGAATAAGCATGAAGATTTCTCAGCTCCACTTGTGCAGAGTCACAGAATTCTAGACATTTCAGGAGGCAGAGACATGTGGATGTGGAAGCCTTGAAAACCTCCAGGGATGGAAGGTGTCACAGCCTCTTGGATTGACCTGTGCTAACTTTGCATGGCCTCCCTAGAGAAAAAAAGCTTTTCTAAATGTTCAGCCTGAGCTTCCCAAGCTGTGTTCTACCATCTGCCACTAGCAGGAAGGCTTTGGCTCCATCAGAGTTTTAACTACAAACTCCCATGCTAGATCATGTGTGCATACTTTTTTTCACTTTTAATCTGAGCCATTGATAATGAAATAGCACTGAGTTTGTCCATATTTAAGATAAAACCTGATTAGATCAGTAAAATTTTGTGGCTACACCCTACCTATACTTTAGGAGCATTGTAAGACTGTGACAGTACTGTCATAAAGACAAAAGTCATTGTCATCACTGTCTCTATACCTAATATGAAAAGACCATTTTAGTTTACAGAATCACAGAACATCAGGGATTGGAAGGCTCCTCAAAAAATCATCCAGTCCAATCCCTCTGCCACAGCAGGATCACCTAGACCAAGTCGCACAGGAACATGTCCAGATGGGTTTTAAACATCTACAGAGAAGGAGACTCCACAACAACCCTGGGCAGCCTGTTCCAGTGCTCTGTCACCCTCACCGTGAAGAAGTTCATTCTCACATTCATATGGAACCTCCTATGCTCCAGCTTACACCCATTGCCCCTTCTCCTATCACTAGATGATGCTGAGAAGAGCCTAGCTCCATCGTCCTGACATCCACTCCTTGCATATGAGGTCACCCCTCAGTCTCCTCTTCTCCAAGCTCAAGAGACCCAGCTCCCTCAGCCTTCCCTCATCAGGGAGATGTTCTACTTCCTTAATCATCTTCACTGCTCTGCGCTGGACTCTCTCCAGCAGCCCCCTCTCCTTCTTGAAATGAGGGCCCCAGAGCTGAACACAATACTTCAGATGTGGTCTCACCGGGGCAGAGTGGAGGAGAAAGATTTCTCTGTCAGTTTACTACTCTGACATCAGAAAGCAGCACTTCGTTAATGTCTAGGCAGAGTTGCATACTGGTGGAAGAATGCGTTGTGTTCTGGTTTGACTTCAGCATCAAAATGATCAAGTACTGTACATTGACCTTATAATTGTGTCAGTGACAAACAACGTAACTTGGTTTTCAGATTGACAGATCGTGTGCCCTGAGAGTTTGCAGGGGTTATGTTTGGAAGCCAAGTAAATCCTAACAGAAGTATTTCAATAACAGACATGCAGTTCAGTGATGTTATACTCAGCAAGTGTTTTCTAATTAGCCCAAGCTGTAAGACCAGAACATTCCATTTGTGTTTCCTGTTTGATGTACTCGTCACAAATGAACTCAAAGTTCTGCACCTTGGTTTTTTCAGGGTAGTTTGCACCCTACACATCTATAGCAGCGTTGATGTGCTTTTCCTTTTTGTCCGAGGATGCAAATCGTTTAGCTAAGTAAGCAGGTTGTAGGTAACTTGAGAAATTAATGATGAAGGGAGAGCTCTGCTTTCAACACGTTGGCTAAGACTTAGGCCAGTATTTTCTAAAGAGCGTAGTGAGTTGGCTGTTCAACTTCTTGGGGAAACTCTGAAATGCCTCGTATATGCACAGATGGCTGAGTACCTAACTCCTCCTCGCTGTCTAATTTCTTGAGAACGTCTTGTCACAGGCATCAAAATCAATCCTCAACATATGAATAATTCTGATACCTAAGTCACACTGTGCCTCTGGTAGAGAAGATACCCACAGCCATACGGGACTCTAGCTCCTTCTCCAAGACACCTAGAAGGTTCTTCCTTGTCAAGACGGATCTTTATACTGTAAGCTCCAGAACTTTCTCTTCAAATGTCTTCTCTAAGGAAGGAACCTCTCTGTTCTGTTCAGGGTTCTAGAGATTGTCCAGGATGACTTCAAGGAGGTAGAGAAGGCAAAGGGCACAGTTACGTGGAGAATTATGCTGTCTCTCAAACTACAGTGGGTATGTGAGCACACGTGAAGCAGTAGTTCCAACAGCAGTTTGTTTTACTTCTGTTTATTCCGGTGTCTGATACCAGTCAGTTTGTTGTGAACAAATAGCACCCACCAGAGCTGAGCAGCACCCTGACTGGGCAGCAGCGCGGGTCTGCCAATTTTTTTCTTACATTGCCATGTCTCTCCTCCCCTTCCCCCCTCACAGTTTCTACTCTGCCTTTCTCTTGTAGACGGCAATACAGCATCAGGCTGCTTCTCATTTCCACCACTTTTCCCTGCTGCGACTGAATCTGTTGCAATTAAATTTTAATTGAGATGCACACTGCTTAAATAGACACAAGACAGCGACAGCTATTGCTAATTAATTTTCTTCCAAAACGACAATATTTAATAATTATATTCCGTGTCACTTACATTATTTATACAAGTTTAACTTGGGGAATTTTTTTAAAGACACATCATCTGTGAAAGCACTTGATGATGTTAATCTCCTGTAAGGCAATTGTGATTAACCTGAGAAGGGGAAGTATGTTTGTTATGCATTTACTAAAGTAAGTTGCAAAATAGACTGAGATGTTTCCGTGAAAAGGTAGCAGTGTTTCTGGTTGCAGCATTCAAGCCTAGAGAAATCCCAATGACAATAATGAGTGCTTCTGTGTCATCTTTGATCTGTGGATCTCTAAGTACGAGTGAGCAAGCTCATGACTTAGGACAGATTCCTCTCCAGTTTTTCGCTTTACCTTGCACAGCATCTGCCCCGGTCTGCAAAATTCTTTGCCCTCTGCTACCTTGCTCTAATGCCAGGCAAAGAAAATGACCTTTTCCTATTCTAGTCAGATGAATCCATCACTGGCTGCTGTCAGACAGGGTGTTGGATGAGCGGGACCATTTGTCTGTTCTGCGTGACAGACTTAGGCAGTGCTGTGACAATTTGGAGAATCTCTCTGGGTGAGAGTGTCTAATTGCTGCATCATGGTGTGACTTGGTGTTTGCAGAGAGGAGCATCAATGACCTCCAGACTTCAAATGTTCATGGAACAGGTGGACATTTCTTGGGACAGCTGTGATGAGAATTATTCCAGCCTTTCTTGTGTGGGTGCACAATGGTGATGCTTCCTCTGCAGAACAAAGGAGCCAGCTGTGGAAGGTGACATGCATCAGCCCTGGGGATTTACTGGCAGAACAGGAAGCTTTAGCAAGCACTGGAGAATCAGAAAGCGTTTTTTTAATTTATTTTTTTTCCTCAGAAAGGGTCTTGCCTAAGGTGAAAGTTAAAGCTGGAAGTTACGGCAGAGGGATTTTATGGGTCAGAGAAGTAAACGTGGTAAGACTTTTTGATCCCTCTGAGGACCCAAGACCAATAAAAGTCAAAACAAGATGAGAAAAATGACTGTAAGTACCTGGTCGTGCATACTGCCTCTGCTAGCAGAGTGCCAGAGTGCCACTATCATGTGTTAGCGCAAAGTAAAGCTACTGTGGAAAAGTCTGTGTTTGCATTTACTCAGGATGTTGGAGTTTGGTGTTGATATTGCAGAGCAAAATAAATTGGATGGTGCAACCCATTTCCAGGAAAGCACAACAGAAGAATTTTTCCAAAAAGATCATGAAAAGCAGTTGTGCTGCTGTTATCTGAGGGGGTTAAGATGTTGTGAACTGAGAGGACTGATCAACAGGGCAAGCGGAGTGTCTAAGTCAAAGAAGAATTGATTAAGTGCATCACAGGGGTGTGTAGTGAAACACTCTTATTGGATGTATGGGACTATCGTGCGCTATTCATCTCACATAAATTTCAATATCTCCTTGAAGCTGGTAATTGTGGTTCCCTTCCTGGTGAATATATAACCAAAAAGAGTCCTCAGAATTATTTTGCAGTGCTAAGATGGATTTGAATGAAAGATTGGCTGACCAGTCTGTCTATCCTCACATACCGTTATGGAAGCAAAACTGAGCTGGACCAAACCCCTTTTCCATGCCATTTTATTTTCTCCTCAATTATTACAACAGATTGTGCAGTAATTATTTCTGATTTGGTGTCTGTTTGGTGTCTTATGTGCTGTTGAATAGTGGCAGGTTTGGGTACTTCAGGAAACTGTCTCTTGGGGTTCTTAAAGGTGCCTTTTGAGCCTTTGTCACTTCTCCCAGCAGGTTGTACCTTACTCTATTCTCATGCAGGTACTGCAGTTAATTACATACAGACTTTGGTGCTGATTAGTAATGCAGTCACGATCCCTGGCAAAGACACAGTGTCTTGGTAGTGTGGCAGGGTGGGACAACAATGTGTGCAAACCCTTTCTGCCCAGTGTGCCTGTCCTGGAAGCTGAGGGCTGCTCCATTGCACCTGACGAGACAGGAATATAATGTGTTCGTCTAACAAATAGTCCTCTTCCTTGGTGTGTTTTCCCTGAAGTTGTTTAGACATGGTGTTGTTTGCTTTAAGGTCTCGTATGCACTGTAATTTGCATGTGGTGCTGGAGTTAGTGATGTTCTTTTGGTTGTTGATTCTCACAATCCTTTTGCTGCCAGTGTAGTTGTGTGTAGCTGTAGGGGCTGTAACCTGAAAGGCCACAGATACAGTAAATGCTGGCAGAGTTTTCTCCAAGACACACAGTGTGAGTGGTCATGTCCAGGTCCCAGCCAAAAGACAGTGGGCAGCAGCCAGGTGGCTTTGGGTCTGTTTTGTATCACTGCACTGGCCATCAAATGGGAAGGTTTAAACATTCATGAACGTTCACAGCTTCCAGTACTCTGCTCTAAAATTCTCAGCGGGGTGCAGTGATGAAAAGCCAACTCTGGGTTTGTTTCTCTGAAGACATTCGCCTCAATATATTCACATAAACAAAGACTAGGCTTTGGTCACAAGAGTGTTAAGGGAAGTCACGTAGTGTTCTTTCGGTATGCCACTAATGATTCGGGGATGGACGACAATTTTTCTTCTCAACAGACACATTTTCTCTGTTTTTGTAATAAATATTTTAAAAGTTAGCAATATGTCTCTTTTCAGTAGATATACTCGCTTCAAAACAGAAAGGGTATTGAGCTGTCTCACTTATAAGGCATGAAAGGCTGGGAGGTGCCCAAGGGTTCAAAGTGGTACCAAACGTTAGGTAGCAATGGATGTTTCAAGTCAAGAAACTGTGTGGGCATCTAAAGCTGGTGACATGCCCTCTGTCCCTGTACATTCAGTTCTGTGAAAGTTTGGGCTCAGATGGATGGCTTTAGAGATGAGAGATAACATATGTTGGATTTCCTCAGCAGATAAAAACCCAACTTGCTTTTCAGTCAAGTGCTAGGTTATGACAGCAATTAGGATGGATGCTTGAAGAGACATTTCCAGTGTGTATTTTTGGATGTTGATATGCCCTTGCCATGTGTGTTATGCAGAGAGCACGAGGATGTAAGAAATATGCTCATCCTTCTTGTGAGGGACAAGTGGATTATGATAAATGAATAATGCAAGTTATAGTTCCCTCACTTGAGGGAATTAAATGCAAAGACAGTTGACTGAAGAGCCTGAGTATTTCTTCTTAAATTAAGACAATGGATCATAACAAGTTCGTTTGCTGGTTCCCGATTTTTCGAGAGGGGGTTCTGAAGACCTGTAGTAAAACAGAAAGGCACTCCAAGTCACTTTGTCTCACTGGTGGAAACTAGTTATGAATGAGACTAGGAATGGACAGACATATCTGGTTTCTATGACCAAACTGACTCAGAGAACAGTATTTGAGCCCTCACTGAAGAAAGTGCATATGTGATTGCTAAAGTCTCCCTGAAGCCAATGAGATTGAAAGCATAGTGTGGTAGGCTTTGAAGGGCTTTGAAAGAGGAGACAATGGTTGGGGCAAAACAAAAGCTCATGCCATCAAAGGATGTAAAGCCAAGTGACAGGAACAAAGTGACAAGCTCAGAAAATGCTCTTTGCTCCCACATTCTGAATGCCTGTGAAATCAGCTTTGTACTCATTAGAGCCGATGTAAAGGAACTTGCTGTAAATGAAAATGAATGGCTTAGAGGCTGGTGTTTTGAGTTCAGATGTGTAGGTGAGTGGCAGAAAGCTCAAGGAAGTGCCAAACTCTGAGACATTGTGCATAAGGAAGGACCAGGAGTCAGAGGTGGCCTAGAGTGAGATTGGAAGAATCTGAGGACCACCCCAGGTTTTAAATTTGAGTAACAAACGAGATGCTACACACCTCTATCGTGTTCGGCATCGTTTGCCACCCTCTGACGACAGCCAGACTGCCGTGAGGAGATGCTTGAGAGGCAGTCTGAGGTTTCTGTGTGGTGAAATGAAATCAGGTCTGAACTAGGTTGATCTGTGAGTGAAATATATGAAGGGTTTAGTGGAGAGAAACGCCAGCTGTAAGTGAGGACAATGACGAAAGGAGAGTTACGGGCACAAGTGGGATTTTGGGTTTAGGGAGAGACAAAGTATAAAGGTTTGCAAGGAAAAAGAGCAGGAGAAAAAAAGGGCAAGGAGAGCAGGAAAAGTGTTTGTGACATGGTTTAGAAGATGGCTGTGAAGGAGTAAGGTGATTAGAGGAGAAGAACATATGAAAATTTAGGAGCAAAGAAAGAGTTGTAGGGGGGAGATGAAAGACTTGTCCAGTTTCAACTTTTCTGCTGGAAAAAGAGAAGACAATTATTGTGTTCATTAACATACAACAGGTATCATTACAATAACTGCAAAGTACATAGTAACTATTACTAGCAGTACTAAAAAGCTATCTGTATATACACACGTGTGTGTACATGCACACGCTGTAGGAGAGATCTGCTCTGAAGAACTTATATCAATATTCGGTGTTTTGTCTCAAATTAAATATTATCAAGGAACAAAAGCAAACAAGGAGGAAATCTTTGCAGTCTTCTCAGGGTACGTTTAATGATTTGAGACCTATGGAAAAGAACAATAAAAAACATTGCGTTTGTGTGTTGTCTAGTGGCTGCAGCAGTCACTGTGCCCCAGAGTTTCTGATGTAGCCTCTGAATAGCTGTGGGGACCCAGTAAGAGTGAATGCAGTTTCCAGTTCAACCCCTGACCTAGTTACCACTAAACACGGTTGTTTTGCTTCACTTGCTTCAACTGCACAGTCGCGTGTAGGCAGTGTGGTTCCTAAACCATTGATCTGAGCCATAGCAACCTGCTGACGTTTGCTAAAATGCTAGCCTGGGTTTTGTTTCAGAAAGTTCTGTGGATGCAATGGCATGTCAACCCAGCTTGTTCTGTGTGTGAAACAAACACTGCAGGGCAGTGGAGGATCGGACTTCCTCATATTTCCAGTCTTCTGTAGGCCATAGAGACATCACTGCTGGCATTGGGAATGGAGGAGTTTCCCTTAGCTATTGTAACAAGAGAATTAAATCCACTACAATACTGTTCCTTTCTTTTCTTGGTGCTTGCAGCTACTTGCTAGACCAAGGAGCCAACTCAACTCCCATAGGTCACAAAGTAAAAATTACACGATATACTGTTGAACAGTTTTATGTCTGTTGTATTCATCGAAAACCTTGTAGCACAGTAGATATCACAGAGCGACAGAATCACAAAAGAGTAGGAATTGGAAGGGACCTCAAAAGGTCGTCTAGTCCGATCTCCTGCCACCACAGCAGGATCACCTGGATCCAGTCGCACGGGAACATATCCAGGTGGGTCCTAAGCATCTCCAGAGAAGGAGACTCCACAACCCTCCTGGGCAGCCCCTTCCAGTGCTCTGTCACCCTCACCGTGAAGAAGTTCCTTCTCATATTGATGTGGAACCTCCT
>JAOXOE010000602.1:21131820-21169574 GCA_028565055.1 Phoeniculus purpureus
TCCCCTCAAACCCAGCCCCATCCATCAGTCCTTTCTGTTTCTTTCTCTTCTGCAGTAAATTGCAAAAATGGTGTGATCGATGCAACATTTCATCAAATACAGCTCACCATTGTCAGAGCAGAGTGTTTGATATAAAACAAGAATGATCTTTCTTTCTTTTTGGTCAGGTAAAGCTGGGTTGGATTCGTAAAAATGCCACCTTCGCAGAGATACTGATAATTTGCATGTGAAAAGCCTTCTAGCACGTAATGAAAACATTCTGCTCAGGTTTGCCACCACTAGTGGCAAGAGATAAGGTCTGCTGTCCTCCCCCTCACAATTTAGCGGGGACATGCACAAACAGGGAAAGGGTAGAAATAGGGGGAAAGGTAGGAATAGGGGAAAAGGTACAAAAAAAGGGGAAAAGGTAGGAAATAAGGGGGAGAAGGTAGGAAACGAGGGGGAAAAGGTAGGAAACGAGGGGGAAAAGGTAGAGATAAGGGGAAAGGCAGGGATAAAGGGAAAGGCAGGGTATGTTTGACAATTGCAAGTTGCCCATTATCTGAACCCAATGTTAAGATAAAGTTGCCAACCGGGTCTGCGCACCTGGCGCCCTCTTGCAGCCTGGCCATGTGCGTGTGCCAAGCTGGGTATCTCCAGGCTGGGAAGGCAGAGCTGAGTACATCCTTGTGCGAAGCTTTTATACTATATTATTGACATTTGGGGGAAAAAAAATCCACCCAAATCGAGCTCCCGCCGTCCTCCTCCTTGTTTCGAGAGCCACTGGGTGGCAGTGCTGTGTGCGCACGTGTGTCCAGGCACAGCCATCATGGGGGGAACCCTCTGTTGGGGAGGGTGATTTACACCTGGGTGTGTTTTGCTGACCCTGCCTGTGCTGAGGGCCACTGCAGTGCCCAAGGCAGGAGAAGAAAGGGCTGAAAGATGCTTAGTCTGTGAGGAATGTGGATGATTGCTGCGTTTCCATCGCTTTGTGCAAAGCCGGGCAGCTGGGGCAGTGAGAGCCCAGAGGTCAGTCCCAGTGCTGACACTCGAGGCTGACCCAAGCTGGCCCAGCCTTGCCTGCAAAGCTGCAAGTCCTGTAACAGCAATGTCATGGGTCGTGTTTGACTCTGGTTTTGGCCTGTCTCAAGTGGCCAGGTTTGCTTCATCTTGCCCTAAACTTGACAGAAATCCAGTTACTTGCCACAACTGCGTCACGAGGAGGTGGTTCTACCTAATTTGGATGCCCAATCCTACAGGTGGGATATAAAAACAAGCTGTGTCTGGTCCCCACAAACTATGAGAGGGGCTTTCTTGGTGAGATTAACCTGAGATTTCAGATTATTCCTGCCTGTGAGAAGTCAGAATGAAAAAGAAGGGTGGAGAAGATGGCACAAGACTAGATAAAGAGGAGGAAATCTTTATAACCCTCCCTTGGGGCCATCCCAGGTGATGCTGCCAACCACTTGAAATTCTATCACCTTAGTAATAAGCACATCTGAGAAAAACCTGCAGGAAGGCTGGCTGGCTTTTTCTTGTCTTCTTACGGTCCTCGGGATAATTTTGATCAAAATCTTTGCAAATGTGCAAATTACAAAAGCAATTATGATGACTGGGGGAAAAGAAACTCGCGCGCACACACGGCTCTTTGCAAATGAGAACTTTTCTGCAAGGAAAACATGAAACTCAACAATATGTTCCACTTAGCACAAATGACAAAAATCACAAGAGGCAGTGTAAAGAATGCAACTTTCTCTTCTCTCCACCTCTCGCTAAGAGCTAAAAAATTGCTGTGCAAAAGGCCTCTAATGCAAAACCTCATTTCAGCTCTGCAAAGGCACTTGATTTCTGTCTACAGCAACTGTCATTTTGCCCCCTCCCAATAATGAAGGTATAAAAGAGGAGAAAAAAGCATTTATTTCTTGTCCTGTGCAGTGGGCAGAGCTGCTGAGTGAATTGCCTCAGCTTCAGAACAAAGGGAATTTTGATAGAGTGATGAAGGGCAGCAGGATTTCCCCCAAAGAGCTCTAGCCAAGAGCTGCAGGGAGAGCAGGTCCCTGCTAGCTCCTCCAGTGGGGGCAAGAACAGACCTTCCTCACTGAAGTTTTTGGCTCTTGGTGGTCAACATCAAGAAAAAACCACCTACAGTTGATCAAAAGCTCTTCACAGGATCACAGAACATTAAGGATTGGAAGGGACCTCGAAAGATCATCTAGTCCAATCCCCCTATCACAGCAGGATCAAGTCACCAGCAGACCAAGTCACACAGGAACACATCCAGGCAGATTTTAAACTTCTCCAGAGGAGGAGACTCCACAACCCCCCTGGGCTCTGCCACCCTCACTGGGAAGAAGTTCCTTCTCATATTTATGTGGAACCTCCTATGTTCCAGATCACACCCATTGCCCCTCATCCTATCATTAGATGACACTGAGCAGAGCCTGGCTCCATCCTCCTGACACCCACACTGCACATATTTATCAACATTAATGAGGTCACCCCTCAGTCTCCTCCAAGCTAAAGAGGCCCAGCTCCCTCAGCCTTTCCTCATCAAGGAGATGTTCCACTCCCTTCATCATCTTTGTGGCTCTGCATTGGACTCTCTCAAGCAACTCTGCGTCCTTCTTGAACTGAGGGGCCCCAGTGCATCACAAACACCCAACCACAGTATGAGCAACTAGAGTAGGTTTCAATATGGGCCCTAGGATGAAGTTGTTGACCACGAGAACCTGGATGAGCAGCACCATGATCTTGGAAACCTACCTGTTTGGAAATCTGATGTGTCAATCCAGTGAGCTGATGCCTCAGGAAGGAAATCTTCAGTGCAGCCTGTGCCTAGATGTGGTTTTTGCTCTGATCTTGGATTATTAGTGTCCTCTGTGGTGAAGAATATCAGTGATTGATCTGCTGCTGGATGGCACTGAGCAGGGAGGTACCAGCAGAAGTGGGAGACACTCCCGGCAGGTTTAAGTGCTCTGTACAAATCTAGAAGGAGTGAGGAGAGAGAAAAAGAGCCAATGTGGGAGAGAGACCACAGGCACATAAAAGCCTTCCTGACCTAGTGATTTATTTATGTCGTTCCTAGAGGGAACGGAGCCGTGCAAAGATCCTGAGCCTGCACGCTGCAGAAGAGGTACATCTGTACACATTTAGCAAGCACAAAGCAAGGCACAAAACCTACAGAGGACAGGGAAATTCTTCCACTCCTCATGAGGTTATTGAGCGATTAGAGTGCAGGAATGAGAGAGTTTTATTTGGAGAAACGAGAAAGATTTCCCTTGCTTCTCCCTATAAATAATTTACAGGGAGATTCTTGGGTTTGCTTGCTTGGAAGCCAGAGTGGTTCCTCTCCCAGAGCACACCTCCCTGTGCTTTCCTCCTGGTCTGGCCAGCTCGTTCCGGGAGTTTGGGATACAGACAGCTCAGAGATAGCATCTCTGTTCACACTGAGATGCCTGGGAGTTGCATCTCACAGGGAGCTGCTGACTCCAGGGCAGGTGAACAGTGGAAGGAGAGTTGCAGAGAGCAGCCATCCCACACCACACACGAAAAAGGGACGGTCTGCGTCAGCTGAACCAGTCACGATGATCATCAGCCTTACAAGTGCTTGCACTGGCCAACGGGGCGTTTATGACCCACGGCATCGCCTAAGCAAACCGCAGAAAGAGGGATTTTGAACCCACTGAAAGGCTTGATTCTGCCAGGTGATGGAGAGGACACCACGAGTAGAAGTCACTACAGTGAACACCTTGGCTTTGGACTGCAGCAAACCCTGGACTTTGCCAGGATAGTGCAGCCAGCAGCGTTACCTAGCAGGTAACAATCCTCAGACCTCTCATACCACGGAACATTAGGCATTGGAAGGGACCTCGAAAGATCATCTAGTCCAATCCCCCCTGCCACAGCAGGATCACCTAGATCCAGTCACACAGGAACATGGCCAGGCAGGTTTTCAATGTCTCCCGAGAAGGAGACTCCACAACCCCTCAGGCAGCCCTATCCAGTGCTCTGTCACCCTCACCGTGAAGAAGTTCCTTCTTCTGTTGATGTGGATCCTCCTGTGTTCCAGCTCACACCCATTGCCCCTGGTTCTATCATTAGACGATGCTGAGCAGAGCCTGGCTCCATCCTCCTGACACCCACCCTTCACATATTTATAAACACTGAATGTTTATAATGAGGTCACTTCTCAGTCTCCTTTTCTCATACAGCCAGGAAAGACTATATATTTGCCTTCTGCTTTCTGTTTGTTGGGGTTTTTTTAAGAAATCCAGCCTAGACGTGTGGTTGTTGGAGCTGTAGACCTATCAGCACATCCAGTGCTTGATTAGAATAATTTTAACCTTTTTAGCTCATTTTAAAACCTTTTCCTTACTGGACAGTATTGCTATATCAAATTAAAGGCATTTTTCTTGTAGGCATCTGGAGCTTCTGCACTGAGAGGACCATGCAGTCATCATTTTCTCTCCCACACGCCATAGACTTTTATATTTCATGCTCTTACCCAATACTTTGCATTTGAATTAAGCATAGCTTTTATTTTGGCTAAAATGTATTTTCTGGAAAAGCATCTAATTTTGATATGAATACATCAGGAAATGGATAATCAATCATTTCCTTTAGAAGTTTGTCACAGTGGTTAATCGCTGTCACTGTTTGAAAAATTGTGACCGTTTTGAATTTCTGATTTTAACTTCCAGTCACCGGTTCTCATTATCCTTTGCTTTGCCAGATGTAAGAACCCTTTAGTATCCAGTACATTCTTGTCTGGAAGTAACTGTGCCGTATAATCAAGCCATTGCTTGTTTGGTTTTCTTCCCTATAAACCCAGAAATGTGTCTCTACATCTCTCACTGTCAGGTGTCTCCTTCATTCAGCAGGTCAGCCTAATACTTGTTCTCTGATGTCTTGTAAATTTTTAGTAGAGGTTGGCAAAAACGGGCTCCTAGGCTTCTGTGAGAGACTGTACCGTGAGGAGGTATAATCATGTTACTGCTCCCTGCTCTCTTGTTTATAGGTGTGTGGGACATGGGGAAAATTGGCCATTTATTTAGTCTTTCTGGAATTAGCCATTTTGTGCTGCCTTCCTTGCCCACCGTGATTCCCAAATCGCTCTCCAAAATCACAGGGCTCAGGAGCCCATCAGGTTTATTTTGCCCTTTTGCCTTCGTAGATCACCTTTGCACTGACGGAATTGGGTTCAAATGAGCTCCCTTTAACAAGTGACCCCAGATACTCCCCACACTAGTGTTTTCTCCTCATTGGGTACTAACCAGGCTGCTAATATCTGTGTCAGCCATCTGTCTGTCAGTGCTGACTATATATTCCCTTGCAGAGCATCAGTGAAAATGCTGAATAGTACCGAATATACTTCAAAGCCCTGCAGAAAGCCAGTAAAGCGTTCTCATTTGCTGATGGTCTGATTGACGCAGCTGGTTTTTGAGTTATGCTAAATAGCCATGTCTTAGCCACTTAACATGAGTTTCCTTGATCTTATATCGTGTTTATCTAGTATGTCATGCACTAAGTCTACAGCCTCGAGAAAGCCTGCCACATCCGTACAGTTAGCTTTCTTGCAGGCAGAACACGAAACCGGTTGTAGTTGAGAGAAGGTATTGGCCATAAAACAGTGTTGACTGGCAGAAATTAAAATCTTGTCCAGAAATTAAAATCTTGTCCTTTTATGTTTCTGTAGTTCAGTCCTGTCTCGGCTTTTCTACTCTTTTACCTGGGACTGATTTAACTACCCAGTAACTTCCCTTTAGTTGCATTTGCTTTGGTGCTCTCTCTCTCTTTATGTTTATTTCTTTCTCCTCTTTTTCCTAGGCTGCTACCCTGTTTCCAGTCACCTGGAATCCCTCTGATATTAAAATTTGTTAAAAATTAACATTAGCAAGCCAGAGTCGTCCTCAGCCAAATATTTCGGGACCCCTGAGCGTGATTTACCCAGTCCTGCTGATTTAAACATGTCTATCTCTACTAGCTGATTATTTCCTAATGGGCTGAGAAGCACTTGGTCTCATACAAACACCCCAAAACACCAGACAGAAAGCTTTAGTGAACAGGTCTGTCTTTTCCTGTTGTTCACAGTTTTACTTTGTGCAATTCAAAAACTCTCAGAAAAATCTTCCTTAGCGTTGCCACGGACCAATTTTTCACAAACTCTTCGTTTTCCAATAGCAGTTTCTTCTACATCGTAACTCTGCATTTTGTGCAGTTGCTGTAATTCTCTCATTTGTTGAGTCTTTGAAATACTTTTCATTTACCACTGAAGTAGCTGGACCTTAGCCAGTCTGTCCTCGATGATGCTGATGGACTGACTCTATTCTGAAAGAACTTCTGATTTTCATTCATGTTTTCCTCTCTGATTTCTTCCTCCCACTCACTGTTTTCCCATAATTTTCTTCAGCTGGAGGATATTAGCCATTGGGAAGCACCAGCTACAATCGTCTTCGTTTTGTCCACTTTTCATTCTAAGCTCTAAGAATAATGTCCCTTTCCAGCTGTATGGCTGATATAGTCTTAGTTAATCACAGGCCGTTGCAAAATGAGCAGTTCATGTGGGATGCAAATGCGCGAGTGCACGTTGCCGTTAGATGTCCTTGCTCTCGTTTGGGTGAACTGCACCCAGGATTAACGAGATTATCAAGATTTCTCCAGAAACATGGGTCAGATCTGGGGATCTCTGCACAAGGCTCAGGCCTGAACCTCAGCTTCTCCAGGGGTTAGCAGACATCAGACTTTGCTTTTCATTCTGGCTTCATCTTGCATTTGGTTCATTCCTTTCTGCCTAAATTCTCCGTATTCTGTTGCCTTTCTCAGGGATCACGGCTGCAGATGGTGTCTTTATATTAACTTAAAGATTGCATTCCATCTTTCAAATGAGATTAATAAATTTTTCAGACCGTTGTGGTTACCTGACCTGACCTCCTATAAATGCAGCCTATAATTCTTCACACAGATTCCCGCATCTGGCCCTATAACTCATACTTGAAACACAGAATATCTTCTTTTAGAAATGCATCTTGTGGATGTATAAAACCTCTGTCACTGGATGTTTTTCTGCATTTAGTATAAAACCTAGCATCTTGGTGATATGTAGATATCACAGGTCATGTGGCTGTTCTTAAAGTGTGTGACAGTGACACAGCCCGAAACTACATTTTGGTACCTGCCTTCTCCCTACCGAGAAAACGCCTTGAGTTTCTTCCAAGTGGATATTGTTCCAGGCATGAACGTGGGATCTGAAGGACATTGAGTTACAGGCGGTTAATGCAAGATGCGTGATCAAAATAATTCAACTACCTGTGCTGACATCCCTCTTAGGCACAAGGGTGCAGGGGAACGTTGAATGCGTCTCTTTGAGTGCGATGTTTTCATTTTCTGCAATGTCTTTGCAATGGGGATGGAGCTGTAGCTGCAGAAATTGGGAAGGCATTGCAATTTGCTCCGTGAAAGGGACTTCTTTCGTATTAGCGTCAGAAAGCAGGAACCACGGTAGAGTGTTCAACCTCTTACTGGCACTCCTGGGTTTTGCACCTATTTTGTATTGCATTTAATTTCTTTTTCTCTGGTGAGATTTTACGCTGAAGCCTAATATACTCCCACAGAATGGCATTCCCCTGGGCCTATTTGAAATTCTTGATCTTTTCTGCATCTGTTTAAATCCTGCCTTCACGCACGTACAGTACAAGGTCAGCCCTTTTGTTTGTTATTTTTATGGAGTTTAAAGAAAGTCCAAATACCTGACTGAGGTACCTGTCTGGTGCAGCCTTGTGACGGTTGCAAAACCTGCAGGCTCCGAGAGTCACATGAGGAGTACGAGAAGCAGCAGAGTCCGGCCGGAGCTTTGCCAGCTCTGCAGCTGACGGGTGGTTGGGGCTGGCTCAGCACCGATCAAAATACAGAAGGTGGCAAATCGTGTGCTCAAAGGGAACCGGCCACGCTATATGTTGCCGACTCGAGCTCCAAACAGAGCTCTGCAAGCAGGGAGGCTAATGGCTCGCGAAGCTGCTAACCACAAAGCTCAGCCCTTCTTTAGACTTGTCTTCAGATTTGGTCTTTACCCCACAGCGCAGCGAAGCAGCTTCAAAGATCAAACTATATGCAAGCAGAGGTGTTTGGCCAAGAACATTCTGGGTTATTTCTGCTCACGTCACACACTTGAGTCTGGTACTGGCACCTTCCAAGGCAATATTGAACCAAGTCACCAGTTTGGCGTTAGAGGTATCATAGTCCTGCGGGGTTGTTGCTCATCTCAGACCTGCCTGTTTGGGAACCGGCTGCACTGCTGCAATCTCAAGCACTGGCTTATGAAAGGTGTTGTTTTCTAACGGCTACAGTTAGCCCTGAAATTATAATTACTTTCAATTTTTATCTCTTTTTCGTCCCCAAAGACGCCCCTTTAGATGTCTGAAGGTATTTTGTTATACTTCTGCCACATTTTATCGGTGCGAATCTTTGGGGAGCGGCTGATTTCTAAAGGAAATTTATTATTAAGAGCTAGCTATCCTGTTTCCCAGCAGCGAGCTTGTAGCTGCCACATCTTTGCCTAAACTCTATAATTGGTAATTATGTTTGTCTGACCTACATTCTTCTGGGTAATTGCAGTGAGAGAAGGTATTTTTTCAATTCCTGAGTAAAAATGTCCACACCAGTTATGGAGCGTTGCTGGGTAGAAGCTTTCACCCTCAAAAGGCATTTTTGTGGTGAAGGATGCATTTTTTTTCAGTGCATGTAGCACTAGGATCCTATGGGAGTAAAAAGCAATGTAGAAATAAGTTAGATGTAATGACATGATTTTTCAGAACCTAGGAAACTAATGGTCAATTAAACCCCAGAGGAGGGTGTGTATTAGCTTCCTAATTTGTTTGGGACCCATGACTGGAATGTGTCCACACATGCTATTCAGTCTGGAGCATTCATGTGAAAGATCCTTTGGGTAATTGAACAGCTACAAATGGCACTTCCATCTCAGATCGTTATTGCAGTGTGCTCCTGCACCGATTGAGTCATTGGTCACAGATCTGATGATCAGGTCAAAAACTCTCTCTTCCACTGATCCTACGATCTGAGGAAGGAAAATTCAGATCCCTCCTGAGGTTCTTCAGAGGACAGAAAGCCTTCCTTTCCACTTAACACATCATTTTTGATTTCCCATAAACAACAGTTGAAACCTTCTCCCTGCTGCTTCACGTCAGACGTTTTGAAAATGTGGCGCCCGTGAAGACCAGAGATCTAGTGGACCGTTAGCGTTTCCCGGTATGTGGACTAGATAATCCGACCACAAACCTTGTTTCTGAGCCTTTCACTCTCTGGCTTATAGACTCACAAGTTTTTCATCTGTTCCTTGGGGGCTTCCAAGATTTCTGATATTTTCTCCATCTGTTTCTTGAAATTTCCCCTGTGAACACTCGGCACGTTTCCCTGTTCCTTCCAGATGACCCTCTCTTGCTGTTCCCACTGGGTGTCATAAACTCCGTGACTACTTCCACAAAACATTAAGGTGAGTCCCATTTTATTTATTGTGCTGAGTAATGCCATTAACACGTTCCAAATTGATCCATCAAAGAAGTCAGCCTGGAGAGCTTTCTCGGTGGCAAATTCAGGTCAAATATTTAGGTGGGGCACTGCCGTTCACCTGAGCGCTACGTGAAGTTGTTATTGGAGCGTGTTGCCTAAAATACCCCTCTGGGCTCTGCTGGAGTTGCTGGCCTATTCTACCAAGTTGGACAGCTGCTCTTTTTAGAGTCCCCCTCTGAAATGTGAACACAGGACAGCGGAATTGCTGTCCCAGCAGATCATTCAGCTGGAAGAGACATTATTAATAAGGAGTGATAGGCTTCCCATTGAACTGGGAGGAAGGTATGTTTATTTTATCAGTGTTTTGTTTGCTCAGTGTTTGAGCCCAGCACTGAGCCCCTGAGA
Source organism: Phoeniculus purpureus (assembly GCA_028565055.1). Taxonomy (NCBI): domain Eukaryota; kingdom Metazoa; phylum Chordata; class Aves; order Bucerotiformes; family Phoeniculidae; genus Phoeniculus; species Phoeniculus purpureus. Next base: position 21,141,727 of record JAOXOE010000602.1, read on the forward strand.
ACAGCCTGGAAGGAGACTGTGTCTTGCTTTAGGGGAAGCTCGCGATGTTGACGCTTCCAATGGCTGCAGTGAACACCGGCAAAAACAGTCCCTTCATCTGAGTGACACCAAAGTAGTCAAAAAACCCCCAGAATCAGACAATGTCATGCATTAGAGGTGTCGGGGCTGCTGTCTAGAAATTGCTTTTGGTTCTCAGGCTGTCTATGGGACCAAAGGACAGAGATTTGTGCCCCAAATTCCAAATAGATTCATTTCAAAAACCTAGTAATTACCTTCTTCAAAACCTGTTCATCTTTATATATTTTGCCCCGTGGCTTCACTGAAACTGTGCTGTGGGGTCTTCTTGATCCTGTTCTCTTCCAAGTGTGCATCTACTTTGGGCTGCATATGCCGTGATGTTTCATGGTCCACCCTCTGGGAGAAGGGGAAGCAGCCCATAGCAGGCAGGACCCCCATCCACAGGAGTGCCGGCCAAGCTGGGAGCCTGGCACAAGGGGGAGAATGGAAAGAACAAGTCCACAGAATGACAGTGTCCCTGGTTACCAGGGAAACACTCCTAAATTGAAGCATTTTTTATTTCAATTGGAATATTTGTTTTCATCTGAAATATTTTTATAAGGGGTTTAAGTTTTGATTTTAAAAAACACTTTTAAGGGGAAAAGATGTCTTTAAAGTTGTAATTTTTTTTAAACCAGTCTTTGTAAAACACATGTTTGATTTTTAAAACACTATGGGGTTTTAAAACATTATCATCTTTTCACAAACACCTAACCTTGTGCATGACATAGAAATACAGGCATCACATGTGGGGCGGGCAGGACTTGGCAAGGTCCACTGGAGCGCAGACTAGGATGAACTACACCCGACTTCCCCCAAACAGGTATTTGTTTATACTTGTAAAGAAGTTCCCATTGTAGGGATTCCCTAGTCATCTTAGGGGATCTAACAATACTAACCCCTACAGTTAGTAAGTTTTCTCTGATACCAGTCTAATCCTTACCGCAATATTAAAGCAGTTAACGCGTTTTACTTTGCTCTGTCAAGGAGTCTTCTGCATCTTGGAAGACGACCGTGTAAGCCCAGAACCTTCCAAATACAGGCATATCAATGCTACTTTCCTGATCAAAGGTCTCTAATCCATGACCTCTCAAGCTTTTCCTCTCCAGACTCTCTATTTCTCTTCCAGTGTCGTGCCCACCGCAGGCATGAATGGGTTTATCCCAGCATGCACAGTTCTGACTGCAGAAAGGATCCTACTTTTTCAGCAATATCTGCATCTTTTCCTTTGAGCTGAACAGATATCTCACTATATCCAAAACTGTGTGTTTAAACATATTTTACCCTTCATGCCTATATAACAACAATATTTTGACAATGTAATTCGTCAGTAGCATCCTCCTGTTAAGAGCTATCATCTATAATCTGAAGAAGTGATACAAATCTTAAGTACTCATAACCCTCTTGACTTGTGCATCGAAGATGATCTTACGTAGCCTTCACACCTGCCATTTCTCTGGCATTTTCCTCCACAGTATCCATTTGATGCTCATTAGGTTTTCAAGTTATTTTCCCAGCTTTTTAACTATGTGTGCAATCTTGTATTCTAAATAGGGTTGTTTATGCCCCATGTGTTGCAGTGAGTATTTTGGTAACAGTACACATGCAGGCGATATATTTGTCCTACACATCTTTGTCCCAGCATTCTGCAGTTCCTTCCCACTCGTGCCTGAAAATTGGAGTACACTGGTTTTTTTTCCTTCATCTCATCATTGTTGTTGTATTTTTTTACCCTCTAGCATTTTTAGAACATAACATATTTTCATGTAAGTAGTGTTAATTATGTAACAGCAATTTATCTCAGATAAGATCTTTTCTTTTTGTTGCAATTTGGCAATTAGAATGCAGAAAATCTCAGGCTTTGAACCCTGCCTTTTATGTCAAGTTGTCTGCCCACAACTGATGAGTAGAAGTATCTTGTGTGCCTCAGAAAAGGAAGTGAAAAAAGTGCCATCTGCAAATTTATTGGGAATTTAAATATCTTGGAGGTATGCCTAAAGGAATGGATCATGGAACAGTCAAAGAGTTGCTCTGTGATGGTGACCACAGAGTACTTAGATTCGACACCTTAAGAACCAACACCCTAAGAACCATTATCAAAGGCATCGACAATAAGAGCAGATCTTGCTTCGGACACGTCAGGATATGACAGCTAGCCGCTACCTGGTGAGCAGATTGTATGGCCGGGAACCTCAATGAGCAGGTTTTGTACATACAGCACCATTGACTGGGGTTCTTTGAATGGGTCAGCAAGAACGTGGATAAGGGAAAGCCAATTCATAAAGGCTACCTGCATGTCTGAACACCGTTTACGACATTTTTGTGGAAACTAATGGCTGCAGAACAGGAAAGGCTATTGCATTAATGAAAATACGTTACGATGTGTAAAACAGACGAGTAAATGGCAAGCCTCACAGTGGACTACTACAGGGAGCTGTTTTGACCTGCCATCCAACACTCATTTTAATGATTCTAATAATTCTGATTCTAATAATCACTCTAAATTAACCAGTGCACCACGCGCTTCATTCAGGATACTTCAGTGGATGGTGCATGTGACTTTGTGTCTCCTAAGTATGTTGTTCCTTCTTTAAATGTCTTTAATCTAGGCATTTGTTGGGAAACTGAAATGAGTGAGGATTAAGTGTTCTAATACTTCATTAGGATGGCTCAATTTCTGACTTTAATATCATATACAGCAGACACTTCAGTGCTGGGCAAACAGACGTATATTCAGTCCAGTATTCCCTAGCTGCCTTCCTCCAAATGTTGAAATTGATGACGTTTCATCTTTAGGATACAGATGCCATATAATCTTTAGCAGATCTAACTGTGGTGGCACAGAGCAAGCATGTTAGTCTTCCCACTGCTTCTGGTCTTCCCTGTAGTGCTCAGTTTTACTCTTTTCGTCTTATGGAAGGGACCTCTTTAGATGCTCATCAATCGTTCACCATGCCCCAGGATGCCTTAGTGACCCAGAATCATGACAGATCCTGATTTAGGTATTTTTCCATGCTGGTAGAACACCGTAAGTATCGCGGTGTCTGCGAAGCACCATGCCAGTGTTGGGCTATGGAGGTTATTCTTCACTCTGCTGTATCTATTGTTGTTTTATTTGACTATCCTCACCAAACCACTCAGCTGACAAATATACTGTATTGCCTTGAATGTCAGAGTAGGTTTTTCTAACTAGGTCTAGCTACTGAGCATATGCGTGAGCCAGAATAGCAGTTGCCTTCCTTTATTTCCTCCTCCTCCTGACAAAGCTAAAGTAGCTGATGTTTCCTACCCAACATGATCTTTCAGGACTTTTAGGATCCTCTATTAGCCTTTCAAGCCTGCTGCGTGGGGTTGATGGAGAGGAGTTGCCCAGGCGGGTAGATCCTTGCACATATGTGACTCAAAGGAGATGACGTATTGCCAAGATAAATATATCTTGTAGACTTCTTCAAATCTGTACCTTCCTAACCTCAGACCTCCATAGATCAGCATTCTTGTGACACTCTAGGCTGTACATCTAAAAAGAACTGTTTACTTCCGCAGTGTTGCCTGTTTAAATGTACTAACATCACCAGCCTCCTGCTGATCTGCAGCAGTGCTCTCTGACGTACAGAAAATCCTAAGCAAACAAAGCCCTGATGGCCTTCACTCGCTCTTGCACCACGGCGATGGTAGAGTCTGCTCAGCATGGCAAGAAGGCGAGATTTTGGTTTGGCAGCTGTGTGGCTCAGAGAAGGCCAGGGAGGACACAAAGGACACGAGTTCACATTCAGCGGGTGAAGAATGTCCCTATTTGGTGTGATTTCCTTGCACAGCCAGGTTTAAAGCAGTCACAAGACTGGGCTGAGGGAAGGGTACGTCTAGAGCACCGACATCTGTCTCTCTGCTTCCCGTAGCTTTGTCCTGTTCTGAAGCACGGCGTACGGTCTGCTTCCCAAGGATCGCATGTCCCAAAGCTTTTCGGATGTCCCCACCTATAGTAACTGCTCAAACAGCAGTTATCAGCGTTACTCAGACCAGACCCACGGTTTCACTTGCAAATGCCTGTGAGTCAGTGTCCTGCCTCCCTCGCCGGTGGCTAGTCATGAACGTATCCTGTTCCTGTCCTCTTGCATAGTCCAGCCGCTGGAGCTTTTGATCTTTGGTGCTGCAAATGCAGAACGGGTGCTGAGGGATGTCTTGTGATCAGGGATGTCTAGGGCTAGGGGGAAGGTGGAAAGAGGATATGTTCTTCTTCCCTTACTGATCCCAGACCTGGCCCCGATGACCCAGCTAGGCTGTTCCAATTCTGGTTTTGCTCTCTCTTGAAGGACTGTGGTTCTTCAGCAAAAGGGAAATCACCCTGTTTTCTCTGACCCAGAAATACTTCCATGAGTCATGATGTTCCAAATGTGCCTGTCGGTCTAAAACTACATGCCAGCGTGAAGTCCTTCTTTGGGTTTCAAGTTGTTTCAGAACAAAGTGGTCTTTAATTCTTCTCAAACTTTTTGCTTTATTGTTCTCAGGGCCCTGTATGTGATTTTATTAACACAGAGCAAACACAAGACTGTTTACTGCAGTTCTCGTAACCACACCCCAGTGAGAAATGAAAGGGGACACGAGGGAAAGAGGGTGAAGAGATCTAAGCAATTCTGTCATGAACAGAAAAGAAACCTCTGCTTGGAGAGAGTCTGTCTCCTGAATGTCTCTGTAATGCAGGCTGGACCATCTGCAATCCCCACAGAGCGGGCTTGTCAGAACTCTTGGAGAGGCCACCAAGACTTGAAGTCTCTTATAATTTGTCTTCCCGAGGCAAAGAGCCCTCAGGTGCCTTAATGGTACTTGGCAGAAGGTTATCGTGACTCGGCGAAGCACAGGGAGTGAGCACCTTCTAACGCACTCAGGTGGACACAGCACCATAACTAAAACCTGCTTTTAGGACTTGAATGTCTGTGCAACGAGCTTCACATGAGCAGAAGGAGAGTAGGAGACGAGAGGGCAGAGCAAACGGAAACAAAGGCCAGTGTTGTGGAACATAGGAGGTTCCACATCACTATGAGAAGGAACTTCACAGAATCATAGAATCATCATGGCTGGAAAGGACCTCCAGGGTCATCGAGTCCAACCTTTGTCCTGGAAGAGGCTGCCCAGGGCGGTTGTGCAGTCTCCTTCTCTGGAGAATTTTAAAACTCACCTGGCCATGTTCCTGTGTGACTTGATCTAGGGAATCCTCCTGTGACGGGGGGATTGGACTGGGTGACCTTTTGAGGCCCCTTCCAGTCCCTAATGTTCTGTGATTCTGTGAAAAATTGATGGGAACATAAGAATCCTATAGAAGCCCATAATGGCTTAATATAAAGAAGAGCTGGCTAAGAGCTGTAGGAGGACAGTGACGGCTTTGCCAGGTTTTCTTCGTTTTTCTAATCACTGAACGTTGCACAAAAATTTATCTGTTCCATAGAAATAACGCTTTGAGATGTTTTAAATGTGTGGAGGCCAGAACAGCCTCTAGAGGCATTTCTCTTTCTGTCTTTGGAGAAACTATGACTCCACAGGTCCCAGGTGAAACCCCCTTGTGAGCTGGGTTTTTTGTTAAACATTGCAGTCTGTCTAACACAGGCATTTCAGAGCTAGGAGAGCCTTAGCTAGGTTTGACAGCCTAGTTCTGAACCTTGGGTGATTACAGAAGGGGGGTTAGAGGCAGTGAATGACACTGTCATAGACTGTCAGGAGGTATTTAAGAACATGCCATAGAATGTGACTCTGTTGTCTCATGCTCCCCTTTGTAAGCAAAGCCAAGAAGACTGGAGTTCCTCATCCTGCTGCAGATCTAGTCGGGTAAGGCACGTAGGTCAACAAAGTGGAAGGCGGTATTGGATGTTAGGAAGAAGGTCTTTAGTATGAAGGTGGTTGAATGTTGTAACAGGATGTCTAGGGAGGTAGTTGGGGCCACATCACTGGAGATATTCAAGGTGAGGCTTGACAAGGTTCTGGGCAATCTGCTCTAGTTGCAGATGTCCCTGCTCACTGTAGGGTGTTTGGACTAATGGCCTTTGGGGGGTCCCTTACAACCTAGTCTATTCTATGATTCTACGGTTCAGGACTAAACAAGCAACTGGGCACCAGCAATGAACCATGTTAACGCACACCAAGGTATTTTTAAGGCTGTACATGTGCCTCTTTCTCCAGATCATGTGCCACAAAACCTAAAGAGTAGTGGTAAAAGGCATGAAACCAAAACTGCAGTATATGTCAGGATAAGAGCAAGGAGGAGACCATTGTGCTAATGTCCACAGTCCCTGTGACAGCAAGAAATCTCTGTTGGAGAAAACTGACTGATGGCTCCTGGGAAAGAAGGTAGGGTGCAGAGGACAGAGAAGCAGGGAACTTGACAGCAGCCCTCCCACCCAAATCGGGTTGTGAGCTTGAAACTGGGTGTGAGCTGGATGCTTTGCACCAGATGAGGCAGCTGGGAAGACAAGTGCACAGGGTGTTTGTTCTGTTCCAGGCATGAAGCAGAGAGACTGGGAGATCCCAGTTCTCTTGTGCTGATTTTTTTGCAACAATACATTCAAGAAGAAGATAAAAACCATGTTGACCCCAATTGCTGTTACACCTGAGGTTGCAGGGATCTGGGTTTTCCTATGGGGAAATGGTCGTGAGCCAAGATGGTTTTGAGCTCAGATAAGGTCACAGAGTGGCTGGAAGCAACAACAGTAGTGTGAAGTTTGGCTGGGGGGGTGGAGTGGTGGTGGTTGCCTCGTGGCTGCTTTTGCACGTCCTGTAACTGCTGTGCATTGGTGCCATCTACTGCCTGGCCTGTGGCTGTCCCTGCCCGTGCCCCTGCGGGTGTCGCTACAGATGCGTCAAAGACAGGAAAAAGTCTCTGTAGATGCCCCGATATAAAACGAGATGTTTGAATTACCTGTCACGGTGATAGCAGTAAAGGTTTAAATTAGAGAGTAGACCAGATGTTGGCTCCTTAAGTAACCATAGACATTATGAAATCTGTTTTAATTTAGCATAATTATTCACATGAAACCTCTGTAATATTTCCATGTGTATGGAATTGACCTGCAAGATCCTTATCAAGAGCCACTATGCTGCCTGGCAGTCAGCAGCAGTGTTTTCAGTCAGCAGGGGTATAAAAATCCAAACCAATATCACAGGGACAGAGAAAAGCAGAAAGAAAACTTCAAACTTCCCAGGACAATCACAGAATCACAGAACATCAGGGATTGGAAGAGACCTCAAAAAATCATCTAGCCCCATCCCACTACCACAGCAGGATCCCCTAGATCAGGTCGCACAGGAACACATCCAGGTGGGTTTTAAACATCTCCAGAGAAGGAGATTCCACTACCCCCCCTGGGCAGCCTGTTCCAGTGCTCCATCACCCTCACCGTGAAGAAGTTCCTTCTCCTATTGATGTGGAGCCTCCTGTGTATGACTTAAACAAATGAAAGTTCAGCAGAGTGGTCTTTGTGCCTTGTATCCTCAGAAAGTCCTAAGGAGGTGCACTTAATCAAACAAAATGCAGCAAATTTAAAAATCTGAACATAGGTGTCTTTACATCACATATTGATGATGTAATTCACTTCCAAAGAAGCAGCTGAGAGGTAGAAGGTATGACTGATGGTCAAATGACTTTAACACTCAAGCGCACGCTGTAGCATCCAGGTTCTGAGGTCTTGCTTGGGCTAGTAATGGTGCTCCCTTCAGGTGGGAGAGCCATGGCAATAAGACATGGCAATAAAGCTGGAACAGAGGAGGTTCCACATCAATGTGAGAAGGAACTTCTTCCCAGTGAGGGTGACAGAGCAGCAGAAGGGGCTGCCCAAGGGGGTTTTGGAGTCTCCTTCTCTAGAGATGTTTAAAACCCTCATGGACATGTTCCTGTGCGACTTGATGTAGGGGGATCCTGCTGTGGCAGGAAGATTGGACCGGATGATCTTTTGTGTTCCTTTCCAATCCCTAACGTTCTGTGATTCTGTGATTCTTTGTGAGCATGCCATCTGCCTTTACCAGGCAATAGTGCTGTCAAAACGCTCAGGCAAAGATACTTTTGAAAACCATCTAGAGAACATGTTTTACAAGGGGAAAATGAGTTAGAGGTTCCCAGATTACAATGTTGATGATGCTGAACAGCCCAAATGATGGACACAAGTTATGAGAGAGCTAGTTCAGCCTGGAGAAGAAGAGACTGAGAGGAGATCTCACTGCTCTCTAGAACTACCTGAGGGGAGGCTGTAGTGAGGTGGCTGTTGGCCTCTTCTCACTAGGGACTAGCAATAGGACAAGAGGAAATGGGGTCAGGTTGTGCCAGGGGAGGGTCAGGCTGGATCCCTGATGTTCTATGGTTGAGTCACCATCCTTGGATGTGTTTGAGGGTTGCTTCGATATGGTGTTGGGGGTTATGGTTTAGGGGCTAATTTGTAGAGTAGGGTTGATGGTTGGACTAGATGATCCCAAGGTTCTTTTCCAACCTGAGTGATTCTGTGATTCTGTAATAGCAGCCTGTGTCCGGGATCCCAGGTCTGTGACCAGCCACCGAGCCAGTACCCAAGTGATGGACAGTGCCAGCAGCAGCAGAAAATGCCATCTTCTAATAAAAGTGAAAGAGACCTTGAAGACAGACAGGGTGTTTGCCTGACTCAACCTTTCAGGTGGAGTCTCATTTAATGACAAAAGTCTCCAAGTTTACTTTTTTTCTTGGAAGTAATGGAAAACAGTCTGTCTTGATCATTCAGTTTTATGCAAATTGAACACAAACCCTTCCTGAGGCCAGGAGAATAAAGAAATCGCTGCCAATCAGTGGAGAAGAAACCTTGCAGGAGAAGAAACTTGAATTTCCTACTGGGAGCTGATCCCACACATGACTTTCAGCAAGACCGGTTGTGGCCATCATCAGAGCCAAATGCAAGTTTTTGGGGGAATGTGATCTGACACGCAGCTGCCACGGCTGAAAACTTTCTTTGCAGACTCCGACCTCTGGCTTCTTCACCTGCCAAGCCTGGCCTTCTCCAAGTTTCCGCAGCAGGTAGGGAACCAGAAGGACAATTTCATGTGACTGGGAGGTAGGAGGTGAGGTTGGCTGCATATAGGGCACTAATTTTCAAGCCTTTTGTGACTCCTTTTGTTTTCTACCGATTTGCTTAAGACTTTGCAGCACTAGATGGATAAATTATGGTAGAAGAAAATCAAAATGAAAGAAAGGAATGGGAAGGGTTGCACTAGAACTTTTCACCTATGTTTGCCTACTCAGAAGGTTGGGATGAGTTGATGTGGCTTTAAACAAAGTTTCTTGCTACGTCTGACAGGTACCTCCACAGCAATATTACAGTATCACAGTATTACCAAGGTTGGAAGAGACCTCATAGATCATCAAGTCCAACCTGTATTGAAGGTGTCAGCAGGAAGAAATGAAGTGGGGCGAGTAGTTGTTGCATTATCAATATCTGAGCATTAGGGAGGATGAGAAGGTGGTGGTCTCTTGAACCAGCCTGGGTATTTGGGACATGGTGACACACCTGCGCTTGACATGGTACAACAACATTCAACTCTGTCTGGAGCTCAGGGTACAGGGGTTTTGTTTGATTCAGAGCTTCAGTCCTTTCTCCGGATGCAGGTGAGTCTGAGCATTTTTCACGTGATATATAAGCCAAGATTTCATGTCAAGAGGTGGCCACTTGAGGTTTGAACGGTGAGGCAGTGTGAATGGAAGTTCATGTTGCTATGCTGGGTGCAACCGCATCACTGCAGTGCAAGCAGAGTGTTTGTTTTCCATGGCTTGCCAACAGCTGGCTGGACAGGGAGCTGGGGGGAGACCAAGATGAGTCACTCCTTGAGAGAAGAGTTTCTTGCTCCTTCCCCTGAAGTATCTGGTCCTTGTGTGGGAGACAGGCTAGGGCACTGGTTCCAGCAAGGAGAGTACTTCATGTTGCCTCTTGGCACTGTGCAAATATTTGCTTCCCAAAAAGTTGAAAAGGCTCCTTGCCTGATAATCGCTTTTGCATATAATTTTCTGAACGGCTTTGTTCAAGTCTTGGCTCCTACCTAGACCTCAGTGAGGAGGAAAAGAAATTGCCGGAGCTTAAATGCTCCCCTGTTTACAATCCAAACACTGCAGCGTGGAGCTGTTGCGTGACATCTGGGAAGTGAACCTGACTACAAGCCAGCTCCTCGCAAATGGGAAACAAATGTCAGCCTTTCTGGAGACAAAACGTAAAGGAAATAGCTGCAGAGGGTACTTTGCTCTTTCGCCTGTCTCGATGAAGGACAGAGGTGTTCCTGGCAAGGCAGAGAAGGGTTTTTAACCATAAACGTTTTAGCTTGTTGGTCTTCAGCAAAAATCTGTTCTGTCTGGTACACAGTCAGCAGCAGGAATTATCAAAGCTTAAACAGCACCTTTTAAAATCCACCAGGAGATGGCAGGGTTGGACTTAGAACAACTACATGTTTGTGTGACCCAACTACTCCCACACTCGGTGTTATAAAAGTGTCGTCGTGCCCTGTAGAGGACACAAAAGCAAGGGCCAGTCATTAAAGAAACGTCTTCCCACAGCAATAAGTGGCATATCTGTATAAAGCCAGTAGTAGCCATCAAATTAATCAGCACTATCTGGAGCTGAAGTCAGTGAATTGCCTGGAAGTCTGTCCATTACCTCGGTCACGATTACCTGGATCAAAGAGAACTGAAGAGTGATTTAGTGCTAACAATTTATTCCAGGGCCAGGCAAGCAGAAAGCCAGCCAGCAGCAGCTGCGAGCTCATTTCCAGAGATGCCAGAAATGCACATGATGGCCCACTGGTAGCAGCCAGGGCTATCGTTAAACTTCCATAATGAGAAAGTTGCACACTCCTCGGAAAGTTCTGACGTCCTGCTAAGCAGCCCCCTCAGTCTTCCCACAGGTATGGCGGTGTCTCCCATCCAGTAAAGTTGATGTGTTGGAAAGAATCCCAAGAATCAGATTTCTTGTCTTCAAAAATCACAGAATTACAGAACATCAGGGATTGGAAGGGACCTCAAAAGATCATCCAGTCCAATCCCCCTGCCACAGCAGGATCATCTAGATCCAGTGGCACAGGAACATGTCCATGAGGGTTTTAAACATCTCCAGAGGAGACTCCAGAACCCCCACTGGCCAGCCCCTTCCGGTGCTCTGTAGCCCTCACTATGAAGAAATTCTTGCTGAGATTGATGAGGAACCTCCTCTGTTCCAGCTCACACTCATTGCCTCTTATCCTATCACTAGGTGACACTAAGCAGAGCCTGGCTCCATCCTCCACATATTTATTAAATATGTCCCTCCTTCACATATTTATTAACATGAATGAGGTCACCCTTCAGTCTCCTTTTCTCCAAGCTAAAGAGACCCAGCTCCCTCAGCCTTTCCTCATAAGGTAGAAGTTTCACTCCCTTCATCATCTTTGTGGCTTTGTGCTGGAGTCTCTCCAGCAATTCCATGTCATTCACTGAACTGAAGGACCCAGAACTGGACACAGCATTCCAGATGTGTTCTCAGCAGGGCAGAGTAGAGGGGGAGGAGAACCTCTCTCGATCTGCTAACCACTCCACTTCTGGATTCATTCCAGGATGCGATTTGCCTTCTTGGCACAAGGGCCCATTACTGGCTCATGGTCATCCCATCCCCAGGATGCTAACTGGCAGCATTCTGTACATTGGGTCTCTGGCATTTCTTCATGCCAATTAAGGTGAGGAAAGCATGTATAGAAGTGAAGAAGACACTTCACTATGAGAAAAGAGGTAAGCAATACGTGCCCAGTGCTCTGGAAGCAGAGGTTGGCATTGCCTGAGTACCGACAGCAGAACCACACGAACTCCCAGGGCAAAATCTGTCTCTGTCTGTATCCTGTAGGACGGCTCTAAAACCAGTGGCAGTCTCCCTGAGCTGTGTGAAATTCAGTCCTTGGGTATCTGGAAGATGACTCAGGCCGTGCTCAGTTACCACATTGATGGGATGGGATCGAACCTTAGTAAAACTCCAGACTACATATATTGTAATCGTACAAGCACACGCTCGCAGAGGCAATGTTGTGGGCATCATGTGTGGTATAAACACATGATAGTCTCACATGTCATCCAACGACAGGACAAGGGTCAACAGGTGCAAGCTGGAACATAGGGGACTCCACATCAGTATGAGAAGGAACTTCTTCCCGGTGAGGATGACAGAGCACTGGAAGGGGTTGCTCAGGGGTGTTGTGGAGTCTCCTACTCTGGAGACATTTAAAACCCACCTGGATATGTTCCTGTGTGACTTGGTCTAGGTGATCCCGCTGTGGCAGGGGGTATTGGACTGGATGATCTTTTGAGGTCACTTCCAATCCCTACTGTTCCATGATGTTATAAATTTCTGCCTAGATACTCTGCCCTTTGGAGGTTAAAATGCCAACCAAGGGTTATTTATCCATGGAGAGCCTTGACCCACCTTTCTGAAATAGCTTAAGGCACTTTGCAGGCTTCGGGAAATACTTGTAGCTCTCTCAGTACCTGGCTGACGTGGGATCTTCACTTTTGCACTAGATGGCAGATTGTCATAGTCGAAATCCTAGTGCTCCCCTAATGAGCATCTATTGGTCAGCTTAGCTGACCAGTTTCATGTGCAAAGAAAACATCAACGTGAGAATAGATGTGGCAATGCACTCCTCACCGGTTTATTTGAAATTCAGCAAGTTCATTTGCTTATTTACAGAGCTTGCCATACATCAGTCTGACATTTTGGTACTTGTGTGGCAGGACACGCTGCTTCTGAGAGAATCAAGTGTTCATTCTCTGCAGTTCCATGCTACCAGCAGAGCTAGTTCATGCCTCTTCAGAAAGGAACATGTTGGCCAAATCACTCCTGTAGAGATCTAGCCTGTGTGCTGTGGCTTTTTGGATTTCTGGACACAGGGCATCTCTTGTGTCATCACAGAACATTAGGAATTGGAAGGGACCTCGAAAGATCATCTAGTCCAATGCCCCTACCACTGCAGGATCACCTAGATCAAGTCACACAGGAACATGGCCAGGTGGGTTTTAAATGTCTTCAGAGAAGGAGACTCCACAACCCCCCTGGGCAACCTCTTACAGTGCTGTGTCACCCTCATTGTGAGGAAGTTCCTTCTCATGTTGACGTGGAACCTCCTCTGTTCCAAATTACACCCATTGCCCCCTGTCCTATCACTAGAGGACACTGAGCAGAGCCTGGCTCCATCCTCCTGACACCCACCCTTCACGTATTTATAGACATTAATGAGGTCACCCCTCAGTCTCCTTTTCTCCAAGCTCAGGAGACCCAGCTCCCTCAGCCTCTCCTCAGCAGGGAGATGCTCCACCCTTTCTATCATTTTTGTGGCTCTGCGCTGGACTCTCTAACAGTTCCACGTCCTTCTTCAACTGAGGGGCCCAGTTCAGCACTGTGGCACAAAACAGTTTTTCTTCTCTTTGAACTCTAAAGGAGCTGAACTTTCTCTCTAAGAGCTGGTATCTCTGCCATGTGTGTATTGCAGAGTTTTTCTGTGCCCTTTTCCTTTGCAAGTGGTGAGCTCTCTTCACTAGAGCAGGTCCAGATCTTCAAAAATTCCCAGCAGCAAAATCTGCAGTCCTGATGCTTGTGGGACATTCTCCAGGTTTCAGTTTTGGCTCCAAAATTCAAAGCAAACTCCACTACAGCTACCAGATTTGCCCTGTTCTACTCAAACCCATAAATTGCTGCATACCCCTGGAAAGATGACCTTGAGTCACAGGACTGTTCAGCTGGGTCTAGGTTTTCTCCTCTTGACTTTGTTATTTATAACCTTCTTCTGGGAAAGGGCTTGTGCTAGTATCATTTACTGCATTTAATTGAATTCTTCTTCTGTTGTAAGAGAGATCAGAGTTGGTCCCATGAACTTCTCCCCTAGCAATAACTAAGTTTGCTACCAGTAACTGCAGTCTGTGCTAAGCAGGTAGATCAGCTGTTAAAGTGTTAAGGCTTCTCCACCTAAAACCACAGCACAGAAGAGTTCACATGCCCAGCTCAAACAGCAATAGGGACTGGAGCTCCATTAGTCCTGAAGGAACCTGAAATGTCACTTCTGAAGAAACACATGTGAGCTTTGCATACAAAAGCTAACAGCAAATTACACTTCTGGAAGTGTCAGTTTTGTCATGTGCTGATGGGGGCCTTTTAACAGCCCGGAGAGGTGTGATGTGCTCACACTTATCTGTACGTGTTTTCCTAAGTCCTAGTGCAAGTCTTTCCAACTTTCATTTGAGAGGATCAATGCCTAATAGGTTTTCAAAGGCATGGAGCAATCTCCCACTTTCCTGTGACCTAGGTAAGGACCTTGGCATGTTGCAGTGCTAATTGGAGCCGGTATCAGCTGGACTGACCTGTGAGACTGTGGCAGTGTCAGGCACATAGAGGTCACACATCGTTTCTTATTTATTTATTTGTTTGTAAATGATGTCTGGAGCTGGCTGTGTCCTGAAAGGAGGTAGCTCGCTTCTTCATGCATCTTGTTTGAATGATGTGCAGCAGGGTGCCCAGGTGGCCAAGAAGGCCAGTGGCATCCTGGCCTGGATTAGAAACTGTATGCCCAGCAGGAGTAGGGGGGTGATTTTCCCCCTGCACTCAGCACTGGTGAGGACACACCTTGAGTACTGGGTCCAGTTTTGGGCACCTCAGTACAAGGGAGATATCAAGGTGCTGGAGTGAGTGCAGAGGAGGGCAACGAAGCTGGTGAAGGGCCTGGAGACTAAATGTTATGAGGAGAGATTGAGAGAGTTGGGACTTTTTAGTCTGAGGAAGAGGAAGCTTAGGGGAGACCTCATCGCTCTCTACAACTGTCTGAAAGGACACTGTAGAGATGTTGGTGCTGGTGGTCTTCTCATAGGTCATTAGTGACAGAACCAGAGGAAAGGACCTCAAGCTTCAACAGGGGAGGTTTAGACACCAGGAAGAAATTCTTCATGGAGACAGTGGTCAAGCACTGGAATGGGCTGCCCAGGGTGGTGGTTGAGTCCCCATCCCTGGAGGAGTTTAAAAGTCACTTAGAGATGATGTTGGAGGATCTGTTTTAGGAGTGAACTTGTAGAGTAGGGTTGATAGTTGAACTCAATGATCCCAAGGGTCTTTTCCAACCTGAATGACTATGTAAAATATAGTGTCAACACCTGTTTAAAGCCTATTTCTGTTTGTGTCCACCTGTAATTTGCTGCAAGAGTGGCAAGAAGTCATTGTTGTGACCACACACAAACAGAACCTACCTAGAAACTATCTGAACTGATCTAATGGAAAAACTGAAGACCAGATATACAGCCTGAACAGGTTTTCTGTGCAAAAAAACCTTGTGACTGTAAGTCCAATACTTCATAGACTGCAGAAGAGGGAGCTTTACATCATTTCCAGCTCACTAATAGTGTTGCCAACTCTCATGATTTTATCATGAGTCTCATGATATTCTTCTTAAAAGCTTCGTTTCTGGAGTCAGGCAATTACAGGAGAATTTCTCTCCCTCTCAATGTTTTTAACGTGCTTTTCTTAGCAGCAAGTTTCTAGCCCTGCTGCTTCCAAAGGGGGGGAAAAACGGAAACAAAAAAATTGCAGAAGCTTTAAAACATGACCAAGGTTTTTCCTGAAAACTCATAAACCCCACCAATGGTACCTAGATATTATAGTTTGGTTATTTCTTTTTAATCTTGTGGGGTTTTTAAGTCAGCCTTATGCTGGGTTCGTGATTTTTGAACGCTTGGGATTGGCAGCACTGTTTTGACAGGCGTATGTGTAAGCGCTGGAGGTTCTGTTGTGGCATTTATTTTTAGAAAAGCTATTCTAGCTCATTGGACACGTTCTTCACAGTTCCATCTACCTTGTGTCGTTAGACTCACGGGGCCAGATCCTTTGCTGGAGCAAAACAGAGCAAGACCAATGATTTACACCATCTGGAGATCGAGCCCATGGTGCGGTCATCTGGCCTTATTGGCAGAGGGGTACAAAATATAGTCCAAATAACATTTTTTAGAACTCCATAAAATTTGCCTCAAATAGGTTTTGTCATGCTGGAGCAGATGTGGGATATGCAGAGAACACAGGATGGAAAGCTTCAGAGTACTTCCTTGCTACTTGTCTGAAAGCAACCCATCAGATCCGCCTCTTGTGGATTTTGTACTCTTCCCATGCGCTGCACCACAAGTGAGCTGCTGCTTCAGCATGTCTGTGCTGGGTGCTGTACAACCATCCTCACGTGTGTGATTTCCACAGCAGAGTTACCCACCGTGCTTCCTTCTTTTTCATGAGCTTTTGCTCATTGCAGTGAAACCATGCAGCTCAGCAAGCATGAAGGAGTCACTCACATAATAGCCTACATTCAAATCTCTTTGTGTGCCTCTTCTCTGAGGTCAGTGGCACTCTTGGGTTAAACACCTCAAGGACCACCGAGGAGCTGCAGGAAGCCATCTTGGTGACTCAGCTGAGGGCAGCCTTTCCACTAGTTCAGGATTGAGATGATGTCCCAGCATGGTGTGAGAAAGCAATGTTTGCTTGGACATCCTTCAGACAAAGCGCAAGGTGGGGACTCTGACCTCTTAGTTTCCAAAAGACATTACAAACATTCATCGTAGGAACAAAGTTTGGAGTGTCCTTTCTGGAGACTGAAGTGGTCAAAGAACTGTGATTACTAATTCAAATCTAGGGAAATATATTTTTAAAAATATGTGGGTTTTTCCCAGCTCTTACTCCAGATGTTCTGCAGCAAAGAGTCCCCACAGCATCATGCAGGACTTCTGAATGTCACCAAACTGTTCTGCTTGGCTGGCTGCACTACATAAACCTTTGACAGCTTTTGAGCTCTGTGGTAACGGGTTGGACTTGATGATCTGTGAGGTCTCTTCCAACCTTGGTAATTCTGTGATTCTGTGATTATGTGTGTGACTTAAGTCACAGAATCACAGAACATGAGGGATTGGAAGGCACCTCGAAAGATCATCTAATCCAATCCCCCTGCCACAGCAGCATCACCTAGACCAAGTTGCACAGGAACATGGCCAGGAGGGTTTTAAACATCTCCAGACAAGGAGACTCCACAATCCTCCTGGGCAGCCCCATCACTGTATTGTTGACACTGCTCTCAAATAATGCGACTGCTTCTCCTACTGCTCAGAAATTCCAGTGACCATTACAAGAGCAAATGAAACATTAATGTCCTAAGCCTCTGTAGTACCTTCTGCTCAACCATCTCAGTTTGCTTCATGGAAACTGAGAGTTCTGTAGCTCACAACAACTCTTCAAAGGTAGTGGTGGGAAGGAGACTGCAGCTCCACAGCTTAGCTGCAAATTGGGCAATGCCCTGAACCACACTTAGAGCTTTTTGCTTCTATGAGTGTTGGATCTAGGACGGTCCGTTTCCTCTGGGACTGTACTAATGCTCCCTGTGGTCTTCTTAGGCTCTCTGCTGTTTCATGTTACATCAGCTCTACTGTTTCTCTGTGTTTGCTTTGGGTTTTTCTCTGGACTCATCCAGAACCTGGTTAAATAATTTTGTTGTGGACAATTAACTCCTTGAAAAAGCTGGAGAAAATGGGCATTGCCAGAGAGCATTTGGAAAAGAAACACAGAGGTGGGTTGTGTGTAACAACCGCAGGAGGGGTGGGGACCCAACATGAGCTGATGGAAAGGGCTCTGTAGAATCGCTCTCCCCTTGTCTTGGTCTTCAAAGGTGGTGCATGCTTTAGACAGTAACTGTGATGTTCTCTGGAAGAGGAGGGAAGGCTGGGCCAGCACAATCCTTCAGGGTATACCTGGTCACTTTTACCGCTTTCTGTTGTGGTCAGAAGAGCAGTGTAAGAAAAGTTTTGCAGGATTGAGTATGTTCATGCCATAATACTGCACATTTTTCAGACAAGCTGTGGGAGGTGTGTGGAGAGAAAACTTTGAATGGGCTGCCCAGGGTGGTGGTTCAATCACCATCCCTGGATGTGTTTGAAAGTTGCTGAGATGTAGTGTTGGGGGATCTGGTTTAGGAGAGGGCTTGTAGAGTAGGGTTGATTTATGGACTCGATGATCCCAAGGGTCTTCTCCAACCTGAATGATTCTGTGATTTTATGATTCAAGATGGGTCAAACTGTTGCGCTGCACTGGGATCCCATGAGTCACCAGGGCTATTCTAGGGGGATCATACTGCTCCTTGGGGGTGCTGTGACCGAATGATAGGAATTTAAATGGTATTCTTTCTGATATTTAGAGTTATTAATAACTCAAGGCTGTATTCAGTGTTTGCCAGCATCTTTAGATAACCTTTGCAGAGAGGAGTGTCATTCTCTGCACTGATTACAATCTCCATGATCAGCATAGAGGTGTTCACACCATGAGCACCTGACCTGGGGAAGCTCAGCAGCAATTGGATGTGACTGAGCTGCACGGGGGAGTGCATAGGTCCTCCAAAGAGGGATTTACAGCAACAGCCTGACTCACGTGCTCTGAAATGACCCATGTCCACGTCTGTCCTTTTGCAGCGATACATAGGATACCTAGAGCAATATCATCTGAAATTAGATGCTCAGACTGGTGCCCACACTTCCTGTCACTCTCACCACATCACAGTCAGTATTTAAGTTGTGTCACATTGGCTCTGCCAGCTGGAATGGAGAATTTTGCTGTGATACTAGAAGATTAATTAGCCAATTAATAGGTCATATTACCGCAGAAACAGATGTATCCCACATTTTTATATCAACAAACTATAGTGGGGCTTTTTTTCCTGTTTTATGCTGAACAGTTTTGTGGTTGCTGACTCTGAGGGAATCAAGGATCAAAAAAACGACATCATTTCTCTTCTCCTTGAGCGTAACGTTGTTATCACAGTATATGTCCAAGGATTTGTCCACTTAAATGTTTGGAAGTCTCCAGGGATGGAATTTATTTTGTCTTGGTTTGTTTGTTAGTACAGAAGCAGTATCATGCATTCTATTTTGGAAAGCTCTGTTTCAATCCTTGCATCAGAAACCATGGATTGACATAAGTGAGCGGTTAGAAGGTGGATAGAAATGTTTCTTTCAGACTTTTGCTGAAAGTTTGTGGTTCTTGCTACTCACCTTCTGCTGATGCCATTAATAGATCTGAATTGTCTTGGATGAGAGAGTCCAGCACAGAGCCACAAAGACAAAGAAGGGAGTGGAACATCTCCCTGATGAGGAAAGGCTGAGGGAGCTGGGTCTTTTGAGCTTGGAGAAAAGGAGACTGAGGGGTCACCTCATTGTAAATATGTGAAGGGTGGGTGTCAGGAGGATGGAGCTGGGCTCTGCTCAGTGTCATCTAGTGATAGGAGAAGGGACAAAGAGGAGGTTCCACATCAATACGAGAAGGAACGACTTCACAGTGAGGGTGACAGAGCACTGGAAGGGGCTGCCCAGGGTGTTGTGGAGTCTCCATCTCTGGAGACGTTTAAAACCTGCCTGGCCATGTTCCTGTGTGACTGGATCTAGGTGATCCTTCTGTGGCGGGGGAATTGGACTGGATGATCTTTCGAGGTCCCTTCCCATGCCTAATGGTCTGTGATTCTGTGATCTACCGCTGAGGACTATACCCATCTGCTAAGCCTACAAGGCTTGCACAGGTCACCTCCTGTGTGTAAAGCCAGCAGGATTTAAGGTCTCCTCTGGAAATATTCGTAATCTTTATGGAAGAAAGGAATGATATCGGTGTTATACAGCTACCTATCTGTACATATTATCCTAAAAGCAAATAACAAAGAAAAAAAGAGAGAGAAGTGGTGTAGTTCAGCGAAAAGGTTTGATGCTGTGCATTTCAATGGAAATAACTTTTGTCTCTGGAGATGTGTAACTTTATATCATTGGTTCTGTAAGTATATGTAAACATATTCTGCCACTAAACCACTTCTTGTGTAGTCAATACACATATTTATTAGCGAAGCATACGTACACTGTCATCTGTCAAATGCCTTATATGTTACTCTACATTAGAACAATAAAGTTAACAGCATCAGGCTGTAGTATACTGGCAAAGCACGTCTGTTTTCTTATTAGAAGAGGAGTTCTGAACCTCACTAGTGATTGTGGTTCATGACAACATAGTCTATTAACAGGGTATAGAATCTTACCATGGAGGCAGTTTGGGTTGTGTTCTATTCACGAGGAGCACTGAGCAACACACAAAGTGCAGCAGAGAGTCTAGAGAAAAAGACTTTCCAAGCATTAATCATTCATTGTAGTGCTTCACAGAAGAAATCTCAATGATTATGAAGAGAGTGGGGCATCTCCCTGATGAGGAAAGGCTTAGGGAGCTGGATATCTTCAGCTTGGAGAAAAGGAAACTGACAGGTGCCCTCGTAAATGTTTATAAATATGTCAGGAGGTGGGTGTCAGTAGGATGGAACCAGGCTCTGCTCAGTGTCATCCAATGATAGGACAAGATGCCTCTTGGATGGGTGTGAGCTGGAATATAGAAGGTTCCACATCAATATGAGAAGGAACTTCTTCATGATGAGGGCTGCCCAGGGGGATTGTGGAGTCTCCTTCCCTGAAGACATTTAAAACCCACCTGGTTATGTTCCTGTGCAGCTTGATCTAGAGGATCCTGCTGTGGCAGGGGGATTGGACTGGATGATCTTTCAAGGTCACTGCCAATCCCTAATGTTCTGCAATTCTGTGAAAACAAAAGCAGGAAACTCAACTGTTCTGAGAGGTACTTTAAAGCAGCTCTAGTTTCAGCTACCAGGCATTTGCACTATCAATCAAAATATATTTATTTATCAGTTGAATCATATATTAAAACTCCAGGCTATGCAGAATAAGAGGCAGAGGAGAAATATTGAATGTGTACTCACAACAACACTGAAGCCTACACTTTCTGGAAATAATACATTAATGTCATTTGCTGACAGAAAAACAGATCGTTGTAAAAAGAACTCCAGAAATGACCTGACATCGGAATCACAATTTCCTGTGTCACAGGTTAGTGAGAAATTGCTTCTTTACAGCCTAACAATTCAAGGAGTAATGACCTAACATTGTTCCACTGTGAATTGGGGCCAAGAGATATATTCTTGCAGGTAGCAACAAATAAGAGTAAGCCTTGCAAAGAACTGAAATGCATAAATCCTACAGCACACCCGAGAATTCACCGGGTTTGACATCAGCAATCTATAAACAATAGAACCGATTTGAAATATATTAGGTATGATTGCAAACATTCCTTGTGTCTTCAGCAAAACCAGGCCAGACCTCTACGGGCAGTGCACAGGAAGACTATTATTTAGGGATTGGGAGTCTTTCTGTTGATGTCACTCATTTGCTCAACAAATGTTTTGGAAATTCACTTTGGCTCGATAGAGTTTTCAGACACCTCACGCTGTTCACCCGGCAGTTTCATACACCTGCATACGTGTCTTTTGCTCATTGTGTTAGTCAAGATCTACAAGAAAGGACTGGCTTTTGGAAGCCTGACTTGGGATAACTCACAGACACCTGATTTTCAAAGACAGCATGCTACCTACCTCTGAAAATGCGAGTACTGAAAGTTGGGAGCCCTTTCAAAAACTCTTGGCATTTAGACAATTTTGACTGTTGTTCTGCTACCTCTGAAGATGTTCTTTTGAGAAAGGGATTTTCAGTAAGCCAGACCTTTGGGATGTGGGTGGTACAGTCATATTCTTCTTTCTAATATCTCTAATTCCTTTACAGCTTCCTAAAACTAGGACTAGTGCAACGGTCCATGCTTCTTCCAAAATGTTGTCTAGAAGACTCATGATTCTTCAAAGAGACTTGGGAAAAGTGACGTACAGATCCAAATAGGGTGAGATGTTTTAAAATAGTTCATACACGCGAAGTCAGAGCAGCAGAATGAAGACTGAGCTCTCACACACAATCGCTTCTTGAGACAGTGCTATTCAGCAGCCTGACTCCGAGTTTTTCCCCAAAGAATTGGGGTCTCCTTTCCAGCTTTATCAGGGACCTGTTGAATCATTCATTCAGGTTGGAAAAGACCCTTGGGATCATCGAGTCCAACCATCAACCCTACTCCAGAAGTTTACCCCAAAACTAGATCCCCCAATACCACATCTAAGCTAATTTTAAACACATCCAGAGACGGTGAATCAATCACCACCCTGGGCAGCCCATTCCACTGCCTGACCACTCTCTCTGGGAAGAGTTTCTTCCTGATGCCTAATCTAAACCTCCCCTGTTGGAGCTTGAAGCCCTTCCCTCTGGTTCTGTCGCTAATGACCTGTGAGAAGAGACCAGCACCAACATCTCTACAGTTTCCTTTCAGATAGTTGTAGAGAGTGATGAAGTCTCTCCTTAGCTTCCTCTTTCTCAAACTAAACAGCCCCAACTCTTTCAATCTCTCCTCCTAAGATTTATTTTCCAGGCCCTTCACCAGCTTTGTTGCCCTCCTCTGCACGCACTCCAGCACCTTGATGTCTTCCTTATACTGAGGTGGCCAAAACTGGACACAGTACTCAAAGTGCAGCCTCACCAGTGCTGAGTACAGGAGGGCAATCACTTCCCTAGTCCTGCTGGACGCACAGTTTCTGATACAGGCCAGGATGCCATTGGCCACCTGGGCACACTGCTGGCTCATACTCAGTTGCCTATCAATTAGAACCCCCAGGTCCCTTTCTGCTAGACTGCTTTCCAGCCACACTGCCCCAAGCCTGTAGCTTTGCATGGGGTCGTTGTGAACTTAAAGAAAACCACGTTACTTTCCTTCAGCATTCCTTGACTGATACCAAAAACGATGCCATCTGGTAACCTGATAAAAGCTGTGCATGTTAGTGTTACTAGGTAATCGTATACGTCTGGGCATGATTACAGGTGGTGATTCCTCAGTGTAGGTACGTCTGAGAAGACTGATGTTTAGTCATTTGCTTATACACTTCCTCATATAAATGTGCCAGAAGAAAGACTCCATAAGCTAATTATGGTCAGTTGTCAGAGCCACTCAGAATGGTGTGGAGCGGCTTGCCTTTGTTAGAACATTAGATCCATTCACCAGAAAAATGACACTGAACCAGGCGCAGTGATCAACCGGCGGGACCTCGTGATCATAAGTTGTTCAAGACAATACTTTACATTTAATCATGACAGAAGAAAAGTTTGGAAGAGGCTGTAACTGTAGATAGATACAGCAATATTTGTATTTACCTGAAAAGGTAAATTTCTTTGGAGTAATGATCTTTACACGGATCTTACTGTAGTTTGGAGAAAATAATTTAACACTCGGAGATGAGACTCAGCTTTGCTGAGAAACTTTGCCTGCTTTGGAAATATATTTTAGTAAACTAATTGACTGATGACTTGACAAAACTCAGCCATCAAAAATCCATCATAAATCTCTGTTTAGCAGTTCATGTATCTGTTTTTGTGGAATTTCTGTCCTTTTTGTGCTGTGTACTAGAACGCCATTTATGACAGCAATAACTCTTTCAAAATTAACGCTGACACAATTCTTTAATACGTTTTTTTCAATGGATGCTCATATTACAGTATCTTCAGACTTCGAAAATTGCTCAGCTGCTATGATCCGAGCGAACCAGTGTTTCTTGGAGAGCGTTACGGTTACGGCTTGGGGACAGGAGGATATAGTTACATCACTGGCGGAGGAGGGTAATTTATTTAAATTCCTACTGAGGTCTATGTTAGTCCCTGTTTTGAATTACAACACAAATCAGTTTCAACAGAAATAGCAAAGTTTCCTGGTGCACTTACGATACAGTGATGCTCAGAGACCAAAATGTCCTAACTAGTAAGAATTTGTGATGCCCACTTGGAACAGATTTGTAGATCAAAGTAGTTGGTGCTGAGGACTGTGTGTATTTCAGAGGGGATTGTTTCAGCTGGACTAGTCCTGTGAACTGGGTGCTTATTAGAAGTTACCTGCGTGACATGTTCTCCTGATGCACATCATGCAACCTTGTTTCATCTGACAGAATTCATTGTGAACTCAGAGACCATCTTACAATGAAATTCAAAGTGTAGTAAGCAGATACAGTTGGGATGGCTGCTTAAAAACATACCCTAATGATGTGAACTGCTATGGAGCTTGCAGGAGGACCCGAAGCAGCACACTTCAGCATATAAATAGCCACAATGAGAATTCTCTTTGTCCAAGTATGGAGAAAAATTACTGTGGTTTTAAGCTTTATGCAGTGATTTACGGAGAGGTGGCAAAGCAAGGAATTTGCTATCGATGTCCTAGAAAATAGCTTCTGATAGAAGGAGATCATTGAGAGTTAATATCTTGCATGGGATACATGGGTCCCTGTAGCTGATTTCAAAATTTGGTTTAAAATAACATGTTCAGGTTGATTCACTGCAGTAAGAGTGATTTTTAAGACTGATCTGTTTGTTTTTTGTCTCTAAAGCAAGTAGTGTGAATTGTCTAAATGGCCTTAGTGTCTTTCTGTGTAAAAAGTCACGGCTGTAATAACTTCCTAGATTCTTACCTGTCCATGAGTAAGGTAATCAATTAACCAGCCTTCTCATTGCTTTGCGGAGTTTCATAAGGCCTTACTTAAGAAGGGTTTATGCCTGAGTTAAGAAACAAACCTTGGACTGGTGTCGGTGTGTTTTCTTGGTTACCAGACCTATACTCCAGTATCTTTTTTGTGTCTGTGTCTCTTAGTTTCTGTTCTGTCATCTACAAGTGAAAATGTGAGGGCTATTTTCATTCTCAGGTTTGAGCATTTACAGATACAGAGTCATCCATCTTCCTCCATACCCTAATTTTGAGAAGGTTCATTGCAAGCGAAGAATTCCATGTAACTGGAAGAATGCAGTCCAGGCAATTGGCGAGACAGTGTACTCCCCAAATGCGTGCAATTTACATCACACTTTCTGTGTAGCAACAGTTGCTGGTCACAACCTTCTTTTTTTTTTTTTTCAAGACTGTAGCTTATTACTCCTCCTGTGTTGGATCTGAGTACTGAGATATGATTTCCTGTTGTGCCTCCATTTGTCTTTATGTTACACGCAGTCTTCATATTTGCAGTTCTACTGATGGCGTCTCTTTACCTTAGCATTTGGCATTTGTAGAAGTATTGTCATGTTGCTGAGCCAAGCAAAGGATTGTCATATAGTGAGTGAACTCATGAAGCAGTTTCAGAGCGTGAGTCTTTTTAGTATACCCTGTAGTAGCTAGAGTACCATATGTTCTGATTATACTGAGTAGATGTTAAAACTTCAGAAAGGCAGCCATGGAATACAAAACGAGAGTATATTCCCTCAGCTGTTCAATTTAAGACATTTTTCTGGTCTATCGAAGGCTTATTTTAGTGATAATGACCTAACAGCTCCAGGCTCTGATCGATATTTAAATGAGCAAGACAGTTAGGATGAACAGAACAGCCTTGCAGTGTATTCAGGGAACATTTTTTTGCTTAAGGAGAGAATTTTGTATAATCGACGACTCAAGGAATGAATGTTCAGGTTTGGGGGTTTTCTTATTTAATTGATAACTAACCAATCTTTTTATTTAACTGACAACTAACTGGACAATACATTTCAAGTAAATTAGGCAAGAGTGTCCCTTTAAGGTCCTGTCCCAATTTAGGAGGAATTGTCATCTGCACTAAGAATGGTGGCTAGCTAAGTAATTGCTGCGATAGCAACAGTGGGCATAATTAGTGTAATTTTATCATGTAAAATAATTAAAATCTTTAAGAAAATGCTTCTTGCACTACTTGTCAGTCCTGACTTCCCAAGGTTTTGAGATCCCAGATGTGTTGTACCAGAGGGCTACATTCTGTCTTGCAGTTTTGTATCATCTAGCAATACTTCCTAATTACAGTCATTTGGTTTCTCTAGCAGTTACTGTCTTACATGTTTTGTTTGCTTTTTTATTTTCCTGCTCAGGATGGTTTTCAGCAGAGTAGCTGTTCAGAAACTACTTGCTAGCAAATGCCGGTGTTACAGCATGGATGCGCCTGACGATATGGTTCTTGGGATGTGTTTCAGTGGCTTAGGAATCCCTATAACTCATAGTCCACTTTTCCATCAGGTCAGACTGTTACTTTTACTAGTGTTCAAAATATATTTCATTCTTTTAAGTGTACGTAAAGAACAGGTGTCATAAATATTGCATGCCAATTGAGGTGTAATTGCAATAACCAAGGTGCTGCCACGGTACCCTGTTTCTCACCAGGACAAGATGGTAAAGCAAACCACAGAATCACAGAACATCAGGGATTGGAAGGGACCTCAAAAGATCATCTAGTCCAATCCCCCTGACACAGCAGGATCACCTAGGCCAAATCACACAGGAACACATCCAGGCAGGTTTTAAACGTCTCCAGAGAAGGAGACTCCACGACCCCCCTGGGCAGCCTGTTTCAGTGCTCTGTCACCATCACTGTGAAGAAGTTCTCTCTCATATTTATGTGGAACCTCCTGTGCTCCAGCTTACACCCACTGCCCTTTGTCCTATCATTAAATGACACTGAGAAGAGCCTAGCTCCATCCTCCTGACACCTGCCCGTCACAAATTTATAAACATTAATGAGGTCACCCCCTCAGTCTCCTTTTTTCCAAGATAAGGAGACCCAGCTCTTATCTTTCTTCATAAGGGAGGTGTTCAACTCCCTTATTCACAATGCATGGATTACTACAGAGCTTTAATAGTTTATAAGATACTTCATTTGCCCCATGACTACATAATGGATTTAATAAAAAATGCAGTCTGAGATGGGAACTTTGAAAAACAAAACACACAGAATTAGGGTCCAGATGCTTTGAATACTTGTGATATTTCCTGTAAGAAAAGGGAATGGGGGGACAATCCCACCCCACACTACTCTTTTCTTCATGTAATGGAGAACTGACTGCGAAATCTTTCCATAAATTTTTCTCCTCTACTTACCCAATTTTTTCTATCAACTCAGTGCTTACAATCCTGAAATACCTCGTTAGTGAAGATACAAAACATTAAAGTATTCCCAGAGCTGTTGCTCCTTTTGTACATTCTGAACAGGGGTGTAAATATGATAAATCACCCTGTGCTGGCACAAGAGGAAAAGGTCACAAAACATAATTTTCTCATGAGTCTATTCTCCAGTTTGGGAGAAGTGGATTGGAATATGTTTGAATCTTGTTTCTGTCGTCCAGCATACTTAATGATCTAACTGTAGAGTCGCAGTGAAAAACATGAGGCATTGACTCCCAGAGAGATTTGCTACCTCGTAAACCAGATAAACACATCCCTTCGGTGGCATTAGAGATGTGCTTAAGATTTTTCCCAAACAGTGCACAACTTTTAAAAAATTAGCATTTAAGTCAGTGTAGCGTTTGATGTTTTTCAGGTGCTAATCTAGATTGCAAACTGGAACTGATACTGGTTGTGTTCCTGTGAGACTTGGTCTAGGTGATCCTGCTGTGGCAGGAGGATTGGACTAGAGGATCTTTCAAGGTCCCTTCCAGTCCCTAATGATTCTGTGATTCTAAGAAAATACACTACGTGAAAACTGATAAGTTGCCATGTAATTAAAATCAGCCGTTAGTGTGGGGGAGAGACGTTTGCTAATTAAATTGCCAATTTTTCTGGTATTAAGATTCTCGTTCTGAATACATTTACTATTTAGAGAAATGGGAAGACTGAGAACACGCTACTCAGTACTTCAGTTCCTTGTCCATATTAAAAAATCATGTTGTCTACTTTCCTGGTTTTTTTATCATCACCCCATTTGGTGCAGAAAGCAAGCAAATGATCACAGAACCACAGAATTATTGAGGCTGGAAAAGAATCATAGAATCATAACGGATTGGAAGGGACCTCAAAAGATCATCTAGTCCAATCCGCCTGCAACAGCAGGAT